>OW026367.1:61170362-61813944 GCA_932273885.2 Leucozona laternaria | reverse complement strand
TGCGTCGAATTTTGGCTTTGGCTAATTGATCAATCCTTGCTGGTTTATCAGCATAGACCAGAGAGTTGACGTATCCTCACAAAAAAGAGCCCAAAGGTGTCAAATTACACGAAGGAGGTGGTAAATTTACAGGTCCATTTCTTGAGATAAATCGGTCACTAAACGTTTGGCTCAACAAAGTGATGGTTGCAACGGCTGTATGGCTTGTTGCTCCGCGCCGTCTTAGTGGAACCATTTTTCCTCCAAAAGATTTCCAATGTCATGAGGAATTAAAAAAACCACAAATTATTTGACTGTAGCGTTCGCCATTCACGGTAATGTTGGCACCGGTTTCGGATTTAAAGTCAAATGGACCGATGACGCCTTCGGCATGTAAGCCGCACCAAAAACTGATCTTTTGGGGATATAATGGAGTCTCAAGAGTCTCATGATTTTTTAAGATAAAATTAATTTTGTATGAACTTATAAATTAAAAAAAATCTTAGTTTTCTTTGAAGACTTTACAAATAGTATCCTCATGTGTATAAACATCGTGAAATACTGGAGAATCTTTAGTGCTCGACATACTTAAAGGGTATGTTTTTTTTAGAGGTATAGAACTTTGGTGCAATCCTTTAAATACCTTGGGTCAATAGTAGCAGCCGATAACAATATAGAAGAAGAAATACGCGGGCGGCTTCTTAAATCCAACAGAGCCTACTATAGGGTGTCAAAGCTCTTCAAATCCAGAAATCTCACCATAACTCCAAAACTGCTGCTGTACAGGACCATGATGCTGCCAGTACTCACATATGAATCCGAGACTTGGGTGCTTAGCAAAAGGCACTCCGACCTCTTAGCCGCGTTCGAGAGAAAAGTCTTAAGGAGAATTGTTGGCCCCATTTGTGAGGAAGGACGATTCCGGAGACGGTACAATCATGAATTGTACGCAATCTACCTTGAAGCAGATATCGTGACAAAAATTAAGCTCGGTAGACTTCGGTGGGCAGGGCACCTAGCTCGCATGAGCGAAGAGGAACCTGCTCGGAAAGTTCTTTGTGGTACATTCTATGGTAGACTATCATGCTTGCGCTGGAGAGATGGCGTAGACCAGGACGCCCGGAGCCTTGAGGTGCCCAACTGGATGGCGGCGGCTCGAGACCGGGATGGGTGGAGAGACTTGTTGAAGGAGGCCAGGACCGGACCCCGGTTGTCGAGCCGACGATGATGATGATAGAACTTTGAAAAGGAATAAAACAAAGATGATTTTTTTAAATTCACATGAAATTTACTTTATTCGAAAGATAATCTTCTGGCATTATAAATTAAGTATGATTTCTGGCATATGACCGCCACGTCTGGCCTGGACGTAGTCGAATATGGAGGTCCAATTTTCGATGACATTTTCCAACATTTGTGGCGGTAATATCGGCAATAACGCGGCCAATATTGTGCTCCAAGTGTTCAACCGTTTCGACCTTATCGGCGTAGACTAGCGACTTCACATATCCCCACAGAAAATAGTCAAGCGGCGTTAAATCGCACGATCTTGGAGGCCAATTCACGGGTCCGTAACGTGAAACTATGCGGTTATTACCAAACGTTTCCTTCAATGAATCAATTGTGGCACGAGCTGTGTGACATTTTGCGCCGTTTTGTTGAAACCACAGCTCCTAAACATCGTGTTTGTTCAATTTATGAACGAAAAAGTCAGTAATCATAGCTCTATAGCGGTCACCATTGACTTGAACGTTCTGGCCAGCATCGTTTTTAAAGAAGTAAGTACGGACCAATTATTCCACCAAACCATAAAGCACACCAAACAGTCAGTTTTTGTTGATGTAAAGGTATCTCCACATGCACTTGAGAATTATCATCACTCCAAATACGTCAGTTTTGTTTATTGACGTATCCATTCAACCAAAAGTGAGCTTCATCGCTAAACAAAATTCGCTTATGACAATTGCGATTAACGGCAATCTTGTTTTGGGCCCATTTGGGCACAATTTGGAAGCGTTGTTCAAGCGTCAGTCTATTCATGTTGAAATGCCAAACCAAACTAAAAATAAATCACTTGACAGCTGACAAAATGGCCGCCAGTGAAAAAAGTGTTGCCAACTTAAAGTTCTATTACTCTAAAAAAAAAATACCCTTTACATAGTGTCATAAGTATCTATGTACCTAGGTATATCTTTTTATTTTCGAAATCTCAATTATCCTACATGACTTGCTAGAATTAAAAAAAGTAAATACTGTACACAGTTATGTTTAATCAAAAAATCCATGAGTGATCCAAGGGCGGTCCACCTTTAAAGAAAAAAAAAAATAAAATAAAAGATTCTTGTTGAACCGACAAAAAATGTTTCTGATGTATACCCACTTTTTCTAAATTCCCCTTGGTCTTATAGGTAATCAATCTCAAGATTCTCAATTCTCCGGGGAAATGAGAGCCTTCTCCAATTGAACAGACAACATGTATACCTTCTTAGGCGTTAGGCGTTAGGCGCCTCTTGCCAGTCTATTAATTCATCTATAGCTAAAGCTATACAAAGAATTGTCAACCCATTGCATATAGTATAGGTACCTATAATGACTTTTTATTCTTCAGATATGTTCCGCTTCAATTTTCGCCCCTGGAATAAGGAATATAAGTAGGTAAACAGCAGCCATATGCACAACATGATGGATTTAAGTCTCGCATATACCTGTGCGAATCAATAACACATCGATTGATTAATGAAGTCCGTCATGTATCCTTGTGTCGGCCTCGAAATTCCTATTTGTCTTCTAAGGACCTTCAATTTATTTCCAGTATAGGAATATGTATAAACCTTACCTACGCTTAGACAGGCGCATTACTCTCTCTCATAGATCAGTGCGAGTGCGAGCTACATGAATAATTATTTCTTTTGTTTTCAACTTGAATATATATTGACAGCGGATGCTGGGTCCTTTCTTTTGGCCATTTTACTGTTGAAGCGTTAAATCTGTAGGCGCATGGCGCTTAATTTTGAATCTTTTGATACTATTTTTTTCCAAACAGAAGCGGCATTTGTTTCAAGGGCCAATTACCTCAGCTGGGATTCGATTTTAAGTTCTATACGTATGATATCCCTACAAAAAAATGAACAACGGAAAAAGCAAAAAAAAAAAGAAAACCTCAAAAGTCCTTCTGTTTTGCATTTTTCGGCAGATAAGATATGGGATAGATAATTGTTGGTTAACAGAAAAGAAACACACAACATGGATAAGATGCAGATTTAAATTTGGAAGGTATCTATAGGTAGGTATACCTACCTTTTTTTGAATATTGTGATGTTTGAGAGAAGAAAGGATTTAATATGGAAACGCTTACTTTCTTATAGTTTTTTTTTATTTATTTAAATGCGAATACGGTTGAATGCCTGTATATAACTACATAATATGCTTTACAATATGGCACATTGAGAGAAGTTTTTCGATATATTTGATAGGCATTTATGCCAAGAACAATGTGGCTTGGAATATCATATTATATTATGCTTCCATTTTTAGCAAAATATTTCGTTGGACAACAGACTGTTGATAGCATAAGGAGAGGTTATAAAAGGGTCATCATTGGATATCTAAAAAAAAATGAAGGAAGAATAATATTGCCGCAAAATTTTAAACAGTCTTTGCTTAAGGACAAACACCGATTCTAGTTAAGGTAGTCGTTTAGTTCCCAGCCCATATATAACTTTTCGTTAATTTTAAACATACCTTAAACAACTCTTCTAAAGGGTCCGCCATATAACGTTTTTTTTCAACTAGTGCTTATTTCGTGAATGGTAACACTTAGATCATGTCTGATTTGACAGATAAATAGTTTTATCCTTCCGCTGAACGAATATGGTTGTGTATACGCTTCGCTAAGTGGGCCTGCAATCGACTTAGAGAAGAGGCCGATTTTGCCAAATAAATCATCTTTTCAGATGAAGCTCATTTTGATCTTGGCGGGTAGTAAACAAGCAAAATTGTCGCATTTGGGGCACAGAAAACCCGCACGCATACATTGAAAAGCCGATACACCCACATTGAGTCACTGTTTGGTGCGGATTTTGGTCCAGAGGCATAATTGGGCCATTTTTCGAAAATGAGCAAGGAGTGGCCGTTACAGTCAATGGCGATCGTTATCGGGCCATGTTGAACGAATTTTTGTTCACAAAAATTGAAGAGGAGGATATTGGCAATATTTGGTTTCAACAGGACGGCGCTACGTGCCACACAGCCGAAGCTACACTCGATGTTTTGCGCCATTTTCAAAAAAAAAGAAAAGTTATTTGGCGGACCCTATATAACAACTAGTAAAGGTTTTTAGCGTGACGTTAGAAAGTTTTAGTTGAACGCGTCTATTTTTGACAGCTATAGAAATCAAACAAAACTAATATTAAAATAAGCACAAAAAACACATCAATTTCAATTTCGTGTTTGTGTTTACTAAAAAAGAAACTCCGGTTGGCAAAAGTTCTTTGAGGAATGGGGAAAAAAAAAACAATTAAGACTCGGTCCGTATATAAGTGTTCCAACTTTCGAAACAAAATGGTGATTTTAGAATGTGTTTGTTTAGTTAGTTTTCATTTTTCTTATTTTCGAAAGTTGTTCCAGATTGTTTCCGATTTTTTCCGCATTGTTTAATTTTTTTTTTGAAAAATACACAAAAAACGGTTTTTGACCTAGCCCCCCTTTTTTCGAAAATCGAATTTTTAAAAATTGTTCTAGATTTTTTTTTTAGGTTTCAAAAAGTGTTGTGAACATTGTTCCAAAAAATTAAAGCTGTCAAAGGCCTATTTTTAAAGATAAGGCTTTCAAAACTTTTTTTTTTCAAAAACGCAAAAATTGTATCTCCAATATTTTATTTGAAAAAAAAACTTTTGATTCTTATTTTTTGATCATAAACAAGTAGCACAAAAAAATATAATTTCGGTATTACATTTCATAATTCATACTTTATTCAATCTTTATCTATGGCTTCTATATTCATTCATTATTTCTTCTTAATTATGTTCACTTCTTCTTACAGCATTCTTAAATACTTCTTAAATTGGCATTTCTTAAATCAGTGTTTTTGTTTTTTTTTTTTTAATACTTCTTTAATCCCTCTAAGGAAATAAATCGGCATTTTGTAATTCTTTAATACTTCTTTAAGTCTTCTAAAAATAGTACCTATTATTAATTGCACCACTTTATATCTACTAGTAGTAGCAGTTGGCGTTATGATTAGTCCGTATGTCTGTCATGCCGGGGGCCTGGGTTCAATTCCCAGCCTCGTTTAAAAAAAAAAAACTAATTTTTTTTTTGAAAAAATTAATATTTTGAAAACGTGTTGCTGCATGAAATAACGTTTTTAGGTGTTTTAAATACTTAAAAATGGAATCCCATTTTTTCAATCTTTGAAGCAACTTGAACTTTGAGTTTTCGTTGTGTATATTTGTTTATTTAATACGATGTCGGTATTATAATTGCATCTTTTTTACTACGAGTAACCTACGTCAATTCTTTTGCACAATTGAAAATCAAAAACGGTTTCAACTAGCTCTTAATTTAGACAAGCATTGAAATGCATCAGATTGGCTGAGTAGGTAGCGCACAGGAACGGCATGCGAAGGAACTCGAGTTCGAATCCCGTTGGAAGCACAGGTAAATAAAAATAATTGACTTCAACTACAGTGTAAAATAATAATACTATTGAAGGAAGAGGCAAAATTAGTTGAAAATAGAAAATAAGGCCAGGCGAGCGCATGCAACTAAACAGTTTGGTTTCGATTTTGAGCACTATGGGATTATATGAGAATCCGCGCACATAAACCGGCGGCGCGCACTCCCAAATAAGCCCATTGTGCTCAAAATGGAAACCAAACTGTTTAGTTACATCTGCGCGCCTGACCTAAAAGAACAAAAATGAAAGACCAAAACAAATAAGTGATAGTACAAAATAAATCAAAAAAATAAATATATCTTATTTTAAATAAAAATAATTAAATAATACTATACCTCTTAAAGAAGGAGTAAAGAAGTAGTTAAGAAGACTTTTTGAAGGGAAAGAAAATTTAATACCTATTTAAGAAGGTGTAAAGAAGTATTTAGGACAAATGTAATTCCGAATTAAAAAGATTTTAAGAATCAAATTAGCTTCTTAATTCCTTCTATCGGACTTGTGCCTTTTATTTATACTTAATACAAATTTAAATCCGTTTTAAAGAAGAATGCAGGCACCGCTTTAGAATTCTTAAATCCTTCTGAAGGGAATTCTGTGCTTCTTATGTAAATATATAGATACGTTCAGAAAATATTGTGTCCCTAAATTTATTAAATCACCCTTAAATTAAATTTTAAAATAAACATCGACAACTCCTTTAGCCCGCTTTTTCAAAAATCAAAAATCCAAAAGTTGTTCCAAGTTTAAAATCGCTCAAACCGAATTGTTCATCCAAAACTATTGAAAATTGAAGATTTTAAGCCGAAAAAATACTTTAAATGAAAAAATCCTATATTATCCTTGTTCAGATCCCCCTTTTCAGAAATCCAAAATCCCAAAAAATTGTTCCAAGTTGTTCTAGGGCTCAACTAAATTGTTCCAGAATTTCGTTTCTTAATACATATTGATTTTTAGTATGAAAAATGATGGCTCTCCATCGAGAGCTGTCACATCACCAAATTTATTTTTTTAATATGCTTTTAAAATAGGGTATATTTGGGCGCCTATATAGGTATACGGTAAATAACATATAAAGCCATTATAATTATTATACTCGTTGTGAGACGCACAGAACACCGTGACTGACGCTTTATGATCAAAACTGTTATTTGATGGAGTGTCAACTTGAGAAGCAACATTCACCGATCTAAAAGTGGTTAGGTGGATAATTTACCGTTAATAAGTCGTTAATTAGTTGTTATAATTTCGAATTTGTCGTTCCATGTTTTCTATGTTTGTTTTTTTTTTTTTTTTGCTCTTTTGTCGTTTTTATTTTCTTATGCTCTGAGCAAAGCTGTACGCAGAGGCTTAGCCATCAGAGCAGAACTCTGAGCAGATTATGATCAGAGTCCTCAGATTTAATTACGAAACACACTTGAGCACTGAGCTGTCATTTCATAGGTATATGTCTGTCAAATCACTAAAAAAAACCAGTAAATTTGGCTTCACTCAGCGTTTAGCTCGATTTGCTTGGTCATTCTATTCTGAACTGATTGAGCAAGCTCTGAGCTAACTCCGATGGAAAAAAGAAACACACTTTTTATGCCCTGATATGTTTGAGCTAAAAAAAAAAATTTTTTGACAGTTCCCTGATCTGCTCTGTTCATCAGTAGTGAATTTGTTGTGACAATTTTAATTTTGTTGTGCGATGTTTTCTATGTTTTCCACGTAAACCATAATACCTGACATATAAAGCAAGGAGGTTTACAAGGTGATTCGCATATGGTGTGACAAAAAGCTAAAACGTGTAGGTTGGGTTGAGAGACAGGAAAAAAAAATCATATGGAAGGGTGACTATTCCCCCTCGTTAAGCTCAGGAGGGGCAATTTTCTAAAAAAATTATTTAAATCGAATGGAATTTAGTTGAGAATGAAATTCGTTAAACATCAGTTAGGTATATATGTTAGAGTGATTACTGACCATGAAAATATATGGAATGTGTTTCCATTTCCTCTTGTGCGTAACTCGTTTGGGTTGCAATGGTTTTGCATGTTAGAGCGTGCTTATGTGAAGTATATGGAATGTGTTTCCATTTCTTCTTGTGCGTAACTGGTTATTATTATGCGCAGATAGAGACTGCGTTAAGGGGAAATATAAAAATCCAGGCAGATCTGCGAGTGCTTCGAAACTTAAGAATCAATGCAGATTGAACATTGAAGTGAGAAGCCAGCGAGAGTTCCGCCGCAGAATTGCCATTTTTAAGCATATTTTTTGATTATTTATCATATATAATCGCAAACAAAATCTTGACTTCATAATATGGCCATCAGACAAAATGTCATTTCAAAATTAAATCCTCTTAAATCTGCTGCAGCGAAGATCCTTTACCTGTACACATAAAGGCCTTTTCATAAACGATAACTTCTCACATAAATATGTTCCCGTGATAGGCGTTGACAGGCATGAAGACCACAAAACGGCGAAACTATAATATCTACCAACAACCTGTGTATTGTGTTTTTTGTTTAGGCTCGAGGGAAAGTTGATTATGGAACAAAAGTGTAAATGTCATAAAAGTGACATTTATAGGATTTAGAAACCTTCATCTTTTGTGTCAGATATAGGTACCTAGATATGGAACAAAAAGAAACCACCCGCAAATTTGCCACATAATTACAATTACGTCATTGTTTCCTAGTGTCATCCTGCCCCGTATTGACATTGTGTGGTCTTTTATCTATTGTATATAAAACGACAAAAATATAAATACCTACATATGTGGTTTTTTTTCTTTTCATTTTTTTTACTACCTGACCTGTTCCTCACTAATATTGCACTTGACGTTTAGGAGGTACCTATACATACCTGCCTACAAAATATTTTTACATCATTGTTATATATTTTCAAAGTGTTAAAGCTTAGTTAGTATCTACATAGGTAGATACACTATAGATACATATTGGTGGCTCAATTCAATGTTGTTTGATCCTTTCGTGACTTATACAGCTTTGAGGTAGGTACATATACCTATGTTAAGTAGGTAGGTATATAGCAATAACATAAACTACTTTGATTTCTGCTTTTTTGAACAATTATAGGTAGGTACCTAGTTCATTAGGATTTTTAAAATCTTCTGAAGCTTTATTTTATGAAAATAAAGCTTCGCTATAAGAAATATTATAGTCGATAAGTCAACTTTGTAGGTATCTATAAGGCAATATTACCATATTCAGTTGTACAGTATAGATATAGCGGTATACCTTTACCTAACCACTTTAATGTGAATTCAGAATGCAGTTCGTTATAAAGGGTCAGCCAAATAACTTCTTTTTTTTTTGAAAATGGCGCAAAACATCGAGTGCAGCTCCGGCTGTTTGGCACGTAGCGCCGTCCTGTTGAAACCAAATGTTGCCAATATCCTCCTCTTCAATTTTTGTGAACAAAAATTCGTTCAACATGGCCCGATAACGATCGCCATTGACTGTAACGGCCACTCCTTGCTCATTTTCGAAAAATGGCCCAATTATGCCTCTGGACCAAAATCCGTACCAAACAGTGACTCGTTTTGGGTGTATCGGCTTTTCAATGTATGCGTGCGGCGGGTTTTCTGTGCCCCAAATGCGACAATTTTGCTTAGTTACTACCCGCCAAGATCAAAACGAGCTTGATCTGAAAAGATGATTTTTTTGGCAAAATCGGCCTCTTCTCTAAGTCGATTGCAGGCCCACTTAGCGAAGCGTATACACAACCATATTCGTTCAGCGGAAGGATAAAACTAATTATCTGTCAAATCAGACATGAGCTTAGTGTTACCATTCACGAAATAAGCACTAGTTGAAAAAAAAAAACGTTAGATGGCGGACCCTTTATTATCCTTACCTTCGCCCATATAGTTCTGTTATACCTAACGTTACTTTGACATGTGTATTTATAGTTAGTGCATAAGAACATACACAAACACAAACAGAACTTCGATTGTGGTGCTGGCTGATGGTGACTCAGAAAAAGGATTCTAATCTACCCGATGGCAAAACTTCATAATGGTCACCGCCCCTTTACATATATTTTCATCGAAAGGATAACTGAAATGTAGTACCATTAACATAGTCCTAGAGTCCATATAGAACACGAGACGAGACACCAACCAAGCTCGCCCCATACCTACAGAACTATAAGGATGAAAAATCCAACTATACGACATAACAATGACTCTATAGGTAGGTATAGTATAGTTTAGGTATACCTATAGGTATTATACCTAGTTGTTATAGGTATAGCATATAAGAACTATATCGACTTCATAAGCTCGGGGATGATTGCCATGGCTATACTTATTTAGGAATATGTGTTTTCCTCTTCCATGCAACAGCAACATCAGGGCAACCCTTTTATCGCATAAATCCACCATCGTCAGAGACGTGTATCAACTTTATTCACAACTTTACTCTCGCTTCCTATGATGATGATGGATTCACAGCAAAAGGGGCACCCATTATTAAAACTATAAAGGATAACAATATAGACTCCGGGGTTGCCCTGCAGCGCGAACTCTTCTTTGGGAATCTGTATAAAGGTTCTAGTTTAGTTACATATATATGTATACCTACCTATAAGGACATAATATATATATATATATAAATATGTATCTCAAACTCTTGTAAATTCTTCTTTTCAATCGTGATTTTTTGCTCCTTGAACTCTTTTGTTTGGCGGTGGGATTGGGTGTATACACAGCATTGTACCTACATAAGATATACCTATACCAATCTACAAACCAAACAAAGGACACATCAAGAGACAGGCAATCTCACTCAATCCATGTTGACGTCCTCGCCCTGTCATAATGAATCCCATGACATTGCGGAACAAACGGAAGCTGGAAGATGATGCCTCCGCTCCAACCGAACCGGGATGCTGTTATTATTTTCATTATATTTATAATTATGCAAATGTGGTGGGTGATCCGTATACAAGGACGACAACGACGCTGATGCCTGTGACGATGCCGATGCCGACAAAAAAAAAAAGGGTTTACATCTTAATAACGTATATCCTCTGAGTTGGCTGCCATTTTGCGTCAAGGAATCTGTGGATTTATAACAATAATAGAAAAAAAAAATCTGAATGTAGGAATCACTTCCAGCTCAGAGAATATGGTATAAGGTTAATGTTAAAAATACAGAAGCCCAAGCCTATATAGGTATGTACCTATATCTATATCCTTTACATAGAGGAAGAGGTTCATTCCTAACCGTTTGGCAATAGCACCCTTGAACTCCATCTTTGTTTTGTCATCATTTTATGAAACCCATCGTTTGTTGATCGTTCACGTTCACGGTGTTCATTATATTCCTACAACTCCGGATGATGGTTGTCTTTGGCTGTGTTTATAATGTCCTTTTATTGATTTTTCATAATTTTAAAATTTTAACCCTTCCGGCGCGGTAGTTAACGTCGTCGGTCGTAGTCGTTGGTGTTCCTTTATATTGATTGTTGTTGTCCTTAGGTATCATCCCATTTTAATTGTCATGAAATAAGTAGGTAGTATAAGATAGTAGAAGAACTCCCCAAAATGGGAATTAATTGGGCTGAGTTTTATAAGGAAAGTGTGTTTTCTTTTTTCCGCTTCTCATTATAAATGTATTGTAGGTAGGTAGGTAAATCAAAAGGAATGAAATAGGAAGGAAACGATTTTAGGGGGCGCGGCGGCGGTGGCGGTGGCGTGGCGTATAATGATGTTGGACTTTTGAGGAAATTAAATGAGAACCGGTGACTTGGAAAAATAATTGTCTAAATTTTGAAGGAATAATTTCATTTGGGTTAATCTACTATCTTATGGCTTACCTAGAGTATCATGCTTGTTTTTAAAGATTCGCCTTTCTTTTAACAACCTACCTATAATTACTTATTTTCTTAACCTCTAAGGGTAGGTATAGGTAGGTACCTAACGGTATATGTATTAATTATTTTGCAACGTGGCACCGTCGGTCTGTGGGTCTGTGCATCCTTGCGTCTGTGCGTCCACTGTAATTTGAGCTAGAGCCTAAACGGGTGAACCGATGTACTTCAAATTTAGTACAGAGCATTTTTATGTGATTCCCTAGAGGTGGAATTCGAATTTTTGTTCTAGATCATCTAGGGTAGCTGAAGCTGCTACACAAACATTTTGGTTTTTTTCGAAGACGGCTTAGCCGATTTTGATTAAACTTCGTATCTGTAATAACCAAGTGAATTGTAAGAAAACTGCGTTTCAGGTTATTCTCAAAAAATCCACATAACGGAACTAGGTATTCCATGTTTTTTTTTTTTTTTTTTTTAAATAAAATGGTCTTATTTTTGGGTTATTCAAGTGTATCTTTTTGATAGTTCAACCGATTTTGTTATAATTTTTCAATCTGGTGCTTCTCAATATTTTAAGCAATATATTGCATTTACAAATTTTGAAAAACATCGTTTTATAAACAAAATCTAACAAAAGATACATTTTTTAGTGGATAGAGGAGAGTGGGTATATACGAACGTGAAGGTAGGTCGGTTGTAACATTCAAAATTTTTACGAAAAACTTAAACTGTGTGCGTTAGTTTTTTTAATGCACAATTCTTTGCAATTAGGACCTGAATGCACCCACTAAAATCCAAAAGTCAGTACCTACAGTTGAGTGTAGCAACAAAAGCGAAAAAATTGAAATTTTAGTGAAACCGTATTTTTTTTTTTTGAAAAAATTAACAATTTATTGAATGGATCTGACCTTGCCGTACTCCAATATTTCTAGAATTGAATAGAGGAGATAAATAGTTTGACGATAGGCATAGTCGCAAAATCGCATAAATCGGTTTCGCGCCACGTTTACTCCATAATGGATAATGCTCATCCTCAGAGATGGCATACAGTGCGCACCAAAGACGCTATTGCTGCTATGGAGCAGAGTATCGAAGAAGACCCGAATGAGTCCATCCGCCATCGCACGCAACAATTGGAGCTGTCGAAAATGGGCCCCTCGGTTGGAATTTATTAGAGCCAGCCGCGGCGGCCACTTGCCCGAAACCATTTTTAAAACATAATGACATATTTATAATAAAGCTAAATTCTTGGCCATATAACATTAAATTATATGCGTTTTATTTCTTCTTGAAAACCATACGTACCTAACCCTTTATAGAGTAGGTGCTGCAAATATGGCCCATGTTGGTAATATGGCCCACCGTAATATTTAACTACTGGAAGAGCATAGGTTACCCGCTGTGCATTTATTTCGAAGATAATCTTAGTGGTTTTGATATATTAAAAAGTGGAGACTCAGGAGCAGGAAATGTGCGCGGAATTTGAAGTTTGAATTTTTTTACATTGGCCATATAATTTTTTGGTAAATTTTTGTAAGTTTTTATACTAACTTTTGCGCAAATATTTTTATGTTTTTTGGAGACTTAGTTGTGCTTAGATTTATATTTCATTATGTGAAACCAAAATTTTAAATATATTTTTTAAAGTTGGTTTAAATTAAAAGTACAACGAAAAGGCTATATGCAGGTAATATGGCCCACCTCATGCACCATATACACCACCCTGGTCCGTATTTAACACCGGGCGAAAAAACAAAGTGTCGGTAATATGGACCATCACATTTACCATATACATGAACCTGGTCCATATTTAACACAAGGCGGTCCATATTAGCAGCACTTTTTTAAAAAATGTTAAAATGAGTTTTTTTAGGTTTTTATTTATATATTTTTAGTAAAGTTGTTTTTTATGCTTTTTGTTATGAAGGCTGATTATAAAATAATTTCTTTAAGTATTAAAAAAAGAAACAAGTCAATTACCGAAAAGCTGACTGTTTTATTTACACAAAAGTTAAGGGTGGGCCATATTTGCGACACTTACTCTATAAGTATATGGTGTTACAATCGACATTCCGAAAAGGACAACATCATCATTTGACCTTGAAAAAGATTCAAGTCATACCTATCTACATTTAAACCAAAGCCAAATTTGGAAACCAAATTATAGTATTTAACGGTAGGCCAATGTCCATTCATTAATATGCACTATACTCTGTCCAAGAAAAATAGGCAGTACACGTCTTATGGGAAAGCTTTTTAAAAATCAGGAGCGTGCCATATTTTAGCACCATATTAAATTGAAATAACTCCTCCATAAAAAGTGTTTGCCCGCCCGTGAATTTCCAATAGCATCGGACGCAAACCCAACGTCCTATTCAAAGCACATCTGAGTGTGCCTGTGCACACTGTGCTGTGAATTGCTCTGGCCAATGGCGATTGGCTGCTGCTTGATGTGCATTCAGAGTTACCCTCGTCCATTTGGTAATTCGTTCAACTTTTTTTTCATTGAGTTTCTGTTAAGGTGCTTTTCATTTTCGAGCTTTAAGAAAAAGCTTTTAATGATAAGTGTTATCGTGTACACTATACTACAACCCTGTGAAAGCTTTAATGAAGGACTGATTTATGCAATCCACTGTAGCCAGAATGAGAGGCAAACGTCCTATTTTGCCTACACTGCCAATTTGTGTTGGACAGAGTATAGGAATGTTTCATTTTGATATGTTTATTGGTAATCAAATTATGGCACGAAATGTCAAAAATGTTACTTTCGTGCCCACTCTCCCCTAAGAAATCTATACTAAATGGGTATTTCAATATTCGATCTCCAGCTTAATGGTTAAGAATTTTAACCTTGGTTCACATTGAATTTTTGTCAATTAAACTTATCTATTTAATATAAATTGCATTTTGACAATAAGGCCCTAGCCAGTTAACTGAGAGTCCAAGTGCGAACGACGGGACTAAAATCCAATTTGTTATGGACTTCGACTAACGGCCATTAAAAGCTACCTATATATTTTGAAACTTTAAAATTTCAAAATCAGAAGGCCATCATGAATGTTCATCATACTCAGCGATGCCAACTGAGGCTTTTACATGCCTTTAAGGCACTATTTCACTGCCCTAGGCTTTAAGCCTTTTTTCCCCTAAAATCCTTCTTTTTTCATTTCATATAAACTAAATACACTGTTTTTAATTTATTTGTGTTTTTCTTCTTAATTTACATATTTATTTATTTTTTAAAGCATTCTAAAAAAAAACTCGGCCAAAAATAATTCTTATCTACTTTCCTATATATATATATATATATACTATTTTCTAAAAGAATGTGTACAGACCTTCAAACTATTCAGAATTTTCAGAACACTGATACCAACAGTCATAATAAATAGGTAAAGCTTCCAGTAAATGCAACTAATTTTGAAGTTTCATAATTTGTTTGCTTTTCAAAAATAAAAGTTGCTAGGTATGATCTGGAATTTAACAAGGGAACCCACTTATCTTTGTTTCAATAAAATGTAGGTAGGGTGATAGCACCTAAGGTCGGCCACCTCTAGTAGTCGGCCACTGCGTCGTAAAGTACAGCGTAATAGTAAAAGCTTTCGTTCAACTTCCTGGAAAATAATATTTTCCAATAGATTAACGGTTTTACTTCCTGGGTGCAAAATTCCATTCCCTTGTAGGTGCTGGTTTTCTTGTTAAAAATGCGAGTTTGGTTTAAGTTTTTGTAAAGTGTGCATTTGTGATTTTTTCGAAAAAAAATTAGTGGAAGTAGTTTTTAAAAAAAACTTATAGGTAATTGGCAAGATATTGAAGGGAACTGCACTGTGTGATTATTTTTAGTTTATTTAAAGTTATTATTTGATGTTTTTGGCTTCAAAACTCAAAAAATATTTTTTGGTAATTACTTACCAGGGGGCCGACTTTAGAAGACTTTTTTTTTTCTATTCTCCTGAGCTCGGCCCCCGGCCGACTACTGAAAACAACTTCTTTTTTGTTTTTTTTTTTTTTTTCAACTGAGAATGCAAAGTTAAGGGAAATTTTATTCTCTTTTCGTTCACACTAAAGTAATTAAAAAAGATTCAGTGGTTTCAGTAGTCGGCCGCCTTTTAACGTAAAGAGAGAATGGTTGGCCGACTATAGACAACACTTATTCTTACGTTGGCCAATTACGTTTTGCATAAGATTTTGATTACACATGTAAGTTTTGCTTACATAAGTATCTAACTATTGTCATAAACTTCTTCAAAAATGACTAGTATAAATAGCTTTGTAAGTGATTTACAGCATATTTAACCTTCTAACCTAGGTTGTTTGTACTCACAAAAAACTTACAAATTACTCCATTATCATTGATAAGTTTTTTAACCTATACGGTAGGCTAAATTACTCAAACTCGTTTGTAGTGTAATTAATCCTACAAAACACATAGGTCCAGTTTTTCAGTGTGAGATTAAAGTTAAGCCCGAGTTAACTCATCAAATTTAGTAAGTTAAACTCGGGATTAAATGAACAGATGCTTTTGATGTTTTATACACCGAGTTTGTTTAGTCGTTCCCCATGCATTCTCCACCGAAAAACTACTTCTTCAGTTCATTGTGGGTGAATTTTCTTCTAGACTTAGATGACTCTGGTTTAATTCATGACAACTGAAAAACTGAGCCTGACAGGCATAAGAGCCAGTTTGACAGTGCACAATTAAAAGAATAAGGCCAAGTTTCTCAGTGATGATACTAAGGTTTAATATCGAATTTCAATATTTATCAACTATCAATCAACAATCGCAAATCGCAATAGGGGGAAATGTTTTAAAACATATGACTAAAATACAGAAGACACTTGTAGAATCTAGAAAAACATGGCTTTTGAATTTTTTTGTTTTGTTAAATTAAAAAGCAATGACTAAAATACATGTTTCTGTTTAATGGAATTTGTGTTTTTGCTAATTATTAAATGTTAAAATGCTTCCTAGACACTTTTTACTATTGCCGACTACTGAAACTGAAAGGGCCGACTACTAAAAAATCACGTGTTCGTCTCATTAATGGTAAATAATTTGTTTCATGTAGTAGATATATGTAATTATTTAATTCGTGTAGAATTTCGCTATCTACACATTTCAACTCTTCATAAAAACTAAAAACTCTATTCAAAACTTAAATAACTGATTTTTAGACGCGAATTAAACATAGAAAAAAGTTAAGTGGCCGACTACTATAGTGCCATCACCCTATACCTACCTAGGTAGGTATGATTTTAAGGAACAGGACGATCTCTATTAAAAATGTGCACATGTTAGGACTGAACTAATTAATGTTCCTTAATATGATGTTTATTGTGATTTATTTAAGTTTTTTTTCTAATAAAGTATTGTTTTGTTAGGAATTTAAATACATTTGTGTTTAATTAAAAAAAAAAAATGAGGCTCTTTTCTATTGAAAAAGGCATCTTTTTTTCTCAAGTGAGTCATTATTTTGTCCAAATTGGTTGGCAATGCTGATCATACTACGGCGTAGATATATATTTACCTCATAATCCAAAACATTCCACAAATTTGCAAATGAAATACAAATTTTTAAAAGACAATTTAGTAGGTATAGAATAAAAAAAAGTGGGGTGATAAAATAGCCCTTGCACCCCCTGAATCCACCACTAATTACGTGGTTTTAGAAGAATTAACGAAAGTTTTCTAAGTAGGTAGGTAGGTAGGTATAGGTATACCTACATAGGTACCTAAGTATAGGGAAAGTTGAAAACCACAAAGGGGGAAAATTAATTTCTGTACCAAGTACCTAGGTACCTATATACCTTAGTTACCTACCTACCTCCTATGTTCTATTCAAAAAATATTCAATGGGTCTTGCAATGGAAAAACGTGCCTAATAAAATGACACGACATTATGTTTACAAAAATAATAAAGGTATGTAGGTAGGTAAATAGGTATTTAGTTGCAGGTTGCAGGTACCTACCTATAAGTCAAAAAGTTATGTTTTGTTTGTCAAAACTAGGTTCCTGAATTCTTAAAACAAATGACCTAAACCGCATGAAAAATACCAATGTCAAATCAAGGCCTAGGATAGGTACCTAGGTGCCTAATATTTAGTTCGACAAACACAATAATAAAGATACCTTGCCTACCTACTTTGAACAACAACTAAGTAGGTATCTACATAGGTTAGGGACTAACCGATCTACCAATATAATGATTTGCCGTCGGCAAAACAAGCTTTGCTGTTTAAATTTAAAAAAAAAAGTTAACTATACAAGTGCCATCAGCTCCATTTTGAAATTCAGGAGGATAAATCCCAATATCAATGACATTTTCCATCCATCAAATGATGTCCTAGGTATGCGCTATGCGGCTATGCCTCAAGGAAAATACTTATCAAAAAAAAAAACTCTGCTTTCCCATTGGATTATATGATCTCTCGTCTCATTCACAAGAAATCCATTTCTATCAGTGTATGCGGGCGACATTTTTTTCTGAGATTCCATAACCACATACATACATACATACATATTTACCAAGAGAAAATTATATAGGTATAAAATGACAAAAATACAAAATTTGTGATTTTGTCACCACATCCAATGTCCCAATTGGTTGAAATAAAATATTCCCAAACCATACATATATGCGTGTGGCTGTATATACAATTCCATTTCGGTAGATATACATCCGTATTACCGTCTCCCTCTACATCCTATATATCTGTATCTTGTAAGATGAAAAACAATATTCCCAACTGGTCACCAAGTCGCATGTCACCAAATAAAAAAGTCTCCTCTCTCTCTTTTCTGGTGTGTACTGTGTAGTGTAGGATAGGAACCATGATTGCAAGCCACTATGATGCTACAAATCGAAAAGTGTCGTCCCACAAAACGACGAAGTAAACAACACACAGATAAACCAACTAGATAGATAGAACATCGATGTATGAGTTTGAATTTGAGAATTTTCAGAAAATAAAAAGAAACACAAACACAAACACATTCATAGAACAAGATTGAATTTCAATGCAATAATTAAAATGATTTCAAATTGAAATTCTCTCTTCGAGTTAAAGAGTGCAAAGAGAACGAAACTTGGTGAAGTAATTCCCTACCTTATCGACGTCGACGAATGCGTGTTCCAATGTACAATGTATATAGACACAAATTTTCTCTTTAGCGCCCAGGTAGAGAAGAAATAAAGTAAACAAAACCTCCAGAGATTCACAAAAAAATTGTCCCTTTCCTGAGAGGAGCAGATATAGAAATTCTAAAAGTTGGAATGAAACAGAATGATATCTTTGAGTACAACAGTATGTAGGTAGATACTTTTGTATCTTTTTTTTCTTACTTGTATTCTCTTTATTGACACAAAAGAAAAAAAGTCATTTTTGATTGTGACAAAAATAAATTCAATGTGTGTACGCTGTACGGGTAGATGTAGATACATTCTCTGATATACAATTCGTATATTTATGTGTTGGTGTGTGTGTGTGTTGGGTGGAGATGGAGAATTTTTGTCACTGGCGTGTATTTCTGTGAGGTTGACTATGGGAATTAACTTTTAGTTGTTGTTGTTTTTCTTTGTAATTGTTCTTTTTTTTTGTGGGTATCTGTTGCCAAAGAGTGTATATATCTATCTATCTATGTACTTCTTAATGCGCCTGAGGAGTTTTAGGATAGGATGACGAAACGAAAGACGTTTGTGGGCAGTTGCGTTGAACTTGTCGTCTTGTGCGTTTCACAGTGTTGTTGGAGACATAGAAATATTGTCGCCAAACAAATTTAATTTGTCAACTTTGGTTTTAAATTATTATTCTTGGTTGTGGCTTCCTATAATGTTGTATCTATTTTGAGTGAGAGATTATATACCTATAGATATCTATCTACCTGTTGTGTTGATATTTTTTTTTTTGAAAAATATTTTGAACTTTATCACACGTGTGTTGAATGATTTTAGAAACTTTGTGAATAAGTATTTTAAAGTGATCTGAACTGCAATCTTTCAAATAAAAAAACAAGTGACTTAAAATTTTGGACACAAAATTAAATGTAAAGCCTGCGCTTTAACTTTATGAGAGATGATTTTGACCACAAACTAGAAAGTCAAATTTGATGTGTGGACAAATAAAATAGAATAAGAACTTTTGAAAATAAAATTGTGTAAAATTTATGAACATCCCGACGCAAAAGAACTAACATTTGGATTTGATTTCAATTCGTGAATTTTGAGACCTCTGTGCTGTGATTGCGCTATAAAAGATTAGGTATACCTACCTATATTCTGAGTTGGATCTTTTTTCATTAAATTGTAAGTATTCCAAGGACAATTCCTATAGCTATAGATTCTTTTCTACTCAACAAAAAAAATGTTACCTTTCCTATTTAAATTTTATATCTAGATACTAATTTAAGTTTTACCGACGGGAAATGCAAAGATAAGCCAATAGGTACCTATAGGTAGTTTAGCTACTGTTCACCATATTTTATTGGATACTTTGAGTTATCTACGTAGGTACATTTATAGATATCAACTAAATTCGTTATGAAAAGTGAATTTTGATGGTTTAACAAAAAAGAACACTATCTACCTATCCAAAATCTTTTAATGGTCATATTTTATAATTTTGAGTATCTACCTATATGAGTACCTATAGGTAGGTACCTAGATAATTTTTTCAATTTGACAAGTAGGTAATTAGTTTTCGAATAAAATACATAAATTTAGATATATACCTACATGGGTATGTACCTACCTACCTAATAGAACTGTGTTATGTAGATACCTATAAAGTTAAAATTTTAACATAATTCTCTAGAGTTGTTTAATGTTGGTAGGTCGCGACCTTAGGACAACAAGGTTCTAACTCACATTTTTGCCAAAATTGAGTTATATTGGGTGATTTTTTAAGAGGTTTAGAACTTTTTAAAAAAAAAAAAACACAAAAAATTCGAAAAAATGAATGAAATATTTATTTGAATCGATAGTTTGAACCTTGCAATTTAATGTTTAAAGATAATTTCATGCAAATGTTGACGGCGGCTGCGTCTCAGGTAGCCCATCCGCTGAGTCCAATTTTGGCATACTCTTTCACACATATCGGCCGGTATCTCACGAATGAATGCATGGATGTTGGCTTCCAGTGCGTCAATCGAAGCGGGCTTGTCCCTATAGACATTAGCCTTGACATACCCCCACAAAAAATAATCTAATGGTGTCAAATCGCACGATCTAGGCGGCCAATTGACCGGCCCGAAACGTGAAATTAACTGTTCACCAAACTCGCCTCGCAATTGCGCCATTGTTTCGCGTGCTGTGTGGCATGTGGCACCGTCTTGTTGAAACATATCATGCAAGTCAAGAACTTCCATTTCGGGCAAAAAAAAGTTTGTTATCATCGCTCGGTAGCGATTCGCATCATCTTTGAAGAAATATGGCCCAATAATGCCGCCGGCCCATAAACCGCACCAAACAGTGGCTTTTTCGGGATGCATTGGTAGCTGTTGCAATGCTTCTGGCTGATCTTCACTCCAAATGCGGCAATTTTGCTTATTTACGTACCCATTCAACCAAAAATGAGCCTCATCGCTGAACACAAGCAGCGCGCGATGAACATTTCGAACCGAGCACGAATTTTGATAGTAAAATTCAATAATTTGCAAGCGTTGTTCATTTGTAAGACGATCCATGGTTAAATTGCAAACCAAACTGAAGCTGTTTGACAGTGACACAAGGTACTAAACACACGTCAGCTGTCAAAACCAGTGTTGCCAAAACCAAACCAGCCAAAAAATCACCCGTTACATTGGATCGTACTAAAAAAGGTATGCTCTTTCGATTGCCGCTATCCGTATCTTTCTATCTCTTACGGTTTCGGAAATAATTTTAAAAAATCAGGGAACAGGGTTCTATCTACACATAATAAAGTTCGATCTTAAGTTCACAAAGTTCTAACCAGCCAGATAGAACCTTATGCGTTACAAAGCAAACAAAAATATTTCGTAGATAGAACCATTTTTCGCTGTAGATAGAACCTTCTTGTTCGAAGGCATCCCATTGTTTAAATCAATTGTGATATTTAATTTGTATGAAAACGGTGACACAAAGTTCTATTAGGCATTTAGAACCTTCTTGTCCTACGCCCAAGTGCCTTAGCGATGAGCAACAAAGTTCTTTCGATTTTTTTGAATTTAAATTACTAAAGAACTAGGTACCCATCTATTATATTTTAAATTTTTTAATTGAGAAAAAATCAGAAAAAAAATAAGCTGTAGGTACACATAAACACGTTTCGATTAAAATCAATGCAAAAAAGTTATACAACACCAAATATTCCACCTTAGTTTTCTCGAAAGTGATAGGTGTGCAGTTAGAACCTTCTTGTTCTAAGGTCGCGAGGTACCTAAATAGATAGGTACATCATGTAAGTATAGGTAGATTAGGTACCTATGTATGTAATTTTATGTAAATTTATGTTTAAATTTTGAAAGAAAAAAGTTTAGTTTCGACGTTTTTAAAATGAAACAGATGCAGAACGCTTAGTTTGTTACGATTCAATCCGTCGCTGTGGCCTATATATGGGTGATTCTCCACTAAAAGCTCCTTTTCGTGATCCCGACCAAAAATGGTAAAAACCATCAACAAATCACAAATATTTTAATGTCAATAGCAGCGTAAGCAACGTTCCCAACTAGCCCACTTCTTAGTTTGAGATATTTGTAAATGTTTATTAAAAAAAAAATAACATTAAACGGGCAAACGTCATTTCCGTAACGTGAAGTCACCTCGTTTTAGTACAGAAAAACTGTTTTATTTAGCTTTTAAATAAAAAAATATTGTAATTTGATTGGATTGCCGTATCAAACAAATGTACATACTTTCAATTGTCCTTAAAATAAATTTTGTTCATTTATAACAATTAACTTACACATTTACAAACATGTGTAGCCAGGTATTTACATCATTTCCGTACAAAAAAATCAAATGCTTTTAAATTCAAATAAAAGACCGGCAGTTAATAAAATTCAAACTAAATGTTGAAAATCAATCATGTTTTCTTTGAAATATATTCAAAAAAAGAGATAATACAACAGTTTCGTGTGTAATTTTCAAGTGAGTGTTTGTATTCATCTCGTGTTCCATTACATACGTCATTTCCGTAAGTGAGTATAATTTTTTTAATTGGTAATAAAAAAAAAATATCTTGAATAGTTTTGTGGCACTATGTTGCACAATTCTTCATACCAAATACGAAAAAAATACATTCTATTTTGCATTACTAAAAAGTTAAAAAACATCGATTTTCGTCATTTCCGTAGCGTCATTTCCGTACCCTATCGTTGAGTTACGGGAATGACGTGATGGTTACGGAAATGATTTTAACGTGTTTTTCCTTTAATAAGTTCCAAATATATAGTTGATTTTTTTTGACATTCAATGAAATGGTTTTAGGAAATATGGCTGGTCGCAAAAATAAAACTGCTGCTGAAGCAAAAACCAAGACTCTGAAAGATATAGTCACTGAATTCGAAAAAGACATAGTACCATTTTTGGAACATGAAGGAAGAATTTGGCATCAATATAGCGCTATCAAGAAATTGAAGTCTAATTTACGAGAGAACGAAGCCGTAATCCCTATGGATTTCAGCGAAAATTATAATCTAAAGTATGCAAAGGAAACTCAATCCTTTCACTTTGGCGGTTCGAGGCAACAATTTACACTGCACACAGTAGTTGTGTATACAAAACTTAATGGAATTATAAGTACTGAGAGTTTCTGTAAACTTTCTGAAAGCCTGCAACATGGCCCTGCTGCAATTTGGACACATTTAAGGCCTTTACTTGACAAATTATCAACTGGTACTGTTGACACCTTACATTTTTTAAGCGATGGCGCTGCCACGCAATACAGAAACAAATCTATGTTTTTTTTACTTTGTTCAAAATTAAAATTAGTATTTTCCAATCTTAAAAACTACACGTGGAACTATTTTGAGTCAGGACATGGGAAGGGAGCCGCTGACGGAATAGGAGCGGTTTGCAAAAGAACTGCTGATCGTATAGTAGGGGAGGGAAAGGATGTCCATAACTTCGTCACATTGATCCGAGTCCTTAAAGAAAACTGCAAAGCTGTCAACATATATCCTATTTTTGAAGAAGACATAATCAGTTTTGCAAAAACTGCCAACTTAGAACAAGGACGATAGATTTAATGGTCTTGTTTTCATATAGGTGTTAGGAAGTGCTCATAAAAGTACCTTGTGGTTACGGTCATTGAGTTGTTTTGAATGCCAAGAGCCATGCGTCCATTTTCATTTGGGCGTCTTGGATTTTCTTAAAAGCCCGGAAAACTCTGACGATGATGTCCCTTTAAGTAGCCTCAAGCTGCCCAGAGTAAATTACAGTGAAATTTACTCCTCTGACGAGAACCTACAGTTTTTAAATAAAATTTCCCAAAAAGACATAAATTGCGGTACCAATATACTCATTTCAATAGAAGGATTAAGGCGCAAACAAAACTTTGTTGCTGTTTGCCAACGCGATATGGAGGAAAACGAGGTAGAGGTTGTTTTCTACAAACGGTGCAATAAAGGTAAAGATGAGCAACTTTACAAGCTTGATGAAACTGACAGCTCATATATTAACATCGAACAAATGCAATCTATTTTGCCAACGCCTAATATTGTATTACAAGGAAATCGAGTATTTTATAAATTTTCCTTAATGGAATCAACAGATTAAAAATATTGACTTTTGATACCTTATATACCTCCCTTTGTTAAATACTAAGTACCTTAAATAAAAAAATATGTTATTGAATTGAAAATATGCTGTTTTTTCTTAATTTTAGTAGAAAACGTCATTTCCGTATGATAGGTACAATCATTTCCGTATATAATATTATCATTTCCGTAACGAAGTCGTCATTTCCGTAGCAAGACAAAATTCGTAAAATCGCTTAAAAACAAGTGGCCACACTTTTAAATGATCAATTATGGCGTTATTTAAGTCAACAATCAATTGGGCATCATTTTTTTCTCAAATTTGGGTAGGCACCATTTTCGATGCAAAAAGGAGCTTTTAACAGAGAATCACCCATATAACAATGGATGAGCGTGAGCCCTGAAGATGGAAGTTTTAGAAACGCTTTTTTTTTCTGTTAAAAAATCATTTTAAAAACAGTTTGTGGTAAAATCCAATGTATATAGGTATACCTATTTACCAATGTATGCAGATCATCAAAATGAAGGCTTAAGCCCAAAAAAAAAAAAACATCCTGCCTACCCGCACACTCAGGTCCTATATAGGTATCTACCTATTAACTTTACCTTCGTAGGTAGGTAGATATGTGTTTATTTGATCTTGAAAATAGGGCTTTAATTTAGGAAGAAGATGGAAGTTACTTTTAGGTACCTCTATACCTATTTTGTTTAAATTGTCTATAAGTATATAGGTAGGTATGCTTATAGGCTCTTCTTTTTGGCTCATACGAATATTCGTGTAGTAAAGTGCTTAATATTAACCTACGTACGCATTATGTAAGTATAGCATCATCTACGTAAAACGTAGGTTTTTAAGTTATTCATGTCGATTATTGAATTCGCAATTCTAGATTCGCAGTGCAGTGCACTCGTTCCTCTCTACTCATTCGCCATGAAAAGAAAAAAGAACACAGCAATGCGAATCACCGCGAATCCATTATTGCGAATTCCATAATCGGCATATGATTATCTATGTAAAGTATTTTAAGCCACTCATAGTTTAGAATCAAGGCATTCCTCGCAAATAGCTTAACTTGTAGCTATGCTCGGTGCAAATGGGGTTATTTGACACTTTTCCACACCTGTTTTTCGTCTTTTGTTCCTTGTCATCATTGGTTCGACTATATTGATCGCTGATGTACATATGTATATTTAAAACAACGAGAAAAGCATAAAACGTACGAAACGGCTGTGTTGATCGCGTCACGCAGTGGTTCACTTTGTATCGGCGGGTGCCACTTCAAATAATAGGTAGGTATGTAGTTATAAACTTAAGCTATGATTAGACGGTCAATGTAAATGGTCAACGCCTTAACTCTCTAACGTCACCAAAAAAGTCGTTAACACACTACCAATGGACAATCAACGTTGACCATGTCCACGCATAAAACATTGACTATCACACGAATGACGCTAGTCCGTCAATAACACACGGAAGTCAACGCATGTCCTAACATTTGCTCAGGGTGGTTACACGTTCAACGAAAAAAAGCCAATGCGTTGAAGGCAAAAACAATGTCAACGTCGGTGTCAACGCAGCTGTCAACGCATAGACAGTATTCTGCGTTGAAGATCACAGGACAAGACAACTTTGGGACGGAATTTGACGTCATTTTGACTTCAGAGAGTCAACGCATTGACCATTTTCGTTGACCGTCTAATCGTAGCTTTAGACATAATTTTTGTACATATCTACTTATACCGCCTACTGTCCAATTTAAAAGAAAGTAGGTAAATAGAAAGAAGGAATGAACATTTTGGGAAGCCCAATTGGCGATAACTTAACCCGCTCTGACAACTTTGGTTAGGATTATGTTTTTGTAAAAAATAAATAGGTAGATAGATACATTTTTCCCAGTAGGTATCATAAAATGTATGGATTTTTCCACGATCTTGTCGTTGATTCATTTGTAATATTATTTTGTTTACAAGAAAAATATTGTAAAATGTTATGTTTATTACACATTTTGTGGAGAAAATTGACAACAAAGTCAAAAAATTAGCATGGACAGGAAAAATGGAACAGGCTAGAAAATAAATATCTTAAAACTGAGACAAGATAGGTATCAACTTTATTTAAAAGCAGTTTTAAAGGCTAGTATTTCCTATAAAAAATAAAGTCCTAAACGAAGTTTATACCACTACATAGAATTAGCAGAGCAATTTTCATTAACATCGGTCAGGGTACACCAAAGTAAGCGTTTTCTTAAATCCACCATAAATGATGTCATTGGAGATATACATTTACTGTAGAAAGATTTTTTTCTTAGAATATACCCAGAACCAGTCCAGAACACCCTGTATAATATACATTTTAAATGTACCTTTAAAAATTAAAGAATTGAAAAGCCAGAGGAAAGGAAGTGCTAAAATGTTGTGGCACATATGAGTGCTGTAGTCTTCGAACTTCTTATAAAACCCAATAAGTTTTTAAATTTCGTTGAAATATTTCGCCTGATGAATTGGAAAAAATGAAACCAACAACCAACTCGCATTTCGCATTTGAGTGAATTTATTTTAAAGCAGTTCGCATGCCACCTTCGTAGCCTGTAATTATTATCGAGACATCTTGAAGATATTCTGTTGTCAAAATATTCCACGTAAATTATTAAAATCTACCTAAAATGACCTTGTGGCACAACCTTAAAGGTTCCATTCATTAAATAACAACTGTTAGCCCAAATTAAGGTCCTCAAATACCGATGAAATAAATCCCCAATTTTAGGGAATTTTTTCATATATGCTGTTGATCAGAAAAAATACAGCAATTTGGTACGCAAGTACAACACTTAATTATCAAAAGCTTTTGACTCCCCGGGAGTAAAATGTTGCAGAATCCGTAATTGACATGAATTTTTAATTGTCTATTTTGGTATGCATAATTTAAAGGGTGTTTTTTTTAAGAGGTATACAATTTTGAAATGAAAAAAACAAGTACAATTTTTTTAAATTGATATGATAATATCCTGGCATTATAATTTAAATATGATTTCTGGCCACCACGGCTGGCTCGGACGTATTCTAATCTGGAGGTCTAATTTTCGATGGCTTTTTCCAACATTTGTGGCCGTATATCGGCAATAACGGGGCGAATGTTGTACTCCAAGTGGTCAATCGTTTCGGGCTTATTGACGTAGACTAGCGACTTCACATATCCGCACAGAAAATAGTCAAGCGGCGTTAAATCGGACGATCTTCGAGGCCAATTCACGGGTCGGTAACGTGAAACTATATGCGGTTACCAAATGTTTCCTTCAATAAATCAATTGTGGCACGAGCTGTGTGACATGTTGCGCCGTCTTGTTGAAACCACAGCTCCTGCACATCACGGTTGTTCAATTGATGAACGAAAAAGTCAGTAATCAAGGCTCTATAGCGGTCATCATTGACTTAAACGTTCTGGCCAGCATCGTTTTTAAAGAAGTACGGACCAATTATTCCACCAAACCATAAAGCACACTAAACAGTCGTTTTTTGTTGATGTAACGGTGTCTCAACATACACTTGAGAATTATCATCATTCCAAATACGGCAGTTTTGTTTATTGACGTATCCATTCAACCAAAAGTGAGCTTCATCCCTAAACAAAATTCGCTTATGAAAATTAGGATCAACGGCAATCTTGTTTTGTGGGCCCATTTGGGCACAATTTAGAAGCGTTGTTCAGTCTATTCATGTTAAAATGCCAAACCAAACTAAAAATAAACCACTTTACAGCTGACAAAATGGCCGCCCGTAAAAAAAAATAGTGTTGCCAACTTAAAGTTCTATACCTGTAAAAAAAAACACCCTTAAGCATCGACAAATCATATTCACCCCGATTACAGAACCCGATTATTTTTTTGAAATGTCAGAAATTCAGTCTGACTATACCCCAGCAGCACATATGAGGCATACTGGCCTTACTGATTTTCGCACTTCTTTTTAAATGGCGATAACTAATACTTACCAGTTAAGAAAAGAAGTTTTTTTTTTTTTGAAGCAGTTAAATGCTTCATCAATCTATACATAGATATTTTTGTTTCAAAATAAGCAGATGTTTGGTACAATAAATATAAGTTTTTGTCTTTTTAAAAACAAGTGCGAAAATCAGTTAGGCCACTCTGCTTCTCATGGCCTCATATGTAAGTCGGATTCTGTAATCGGGGTGATTGAATTTTCTAATCATATACATATACATATACATATGTAAGTAGGTACCTGTGTATATTATTTCACATTTGATGGGTCCGTGGTCAGTCTAAATATTCCCTGGACCAGGGACAATTTTGTATTATTTTATTCCTTTAACGTGGTGTCTTTTATAGGTGACCCCCACCCAAAAGTACTGCAATGGACCTATGATATTGCCATACCTTGAGTAGAACCAAATCATCATCAAAAACTCGGAAGTGTCTCGTGGCTAATTAAAAACCATTTCCTTTTTTGCTCTATATATGTAGGTAGGTATACTAGGTATTTATGTTCCCATCAACCGCGTTACGAGTAGGTATTTTTGTGTTTCTTTTAAAGTTTTACATTTTTGTGTTAAAAAGTTTAATTAGCAACACCTTGTTGTTTAAAAGGTTGGCATTTTGCTTTTGCAATTGGTGCAATATTATTTTTATTTTTATACTGTTGTTTTGTTTTATATCAAATGCCTCACTTAACCTCCACTCAAGCGTCTCAATTAGACGTTTTTTTTTTTATAAGCTGATGGTCTATAACTCTATAGAGGTATCTACATGCTAACGATACGAATCCCATATATAGTAAATCCATTATTAGATATAATATAATATTTCGTGTATAAAGTGAAAGTGAATTCAAAATTTTTAAAACAAAATACACAAACGCCAAACGCACAACACACTATACCCCATCATAGCCATATAAACACCAACTATGGAGACCTTCGACGCGTCAAGCGCAACTGAACAATAAACCCATGAAAAACTATCAAAAAAAAAATAAAAACAAAAATAAAATAAAAGATACGAGGTCAACTCTATATACCAACCAACTTC
The DNA here is from genome assembly GCA_932273885.2 of Leucozona laternaria. Classification (NCBI taxonomy): domain Eukaryota; kingdom Metazoa; phylum Arthropoda; class Insecta; order Diptera; family Syrphidae; genus Leucozona; species Leucozona laternaria. The sequence continues at coordinate 61,784,708 of OW026367.1, read as the reverse complement.
ATCCAACACGCACCATTTAGATGTCAAATTTTATGAACAAAACATAATCAAAGGAGAAAAAATATAATAAAAAAAAAATCTTGTCAAAATTTCAAACCAATAAAAAACGTCACAGACACATCATGACACAATAGAATTGCTTTTAAAAGCCTCTAAAGTGCTTTCGGCCCTTTTAACTTTTTTTTTTAACTTGTTTAATTTAGCTTAGGTTTATGTATAGGTAGGTACCTATATAGCTGTGGGAAAAAAAACTCTCCAAAAATTAAGTTTACAATTAGGTTAAAAGTGTATTTTAGGCAAATTGATACCTTTAGTTATAGTTGAATTATTGCAGCGAGGCGAGGTGTCCCGTGTCCATCAAAGAAAGTACCTACTTTACTATACATTTAAAATGATGGATAGTTTGTCTAATTGAGCCCAAGTCTCCCTCAATAAAAATAAAAGGCCTCATTTTGTCCCATCTTAAGGCTCATTTAATTGCTCCAATTCCCATAGACTCTCGCATATGTGAGACTTTAAAGCATCAACTAAAAAGTACCTTTAGTTATAGTACCCGCACTAAAAGTCATATACAGATGGTGGAACTTAAACTTAGACTTGTTGAAACTGATGGCCAATGACCGACAATCTCAGCCCAGAAAAAAAAACCATCCACTGATGGCTACTGGAATTAATTTTATGATTTTTCAGTTCAGTTAAAATGTGGTTTTTTTTTTTGGTTTGTTTTTTTTTTTTTTTTTTGAATGGAGAAGATACGTCGTCGCGCAGATTCCATCATTGAGCTCTCTAATGGGGTAAAAGATAGATACAATTCCAGTGAGTTGAGGTTTTGATCGTAAAATAATCGTGCTGTGTATCTTTCCCCCGGCACAGTCAACTACTATAGGTATACAGATACATTAGGTTTAATTTGTCGTGTCTTCGTGCCTCCACTTTAGCAAAAAAAAAAAAAAATCATCTATGATGAAAAGCACCAAAACACTCCGCGTCATCGGTTATATTAGATGTAGGTAAGGTAGATATGAACCTATATGTGGTTTGTATATCTTGTCTAAATACTCGCTGTCATTAAACTGCAGGTATAGAGGAATCTAAAGTTTTAAGTAGATACAACTCGCGCTCTGTCGTGTAGATTTTATTACAATCATTTACTTACCTACCATAGACTTGAGTTTTAAGATCAAAAACGAACAACTGCGCGAGTGCCAGGACAAAAAACACACAAACAAGTTCGTTATTTCAACATGAAAAGAGTTGACAAAACATTTGAAGTTTAAAGTTACAGCTTAAATGTACATCTCTAAACTCTGATGGAAGCCTGTAGTTTTATTTTTTTATGAGTCATGTTTGAAAATCAATTTATAAGTATAGGTAACATTTTAAGGATGAAGTCAAAGTTGTCAGCTATAGGCAATTATATTACTTAGGTAGGTACATATGTATATGTATAGGGGCTAGGTTTTGAAGAGCTCTAGGTCCGTAATAGCTATAATATAGGTTGTTAGAAAGCAATCTGATGGGATCCAAAACGGGAGTACGTTTTGGGTAGGAATTCCAAAACATTTTATTACACTTTTTAATGAGTATAAACTGATATGGAGCTCGAAGAATATTGTCGAGGAAAAAATGACATGCTTTAGGTATATCTGAAAACGAGGTGTAGAAGTTTTCGATTGTAACCTACACTTTTATGGCAAACGTGATTTTTTACGTAGGTATAGGTCCTCCTCTATACGATACCTATACTTACAAAAATCGCCCTTCAAAAAAACCCTTGCTCAAATATTTGACTTGCACCAAAGTCATCACAAGGCGAATTAAATTACCTAGGTATAACTTTTAAGGAAAGCTTATTCGAGGTTCCCTTATAACCATTAACAAAAGACAAAACTTCGAAAAAGTTCGCAAAAATCAGTTTTTTGGTACGAAGAACTTAATTTGTATGTCCTAAGCTTATATTCGCTAAAAATTATCCAGCAAGTTCAAACTTTGTATGTGGTTAAAAAATGGTTTCAAAAAGGTTATAAATATTTCGGAAACTATAATTTTGTTTGAATAAGTTTAAAGAACAATATTGAAGCTTATGTAATTTTAAATAAAAAAGATCACAACACTTTTTTCGTAAAAGCCATACCATTTTAAGAAAAACTTTCCTAAACGTTACATACCAGGTTTGTGTACCTAAAGTTAGCTAGCTTCTAGCTCCATTTTCGATTAAAAAAAATGGCTGTAATATCCTCAACTTGCGCTGCCATACCTGAAAATTGTTTTTTTTCCGAAACAAGCAAAACAATCTCTAAAATTCGAATTTATAGAACTTTTTTTAATCCATTAACGGTGTTCACATTGGACTGACTCCTCCGATTTTTTTTTGACGTCTCTGTGCTTTTGCAGGATTTTTTTTTGATTTTTTAAAAGTCTGTGGATTTTTTTGACGTCTTCTTTTGTAAAAATTTGTTGTCTCTGTTTGTGACTTATCTTTGGCACTTAAATCCTACAGAATCCAATTTTTTCAATTGGAAACATGAAGATTTACATTTTGTAAGTGAAAAATTTGTGATTTAACCTTCAAACTGCACAGATTTTTGTTTTGTTTTAACGACTGCTAAACGTCAAAGTAAGTCCGATGTGTTCACATTTGTTTGTGTCTGAACAAAACAAGTTGCATTCACGTCAAAAAAAAAAAAAAACGGATGAGTCAGTCCAAAGTATGAATACCGTCGTTGAAGTATCGTTAGCCAACTTTTCCATGATATTTGACAGTTGATGGCTTAACAGATAGGGGACAAATTATATTTTTTCGTATATCGAGAATATTTCGTTTCAAATGTCAAACGATTGCTCTGAAAATGCATTTTTCCGGAGCAGAAAATAAAATGGAAACATTTTTTGAAGTTTTCAGAGATTTTTTAATCCAATGACATCATAGCCATCATTCAATGGAGTTTGACAGTTGATGGCTTGACAGATAGGAGACAAATTCTATTTGATCGTATATCGAGAATATTTCGTTTAAAATGTCAAACGATTGCTCTGAAAATGCATTTTTCCGGAGCAGAAATTAAAATGGAAAAATTTTCGAAGTTTTCAGAGATTTTTTAATCCAATGACATCATAGCCATCATTCAATGGAGTTTGACAGTTGATGGCTTGACAGATAGGGGACAAATTATATTTTATCGTATATCGAGAATATTTCGTTTCAAATGTCAACCGAATGCTCTGAAAATGCATTTTTCCGGAGCAGAAAATAAAATGGAAAAAACTTCTAATTTTAAAGAGGTTTTTTAATCGTAGCCATCCTTCAGAGAATTTTGACAGTTAATTGCTTGATAGTGTACATTTAATACGATTGGTGTCAGAATGACTGTCTCTGTTCTGAATCAATTCTTCTGAAATTCAGTTTAATCCAAAAGCGTTTTCAAATAAGGACATTAACGGAACATTAACTATGCCCCGTGTAAACCACATGCAAAAAGGAACCTTCAAACGCGCCCGACCCGAAAACATTTCAAAACATAAAACAAAAAAACAAATGTTGGTTTCATGTGAATATAAATTTTCAAAAAACAAAGCCATTCTCATCAATTTATTGGTGAGTCTAGAAGTACGGTAGTAACGCACCTATAGTTAAAAAGTTTATTGCAGGGAACATGATATTAGTTAAAGTACCTTTTTGTTTCGTTATCCATATCATATCAATTATAAAAGTTTGTCACTGATTATTGTTTGTGACAGATAAGAAATTTATTTTGACACCGAATGTCATTAAATTTAGCACCATTACCAACTTTAAAATAACAAAAGGGAATTAAATATAAAAGTGACTATTCGGTCCAGTTTTTCAGTGCGAGATTAAAGTTAAACCCGAGTTAACTCACCAAGTTTGGTGAGTTAAATCAAGATTACCTGAACAAATGCTTTTGATGTTTTATCCATCGAGTTTGTTTAGTGCATTCTTAACAAAAAAAAATTGTTTCCTCAGTTAACCGTGGGTTATAATTAACTTTTAGAGTAAGAAAACTCTGGTTTAACTCATCCCTGAAAAACTGGGCATTAGTGCTTTATTCAGAATTCATTACTGCGCTGGCTATAATTTTCACCAAAACAGGGCTATTATCAGCTGTTGTTTGTTTTAATGTATACTTTTTTAACGTCACAGCGTTGTTATAGGTAGGTTGGGGTGCTTTTGCTTACGTTTTCTTCAAAATCTATTGCTCTTATGAAAAAAAAGTGTTATAATATTTTGTGTCTACAATTTTTGTTTTAATATTTTTTCAAAAAAAAAAACTGATAGCAATTTATGAAAATCTAAATTTCACCCATTTTATCCAAAAGACCAGCTCCAAGTTTTAACAAATTTTTAGAAAATTCAGATTTGTCGGATTTTTTTTTTCAAAGTGAAAGTCTAATTTTCCTGGAGTATTACCTGCGCCTGTGGGGCCGCATAAACAGTACTTTTATAAACCAAAACTGTTATAATAATGGCATGTCTAGATCTAGAGTCACTTCCAACCTAAATAGGTACCTAGAAATTTTGGATATACCTACCCATGTTTGAAATGATATCAAAAAAAATCGAAAATTATCTCTTTGTGACAATATGTGACAATGGCCTTTAGTCCATAAAAATTGTCGTTTCGTCCCGGCGTTTTCACTTGAACTCATCAGTTGACTAGTGAGGGCCTTGTCAATACGCAATTTTTATTAATTTCAGTTCAACTTACATGAACTTTTTGACAAATATCCAATGTGAATGATTTCATCTTTTTCTAAATATAAATTATTCGATAGAAAAGATTTTTTTAACTATCGATTTTATGTTTTTGTTGTGTTTTGTCACGAACATGATTGTGGTTGCAAATAATAGCGTACAGTTCACGGTCATATAAAATGTCGCGGCCTTTTGCAACAAATCAAAGCCAAACATTTAAGTTACCACAAATCTCCCCCGTATAATGATCAGTTTTTCATAAAAACCCACATAAAGCCGATAGGGCCGCCAAAACAACAACAATATATGCACGACCACAAAATTTTTTGACAGTTGAATGTCATGCGACGACTCGACGGTCATCTGCTCTGATGATGGTGTGACCAATTTTTCTTTCCTTTTAGGTATAGGTAGATATTATGTCTGTACCCATCTTTTGACTTATATTTTCAAGCCATCATGATATACCTACATAATTCATAAAATGTGAGGAATAACCTATAGGTGCATGGGTAGGTATACCTAAACTCTCGCATATAAGGTTCTCAGCAATTTGAATTATGGTTTTTTGAAGATTTATTCATTCATATAATGTCCCTTGCGGGTTTTTATACTTTTTATTATTATTTTTTTATTTTTGTTAATCCTTTTCCTTGATCCTTTTTTTCCGCCTTCAAATATTGTCTTCGTTTCTTGGGAATCCATTTAGGGTGGGCTTTTCTCATAAATGCTCCGAACGATGCGATACGGGAACGGGATTATGTGACAATGCTTTATGTCCCCGAGGGGGAGACTCTTAACTTCGAAGACAACAACGGCCGACGACAACGCCGACGACGCACTGGAGTTTTTTTTTTTTTGATGTCCTGTGTTCCAACTACTCATTTCGATCGATTTTTTACCATCGTTACCTGGATTTATAACCACACAGATCACAGAGGAGTTTACATTGAGGGTCGTGCGATGAATGGACATGGGACACCAAAGACCAAAGGTATCTGATCCAGGCTTCACAGAACAAACCTATATTATATGGTTTTGCTTGTGCCCCAAAGTGTCCTCGGTCCGTTGGATGGTGTTGCGTTGGTAAGATGTTACACCAACTTCTATATCATAGCGAGGCAATCTTATAAGAAAAAGTTATTATTGCGCATTGCATGTGATGCTGTATAGGTTTTCATTCTTTTAAGAAAGAAGATTGAATCTGTTGTTTGTCGTCTTGTATGGAGCTGCTGATGCACTGCTGCTGCTGCTGCTGCTGCTGCTGTAACCATCTTTCCATGATGTGGTGTGAAAATACTAAGTTTTATTACCCACTTAAAGTGATACAACAACAACCAATTCCTATTTATATATGTATACCTCTATACCTATCATCATCTTATAGTACCTATACGCGATGATCCTGTTTTATTGGATAGTTTATATGTTTGAGGATCTGCTCGATTGCACTTGTTTTTGTCTCATTTGAGATGGATTTTTTTTTCTGAATTCTTATTTTATAGCGATACCTACTGTAAAAGTTCAAGGAATTTTCTTTTTTCATTCATTTCATTCAGTCACGCAAGGTCTTGCCGGATTTTTAAGGAATTTAATAAGTATCGTTTATATTGATCATGGTGTGTTATGTTATGTGACCTAAGATTTGGAGATGTTATAACATGGTCTTTGATGCGAAGGACGCGACGTAACATTGGGAAGTGTGAAATGGTCAGGTTAAAAGAAACTTCATCCAGTAATTAAGGTCATAAAAGATAAAAATAGGGAATTCTTAGGAAAATTCGTTTGATATATGAAATTATGCGTCCATCAGTTAAACAGTGCGATGAACGCGCAGTAAACGCAGGTTTTGTTCTTAATTTTTATAGCTGATGCGTGCAGACACCCTTTTGACCTCGGTCCATGATATCTACTTGTACATATATGTGTGTAGGAGTGTAGGAAAGATTAAAAGTAGTTTTTGATGAAGGATTTGTCACTTCCTCGCAAGTAGCCGTAAGCTCCCCTGACAAAAAGATTTGTTTGCATTGCGATGGAATAGGCTATAATTCTATCCCCTATGGACCTCTGGCACTAAACCATTACTTGTACGTCAAGGATTAAATTGTAGAAGGAAAGAAAAATAAAATTCAGCTTGTAACAAACTTAGAAGATTTAGAGGTCGAGGGCTATTCCATCACCCAAAAACAAAATACATTTTTTCACGGCTACTGCCTCTTGTGGGGCTGTCACTTTTGTCTTGAAAAAGTGGCTCACATCTAAGCCGTTCGGACTCGGTAGAAAACTGTAGGTCCCCTCCATTCCTGCCGACCAAGAGCACATCACAGAGAGAGAGAGAGAGAGAAAGAGAGAGAAAGAGAGAGATAGAGAGAGAGACAGAAGATAGAGAGGGAGAGAGAGAGAGAAAGACAGAGAGAGAGAGAGAGAGAGAGAGAGAGAGAGGTTTATAGACCACTAGGTCAGTAAACTGCCAAAAAAATGAATTTTTAAATTCTTCTGCCATCAGTTTCTTGACAGTTTTCTGTCAGAATTCCTACTTCCAATTTGTCAGTCGTTTAAATCCTGAATTAGAGTCATGCATAAAAACTTAAGATTGATTTCACATTAATGATACCTTAACCTAAAAAATAGTAGGCTAATGGTTAGAGGACTGTCATGTCGGAGGTTTTTGGGTCATGCCGGAGGTTTTTGGGTTCGGTTCCCAGCCTCGTCTTCCTAAATATAAAATTAGCTACTGCCTCTTGTGGGGAAATTACTATAATTATACAGGACTATGTCTTGTCAAGAATAAGTGCCTCTCACGTTAGCCGTTCGGATTCGGCAGAAAATTAAAGATTCCCTCGCATTCATTCCTGCAAAAAACAACACACACACATGGACATGATTGATGACTGAGACTTGTAAGTCATAAGGCCCTAGCTCTTCACGAGCTGTCGCGCCACCAAATAATTTTTTTATTTCTTAATCCAAAAATTTACATAATCCTTAAAGTTAAAAAAACCAACTTCTTGGGTTTCATAAACTTAAGTATCTAAGATCTAACCAGGCCCCATCCATGTCCAATGCTTGCAAAAATATAACAATCCTATAAACATACATATGTTAAGTTATGACAACTTAACCTTTGTCATTCCATTGAATTAAATCGATGCACAGCACACATACGGTCATCGCATTGAATTTGGCTACAATCATATCTAATCTGCCGTGAAGCAGAATATATCTAGAAATTGAGAGATTTCCTCAAGAAATAAAAGTCATTCTTTGGCTATCGTCCGTCATCTGTAGAAGGAGCTTAAGGACTCCACTTAATATTTCATTTCATTTCGTTGTTGTTTTTTTTTTTTTTCACGAGAACCACCCTCATTTTTCACACATTCTTGCATAACAAAATCATCAATCATTTTCGTTGCCGATAAAAGGAAATCCTCTCTTAAGAGGGAATGATTTGGCACAATATCCTTGCATTTCCTTTCACAGAAAATAAAAAAAATATTTCCCCCCTTTTCAACGCAATGACTGCGCCGAATATTTTAGCATATTTTTTTTTCTAAATTTTCTTCTTTTTTTTTGTTTTGTTTATTTACAGAATCATGGAGCACATTATGTCGAGATTTCAATCGATGGACACCTCTCCGCTGTCTTTCGTTCCATCACCATATCTACTACCAGCAGCTTTTGCAGCTTCATCAAAGTCACCCTTGTCAACGTCATCATCGTCGGGATCCAGCCCGACAACATCATCGTCCATGCCAAAGCCCAAACGTTGGGGTTCTCCGCCAGTTAATCTAGCTGGGCAATTTATCAATCCAGCCACAGGCAAGAAGCGCGTCCAGTGCAGCATATGTTTCAAGACATTCTGCGATAAGGGGGCTCTTAAGATTCATTTCTCGGCGGTGCATCTGCGAGAGATGCACAAATGCACGGTCGAGGGTTGTAATATGGTGTTCAGTTCCAGACGTTCCCGGAATCGGCATAGTGCTAATCCTAATCCTAAGTTGCACTCGCCTCATATTCGACGCAAAATTTCGCCCCATGATGGACGAACAGCTCAGCAATTTCCACCGCTTCTCTTCCAAACACCGTTGATGCCATCGGCCGCTGCTGGTGGTGGAGTCTATGCATTTGACAGATTCGCTCCGTATTCATCGTATCCATCACATCGACATACAGGAATGTTCTCCGGAATGAGTGCTGGGGAGATGTGCCCTTTGCCAGCGAATAGTGGAGGTAGCAGTAGTCACAGCAGCTTCAGTGATGATTACAAGATTGGGGGCTCAGATTCCGATGAGGAGTGCAGGGATGAATTGATGGTTTCGATTGAAGAAGAAGACGACGAGGACTATGGCGAAGAACTGCAAATGGCTGACGAAGAGGAAGAAGAACCTCTACCGGCGCAAGATGACAACCAGCCTCTCGATTTCTCGGTAAAGAAGCGAGTTTCGGAAGACCGTTTGAGTCCGCCGTCGCTGATTTCCATCAACGAGGAATCACCATCACCATCAGTTAAAATTGAATCTAGTCGTCCCGTGATGAAACTCTCAGGAAGCTTTTCCGTCGATAACCTGCTGAGTAAGAAAATACGAACTGAAGAAGTAACCGAGCCAGCTGGATTGCTTGATTTGTCCACCAAACCTTCCAAAGAACAAAAGTCCAGCTCTCCTGCTCACACCAATGCCCATCATCAGGCACCGACCGGACTCATCGATCAGGGCAATCCTGCAATGTGGAACATCCTTTCCGAAGTCTACCGATCGATGCTGATGAACAACAGTCTCAAGGCACAATACAGCGAATTGCAATCGAATTCGACAATCTCTGTTTAAGAGAGAAATTTATCCGACGAGGCAAAATCCTGTCCTGTTGGCTGTTGTTATCCTGTTTGTTGACTTATTGTGTAACCACTGATGTAATATAAATATCTATTAATGCCTGTATCCATTATACAAATCCTATCCATCGAATTACCTACGAAAGTATTATCTATAGTATTCCTAATATATAAATACCACTGTATGATTTTTTAGACTGTAAGGATGTGCAATACAAAGAAAATAAGGAGCCGTCCGATTTTTTTTACTTTTTTTTGTTCTGTAAATAAATTGTCATCTTTCTTAAAATTACAAAAAAAAGGAAGTCATAAAAAAGTATTCCTTTAAGAATATCACAAAGGATGATTATGAGTCATCATCATGATGTCCTTGTATTTATAAAATTTAAATATTTTTTTTATTTCCTATATTATCCTACCCTATCTACCGTGTTGGTACTTATTGATTTTTAATTTGCCCACTAATTTAAGGTTTTAAGTTGTAAATTTGTATGTTTAGATTGTAAGAAAATGTAAAATTTATTTAAAATAAAAATTAAACAAAAACTGATATAAACGTTAAATAAAATGAATTTATATAAAAATAAAAGAAACATTCGTTCGTACTTTTTATTCACTTCTAAGTTAAAAGGTGTTTTTTTTAGACGTGTGGTTTTCAAGAAGAAATAAAATGCATATTATTCAATGTTATGTCCAAAAATTTAGCTTTATTATAAAGACAAGGGTTTACCATTATGTTTTAAAAATGGTTTCGGGCAAGTGGCCACCGTGGCTAGCTCGAATAAATTCCAGCCGAGAGGCCCAATTTTCGACCGCTTTTTGCAGCAATTGGGGCCGTATGTCAGAAATAATGCACCGAATATTCTCTTTGAAGGCGTCAATCGTCTCGGGCTTATCTATGCGTAGACAAGCGACTTCACATAACCCCACAAAAAATAGTCCAGCGGTGTAAAATCGCAAGATCTTTGAGGCCGCGCCATAGGCCCACGACGCGAGATAATGCGCTCACCAAAAGTTTCCTTCAATAAATTGATTGTATTGTTGGTTATATGGCATGTAGCGCCGTCTTGTTGGAAATAAAGGTTGTCCACATCAACATCCTCCAATTTTGGCACGAAAAAGTCATTAATCATGGCTCTATAGCGTTCCCCATTGACTGTAACTTTATGGCCGGCTTCATTTTTGAAGAAATATGGACCAATGATTCCCTCTGCCCATAGAGAACTCCCAACAGTGACTTCTTTTTGAGGATGTAACATCGTCTCAACAGTGGCTTGTGGATTATGATCACTCCAAATACGACAATTTTGCTTACTAACGTACCCATTCAACCAAAAACAAACTTCATCGCTGAACAAAATTTTCTTGTGAAAATCGGGCGAACCGACCCATTATTTTGGTAAGAAGTTTGCACGATTTGCAAACGATGTTGAGAAGTAAGTCTATTTAATATTAAATGGCAAACCAAATTGAGCATAAATCAAGTGACAGCTGTTAAAAAAAAATCAACTTCGAAAAAAGTATTGCCAGATTGAAAACTACATGTCTAAAAAAACACCCTTTATAAAGGGTTTTCCAATAAGAGGTGTTATTTTGATATTCAAAGAAAAATGGCATTTTTTGAGATAAATGATCGGATGTTTATTTCATTATAAAGAGGAAAGTATGCCGTTAATAATGGAACACAACATCAGCCAAATGGCCGCCACGACCACGCTTACAGGACCATATCCTTTTCATGAAATTTTCCATAACCAAATCGCAAAGTGGCTGCCCTATGTCCTCGATAGCCTCACGAATTCCATCTTTGAGGTCTTGAATCGACTTCGGGCTGTTGGCGTAGACCTTATCTTTCACGTGGCACCAAAGGAAGAAGTCGCAAGGTGTTAAATCACAGGATCTCGGTGGCCAATTGTGATCACCTCTTCGAGAGATAACACGGTCCGGAAACTTTTCCCGTAAAAGATCGATGGTTTCATTGCTTGTGTGGCACGTAGCGCCGTCTTGTTGAAAGTAAACGTTGTCCAGATCAATACCATCCAATTCCGGCCATAAAAATCATTAATCATCTCTCGATAGCGCAATCCATTGACCGTAACTGTTGCTCCAGCCTCATTTTCGAAAAAGTAAGGTCCAATGACCCCGCCGGACCATAAACCGCACCAAACAGTCACGCGTTGAGGATGGAGAGGCTTTTCAACAATAACTCTTGGGTTTTCCGGGCCCCAGATGCGACAGTTTTGCTTGTTGACGTAGCCTCCGAGGTGGAAATGGGCCTCATCAGTCAAGATGATTTTTCGATGAAATTCCGGATCATTTTCATGCATTTCAAGGACCCAATCAGCAAAGACACGACGTTGTTGATGATCAGCCGGCTTGAGTTCTTGTGTTAACTGAACTTTATAAGCCTTAAGACCCAAGTCTTTATGCAAAATACGGTGTAATGACGTTTGTGGAATGCCTAATTCCAAAGAACGACGAGGAGTGGACAAACCTGGGTTTTCTTCAACACTTTGGGCTACAACAGCAATATTCTCAGTTGTTCTTGAGCGACGTGCACGGGTTTTATTCTTCAGATCACTAACTTGTCCCAACAGCTCGAATTTGTCCACCAATTTTTGTATTGCGGTCCGACAAGGTGCTTCACGACGACCCAAAAATGTTTTAGTTTTACGAAACGTCTCTGCCAAATTTTCACCATTTTTATAGTGAATTTTAATAATTTCAATGCGTTGTTGAAGCGTGTATTCTTCCATTTTTATTAATGGCGTAGTTTCTACTTGTCAAATGTCAAAAAATGACAGCTTCAAAAGTGATAGCTACCGAAATAGCGGGCTATTCAAAATAACACCTCTTATTGGAAAACCCTTTATTTTAATTTGCTTGCTCTATAGGGCAGGTATTAGCCTCGTGTCAGAAGAATTTAGAGGTTTTATTTGTCGTACCGTGTCGTTCGTCCGTCGGTGACAGTCTGTCTGTCGGTGTTGTCCACGACGATTTGCTTCAAATTACGTTTAGAGTGCATTTCTGTTTAAGCTCATCTTTTCTCGAAAACGGCTTTAACGATTTTGATTAAACTTCATACCTGCATTGAAAAAAAGTTATTGTAAGAAAACTGTGTTTCAGGTATTTAGCCAAAATTCACATAACGAACTTAGACATTCTACGATTTTTGGGAAAATGTAAAGGTTCTTCCAATAGAGACTTCCGAACTACTTTGGTTGAGAGTTGATAGCTGCCATATTTGGCGTTTTTCTTTGTTAACACAGAGCAGATCACGGAACTGTAAAAAAAAAAACATTTTAGGTATGTTTTTTTTTAGCCCATACATATAAGAGCATAAAAAGTGTGTTTCTTTTTCCATCGGAGTAAGCCCAGAGCTTGCTGAATTAGATCAGAATAAAATGACCGAGCAAATCGAGCGAAACGCTAAGCGAAACCAACTTCTCGCATAACTAAGAATACAAAATGGATTGCCTATGAAATGACAGTTCAGTGCTCAAGTGTGTTTCATAATTAAATCTGAGGACTCTGTTCACAATCTGCTCCGAGCTCTTATCTTCACCACTACAAAAGTGGACAGTCTATTCGGCAAATCGGAAAATGTGTTGGCTTGAGTGCCTCTACAGTATATTGTGGAGCGGTTTGTTCACGAAAATTGTGTTGAAAACGAGGTTAGAAACCCACAAAATTTTCAACCAATCTGATGAACGTTATATATATTGTTTGAAAAACTAAAATGAATCCAAAGTCATCGGCCCCGTAACTTGCTACTGAGGCGGTTCAGCAGGAATGAGGGAAGACATATTGTGCTGAGACCATTCGGCGTGTGCAACCCCCCCCCCCCCACCCTTATCAGCAAAAAAAAAAAAAACAAAAAACCCGACTTGCCAAGGAGCATGTTCTCAAGGACTCCAACTTCTGGGACAGTGTAATTTTTGCGGACGAATCGAAATTCAATATCCAGCCAAAAACAGAGCTTTAAACGGAGAACCTAAAAGCAATTGTGAGAAACATGGTGGACGAAGTGTTATGGTATGGGCCTATGTATGTCTGCAGCCGGGGTTGGAAATTTGGAGTTTATTGAGGGGACGATGGACAAAAATATGTCAATATACTAAGAAATAATTTGATTCAAAGTGCCGAAAAGTTGGGTGTTCATCGGAATTTCCGGTTCTACCAGGACAATGACCCCAAGCACAAGTCAGGAATTGTGCAAACCTGGTTTATTTGGAATTGCCCTCACTTGATGACATACCTCCGGCGCAGTCACCTGATATGAATGTCATTGATAATTTGTGGGCTTTGTTGGACAAAAATATTAGAATACACAAAATCTCCAACAAAAAAGACCTCTTCCCTTCTGGAAGAATGGCCAAAAATTACTCCAGACATTACAAAGAATAGCTTGTTGATTCCATGCCAAAAAGACTCCAGGCTCTTGAAAAGGCCAAAGGGTACCACACGAAATATTAAAAGTACCACGAAAACCTAATAACTTTTGGTTATTTTTAAGACTGATCATTGTGTATGAAATAACCTGGGAGGTGAAATTTAACGGTGTTTTAAGTTTTTCATTGTTTATGTTGTAAAATATCAATATTTTTAAATAAATTATTGTTTTTTGTTGAATTGCATTTGTTCTCTTCCTACTAGAATTAAAATTTTGTCGATAATCTTTCTAGTTTACAAGTTATTGCAACTTATATTTTAAACCAGGCACAAGCTGTTAGCCAGATTTCAAAACTATTCAATAGGGGACGTGTTGCGCCAGTTGTCTTTGTTTTGGACTTAGGTACAAACACAAAACACTATTCGGGAAGCTTTGGTAAAACAACCAAAAAGATAGAACACTTATTGATTACTGAAAGCTCAAATAGAATTTTATTTTAAACCAGAATTAAACCAAGCCAAACCGAGCCATCTGTTTATAATTGTAAAATTTATTAAAACTAATTATAGCCTTTCAACGCCCAAACATATAGGTGATAGGTCTTTGGATACGAACTACGAACAGCAGCTGTGTTATTTTTTTCCTCATTGCACTTACGTATATGAACATAACTATAACTTACTAAACTAACTAAAACTTAAAAAAAAAGTAATCATTAAATTAACATGGGCTTCGCAGGCAAATATTTCATTTAAACTGCCAACGGAGTACACCAGGCAATAAAAAAAACCAAACGAGAACACTATAAAGCAACAGCAAGAGTTCGCCATTAATGGAACCAGTGACGACTTTAATGGCAGAACTATTCAAGACCGCTTGATTGATGTGTGACATATGTCAACATCGATGATATGTGGACACACCAGGCATCAGAGAGAGAGATATTTTGCTTTATCTCAACAAGCCGATCTTTCATCTCTCGACCATATACACACAGCCACATGGCCCTGCTTGGGAATGAGTTAAGATGATGATCGCACAGACAACTAACTGCGAACATACACTATCGGTATCAGACCTGGACTGGACAGCTTCCTTAGCTGGCCCAGGCCATATTGTGAAAAGAGCAGCGCGTATTCAAATGTTACCGCGCTGTCATGTGTGCTGGTCCAGCATCGTCGTCGTCGCGTCGCGTCGGTCCTATCGGTCCTCGGTCGTCTGGCTGGGTGATTGTAGTAGAACTTTCAAATTACTATAATTATCTCGCGCAGAGTCGCGACTTGGATTGGACGAAGAGTGGACAGAGCTCTAATATCTTAGTCCAGGTGTAAACTGGACGAGCGACTTTTATAAATGCGACTCTCCTGATGGTGACTCGCTGAGGTACGCGCGGGGCCTTTAAATCACTTTGTCACCTGTCGTCAACAATTCCACATTCACATGTCGGTCGTTCAGTGATTTTGCTGGATGGGCTGAATCCCAGTTGGAGCTTGGAGATGCAACAGATTCAGCAAGCCTATAATTGTTAGTCTCACAACGAACGCGGGTATATGTATATGGCATTCGACGTTTTGTGAGAAAGTAACTTCTTAATATGTTTTTCTTTATGTTAGGTTGGGAGGTTTTGTGTCCTCCTGTGACGTCTTGAATGTGGGCATGTCTATTAGACATGCGCGCAAGGTTATAATTTGGTAATTTTGTGATGGGCCTTGGTGGGTTTTGATTTTTGTTCTCCTTGAAATATTCTTGACAATTTGATTTGATTTTGATTTTTTTTTTTTTGATAATACTTAGAATGCCGCGGCTAAATTTTGTTTATATGTAAGTTTTGTTGCAGACTCTGGGGCAATTTTCAATTTGACACAAGGGGGAGAGACACCTTTGATTGACGTTGATTGTAGTGGACAAGTTTTGTGATTTGTGCTTGGGGCTTTTTTGTGTGCGTTAACAATGGACAGCGTCATTTAGACAGAGCACAGATATTTGATTCAGGTTGATAGCTTGAATGGGAGTTTGTATGGGAATGACAACTGATGTTACCTTGGAGGTTTAAAGTTTAGCAAATAAAACATTTTATTTTATTTTGTTAAGCTAAAACACCTGTTTTTTTTAGAAAGATGAAACAAAAACGGACATAGACATAGATAGTTGTGGGCGAATACAATAATATATAGGGTCTTTAATTTTTAGGTTTCGAAAGTAAAGCTAAATAAAACACACACACAGCGATACATTTTTGATGAAAATTTTATTTCATTATAAAGTTTGGACTTTGCCATTAAGTGTGAAAAACAATATCATTCAAATGGTCGCATCGGAAAGATTCGCAGCATGCGTTTCTTTTGAGGTAATTTTTAACCACCATTTCGGGCGGTATCTCGCCCATAACTTGAGTAATGTTGGCTTTTAATGCGTCTAGAGTCCGGGTATTATTCGCGTAAACAAGTTCTTTTGCGAAGCAATACATACAAAAATCTAACGGTGTCAAATTGCATGATCTTGGTGGCCATTTGACGTCGCCAAAACCAGGCAACTTCTCACGCAATAAAACCATAATTGGTCGTGTTGTGTGGCTTGATGCCCCGTCTTGTTGGAACCACATATCGTTCAAGTCATGATCTTCAATCGCCGCCGCACAGTGGCCGGTTGCAAAAATCATATCTCTTAAACGAATAAAGATATCGCCAAAATTTGTTTTTGGTTTTGAAGGAAATTTCCAAGGCTATAAAATTGGTGAATTTTAAGAAAAAATATTTACAGGGTGTTTCAGAATCTGCTGCTGAAATAAGAAGTTTTTGTAAACGTGGTTAACATAATTGGTATTTAATTCTTAAAAGGTCTATAGTCAATTTATGAGGTAATTTGAGGGTAATTTAAGTGAAACAGTGGGGAAAAATAAAACGAACCAATTTGAGTGAAACAGTGGGGGAAAAATCAGTTTTTGTTTTTTTTATTAATTGATTTTTCATTTTTTTTTATTTTTTTTTATAAGAGAGTAAATTTATAAAGTATTTTATTGATAAATTAGAATTCAAAAAGTGAAAAACAAAATAAAAGGAACAAAAATTTACAAACAAACATTAAATTTCTTGGAAACTATCATCAAGTCCGGGGTAATGCGTAATAAACTTATAAAGGGTTTTCCAATAAGAGGTGTTATTTTGATATTCAAAGAAAAATGGCATTTTTTGAGATAAATGATCGGATGTTTATTTCATTATAAAGATGAAGGTATGCCGTTAACAATAGAACACAACATCAGCCAAATGGCCGCCACGACCACGCTTACAGGACCATATCCTTTTCATGAAATTTTCCATAACCAAATCGCAAAGTGGCTGCCCTATGTCCTCGATAGCCTCACGAATTCCATCTTTGAGGTCTTGAATCGACGCTGGGCTGTTGGCGTAGACCTTATCTTTCACGTGGCCCCAAAGGAAGAAGTCGCAAGGTGTTAAATCACAAGATCTCGGTGGCCAATTGTGATCACCTCTTCGAGAGATAACACGGTCCGGAAACATTTCCCGTAAAAGATGGATTGTTTCATTGCTTGTGTGGCACGTAGCGCCGTCTTGTTGAAAGTAAACGTTGTCCAGATCAATACCATCCAATTCCGGCCATAAAAAATCATTAATCATCTCTCAATAGCGCAATCCATTGACCGTAACTGTTGCTCCACCCTCATTTTCGAAAAAGTAAGGTCCAATGACCCCGCCGGACCATAAACCGCACCAAACAGTCACGCGTTGATGATGGAGAGGCTTTTCAACAATAACTCTTGGGTTTTCCGAGCCCCAGATGCGACAGTTTTGCTTGTTGACGTAGCCTCCGAGGTGGAAATGGGCCTCATCAGTCAAGATGATTTTTCGATGAAATTCCGGATCATTTTCATGCATTTCAAGGACCCAATCAGCAAAGACACGACGTTGTTGATGATCAGCCGGCTTGAGTTCTTAACTTTATAAGCCTTAAGACCCAACTCTTTATGCAAAATACGGTGTAATGACGTTTGTGGAATGCCTAATTCCAAAGAACGACGAGGAATGGACAAACCTGGGTTTTCTTCAACACTTTAGGCTACAACAGCAATATTCTCAGTTGTTCTTGAGCGACGTGCACGGGTTTTATTCTTCACATCACTAACTTGTCCCAACAGCTCGAATTTGTCCACCAATTTCTGTATTGCGGTCCGACAAGGTGCTTCACGATGACCCAAAAATGTTTTAATTTTACGAACCGTCTCTGCCAAATTTTCACCATTTCTATAGTGAATTTTAATAATTTTAATGCGTTGTTGAAGCATGTATCGTTCCATTTTTATTAATGGCGTAGTTTCTACTTGTCAAATGTCAAAAAATGACAGCTTCAAAAGTGACAGCTACCAAAATAGCGGGCTATTCAAAATAACACCTCTTATTGGAAAACCCTTTAGTTGCATGTTAAAAAGGTCTTCATTCTGCCGAATTCTTGAAACTTTGCACGTATTTTGATATCTGTATTTCTTGTACTCTGGACTTCTGGGCTTCTTCTGATAATTCTCAAAGTGGTAGTGATTGGTATTCGATGATATTTTGACTATGAACCAAAATTTTATGAAGAGTTGGTGTGAGTTGATTTTCAGGGTACTTTTGTTTCAATAACTCTGCGGTTTTTTTGGTGTACTCTCCAAATTTAACTGTATTCACTACTTCCCTGCTATATTCAAAACATTAAGTATTATTTTGATCCTGGTTATAACCTCTTTATTGACTCCAGTAATTCAACCGGTTGCTTCAGATTAATCAAAAAATCTCCTGGAAGTGTTTCCATAATTGCTATTTCCAAATCCTTGCTTTGGTTTATCTACATCAAGTCCAAGCTCATTTGTCCGGTTTTGACATGGAGAGATGAAGAAAGCCATTCCTCATTTTTTTTTTTGAAATATAATCTCGATCTATGGGCTGTAACCCATTTTTTATCAATGTTGTAATAAAAGCTTTTTAATTTTGCTTCATTTTCCTGTAAATTTTCACCCTATATAGTTGGTATTCACTTATTACGGCAAAACTCTCATCTTTGACAAAAAGTTCAAACAAAATATTGTATGGTATATCCATTTTAAATAATTTTTCCTTATAATGGGTGATTTTTTAAGAGGCTTAGAACTTTTTTTAAAAAAAAAACACAAAAACTTCGAAAAAATGAATGGAATATTTATTTGAATCGATAGTTTGAACCTTGCAATTTAATGTTTAAAGATAATTTCATGCAAATGTTGACCGCGGCTGCGTCTCAGGTAGCCCATCCGCTGAGTCCAATTTTGGCATACTCTTTCACACATATCGGCCGGTATCTCACGAATGAATGCATGGATGTTGGCTTCCAGTGCGTCAATCGAAGCGGGCTTGTCCCTATAGACATTAGCCTTGACATACCCCCACAAAAAATAATCTAATGGTGTCAAATCGCACGATCTAGGCGGCCAATTGACCGGCCCGAAACGTGAAATTAACTGTTCACCAAACTCGCCTCGCAATTGCGCCATTGTTTCGCGTGCTGTGTGGCATGTGGCACCGTCTTGTTGAAACCACATATCATGCAAGTCAAGAACTTCCATTTCGGGCAAAAAAAAGTTTGTTATCATCGCTCGGTAGCGTTCACCATTGACAGTAACGCTGCGATTCGCATCATCTTTGAAGAAATAGGCCCAATAATGCCGCCGGCCCATAAACCGCACCAAACAGTGGCTTTTTCGGGATGCATTGGTAGCTGTTGCAATGCTTCTGGCTGATCTTCACTCCAAATGCGGCAATTTTGCTTATTTACGTACCCATTCAACCAAAAATGAGCCTCATCGCTGAACACAAGCAGCGCGCGATGAACATTTCGAACCGAGCACGAATTTTTCAATAAAAAAAATTCAATAATTTGCAAGCGTTGTTCATTTGTAAGACGATCCATGGTTAAATTGCAAACCAAACTGAAGCTGTTTGACAGTGACACAAGGTACTAAACACACGTCAGCTGTCAAAACCAGTATTGCCAAAACCAAACCAGCTAAAAAATCACAACTGCTCCTTCAAGTTTTCAATGATAATTTCATCCCAATGTTTCAATTTATGACATCCTAATAAGGTAATATTTTTAAAAAAATTCGAATCCAGTTAAAAGCTTTTATCCATCAAACTACGTGACAGTAATTAATCATACCGGAAATCAATAACATTCATACTTAAAAGTTTTATTTGGGTCCACAAGGAATAAGCTATAAAACCGTTTTAGAAAACTTATGTTCGGTTTCTTAAATATTTAAAAGGTTTTTAAATTTTTAAATGACGTATTTTGTATGGAACAAACGTCATTTTAAGATTTAAAAGCCTGTTAAATTGTTAAAAGAGCTTTATGAAATCGGCCATTAGGTAGGTTTTTCCTTCTAAATTTCAAAACTCAATCAAATCGCTCTAGCTCAGCTCTATGCAAATTTATGCAGCTGAGTTTTTGGTTTTATTTGAAGAAATATATAAGGATTTACTATCCGTCGAGCTTAGCTTGATTATGTTTGAACCCTTTTTTTCTACTCAGTGTAAAGACGAAAAAGCGTGCAAAAATGTTTTTTTTCAAAAAACATTAAATTTAGCAGTTTAAAAAAAATATCATTTTTTTTTTCATTTCTGATTATAGCAATTAACACATATATCAAGTAAAAATAACAAAATAAAGTTTTATTTACACCTTTTTCCTAGCTTTTACACTCAAAATTAAAAAAAAAATTTAAAAACAATTGTTTTTTTCTAACCATACAAATTTGTCACCTTTGACTCGCTCTACAAGCCAAACCAATAATACAAATGAAATAATTTTTTCGATTACTAGAGCTCCAAACATTTTTCAATTCAAAAAAAGTAAAAGTTTTGCATTATTAAACCACCCGAAAAATGAATTTCGCAAGCACTTTTGCCTAAACGGGCCACTGTGCGCCGGTTAAAAAAATATCATTCCACATATTGCTTCGAACGCCACTTGCACTTGCAGCAGCAATATTTTCGACTGATCGAGCATTACGATGATGCACAGGCCTTACGAAATCAGTAACGCTTCCACTCTCTTCACAATTTCTTCATAATTTTACCGATTGCTTTCGTAGTCGGTGTCGAATATGACGACCAAGGAAATCGCGTAGTGCGCAAAAAGCGGCTACGTTAGAATCACCACTTTTGTAGTAAGTTTTAATAATTTTAACGCGTTGTTCGATTGTTAAGCGATCCATTATCGTAAATGTCAAACATTCAACTAATATAAGATATGACACTTCAAATGACAGCAGAGTTTGACAGGCGTCAAATGCCAGTGCAACCAACTTCAAATCACTAAATGAATGACCCTACGCTATGGACAGAGAAATAGCACACATATAGGAAGAAAAATCAGTGGAAAAGAATTTCCGTTATTTTGAATGATCATTGCAATTTTGTTTTGGGTATGTCGTTTACAGCAACTGACACAACAAAAAAAGATTCAAATGTAAACCGTTATCAGACACATGATTTTGCTGTCGGACATTTAAATTACTCTATTGTACATTTATAGTGGACATAGAAAGCTCCATGAACAAGGTAAAAATCCTTCAGAAATTTCTAAATTAATGAAATGTTCGAGAAAAATGGTCTACAATGCCATTAAATTAGTAAAAAACGATCCTGACCTCAAAATAAAAAATAAAATCCGCAAGCCCTGCCCTCGCAAAACTTCAATACGCGGTGACAGAGCCATCGTCAGAAAGTGTAAGTCCGATCCTTTTAAGTCCTCCCGCATCATTACGGCTGAAATTAATGAGGAGTATCGTGTTAATGTCTCCAGCTGACTTGTAAGAAGACGCCTCAACGATTTTAAGTCACATGGACGCGTTAGCAGAAAAAAACCTTTGCTTCAAAAAAAAAAATGTTAAGGCGAAAACTATAATCTCAACAAAAACCTTTAATTTTGTAAAAGGGTGCTGTGGAGTGATGAAATAAAGATTAACCGCATTGGACCAGATGGAAAAACATTAGTTCATCGCACGAAAGTTCAGGCTTACAACTCCAAGTATACCTTAAAAAACTGTAAGGCACGGTGGAGGAAGTGTGATGGTCTGGGGTGCTTTTTCTTGGTATGGGGTGGGACCAGTGGTGAGAATAGATGGAAGGATCGATAAATTTTCATACCTTAAAATATTAAAAAACACAATGGAACCATTCTCGTTCGATTCAATGCCAGTCAACTGATCCAAAACATGCAGCCAAGGTGCGGTCAGGGATAGGTTGACCATAGAGAATATTGATGTTCTGAGCTGGCCAGCGCAAAGTCCCAATCTTAACCCCATTGAACAATTTGTGGAGTGATGTGAAAGTTAAGATCGGGGAAACAAAATTCAAAAATTCAATAATTCGGAAGAACTTTGGACTGGAGTTCAACAAGCATGGTAGGTACCTACTCCATTCCCCAGATGCCAAAAATTAGTGGAAAGTTTACCACGAAGATGCCAAGCTACTTTGAAAAATCGTGGTCGGTCAACGAAGTACTAACTTGGTAAATAGAGATACGGTATGAAAATATAGTTATATTTCCTAAAATTTTGTTTTTTAGCAGATTTTCAAATGTGTGCTATTTCTATTTCCAGCACAAATAATGTCATCACAAGCAAGATTTTTTTTTGATGTGCAAACATCTATGCTGGCGGTAGAGTGAAAAAAAAACGAGAGCGTTCGTGTGCAACTTTACGTCGTGCACTTTACGTTGTAGTACGTTACGTTACGAAACCTGCTTTGCCCCGACCAAAAAAATTGTTTTTGCCGCGACCGACGATTAGATCATATTTTATCGCGACCACTCGTTTGTTTTTTTTTTTGCCAGCGACGAAAGCAAATTGATTTTAGCGCGACCGACGCGACGATTACATTATGTTTTATCATTTTTACACTTATATTTTTATATTTTATTCTTTAATTTTTAGTTATTGCCCGAACAAAAATGACACGACGCGACACTAAAAACTAAAAAGAAAACAAAATCAAAACAAAAATAATAATAGTCAGCTGTAGGGATTGACAATTGACTGTAGGTATGGTAGGTGAATGGATGTAGGTATGGTAGGATACCGGGTGCGTTCAGTGATACAAATCTGAACTTTACTTCTATGTTTACCTACTGCTTTTAAACGATGCAATTTCTTCTTGCAACTTTTAAGCAAGTTTAGGCGAGGGACGTAGGTGGATGGAGTACACAAAATTGCTGAGGTTGAACAAATTGCAGAGTTATCGGCTACTTTTGCACTTGCACAAAATAAACATTCATTAAAAATCGCAACGTCCAATTCCATAGGCGATTGGCTGTGGTGTCAATCGATTGAAACTGCGATTTTAGTGATTTCAGTTTGATTTGATTTGATTTACAGTGACATTCATTTGAGATTCGTTCAGTATAAAATTAAGACTGAACTTTTTGTAAGTTTTACTCGATGGAAAGATGGAGTTTCATAAGGGTTGCAAGTTCGTTGACAGTTCTAACTGAATATTTTAATCCTTTGGATTTTGGCTATGGTGTCATTTAATTGAAACCACGATTTAAGTGCTCTCCGCTGACAGTTGTTGTATGTCGATGGTCAGAGAGTGATTGCCATAAACAATAACCATGTGTAATGTGTTTAGAGTGAACTACGAAGCAGGACCTTTCAGTACCGAACATTCACCGTTCGTGGGACACTTCACCACCAGCCTTTTAGTGCTTGGAAATTTCGTTACAGCGGTTCTGCCACTGGGTATTTCGCTGCTGTTCTTTCAACACTAGACTTTTAAGCACTGCCTACAGATAGGTAATGCAGTGTTAATTATTCAATATCGCCATGTTTCTTTCTTTTGAGTAAGGCCCCAGTTATAGCTATCATTGAAAACCATCATTGAAAACTTTAATGACTGAATTTGAGACGTTTAGAAAGTAAAATCAGTAATTATTTTGATGAAAAAATAATGATGATGGATTGAATTATTATTTTAGTGAAAAAAAAAATTCAATTCTATCCGAAACTTCGCCATAAAATTAAGTTTAATTTTTCAATGATCATTGGTAAGGTAGTTCAATCACTGAAATGATGAAAGTCGTTTGAAAAGTGGACGGTTGGGCCAAAACGAATTTTTTTTTTTGGCAAAAATTAATAATTTAGTCACCGCTTTCATATTCACAAACCCAATCATCAATCATATCCAATCATTAAAGTTTTCAATGATAGCTGTAACTGGGGCCTAAATTCAGGAACAAAATTATAGGCACTCGGACAAACGTTGATGTTTACACATATTTAACCGAAGGAATTTAGTTAGATTTTTAGTTTTAAAGAATCTGAAATACCGATCTGAGTTTCCTATACAAAAATATAAATGTTTAATTTATTAAGTTATAAATAAACTATCCATTTATTAGAAAATTCATGAGTGTGCTATTTCTCTGTCCATAGCTGTATATTTCTGGTATGATTTATTTTTCAAATGATATAGTTTTCTCGCACTATATTTTCCTCGCATGATAATTTTCTCGTATGAAATATTTCTCGCATGATATTTTTATCAGAATACCCACCAGCTAATTAATCCCTGGACTCTATCTTTAAAAGCTCTACAACAGTCTAACATGCTGATCATCTTTTATGGAGATGATACAGTTGTTGGGCGCCATCAGGCCATATAGGGACATCCATTATGTATCATAACGGACCAACGACTGATCCAAGGGCCATTTGCTGATACATTAAATTGAAATATTTAAGTCCAACTTACATCGTTATGTTCTACTTTTTCCTCAGCTTAAACTGATTTAAAAGTTCTTATGTTGAGCTCAAATATTTAAGTTTTCGTTATTGGGCCTCAGCGTGTCAGTTTTTCTGCAACTGCAACACCTACTTAACTTTTTACACGGCATAAGATTAAATTAACATCCACTCTATACAATCGCCGAAATGTCACTCGATTTAGAATAAGCATCAGTGGCATGAGAATATCTTAACATAAAATTCATTTTCACAATTTATTAGGTATGCGTAAACAAAAGTAAGGTCATTCAATTTTTTATTCGATTAAGAAAGCCTAAGTAGAATGGTTATGACCACAATATTTGACAGACACACAACAGATTCCCAACTCACTCCTATCTTGCCTCAAGAATAATTTATATTGTTTGTGCCTCTCCACGAAATATCCCCATAAAACCTCAAAAATAGATACATAACTGTGTTAATTCATCCAACGACGGATGAGCAAAATGAAAAACTATTCAAAGTACCTAAGAATTCATCATCACAACCCGACCGCCACGCCGGCCGCGCCATCCACCGTGCGTTGTTGAGGGAAGAATCTTCAAGTCCGCCACAAATAATTGCGAAACCATCACCTATGAAGAATAAGTTAATCTTCTTCATGTTGATGGATGCCTGAGTGGCCTCGTTTTTCCTTCAGATACTTAGAATATCTGTGGCCATCTGGATTTGCCACTCACACTCATATTTGTTCATACTTCGAGGAAGTAAAAAGAAACAAATTAAAATAAGAAAAAAAAAACAAAAAATAAATTTTAACAAACCGAAAATTACATCGATAAACGTTGTTTGGACTATAAACAAAGAGTTTAGGACTAATAATGCAACCTTGTGGCACTTAATGTGGATTTTATTAGAAAATGCCTCAACGCTTCGCTGTTGTGAATACATTTAGATTCTTTTCAAAAATTTTCCCTCACAGTTTTTTCTATATTTGTGTAAATAAACAGAGATTGCGAATTGGAAAAGCTTTGTGCTATCGAAATGTTTAAACGAAAATATTTTGAATGATTACCTTTAGATAATTGCAAACAATAAAAATCCCAGCAGGTGATCGGACATTCATACTGGTTGGTGGTGGTGCTCGGTGATTGGAAATGTTTGCTACTGTTGGTTGCTGTGGTGTGGTGGCTCTATTCACAAAGTAACCAAATAATCTATACACGCGTATTCCGAGAAGTCCATAAATACATCTATACATATATGAGCTGCATGGCTATCGATTGGTATTGGTATATATATTCACCTGGCTTACCAATAGGAGTTGTCAAAATGCAAAGCAGAGGTGGATTATTAGGAATTTGCATAATTTAGCTAACCAGAAAGTGTCAAGTTAATAAATTTATGTTTCAATTTGTCAAAAAAACACATAAATTTTAAGACAGATAGCTTAAATCGATGCTGTGGGCGAGGGGGTTAAAAAATATTAAAACATGTTTATGGTGAGCTTTTGTATTGATTAATTGCAGGTTATCGTTGCTTTTTGAAAGGTAATAGATTTTAGTGTTAAATAAACCAACAAACTTGTTTAAAATTACCTTCTATGTTTTTCAATGGGATTATGTTAATTTGCTTTGGTTTTGTTTCCTGTGCTTGGGTATTTGTTTTGCACTCTGAAATCCGGATTTATTCCTTTAAACATAAATTCAACAAAACCTAATCTTTCGTTAACATTCAAGCACAAAACCCCTATCACACGCCACGAACTACTGCATCGATTCATAGTGTCGGGAAGGTTTTTGGTCGTGTGAAACGAAAGTACATATGTCGATACTTTAGATCGAACCCTGGAGTTCGAAGTATCTGAAGGGTTTTCCAATAAGAGGTGTTATTTTGAATAGCCCGCTATTTCGGTAGCTGTCACTTTTGAAGCTGTCATTTTTTGACATTTGACAAGTAGAAACTACGCCATTAATAAAAATGGAAGAATACACGCTTCAACAACGCATTGAAATTATTAAAATTCACTATAAAAATGGTGAAAATTTGGCAGAGACGGTTCGTAAAACTAAAACATTTTTGGGTCGTCGTGAAGCACCTTGTCGGACCGCAATACAGAAATTGGTGGACAAATTCGAGCTGTTGGGACAAGTTAGTTATGTGAAGAATAAAACCCGTGCACGTCGCTCAAGAACAACTGAGAATATTGCTGTTGTAGCCCAAAGTGTTGAAGAAAACCCAGGTTTGTCCATTCCTCGTCGTTCTTTGGAATTAGGCATTCCACAAACGTCATTACACCGTATTTTGCATAAAGACTTGGGTCTTAAGGCTTATAAAGTTCAGTTAACACAAGAACTCAAGCCGGCTGATCATCAACAACGTCGTGTCTTTGCTGATTGGGTCCTTGAAATGCATGAA
The DNA here is from genome assembly GCA_932273885.2 of Leucozona laternaria. Classification (NCBI taxonomy): domain Eukaryota; kingdom Metazoa; phylum Arthropoda; class Insecta; order Diptera; family Syrphidae; genus Leucozona; species Leucozona laternaria. Next base: position 61,757,593 of record OW026367.1, on the reverse strand, counting down.
AATGATCCGGAATTTCATCGAAAAATCATCTTGACTGATGAGGCCCATTTCCACCTCGGAGGCTACGTCAACAAGCAAAACTGTCGCATCTGGGGCTCGGAAAACCCAAGAGTTATTGTTGAAAAGCCTCTCCATCCTCAACGCGTTACTGTTTGGTGCGGTTTATGGTTCGGCGGGGTCATTGGACCTTACTTTTTCGAAAATGAGGCTGGAGCAACAGTTACGGTCAATGGATTGCGCTATCGAGAGATGATTAATGATTTTTTATGACCGGAATTGGATGGTATTGATCTGGACAACGTTTACTTTCAACAAGACGGCGCTACGTGCCACACAAGCAATGAAACCATCGATCTTTTACGGAAAAAGTTTCCGGACCGTGTTATCTCTCGAAGAGGTGATCACAATTGGCCACCGAGATCTTGTGATTTAACACCTTGCGACTTCTTCCTTTGGGACCACGTGAAAGATAAGGTCTACGCCAACAGCCCAGCGTCGATTCAAGACCTCAAAGATGGAATTCGTGAGGCTATCGAGTACATAGGACAGCCACTTTGCGATTTGGTTATGGAAAATTTCATGAAAACGATATGGTCCTGTAAGCGTGGTCGTGGCGGCCATTTGGCTGATGTTGTGTTCCATTATTAACGGCATACCTTCCTCTTTATAATTAAATAAACATCCGATGATTTATCTCAAAAAATGCCATTTTTCTTTGAATATCAAAATAACACCTCTTATTGGAAAACCCTTTACTATGCCGACATGGTGTGTAAAAAAGAACGATCTAGTTCACCGATTCAGTTTTGTATAATATTACTGTTTTTTGTTGACAACTGGAGTGATATTTTATAAAAATAAAAATGGAAAACTGTGTGTGGGTTCACTCCGAAATTTTAATTTTACTTGAAATAATAAAAGAAAAGAAAATTATCGAACAAATGGACAAAAAAACAGTTCGACATGACCATCTATTTAAGATAGTGGTAGAAGAGCGGAAGCAGAGAAATATTCTCAAAACGCAAGAGCAAGCAAGAATTAAATTTAAAATCCCTAAAGAGCAGTTTAACACCCATTTTATCAAAAAAAAAAAAAAAGTGGTTCTGGAGCATCTGAGTTTAAATATTTTGAAGCATTTCAAGAAATGATATGGGTTATAGGTTCATCTATGGGTTATAGGTTCATCTACACAACCAACTGGAAGTGGTACTAACAAAAATAGAGGTGATTTTTTGTATACCTATGTATGTATACGATCTACGAATTTTATAATAAAAAAGTGTATTTTTCATTAAAACTTATGTAGACTTTTTATTTATTTATTTATCAAATTCGTTAAGAAACTAACGTTAACAATATTAGAACATTAGAATATACTGGGATATAAAAAAACTTATGAACTAAATATTTAAATATTAGATACCAATGCTATATTTTACAATTTTCTATTCAGTTATATGTAGATACCCAACTAACAATTTAACTTGTATAAGTTTCTAAGCAAGCTATTTTCAGACTGCTATAGAAATAGTAAAAGGCGTTATGCAAGTAATTTTGGCGCACATTACGCAAGCTATTTAACTGCTACAAGACTTTTGTTGACAGGTGTTATAACAGCAAACAGCTTGTCATTAAATGTTATTAGCTTGGCTCAGCAGGGTATTTTATGACAGCTAATGCTAATAGCTTGCTTTGGATGTTATAAAAAGGCTTTAATCAAGCCTTTTAATGACATATATTTGCTAATAGCTTGCCGTTAGTGTTTATATAAAAATTCAAGTTAAAAAATTTGGAAATAAAAAAAAATATATTATTTTTGTATTGTTTAAGTATTGTGTTTTTATTGCATTATTTTTATTTGTATTGTAGTTTTAGATATATTCCTTTTCGCAGTAAGCTCCCTAAACCTTTTCCATTGCATTCTGTAATGATTGAAATCATATTTTAATTATAAAAATTTTTATTTATCTGGGTTTGAACTCGAGACCTTCCACGTACCACTCCAGCACTCTACCACTACGCCACTTTGTTGTTGAGAAAAATTTCATTAAATGGGAACTACTTGATAGCATTTTAATAATAAGGCCTTTATTGGCAAGCCTTACACAAGTTGTTTGCTTTGACTTGTCGTGGAGAGCCTTATAGCAGCTATCATAGCTTTAATTTTCTGTAAACAACTTCGGAAGGCCTTATACAGGCAATTTTTAAACTTTATTTACAAGCCTTGTATAGAACTTGCCAAACTTACTTTAAAAGACCTTAAAGCAGCTATTTTCTAATTGTAAAAGTGTGAAATGTGAAGCTTGCGAAAATTTGCTTTATGCAAGCTCTATACTTGCTATTGCTGCCAAATTCGAAAAATGGGACCTTGTACAAGCTATATTGTTAGTTGGGTAAGTAAATAAATTAATTATTAATTGAAGATTTTAATTGAAACTCAATTAGAGATTGTGAAATACTGCCTCGGACTCAATTATTCTAAAGCATTATAAAACATATTTTTAAAGGTATTACTTTTCAGATTATCATTTACTGAAACTAATAGAATACAATATTTATTAAAGATAACAACAATCATTTGATTTAGAGGACTATTAGTACCATAGTTTGATCTACCAAATGGTTGATATAAGGACTGTTGTAGTCTTATGCTTGTCCGACTAAAGCTAAAATGTAATCTATCTAGAACTGATTGAGATAATATAGAACCATTCATTAAACAAGTTATAAAACAAAATTGAAGGTTTTGCCTATGATTCGTAATTGAAGGGAGTTTTAATAAAGCTAGTCTTTGAGAATATGGAGGAAGTATATTATTCGGTGACCATGGAAATAATCGAAGGCAGAAGCGCATAAACCTTCTCTGAACTGCTTCAAGTCTATTTATGTGAATTTGAATAGAATAATGAGGTGACCATACTACACAACCATATTCTAATATTGGTCTCACAAACGATACAAACAAAAGTTTTAGAACATAAGGGTCCTGAAAGTCGCGACCAAATCTCTTTATTAATCCAAGCATTCTGTTGGCTTTTTTAATAATATAGTCCAAATGAACATTAAAAGTTAGTTTTGGGTCCAAAATTACACCAGGGTCGGAAAAAATAGAGACAGTAATTAACGGACACAGATCAAACATATAACTAAACACAATCTGATTTTGTTTGCGTGTAAAACTCATAGTTTTACACTTGTCAACATTTAAGATAAGACGGTTTAGATTGAACCACTCCCGAAAAAGAAAAAGATCTTCCTGTAAAAGCAAGCAGTCTGATGTAGATTTAATACTTTTGAAAATTTTAACATCATCTGCATAAATTAAAATTGAAGAGTTTCTTATGGTCGAGGCCAATTCATTGATAAACAATATAAATAAGATTGGTCCTAAATGACTACCCTGAGGGACGCCAGAATTTACCACAAATTAATTCGAATACTCGTTACAGATAACAACACTATAATGTCTGTCATTTAAATACGACGAAATCCATTTAAGGAACATAGAGCTAAAGCCTAGGTCGTCCAGTTTCTTAACTAGCGTTATATGGCATAACTTGTCAAAAGCTTTACTAAAATCAGTAAACACGCAGTCAACTTGTCCGTGTTCTTCAAAAACATCTAAACAAAACGACGTAAAATTTAATAAGTTAGTAACAGTCGACTTCTTTTTAAAAAAACCATGCTGATTTGCACAAACAATTGAACTACAATGAAAGGAAAGGACGTTACATATAATGGACTCAAACAGTTTAGGTATCACAGATAATTTGGCAATGGGTCGGTAGTTCTCAATTTCATTTTTTGGGACTTTTTTATGTATTGGCGTAATATAAGCACTTTTGCAAATAGTGGGAAAGATCGAGCTTTTAATAGATTCATTGAACAGAATATATAACGGGTATGACAAATAATCAACACATTTTTTTTAAAACAGAGGAAGGTACGCCATCAGGACCTGGATTGAAACACTCGTCAAGTTTTAAAATATTAAGCTTAATGGTTTCTAGATTAATGTTAAAGTTTAGAGAATTTAGATGAGAGAAAGAATCAGTAGAAGAAAAAGAATTATAAGTGTTATCACAGTCAACTTTTTCAAACGCAATTTTGAAATAGTTAGCAAACATGTTTGCAATTATCACAGGATTATGACTAGTCGATGTAGAGTCGAACATTGTGCTAGGGTAGCCACTAGTTCTTTTTTTATTGTTCACAAAATTCCAAAAACTATTTGAATTCAACTTAAGCTCATTTTCTATCTTCAGAATATAATTTTCATATGAAATATTAAGGTATTCAGTAAAAAGTTGTTTTAGGTTTAAAAAGGTATTATAATCTCCGTCAGCTCTAGTTTTGACATATTTTGCCCAAGCTTTGTTTCTTTTGTTTTTTTAAGAATTTGAGATGACGATCAAACCATGGTGGAGAACTAGAAACATAACGAGGTTTTTTGAATGGTATTGAATCACAGAAGCAATTGAAAAGAGTATTATAGAATAAGTTACACATCTCGTTAATATTAGAATTAAAAAATAATACATCCCAGTCGATACTACTAAATAAATTACATAATAAGGCATAATTACATTTTGAATAGTTAAACTCAAGCTTGGTATTATAACAATGGTTAGAAGAATCCAAACAATGTAAAAGACTTCAACTAATTTTAGAAGTCTTTTTGCAGTTTTTTTAACTTTAAGTCTTTTAACTGCTTAAAATGATTGCATTATTAAAGACTCAAAAATTGAATGGGAATTAGCTACATTTTGAAGTTGAACTGAGTTGAATTAAAAATATTTTAAAATAATTCTCTTTATTTAATTAACTGCAGTTCTTAAATTACTGTTCGAAATGATTAAATGTTAAATTTGATAATGTTAAATGGTAGATCGTACTAATTTTGACACACAAATAATATTTTCTCAAAATAAAGGGTTTTTCAATAAGAGCGCTACAAAAGTTTTTTTTAAATAAAACAAATACATAAACGGTTTTGGATATCAATTGAATTCTTTATTCCTGTGAAAGTACCAATGCCAATGCCATTATGTATGGAACTCGATTTCTTTTGCATGGCTTGCAGAAGTCTAGACGCTGAACCCAATTTTCGACGGTTTTCAAGCATAAATCGGCCGATACTGCTGCAATTTCACGTTCGATATTCGTACGAAGTTCATCAATCGTTGCTGGCATGTTGGCATAGACCATAAACTTGACGTAGCCCCACAGGAAATAGTCTAACGGCGTCAAATCGCACGACCGAGGCGGCCAAGCGACTGGACCATTTCGTGAGATAACACGTTCTCCAAACTTGGTTTCCAATAAATTGATTGTGACATTCGCTGTGTGGCTTGTGGCGCCGTCCTGTTGGAACCACATGTCCTCCAAGTCCATATCATCCAATTGGGGCCAACAATATTCGGTTATCATTGAACGGTAGCCATCCCCATTCACAGTAACGTGCCGGTCTTGATCATCACTGAAGAAGTACGGCCCAATGACGCCACCGGCCCATAAACCACACCAAACCGTAATTTTTTCGGAGTACGTGTCGATTGCTGCCTGACGAATACCGCATATTTTGTTTATTGACGAAGCCATTCAGTCAGAAATGAGCCTCATCGCTGAAGATGATTTTTCGATGAAAATCCGAATCATTTTCAAGTTGTTGCTCAGCCCAATTCACGAACATACGACGCTTCTGGTGGTCAAGCGGCTTCAGTTCTTGCGTCAATTTAATCTTGTAAGGATGTAGGCCAAGATCTTTTCGCAAAATTCGCCACAACGACGTCACAGAGATGCCCAACGCTTGAGAACGACGTGTGAGACACACATTTGGGCTTTCTTCAACTGAAGCCTCAGCGGCAGCAATATTCTTGACACTACGGGCACTTCTTTGTCTCACTGGCACTGGAACATTTTGTACTGTGCCTGTGGATTCAAATTTTGCCACTAGACGCTCAATTGTTGATCTGCTAGGACGATTATGACGACCATAAATTGGAGGTAGCGCTCTTAACGTTGAGGCCACTGACTCCGAATTTCGGTAGTAAATTTTAATAATTTCGACTCGTTGTTGGCTCGTATATCTTTTCATCATAAAATGGCAAACCTTATTGAAGAGAAATGTCAAAAAAGCGGCAAGAAATATGGCGTCGTTTGCTGTCCCTGTTGCTCTACTTTTGTAGCGTCCCTGTTGAAAAACCCTTTAGTAGCAGTAATTTTTGAGAAAAATGAGATGTTCCTTTTTGGTCAAAATATTTCGTATATTACAAAACAGGTACCTAACGTTATTTTTGGTTCTAAAAAGATAAAAACACAACATGTCAGGGGAATGTCCAAAAAACTCTAAAGGTACAAATTTTGAAGAAAATCCATACACATTCGTTTAAGACAGTATAGCCGTACAGACAGACAGACGGACGGACTGCGAGTATACCACTTTTTTCGTCTTTCCTATCATCATACTGTTAAGTTTGATCAAAATGTCGATTTCGATTTTTTGTCGAATCCATAATTTTCCATATTACCTTATATATTGTATATGTATGTCGCCAATAAAAAGATATGAGTTCCATTGCACCTATGTTAAGGAAGCATTCAAAGTACAGGAATTCTTTGAAGACAAATCAAGCTCGGATATTTGTGTGTGCTTATGTCCCACTTGGTTGGGACATAATTCAAGAATGAGATTGTGATTATGTGACTTTGGTGGGACATAAGTCCATTTTGGGCTAATATCCTGTGGAATTACATTTTTTCCTTAGCCTAAAAATGTGCTCCCTTAAAATTGGAAAAGGTGTACATTGGAAAGTATATCCATTAAATTTCTGCCAAGCGTTTAAGAAGACAAATCAGCCAATTAAATTAAACTGGGTCCCCAAATATTATATCGGAAATATTCGTCCTTTAAGAACAACGACTAACACTTCATGTAAGGTTCGTTGAAGAAGATTCATTGATTAATCTAATATCTCTTAACTGACATACAATAACTTTAAGAACCGTTTTGTGGCTGCAAGATGCTGTACTCTATAAGCATACCCTCATTTATTATTTGAATAATACCAAACCGATAGTCTGAGGTTTTCTACTGACTTGCAGAAGTTCAGATATCTGATGCTCTGTGCATCGACCGAAACAAAGGATATTCCTTTTCATCCTTCACTCGCCATAATTGCAACCCCCAAAGTTTTGTATGGAAATATATATTTTTCATTTCGTTTGGCCAATGAGTTATGACCTGTCCTGCTCCTGTCTAGTCCTGCATCAGAGTATAGTGGACTGTAGTCCTTACCTTGTTCTTATTCTTAGAAGAAACCAAATTGTGTTCCTGTGCCAAACCATAAACGCTCTTAGACATCCTTCTGAACTCTCGGTCGAGTGGCTGTGATGCTCGTTCATACCTTAAGAACGACCACGACACCCTGGGGACAGGTTACCAATCATAGAACTATACAGCACACACAATGTATATTCTGACCATTTATTCTTATGGAACATGTCCTCTTTTCGGCCGTTATGATGTAACATTACACAGCACATCAAATATAACATCTCAAAGCCAATGCATGAAAAAAGTAAAAATATTCCCGAATATTGTCTTAAGTAGGATCATCTCCTGAATAATCCATAAAGGGGTTGTTGTTAGTTCACATACATATATGGATGGCGCGGTAGGTAAGGAGTATACCTACAGTATACCCACATATCCATACATTTGGGGTTGGCAATGGAATTGCAAAATGATTTAATGAATATGACGCCAGGACACCAAGGACTTTCCGGAATGAAAATCGTTTCGCATAACGAAAATGATTTTCATGAAATTTTAATCAAGGATCAAACCAATCGTGTTTGTCGGGAGGAGAGCTCTTCCTATTTATTTGCGGTTTGCGTTTGAGTTCGACAATTTAAGCAGGATGAATGGAAGGATGGATGACTAATCATCGCTCTTGTTCTTCCTGTCAAACTTTGGTTTTGCAAAAAAAAAAAAATAAAAATAAATGCTTACAAATAAGAAACAACTTTGACAAAACCACAGGATAATCGAATTAGATGTAGTCTTAGTTTTTCCTTGTCGTACTAGGTTTCTACGTACTTATATATATGTACGTATATAATGTGTACACATATATATATGTATGTATGAGTTTTTTCTTTTCGTTACCAGATGATGTGTGTTGGGATGATTTAGTTCGAAAGTAAGTCACGTATTTGAAGGACCCCGATGTGTAATGATGTTATTAGAGGACTCATCAAATATTTTCGGACAGCTGACAATTGCGTGTTGTTCTATACAGATTGGCTTACGTGACACTCATTTGTTTTTGTCGATGATTCGAGAAGAGAGTTCTTATACTTACGTGTTTCTAAGAAAATAATTCGCAGCCACATGCTCCTTCTTGATGGGACACTTGATAAATAACCTCAAGTGAAGACGTTTTTTTTTTTTTGTTCTGTTGTTACAGATAGTGGAAAGTGTGCAACTTGGTTCTTCACTCAAGGACTTGTTGATAGAAAAAGCTTTCAGTTTTTACATGGACCTAGTTAATAGACGTGTTAAAAGTACGAGTAAAAGAACCCATATATGTTTGGTAACTCCTTATGTCTCACGTATAAAAGCGCAGTCTCGACTTTTGAGCGGTAGGTAGATAAGGTAGGTACAGTCCTGACGTAGATTCAATAGGCACGACAGCGGATATTACTTTTGATATAGTGAAATAGGTAGCAACACCGATTCGAAATTTGAGCGCACCAATCTTTGCTTCTTTTATAAGCTTTTTGAGTTAAAAATATAAATTTAATGGCACGACAGATCATGTAAAAGCAGGGCCAAATGACTTTCAACCATTCCGGTGGGCGTGTTGTTTGTTTGAAGAAATAGAGGAGATCTACAATTTTCTACAGAATCCGAACGGCTAAGCTGAGATGCACTTATTCATCAGTCATCACAAATGATACTCTTTGAGGACTTGCCACTGTGTCCCTTCCTCGCAATATCCAGTAGCCCAAATAACCTATTTTTAGCTGGGAATTGAACCCAAATCTTCTCACTTCCGTCAGCAACACCACAGCGCATTTAAAAAAATAATAGTTATACGGGATTTCAGTTTTTGTGATTTGAGGGTTTAGTTCCAGTTTTTCAGTGCGAGATTAAAGTTAAACCAGAATTAACTCATCAATTTTGATGAGTTAACTCAGGATTAACTGAACAGATGCCTTTGATGTTTTATCCACAGAGTTTTTTGAGTCGTTCCGCATGCATTTTCAACTGAAAAACTGCTTCCTGCGTTCACTGTTGTTTATTGTAATTCAAAACTTGCCTAACTCTGGTTTAATTCACCACTGAAAAACTGGGCCTTAGTGTAATATACAACTAAGAAATTTCAGATTAAAAAATTATAAGCAGCACAAATTGAGCACATTACAGCACATTTATTCTTACCAAAAACAAAAACGGTCCGGCTAAATGAAATATTATTAGAAAAATTGGCCGAATATACCAAATAGTGAGAAAATTAATTGAACAATATGGTGACACTCCGTGAAGAACCGGTGCCTTATGGCTTGCAATTCCTCTCAACCATCAGTCCATATTTTGGGTGTTTTTTTTTTTAGATGTTTGGTTTTTAAGAAGAAATAAAATGCATATAATTTAATATGATGGCCAAGAATTTAGCTTTATTATAAAGATAAGGGTTTGCCATTATGTTTTAAAAATGATTTCCGGCAAGTGGCCGACGCGGCGCGGCTGGCTCGAATAAATTACAGCCGAGAGGACCAATTTTCGACAGCTCCAATTGTTGCGCGCGATGGCGGATGGAATCTCTGCTCCACAGCATCAGCAAAAGCGTCTTCGGTGCGCACTGTACGACGTCTCTGAGGATGCGCATTATCCACTAGAGTAAAAGTGGTGCGAAACCGAACCATGGTTGCTCGAATTTATGCGATTTTGTTGACCGAATAGGTATTGGACGGCGCGCGCGATGCATCGCGCGAACTGAACCATTATTTTAGTAATAAATTTGCATGATTTGAAAACGTTGTTCAGGAGTAAGTCTATTTATTATGAAATGGTAAACCAAAATGAGCATAAATCAAGTCACAGATGTCAAAAAGACCAACTCCAAAAAAAGTATTGCCAGATTGAAAACCACAAGTCTAAAAAAACACCCTTTAGTATAGGTTTTCTTAGTTTTTAGGAATGGAGGAGACCTACAATTTTCTGCCGAATAAAAATGACTAAGATGCGAAGCACTTCATCATAACAAAGATATTCTTGTAGAATTTTTCACTTTCTCGTAAAAATGTGTTTTCTTAAACCTCCTTGTGGCATATCTATATACCAAGGGCCTTAAAAATAAAACCCCAATATAGTCCAAACATAAAATGAAATTCCTTGGGTGAAACCTTCAAACACCCTACCATTGGGGTATATCTGTTTTTAATACCCATAACACATGTTGTAAGAAAGCAGCAAACCCATATTGGGGAAGCCAAAGGACAACTTTTAAACAATGTTTAATCATTCTACTTCAAAATAAATCTAGGTATACCTAAATTCAGCTCGTAGGTATACCTATATTTGACCATCGCACATAACCTCTCTCGTTCTATGTACACCCCATCTAAATATATAGTTAGTTACTTATACACTTCCCCTGTTTCTCCCTTTCTTTGTCTTGTTAATCTATTCGTTTCCATAGTTTAGTGAAAAATCGCATCTCACCCATAAATTCCACCAATAAAATAGCTTCGATCACACCCAGAAACGTGACCGAAGATCACGAATCAGCTATAGCAATTCCAAATTCACGCACTCCTTGAACTACAGAGTCGCATCAGTAACTATGTATATAGACATATAGAGCCTCCTCAAATAGGTACCATAACTACCTACATACCTATACCTAACCATCGATCCATCTATATCCATCCATGATGCACCTCCCAGGCTACACCACATATTCCACAGCTTTTATGAGACCCCAACATTGAGTTCCATATCATCATCCATGCGCGCAGCAATTTCAATGGCGCGCTGGCTGGTTCTATCCTGAGTTGCGGCTGCTGGTGATGGTGATGGTGCTGGTTCCATTACTACTGAGCTGCTGTTCAAACGGATGCGCGCGCGAAGTGCATTACATCCTAGAAGCGATTACTTAACCTCATGGCTCAGCTCCATAACCACTTCGGTCGTCATCGCCACAATGCCGCCAGACGGGACGCGACGGTAATTTTCTTAAAGAGTACCTACGGCTACGGCTTCGCCGCTATATACGTTATGGTTAAGTTAGGTTAGGTTATGGTTGCTTGCTGGTGTATATGCGGATGTGCCTCTGCTGCTGATTCCATCATGGGGACAGGCCGATCACTCTACCTACCTGGTGGCTGGTGCAAATCGAACAACATCGAAACCGGGCGGAATTATGGACACTCGGTGAGGTGATCTTGGGTTCACAGTGCGGTTAATGAGTCCAGGAGTCGCCATCGCCATCGCCATCCTCTCCACAGCATATTCGTCGTTATAAAAAAGTCCACAGGCACCATCAGCATCCAAAGGTAAACCTGTTTTGAATCCAATTTCATACAGCATGGCAGTTTGTATATATTGAGGGTGGAGAAGAGAACTCACAACTGGAATAGTCCTCTATACAACTAGGATGACAATTGGCAATTACGGTAAGTGCATATAGAAATAGATACATATATATCGTATGATACTTTGTCGATTCTCCGATAATCTATTGCACCTCAGGGTCAGCCGATAAAAAATAATTTCGGACACAGGATACCTACACACTGCTTGTTGGGAAAAAGGACAACAAAAAAAAAGGGTTGCGAATGTGAAACTCACCCTCCAAGATGATTTGTCGCCCTGGTTCAATTACCACTCTCTAAAGTGCCTTCAATTCACTTCATGCTTGGGATATGGAAATTGCGTCACATAAATAATCAGACCATTTCCTTGTTGTGACATGTTTCTCTACTGGAAGCAGGTCTATCTGCTATGCTGTGTGTCCCCCAGGCGAACATAAATAACAAACCCAACCGACCCAATATCAATTTGCACTAAGAATCTCTTAAATCCTTAGCGGCAAGACTCTGACATCCCAAAGAAGAATGTGCACTCATTTTATATGCAGGACGCAGGAGCTTTGCTAAAGGAGCTATATAGACAGAAGAAACTACCCCTATGTAAATTTCTTTTCCGCGAATGATTATTTTTAACCCATGCCGGATACCGCACGCGTCCGTCCCTCACACGTAGGAAAAAGAATGTCAGATTTGACACTTCGTAATATTTATGAAGATGATGGACCGAAGATGGATTGAAATTCGAGAGAGAGAGAGAGAAAAATTGATTTCTCTCCAACTCCCCGGCGATGCCCGATCCTTGAACCATGAGTTAAGAGCTAAATATGCGGCAATTAGCCAAAAAGTTTGTCTCTGTGGGACGATAACTTAGAATGTTAACAAACGGCAAAACGCAAGCAATTAAGGAATCTTTCTTCGAACTCAAACACCGTTATAGAAAGGGTTATAACATTTTAAGAAACTCACATTTTCTACGCTTTTGTTGTTGGCTCTTGTGATGACTCGAGGGGCTTAACCAGCAAAGAAAGAGTTTTCCAGTGCGAGATTTGTCTTTATACTATAGAAAACTGCTGCTGTTTTTGGAAGGAGGCAGCCAGCGGCAGGGCGGGTAAGAACATCTCTCTGATGATGATTGTGCTCCTGTTTGATTGTTGCTTGGCGGTGTGGTAAGTGGCAGGTAAATTAATTAAGTAAACTTGCTGCCGATTGTTTTGGGCGCCACTATACAACACAGTAGACTCTTTGAAGAATTAAACCTAATTTTCAAGTTTCAATTGCTTCGTGGAGATGTAGAGAGATGGCATCAGAGAGCTGGGGGCGGAAAATAAGGGTGATTTAAATGAAGTTTTGTGAATTAATAACTGTTTTCTCAAAGAATATAGGTAGGTTTAGGTATGCGATAAAAGGTTTGCTAAAGGTTGTGTCATTTCGCCACAATATTATGGTTACAAAAGTATAGAAGTCGAAGAAGGGTAAAAATTGTTTTGGGAAAATGAGTATTCTTCGTGTTGGTGAGTATAGCTCGATACGACACTAGAAAAATACCTTTTTTTTCAATTACGATTACAATTTTAAAGTTTATGTTTGACCCCAGTATAAATTGAAATTTTAGTTTTTTTCGTGACTGCTTGACTAAATTAAACCATAAGTCGGTCCATTGTGGTACCACAAGATGATCCAGGAATTTTTCTCCTCGTTGAACCAATTGGTGCTCCTATCGAAGAGTGCGAGGTGCGAAATTACTTACTAGATCACTCCAGGATCAAGTAATCTCCAAGATGGAGCTTACGTCTTTGGGATAGAGCAAGACAAGTACAGAGAAAGGTGATGAGGAATCGACTGTTCCTCATCCATACAGCTTCGATCCTGCAGAAATCCTTTGAAAATACTCGAATCCTTTTTGCCGTACTTGTCTATTATACCGAGTGTCTAGTTATGTCACCTATTATGGAGCAGATGTGCAATCTTGTTAGAGATATTAAACATTGGAGCGCTTCATATCCAACATTGGCCAAATCTATTTTGTCGCCACGCAGGTGGTGATGTTGTTCTACTTTTGGCGAGTTCGTCAGCTTTGCAATTTCCTCGAATGTCCCTATGGCCCGGCACCCAACAGAGGGGAATGTTAAACTGCTGTGCCATCTCAATAAGAGATTATCGGCAGTTAAGGACTGTTATAGAGCTGGCAGAGACAGAGTCCAGAGATTTAAGGGTTGATTGGCTATCCGAGAACATGCGGGTATCTGTATTTGATAACACGTTTTCTTTCAATCAAGACATACAGTGGCGCCTGGAGAACACTACAGTGATTGGGAAGGCGATAGGAGAGACTAAAATTCCTCTTGTCTGAGTAAAGACCACCACCAAACTCATCATCAGTTTTTGATCCGTCAGTGTATAAAAGGATTGGTTCATCTTCCAGGAATGCCAAATCCTTCCAGATTGCTCTGCAAGGGATGGTGACTTGAAAGTCTTTATTGAACTGTAACTGTGGAATGCTGTAGCCTACTGTGAGGAAGCTTTATGACAAAAAATGGCTGTGCTTGCACCCGTTTGTTTGGCATATATATCAAGAGTTGACAGATGGAATAGAATGTCCAGTGCAGCAGAAGGAGTTGTACGAAGTACTCCGCCAAAACAACAACGGCAGCCTGAACGTTCGACCTTGCTTGGTTAACAAACTGTCGTTTTATCTAAAGTGATCCCTCATACGGTCACACCGTGTGAAAGAATCGATCTAACAACCGAGGTATATGGCCAATGAGTGACACGGGGTTTTAGATCCCATTTGTTTCCAACGGCTTCTTTCCATGAGAAAAATGACACAGTGGCATCTTTGAGTCTGTCCTGGTATATTAGGTTTCCATCAGCTTAACTTCTTATCTTAGAAAAGGCCCAAATATTTGGCTTCGTCTGACAATTTAAGTGGTATACCTTTGATAAAGGGAGGCTCTATAAGAAGAGTCTTATATTTAATTGAAAAGAGGACAATATCCGTCTTATTTAGGTTTGACGCCCAGTCCATACCGATATGCCCAGTTTATTAACATGTTTAAAGGGTTTTGCAAGACTTCTGTCAAGATGTTAGGATATAATTTCCCGATACAACAATAGAAATATGTCATCCGCATTAGCAATCAGTTTTTAGTTTTCCGATTCCAGGCATATCAGAAGCTCATTCACTACCAAATACCAAAGAAGTGGATATAGAACACCACCTTGCGGCGTGTTTCTGTTGACAGATCTTCTTGCAGAAAAGCCGCCCAGTTTCAGATTGATAATCCTGGTAATGAGCATTTGATTAATCCAATTCACCAAAAGCAAACCATCTACTTTCAGAGATGATAGAGTGCAAATGCGATTTCAGATGTGTCGACGTTGTGAAAAGCATCTTTTATATCTAGGTTCGCACCAGTGTGTGTAGAGCCTTGTTCACCGATTTCCCTTTGCAGTACCTTAACATGTTGAGCCGTCGACAGAAGTCTAGTACCGATGCTTGTTGTTAGATGTATATCAATCAGTCGTTTACAAATTTTAAGAATGAATGATGTTAGACTTCGCAAGAATTGGTCCTTGAGATGTCAGCTATTTTCAAGTAGCTATAGGCATGACTGGATTAGTTGAGAGGATTCTTCGTAATCTAAATGCTTTGGAGGTTCCTTATATTTCGTCACAGAAGGTCCTCCAAGAGGATCTTTTGGATTTCCTCAATCATTTCTTATATAAAGGGTTTTCCAATAAGAGGTGTTATTTTGAATAGCCCGCTATTTCGGTAGCTGTCACTTTTGAAGCTGTCATTTTTTGACATTTGACAAGTAGAAACTACGCCATTAATGGAACGATACACGCTTCAACAATGCATTGAAATTATTAAAATTCACTATAAAAATGGTGAAAATTTGGCAGAGACGGTTCGTAAAACTAAAACATTTTTGGGTCGTCGTGAAGCACCTTGTCGGACCGCAATACAGAAATTGGTGGACAAATTTGAGCTGTTGGGACAAGTTAGTGATGTGAAGAATAAAACCCGTGCACGTCGCTCTAGAACAACTGAGAATATTTCTGTTGTAGCCCAAAGTGTTGAAGAAAACCCAGGTTTGTCCATTCCTCGTCGTTCTTTGGAATTAGCCATTCCACAAACGTCATTACACCGTATTTCGCATAAAGACTTGGGTCTTAAGGCTTATAAAGTTCAGTTAACACAAGAACTCAAGCCGGCTGATCATCAACAACGTCGTGTCTTTGCTGATTGGGTCCTTGAAATGCATGAAAATGATCCGGAATTTCATCGAAAAATCATCTTGACTGATGAGGCCCATTTCCACCTCGGAGGCTACGTCAACAAGCAAAACTGTCGCATCTGGGGCTCGGAAAACCCAAGAGTTATTGTTGAAAAGCCTCTCCATCCTCAACGCGTGACTGTTTGGTGCGGTTTATGGTCCGGCGGGGTCATTGGACCTTACTTTTTCGAAAATGAGGCTGGAGCAACAGTTACGGTCAATGGATTGCGCTATCGAGAGATGATTAATGATTTTTTATGGCTGGAATTGGATGGTATTGATCTGGACAACGTTTACTTTCAACAAGACGGCGCTACGTGCCACACAAGCAATGAAACCATCGATCTTTTACGGGAAAAGTTTCCGGACCGTGTTATCTCTGGAAGAGGTGATCACAATTGGCCACCAAGATCTTGTGATTTAACACCTTGCGACTTCTTCCTTTGGGGCCACGTGAAAGATAAGGTCTTGGCCAACAGCCCAGCGTCGATTCAAGACCTCAAAGATGGAATTCGTGAGGCTATCGAGGACATAGGGCAGCCACTTTGCGATTTGGTTATGGAAAATTTCATGAAAAGGATATGGTCCTGTGAGCGTGGTCGTGGCGGCCATTTGGCTGATGTTGTGTTCCATTATTAACGACATACCTTCCTCTTTATAATGAAATAAACATCCGATCATTTATCTCAAAAAATGCCATTTTTCTTTGAATATCAAAATAACACCTCATATTGGAAAACCCTTTATTTTTTAAGATTCCTTATATAGAAGTCCCAGCTTACACATTTCCTGTGCTTTTAGTTCGATTGACAAGTTTTCTGCAGTTTTTCCTAATCGGCTCAATCCTTAAGTTCCACCAATGTGGCTGACTTCCTTCCTAACAGAATTAGATTACAGGAAATTGTCATGGATTTGTTCAAGGCCAGAGTGAGATCATTGACTTTATTGTCCAGTTCACTTATTTTAGAAAGAGGGCTTAGAAGTATAGGTTTAACTAGACTTTCAAGTGGTTCCTTATATTTTTGAGTGAGTCAGAGTTCGCCTGTAGTTTCGGAATACTACATGGTGCGCCAAATAATGTTTCAGGACCAGTTGCAAAACGTTCACGAACGACCTGGATGGTTTCGGCCGATCGTCTATTACGAGGTCTGCAGCGTACTTCTCACATCTCTAACGTTCTCATATCGCTCAACACAGGACGAATTGTCGCACCTTTTTTTTATGTTATGACTATACCCCTTTATGTGTTGGCTTTTAACACAGTTCGAGCGTTTAGGAAACAGATTGCCCTATCACCTATCAGCTTTAATGCTCTGTTTTGGACTCTTTCTAAAAAAGCTAATGTCCGTTTTAGGTGCTCCAGACCAGATATATGAGAGTTGTACTCTAGCTTCGCACGTATGTACCTACGCCTTATAAATTGTTGCCAGGACGGAGAGGGAAAAGAAATTTTTACATCGCCTGAGGAAACCTAAACATTTCGCTGCATTTTTAGTCGTAACTAATACCTGGTCGTTGCATAGAAGGTGATTGGTTATGGACATACCAAGAATCGAAAGTTTTCGGTTTCCTCGATTAATGTACCATTCATGAATAATGGTAGGGGAAGAATATTTCGCTTTAGCGA
Source organism: Leucozona laternaria (assembly GCA_932273885.2). Classification (NCBI taxonomy): domain Eukaryota; kingdom Metazoa; phylum Arthropoda; class Insecta; order Diptera; family Syrphidae; genus Leucozona; species Leucozona laternaria. Next base: position 61,740,085 of record OW026367.1, on the reverse strand, counting down.
CAGAAAACAGCTTTGGGTCTTAGGTGCATTGAATTCTACCAATACCCCATACCCCATGTAACAATAATCCTATCTAAGTCGGAATTCAGCGAGATTATCATACTCTCTCGTTGCAATTCAACACTCAAAGCAGATGGGTGTGAGTTTGCAAACAAATATGAAAAGCTGAGGGTGCTGTCATCAGCAAAACAATTTAGTGGATTAGCTGTTTCAGACAAGAGATTGTTAATGAAAATGAGAAATAAAGTCGGAGACAGAACGGAGCCTTGGGGAACACCAGAATTTATTTTTTGAACTTCAGACTTAAAACCATCCAAAACAACTTGAATTCAACGGTCAGAGAGATAATTGCAAATTCACTGAAGAAGTAATTCATCGGTGCGAAAAGCACACGCAACTTTGATAAAAGAGCTTGATGACAAACTATATCAAAAGCTTTTGAAATATCGAGCGCAACAAATTTACTTTCACCAAAACGATGTAGTGATTCATTCCATTTTTCGGTTAGATATAACTATATGCCATCAAATCACCAGTGGACCTGTTGCAACAAAAGCCGTACTGACGGTCATTGAAAAGCTTTCGTTCTTCAAGATATTTTTTAATCATTATTTCCAATGACTTTAGAAAGAATGGAGGTGAGGGCGATTGGTCGGTAATTGGATGGTGAGGAAGATTCGCCTTTTTTAGGAATTGGTTGAACAAATGCTTTTTTCCATCCACTTGAAAAACGACCCGAAGAATAAGATAGATAAAAAAGGTTACGAAGGGGTTTCGCTAACGTGAAAAAACATTTCTTCAAAACAATGGAGGAAATACCATCTGGACCTGCAGATTTGGATATATCGAGATCTTTAAGTACTCTAGCGACTGTACGAGTGCGAAAATGTATTTGTCCCATGGAAAATCTTACGTTCTCAACCACAGGTGGGCTCATGTTGCTATACTTGGTAGGGTGAAGTTTGCAGCAAATTGTTTAACAAACAAATTGGCTTTGTCAATGGACCTTACAACAGGGTTTTCATTGAAGATGAGTGAGAAGATAATGATGAGTTTTTGATATTCTTAACGAATGACCAAAAGTTTTCACTGCCTTTACACTGACACTGAAAGATTTTCCTTCTGATTTTTTGTTAGTATAAGAATTTGGTTCTTTTAATCAGAGCATTACAGGCATTTCTTGCTTCTATAAATTTTAATCTATTTTCCTCAGAACGGTTGGTTTTAAACAACTGGAAAAACGACTATCGAACCTTAATAACATCTTTACAGCTGGAGTCAAACCAAGAATTTTCTTTAGGTCTAATGCTCTTTGTTCTGTGAGGCACAAAAGATTTTAACCCAATTGCCAATTGTAATTATGTTGGTTACCATATCAGCACAAGCGTCAACCTATCCCTGTCAAGAAAACAAATCGACCATCAGTTGAATGTACTGAAAAATTTTTTGAGTCCATCCCAGTTGGCTGTTGGAACATTTTGAACACAATACAATGTGTAAATGTGTGTAAATTATTGACCGGCCATTTTTCTAAAATTTTGGATAATTTTGTTCACTGTGCGATCGTGTAGTATTTTATTATAAAATCCCCCAATTTTTATGCCTAAAACATATTAAAAATAATTCGAAAATATCAAAAAATAAAAAAGTTGTTATTTGTTTGCATAGAAAAGGGACTTTTGGCCCACCCTGTAGATGGCTACAAGGTTCAGAAATCCACAATGAAATGCTTATTTACAGGGCCACGATGATCTAATTAATTATGCAACTAATAGGCGATGATGCTTTTCTCATAATCATGCTGAAGAACGCATAAATTATCTTGACGCCAGTATTTATCCGGTTAAAATTCAACGAAAATCAATAAAACAATGATTCTTACAACATTCTCGCAGAAGGTAGGTACTGATGCAACATCTACATCCGCATAGTCCAGACATAATTCATGTTCACAGTGCAATAAAATATTTAGCAAATCTTTTTTAGGCTGCTTGCAATTGCCGACCATCCTGTTGTAGTTGTAGATTCTATAAATAGTTCAAAAATTAATCATCAACGTCCATCAAAGTCATACAGTATTACAGTGCTCATTTGCTCAAACAGTGAAATGTGATAGGCACATAGTTTTGAGCTTGAAGAAGTAAGTATAGAAAAAAAATACAACCCCTCGGCACTCGGTTCAGCCATCGTATCGTGTGGAACTAAACACTTCACAATGACTTCATAATAAAAGTACGACACATATGGCGATGGCGTGTGGTGTCCCGCATGTTCCCGGTTACCGCACATTAGAATTTCGCACTCTTCACCCCAAATCCAAATCACTGAACAATAGGACGTTGGACGTTGCTATATATGTAGGAGCTCGTTAATTTCTAAAAATATTCTCGATGTGCTTCCAATTTCACCCAGGATCTTCCGAATCGACTAAAAATGTTCCCTTCGCTCGGTCGAATCGGGTCGGGGTTGGGGTCGGGTCGAGGGAATTCCACGAAATCTCTTGCGGATCCGCATAATCAACAACGATTTGTTTTTGCGCCTTTAGTCACGCACATCGTCTATTTTGGGGGTGGCATGGTGCAACTGGTGCACATGCATCGTCCAAAACCAAAACAAGTGCAACTGTACAGCAAACAATTTCCGCAAAAGAGTGTTTAGACTTTAGAGCTCTTAAGAGGCCTGAAATAGATCGATTGGAACGGGAACTCATGTTCGACAGGCGTGCGTTTTGCGTTGCATCTGCGGTTCAAAATGAAATTCCCAGAAACACAGATTGAGTGAAGATGCGGTGCGGCTAAGGCTTTGGGGGATCCAGATTTCATATCACCCACCCAGTGACAGGCCCTGTGAGATAAGAATTCCCGCAGGCGGTTGATAAATTTGCAAACGGTCTGGCGATGCCGGCCGAGTCACTGGAATTGGAATGCATGGCTGGCTGGCTGGCTGGCTGGCTGGCTGACTGGCCTGCAATGGCCGATCCTCCGGCCCTTTGACACTGCCACTGTCTGTCTCGCAGCCTCTATGGGACAGTGGTGGACTTTGTGCTGCGAAATTAATGTCACGAAATTATCATCAGAACAGAACAGACAAAAGATCCGACATCGATAGCCGAGGAATGATGTCGCGCTTGCTAGTCATAGCGGCACTGCGGCAGGGGCAGCGAGCGGGAAAAGCTTTACGCGATCTATGCGACTTTTGTGACGTCGCGTCCGCATGACGACGACGACGACGACGACGACGACGACGACGACGATGATGATGATGATGATGACGATGGAGGAGCATCATCCTTGTCGCGTCGCGCCTGACATTCTGAGTGGGTTATTGTGTTGGGCCACTCGGCTACTCGGAAAGATGGGTGGTGCGGATTTATCGAGGATTCATGGAGATCACAAAAACTACACGACATGACCACCATTGAGAGAGTATGGCATTGGAACTGAATACAGTAGCTATGCCACGACATTAAAAGGATTCCATTGTCTGGGGCGCTACTGCGGCGACTTCGAAACAAATGACCCAAGATTATGATCGGGCTTGGTGTGCTCCCATCCCAGCATCAGCTAACTGCTTGTGGCTGTTATGTTTTTTTTTTTGTATTTTTGTTGAAGCATGGAAATCTGTAATCTGAGATATTCTGGGAAAATTTGACGTTTTGAAGACGTTTGTCATTGTGGTGTGTCTTTGTGTGACTTTTATGGTGTCCTCTCCTCGAGAAGAACACTAATCGTGGTCTATGCGCGATCATGTTTTTTGCGTTGCTCATGTTGGCTTGTATTCCAACATCCACTTGAAAGGCAAGGTTTCGATTACAGAGTTGAATGAATGCTGTTGCAGTATAAGTGGCGTGAAGATGAAGGCGATATTGTAGAATTTGACGTTTCCCGCAGTGGGGCACACCAGCCAGAGAGTCAGAGTCTCTCAGTATGCACATCAGATGACTAATTTGAAGAGTCAGGCAATTTTGACATTAAATTGAGTGGAGGAAGCTGTTGAGTGGAAGGATGCTGTAACTTTGATTAGACGTTGATGATATTGTGTGGTAATACACTACTTAGATTGTTATCTTCCTGTCAAGCAGCAAACAAAGACACAATATATTTGAGTTGAGATTTTCTTATTTTTAAAATAATAAATGGGCAACTATGGTTAACAAGTATAAGGGGTTAGCTGTCAAATGAGCTGTCATAATGAGCTCGCTGTTTTAATGTCATTTTTGATGGATATAAATTATCTGATGGCAAACTATACTCAGGCTCGAACAACGCTTCCATATTATCTAGGAATTTTTGAAAACTCATTTTCTGGCTTATAGATAACATTATGATTTGTGTTATATCTACTGAGCTCGAGAACAGATCCTAAAAAATCATCAATAGAGTCAAAGAGCACTTTTTGAGGAGGCTTTCACCAGACCAATCGTCGAAAAAATTATCGTATTATCGAGCGATCGTTTCAGTCTTATGCGATTTTGGCAAAGTTTATGGTCAAAATAGGTATCACTCTTGCTGACTATTTCTGCCCAAGAAATTTCAGTTTAAATTCAAATAACAAAATCATTAAAATAAAGTAGTTGGTTAAGGGTTGCCCAAGTGCTATTTTTATTTTTATTTTTATTTAATTTTGGTAGATGTGCAATTTTGTATTATTTTATCAATCTATTATATTTAATCAATATAAAGGGTCCGCAAAATAACTTCTTTTTTTTTGAAAATGGTGCAAAACATCGAGTGTAGCTTCGGCTGTGTGGCACGTAGGGCCGTCCTGTTGAAACCAAATGTTGCCAATATCCTCCTCTTCAATTTTTGTGAACAAAAATTCGTTCAAAATGGCCCGATAACGATCGCCATTGACTGTAACGGCCACTCCCTGCTCATTTTCGAAAAATGGCCCAATTATGCCTCTGGGCCAAAATCCTCACCAAACAGTGACTCGTTTTGGGTGTATCGGCTTTTCAATGTATGCGTGCGGGTTTTTCTGTGCCCCAAATGCGACAATTTTGCTTGTTTACTACCCGCCAAGATCAAAATGAGCTTCAACTGAAAAAATGATTTTTTTGGCAAAATCGGCATCTTCTCGAAGTCAATCGCTGGCACACTTAGCGAAGCGTATACACAACCATATTCGTTCAGCGGAAGGAAGAAACTAATTATCTGTCATATCAGACATGAGCTAAGTGTTACCATTCACGAAATAAGCACTAGTTGAAAAAAAAAACGTTAGATGGCGGACCCTTTATTTTGATAGCATTTATCTGTCGTTTTACTGAAAAACAAAATGTATTTCAAATTCATGAATTTCTTGTATAAAGTTCTTATTGCTTTTGACATCAGACAATACAATTGTGTTTTATAATTGAATGTTAAATTAAAGAAAATTATGTTTCTATTACAATAAAAATTATACTTGAGTGAAAATTAGCAACTTTTCATTGGTTTGGTTATAATTTACTGAAAAAGTTGGTAGTGATTTATCATATACCCATGGCAACTCTAGTCGATAGTTGTTTTGTTTAAAGAGTGGCAAGTGGCAATAGTACGTGGCATTCAGACTTTTACTGGGAAATAATTTCGAGATGCCAAGAACCCCATATTTCACAATTGCACCTAGTTTTGTTTGCCCACCATCTTGTGTTTAACTCTCATTTTCAATTTCACAGATTAAGTGCGTTTTTTTATCCTATGGGAAAAATTTGTCCTACAATATTGTAGCAAATTAATTTTCCTAAAAAATATTTTTATTAACTTTTTCGAAATTCGCTTTTTGTACAAAGTTACAGTGCATTTTGATTACAAAAGTAAGAAGTGGAAGATGACGAAGGACGAATAACAAATAACAAAAATTATTGACAACTTTACATCAAATATGATTACTTTTTTTTGCACGAACTGTCACTGTTTAGGTGTGTTTATTTGAAGTTTATTAAGAAAACAGGCCATTAAAATCAGGCTGTTTAAATTTTTCCGCCATTGTTTTTAAACTTAACTTACTTTAGGGCATAGGCACCTGGAGGTAGGGGCAAGGGGGGGCACTTGGCAATTTTTGTGAAGTTTTGCACTACGATGGGTTCTGTGAGTTCTGTGAGGGATTCGTAACAAGTGTCCGATTACGATGAAGTTCGTGATAAGGCTGAATAAGTGAATAATCAACGTCCCTTACTTTGGCGGACACTTTGTGGCGGAATGGAAAAATTTTGATATCTGAATTTGTAGCTAATTAAATGCTAATATGTTACGCAAACCAAAAATTTGTAGCTCGCTTAGTTTCTTAGTTATTGAAGTTTCCGCTAAAATAAGTCTGAAGTTAGCGGACGAAAATACGAAAATAAAAATTCTCTTGATGCCCAAAACTGTAGCTTTTTAAATGCTAATTTGTTGCGCAAAAATCAATTTTGTAGCTTTTATGGATCATTTTCTATTTGCATTTAAAGTTTAAAAAGTGCATTTCCGGTCAGTTCAAATAAAACGGAAGTTGGTGTATAAATTCTTAAAACATAAGATTTTCAGTTTTTTTTTGCAAGAAATTGTAGCTTTTTAAATGCTTTTGGTTTGTGCTCACTGAAAATTTGTAGCTCTAACGGTTTTTTAGATATTCAAGCTTAAAGTTAGCTCAAAAGTTACCTTCCAAAATCTAAAAACACGACAAAATCCAAAATTTTTTCTTGCAAGAATTTGAAGCTACCCTAAACAAAAAATATCGCCCAAACCCCGATTTTGTAGCTCGCCATAGTTTTGTATAGAAATATAAAGTGTAGATTTTCGAAAAAAATTAAGTTTCTTATTTAAAAGAAAAAGTTTGATTCGGAATTTGAAATTTTTGTTTTGAATTTTCAAATCGTTTAGTAATTTTCTCGAAATCTAATTCAACTCTGATTATTTATTTTAATTGCCTAAAAAAAGGAACTTGGGTAAAGCCATACTTTTCCATGCAAATTTGAATTCTAAAAGTTTTAGTAATTATTGTGTATCAAAATAAAAAAAAACAAATATCTATATTTATGTATATATGCTTAATACGTCAACACTTTTCTATATCTACCTTTTTAACTGACTTAAATGCAACGTTTTGAAAATATTTTTTTTTTTAATTCTGAAATCTGTCAAGGAACAATGAAGGTCAAAGGATTTTGAATTTTTGTTTTTTTTTTTGAAACTGTCCTTGCGTAACTTTGGCTTTTCGAAACTTATTTTTTTCCTTTTGTAAAATTACATTTTTCTTTCTTATTTGAACGCTTCAGAAATGGATTTTCAATATTTCGATAAATTCGGAACGAACGATATTTTATAGATCCACATTCTAGTGGTTTGATCGCGTGAAAATTTACTTTATTTTAATGGAACCAAAAATGAGATTCGCGATCGAATCAAAAATAAAAATTTAATTTTTCACTAGAGAACGAATGATATTTTATCGTTCTATGAACCTTGCTTTTTATAGAAAACTTTCCAAAAAAATTTCTGTGGGCTTAAATAAGTAAGTACGGTCTACTATTAAATATAAAATATCCATAAGCCGGACAACTATTAACAGTACCTCCCATAGAAAGTTATTTTTGATTTTTTCATTACTGGCTGAATGCAATTAAAATAAGTTATAGGTATTTATAGAAACTTCCAAAAAGCTCAAATTTTCTTGCACGTGAAAACTTAAAAGAAAAAAATTTTTTAATACACATTTTTTTTTTGAAAATTCGATAATTCGATATCTCAAAATTGGGTTTGCAATAAGAATATTTTTGCTAAACACGAATTTCATAATAATTGGGGTGAATGCGTCAATCACATCAATTTTTTGATAAAATGTTTCTGTTTGTAGAATTACAAAATAAATCAAATCACTAAAATAATAATTACATTTTTCCATTCCAATTTTATTTCGCGTATTTTTATTAATAAATTGTTAAATATAATAAAAGAAACAAACTTGAAAATATGTAGTGCTTTAGTAACTCCTATTAATTATATACATTGATAAAAAAAATATGGTTTTTTTTAGATGATTAGATTAGATATTCTTTATTTTTTCATCAAAAAGTTTTACAAAAGCTTTTCTTAAGACATGGCAATCCTGCCGTGCGTCTACCTGATATGACATTTCATATAATTTAAAGAAAAATTATAAAAAAAAATTGTAAAAAACATTAAAAATAATATGGAAACAATAATAGACATGAGTAAATTTCAAAACAACTCACAAATTTTTGAAAAGAATAATATTAAAGATGCTTGGCATTAGCCGTGTTTTTTTGCAAGCCCCGAGGAAATCAATCTAAAAAAACGACGTCCTGTTCTGCAATTTACATGTTAAATGCAACAACAACTAATCCCCTTCGGGCTTAGCTAAGCGCGCGGAATTCTCGGGGCTTAACTTAAGCACGGAGGAAAACTGTGTTACCGGCGTGAATTGCATACTTGTTATCGATAGTTTGTATGGAAACTCCATTTTGTTTCTGTAATGGCGTCGCTAATCCCCGATGTTGTTTTTCTTTCAACCAAATCTCCCCGGGCTTGCAAAAAAACACGGCTATTATTGCAATTTCATTGATTGAAAGCAAAAACAATATTTTTTTCGTTAAAAAGAGAGTACAAAAAACATATAACAATTCAATGTGATTTGAAACACCAATTTTGTATGATTTGTTGGGTTTAAACTGCAATAAAGTTAGAAAATTATCGATTTCATAAGAAACTGTAACCGTAAGTAAGAGCGTTCTGGCAATATTTATAAAGACTCAGCCATCTCAAAGGTTCATTTAAAATATCATAAGACTGTTTCAATGAAAGAAAGCTTTCTTGGAAATATAAACGACGAATTTCCTGTAAAATTAGCCAAATAGCCAAGAAGTGATAAGCATCTGCATAAAATAAGTTACAAAGTTGCCACAGATCATTTCGATCTGGTAGAAAATTTAAGTTTAAAATTGCAACCATACTTCTAAAAGTTATGCTTATAACTGATAACAATAACAAGTTCATGATTTAAGCTTCTGTAAACATTTCTGGCTGTAGGCGAAGTTATGCTCTCGAATGATTTTCAATAAACATTTTCTGGTCAATTTTGGCAATCACGTCTGCGAATTGATCTTGCCATTCATCAACATTTGACTCTGACAATTCAGTTTAGCCCTGTGTTTTTCGTTCAATACCCTTGGGGCAAGAAAAATCACGCCTATTGCAAATATTTCAGCCCGGAAATCGTTTTTTTTTTTTTGTATCATTCTTTGGTTTATCTAATGTGTTTCCAATATTATCGGCTGTGTGAGTGTGGGGGGGGGGGGGGGTGGTCTTCAGCCCTTTTTTTCAAAATTGTGAGTTTGAAAATTAATAAAATAAATAAAATTCTGGCTTTTAAAAAAGGATGAGACTAGAGACATGCCAATTTATAGCAGTTGTAACAGTAACGACTTCAAAAAAAAACTCTGGGTACCTGAAGTACCTAGGCATGCTTACCGGCGCGCAGGGCTCTGCGGGGACGCATAAACAGTACTCTTATAAACCAAAATTGTTAAAATTGGCATTGGCATGTCTAGAGTCACTTCCTTAAAAAAAACTATAGAATAATGTTGGATATGTATCGGGTTTTTCAATAAGAGCGCTACAAAAGTTTTTTTTAAATAAAACAAAAAAGGTTTCGGATATCAATAAAATTCTTTATTCCGGTGAAAGAACGTTCAATGCCATTATATATGGAACTCGATTTCTTTTGCATGGCTACCACGGGCACGCTTGCAGAACTCCAGACGCTGAACCCAATTTTCGACGGTTTTCAAGCATAAATCGGCCGATACTGCTGCAATTTCACGTTCGATATTCGTACGAAGTTCATCAATCGTCGCTGGCTTGTTGGCATAGACCATAGACTTGACGTAGCCCCACAGGAAACAGTCTTACGGCGTCAAATCGCACGACCGAGGCGGCCAAGCGACTGGACCATTTCGTGAGATAACACGTTCTCCAAACTTGGTTTCCAATAAATTGATTGTGACATTCGCTGTGTGGCTTGTGGCGCCGTCCTGTTGGAACCACATGTCCTCCAAGTCCATATCATCCAGTTGGGGCCAAAAATATTCGGTTATCATTGCACGGTAGCCATCCCCATTCACAGTAACGTGCCGGTCTTGATCATCACGGAAGAAGTACGGCCCAATGACGCCGCCGGCCCATAAACCACACCAAACCGTATTTTTTTCGGGATGCAATGATGACTTATGGAGTACGTGTGGATTGCTGCCTGACCAATACCGCATATTTTGTTTATTGAGGAAGCCATTCAGCCAGAAATGAGCCTCATCGCTGAAGATGATTTTTCGATGAAAATCCGAATCATTTCCAAGTTGTTGTTCAGCCCAATTCACGAACATACCACGCTTCTAGTGGTCAAGCGGCTTCAGTTCTTGCGTCAATTTAATCTTGTAAGGATGTAGGCCAAGATCATTTCGCAAAATTCGCCACAACGACGTCACAGAGATACCCAACGCTTGAGAACGACGTGTGAGAGACACATTTGGGCTTTCTGCAACTGAAGCCTCAGCGGCAGCAGTATTCTTGACACTACGGGCACTTCTTTGTCTCACTGGCACGGGAACATTTTGTACTGTGCCTGTGGATTCAAATTTTGCCACTAGACGCTCAATTGTTGATCTGCTAGGACGATTATGACGACCATAAATTGGACATAGCGCTCTTAACGTTGAGGCCACTGACTCCGAATTTCGGTAGTAAATTTTAATAATTTCGACTCGTTGTTGACTCGTATATCTTTCCATCATGAAATGGCAAACCTTACTGAAGAGAAATGTCAAAAGAGCGGCAAGAAATATGGCGTCGTTTGCTGTCCCTGTTGCTCTACTTTTGTAGCGTCCCTATTGAAAAACTCTTTACATATGTGTTTGCGTTGTCTTTAAATATTTTTTTCTGATTTTAAGTCAGTGTTTAAGAAAATTTGAAAATTGTTTCATTTAAATTCCATAAAATGAGATGTACAAAATAACTGAGTGGCTTTATGTGTTAAACCTAAAACCTAAAACCTAACATAAAACCTAACTTACTATTAAGCCCATCAGCATTGAATTTTAAGATACCTACATATACCTTATACATTATGCATATAAGACATGTACATACATATATTTGATAAACAAAATCCAAAACATTCATTTGATATGTCACGTACAAATTTTATATGGCACTGAAATCCTATTTCAAACCAACATAAACACCTTTAGGTATTTATTCATCCTTTTTTCGAAAACTCAAGGTTCCACCCTGAAATGCAATAGAGCCAATAAGCCAAACACACAACCTTGGACAAAAAGTTCTTCCCTCGGCAATAAAAATGATAACCTAAGCAAAAAAAAAAAAAAACAACCTCAATACCAAAACGCTCCCCAGACTGGTCGGTGTATGGTTTGGTTTTGTATATATCTACGTATACCTACTGTGTTGGCCCCAAAAGCAAAGGGTAGCATTCCGAAAATGTAATCAAGCAAAGAATATTTATGGTTGCCCCGAAACGGTATGTTTTCCAAAACCTAAACTTCTGAAGTTACTCCTCGCGCGGGATGAAAGTTACGCCGCGCACAAAATTCACGATGTCGGTCATGAAGCTACCACTGCCATCAATTTTCAGTAAAAAAAAATAAAAGGAGTTGCTCGCATCCTTGCGAACGAAATTATCCGCGATATTACATTTCGCCCCCTCCACACCGTACCCTTCGTTTGCGTCCTCGGTCTCGTGTAAACATGATTTATAAAGTGATATTAGATCTGGAGTGCCCGACTCGAAAGCACCGTCCCATGTTTTCTATTTTCCCGCGTTATAGCTGGAACTCCAAGCAGCTGGTAGGTACGAGTATATGATGGTTGTTGCAGTTGCAGTTGTTGCTGATGCTGATGCTGATGCTGCTGCTGTTTTGGTGTTCCATGGTGTGTATACAGTACATGAGTGTTCATCCCGCTATGATACATAGCTCTGTGATTGACCATAACTCTCCACGAACATGGAGCGCTGTGGCAGCGGATATGGCAGCTTAAAGGCTCGTCGAGACTCGAGATTGATGACATGGCGAAAAGCCATGTTTTTGTCAGATTTGTTCCTTTTTTTTTCAATCGTCTTAACCGAACCCCATCCCATCCCATGATAGCTCTTCGGGTTAACTAGGCGCTAATCACTAGCTCTTCTATGATGGCCATGTCACACTCATGTGCGAGTGTCATGCATCGAGCAACTTGCCCCATCACGTGCAAATGATTTAACCAACTTACCGATTCCGACACCGACACCAAAGACGCACATGCATCAGTGACAATGCACATGACCGTCACTAGGAAGTTTGCTCCTAATCAGCTCCAGACCAAAATACTTTTTTCTCAGTCTTCCTCAGTCCAGCCAAAGACAAAGGCGACGCATTGTTCTGGGTATACCAAAGAACTGCTAATTATTACTAAAGGGGCGGCAGAAGCAGCAGCAGCGGTGGTGGTTGCGTAGGAGGTGACGGAGGTTCTTATTTGTTGCCTAAGTTAAGGAGGTAAACAGGCGTAAATTGATGTTCGATCTTATGGGAAGAAGTCACTTCTTCCTCGCAATGATGTCGCTATTGTCTTCACCAAAGCTGGCTGACTGGATGGATGGATGGATGGATGGATGGATGGCTTGTGATGTGAATTGTTTAAACGTCAACTTGTTAGCGGTGTTAATTTGTTTGCGGAATGTTTATCGCCGGCAGTTGTTTTATTCTTTGTCTTTCGTTTTCTTGTTGCAGTTGTTTAAAAGGCTTACAAGTTAAGGGAGAACAACAATATAATAATGGTGATTATATGACGGAGAGCTGGAACCTGAAACCATCAAAAGCAAGATGGGAATTACTAACTAAAGACTAAGAAAGCCCTTCGGTTCCGCCTGAGGGGTTGCAGGGTTTGTTTTTACAATTAACAAAGATGGTCATTGGGTTGAGTTCATGTGGAATTATATTGATTTATCATCATCTTTTCATTCTTAAAACGCTGTGTATACCTTGTTCTTCTGTTTGTTTGAAGAAGAGTAAGTATTTAGTAAAAGTGATATAATATTTTGTCAATTTTTCGTTGGTTTATAAAAAGTTAGAATGAAAAATTATCATTCTAAGGGCTAACCCATACAATCCGTGGCATGCGTTGCATCGACGTTTACAACTGACAGCTCGATTAAATTCACATGTGTTGAACTTTTAACTTTATTCTCCTGCAGATCCCTTGACACCAGTTGTCATCAATGGGTGATTTTATATTTTTTTTTTGGATTTTTTTCCTGCAGTTTTGTGATACTGTTTCTTAACAATTTGTTCGTAGCCAATATAAAATAAAATATAAAAATATACGTGTGTATGTATGTAAGAGACATTTGTTATTGTGAATTTTTATTTCTGAAAATAATTTTAATCCATCGAAACAAAGTTTTCACTGGGTAACCCTTGCCATCCATCAACGCATCTGTGGCCTCAACGCATTCGACGGATTCTATGGGTCGGGGCCTTAACTCTTCTTTAGTCGATGTATTATCACATTTAAATTGTACCTGCATAAACAAATATTGACTTTAGTCGTAGTGAAAACTCATAGCTGTAAAGCCTTCCAATACTTTGTTATGCTTTTCAGTGAATTCTAATGAGGTGAGCTCATGAAGTCCAGAGATTTTGCCAAAGAAATGATTAAGTGGCAAGAGCAATATCAATATCAGTCAAATGTTGACCTCCTTCAATAAAATAAGTCACCCCAAGTATCCTCAACACGAGCCGAGTGGAAATATCATCCAGTTGTTCATCCTCAGGAATTGGATGTATGCGTATACCTACTTGTTTACGCCCAAGAAATGTTGGCAACGCTGTCATTTTCTATAAATTGCGCTTCAAAGAGTTTTTCGAATCAGCTTCAACTTGCTTTTAAAAGGGTGTTTTTTTCAGATGTGTGGTTTTCAATCTGGCAATACTCTTTTCGGAGTTGGTCTTTTTGACAGCTGTCACTTGATTTATGCTCAGTTTGGTTTGTTATTTCATAATTAATAGACTTTAATGGAAGCAATGAACAAATGCAAAAGAATGGAAAAGAATACATGAAATTCCCAAAAGATTGCATTCAATTGATTGCTTTGAAATAATGGCGGAAAAAACTATTGAATTTTTTTTAAATTTCAAATGAATAGTGATTGCATAATTTGAAGTCGTAGTCTCAAAGTGAAGCCAAAGTATGCAATCTTTTATTTCAAGTTTTTAAAGATTGCATTCTTTTAGAACCCTGGATAACAGTGACCTACTTCTGCACTTCTTCAAATTCATACCCCATGCACTACCCTAATTATGTTTGACAAACTGTTCCTCCAGTATAAGTTCCCTGAAAAATTAACTGCCAGAACCAAGAGGAGCACTATTAAGGATCAACGAACTTAATGATTTGAATTCTTAAAAAGGGTGTTGTTTTTAGAGGTATAGAACTTTGAAATGGAATAAAACAAATATGATTTTTTTTAAATTGACATACAATTTACTTTATTTGAAAACTAATCTTCTGGCGTTATAATTTAATTATGATTTCTGTCATATGACCGCCACGGCTGGCTCGGACGTAGTCTAATCTAGAGGTCCAATTTTAAATGACTTTTTCCAACATTTGTGGCCGTATGTCGGCAATAACGGGGTGAATGTTGCACTCCAAGTGGTCAATAGTTTCGGGATTATCGGCGTAGACTAGCGACTTCACATATCCCTACAGAAAATATCCAAGCGGTGTTAAATCGCACGATCTTGGAGGCCTATGCGGTTATTACCAAACGTTTCCTTCAATGAATCAATTGTGGCAAGAGCTGTGTGGCATGTTGCGCAGTCTTGTTGATCCCACAGCTCCTGCACATCATGGTTGTTCAATTGATGAACGCAAAAGTCAGTCATCATGGCTCTATAGCGGTCACCATTGACTGTAACGTTCTGGCCAGCATCGTTTTTAAAGAAGTACGGAACAATTATTCCACCAAACGGTCAGTTTTTTGTGGACTTAACGGTGTCTCAACATAAACTTGAGGATTATCATCACTTCGAATACGGAAGTTTTGTTTATTGACGGATCCATTCAACCAAAAGTGAGCTTCATCGCTAAACGAAATTCGCTTATGGAAATTGGGATCAACGGCAATCTTGTTTTGGTTCCATTTTGGCACAATTTGGAAGCGTTGTTCAGGCGTCAGTCTATTCATGTTGAAATGCCAAACCAAAATAAAAATAAATCACTTGACTGCTGACAAAATTTCTGCCAGTTAAAATAGTGTTGCCAACTTAAAGTTCTATACTTCTAAAAAAAACACCCTTCAGAATTCGTATCGAATCAAAAAAAAAAATCATCAATCTTGTTTGTCCTTAAATTCATTCATTTTTTTTTTTTGCATTCAATTGAATGCAATCTTTTTGGAACCCCTGTTTATCAATTGGGCCTCTTGCAAGATATGGAAAAATCCTCGACTCCATCAAAAGTATCTCTTTTGTTGAAAAAAAAGTGCCACTAAACTTCGTCATACAGATTTTGTGAAAAATGGTAAGTCCCACCATTCCTGATGACAAAACGCAAACAGCAAAAAAATGGTTGGGAATTGTAAAGTCACTAGATCCTGGTTTTTCAAGAGCTTCGCGCCACAATTTCTTTTTTTTTATTTTAAAAGAGCAAGAACATGCAACCTAGCCATGTTATTTGAATTAAATTTCAAACTCATTTAGCTAAGCTGGTTGTCTTTGTTTGCACTTAATTTGTAACATCTTTCCAATAACACATTATAGAGTCTTCTTTGATAATCTTATAGCGACAACATTACCCACTCAATGTCATCAAAACCGCATCACGCAATCTTTTCTGATGATGACCATTGCGCCGTGCTCTTCGCCAGATCTTATATATAAAACCCACACGTTCTTTCGTATTTGAAAACCAATTTAAAGCTCATGTACCATCATCTGAATGATAATTTGCCAATCTATGCAAATCATGTTATCCCGGCTAAGACCTGATGTGCGGATGACGATGACGATGGAGGCCAACGACAACATCAGAACGGAGATCAAAGTGCTGTTCGCGCATAAATCGTGGACCACCTACAGCACCAGCATTGTCGTCTATAAACCCGGCCAGCCGACCCGACCAGACCAGACCGGCAGAGCGCAATCGGCACGAATTCACCAAAAGATTTATGTTCCGAGTGGTGACAACAAATTAATTCCCTACGCCCAAGCGCGCACAGAACTGATGGCACAACAGAAGCCAAAGTGAATCCTGATGCCTCACGAAAAAAACAAAAAAAAAAACAGAAACCATCTCGCGATCGGTGTCGCCATTCTGATATCCCAAAGCTGGTCCCTGATCATTTGTCCACCGTTGCCCATGCGCAGCGCATTATCATCCACATCCGACATCAGCATCATCATCAGCATCAGCAGCATCTCCACATTGGCGCATTGCAATCGCGGGAACGCGCAGAAGCGCGTAATCTCTGGCAGTGGTGTCCGCGTTCGCGCAGTGTCCTGTCCCTGTCCGGTGTCCAGTGTCCGTGTCCAGTGTCCAGTGTCCAGTGTCCAGTGTCCGTGTCCTGTCCACTGTCCACTGTTATCTTAATATTGTCATTGTCACAATTTACAAAGAGCAACGCTAATGGATTACACGTTTTTCCCATTATCTCTTTGTGGTTGTGGCCGCGATCTGGACTTATCGCGCCCGGTCCCGATGCGGTCCTGGGGAATCGGAAATTATGCGCGAGCCCGGTGGCGGTTTAAGTGGTTGTGCACATAGTTTTGCACTAACGCGGCATTGCGAGCCTTCGGAGTTACACCACACCGGTTGGCAGATAAAGTTGATAAGGTTCGGCGTTACAAGCTCGAGCGTTTTACTGCTGATTCGGTTGTTGTTGTTGTTCGTGTGAATGCGGTCGCGCCTGCGCAGAGATACGTTAATACGCATATCTCGAAGTTACGGACCCTTTTGGCGTAGCCTGATCCTCCAGGTTGATTAGCGAGTGGTATTGTACCAGTACTTACCTCTGATGGTTTAGATGTGCGCATTGGCGCATTCGTGCACGGAACACTTTTGCCGTATACATTATAGGTATACCATACCTACACTCTTGAGTTGTATGAAATACTATTCGGAGAGATTCGACCTCAAATATGAAATAATGCGGGGAGGAGAGGCCTTTAAGCGAGTGGGTGATAGAGACTATATGAGACAATAATCTCCGCCTGATGGTGATTAATTGAATTTTGAAGTACACTGCGACACCTGTGTGGACCTTACAGGATTGTGGTTCATAGAGCATCGAGATTGAAAAGATTTGGGCTATAATCTCACGCAAGATTTTGCAGCCGACCAACATAAGTCAGAAGAATGCTTACTTATTTTTGCGATGCAATCGATAAGGTGGAAATGGAAACACAAGCAATTAAAGAGGAAGAACATTTCTCAGCTAAATTTGGCTCTGCCCTAGGCCATTTAACCACATCATGACTTCGAGGCGAAAAGTTGTTGCTTCAAACTTTTTAACCTCAATTATCAGATTAATGATAACTACACTCATGCTCAAAATTAACGCTTATTCTATACCTATTTTCATTAATTACAATATTACTCCTAAACTTCTGGATTTTTTACTATTTTTATTGTTTGTGTATGAAAGAGTCAAAGGGAATGAGTAACTGAAATAATATACATTTGTCTACACTGAAGTGAGAAACCAGATCAAAGAATTTAGTAATAAGAGCAGAATACTAGCTATTGAGTTGTTTAGAGAAATAGGTGCACTATTTTAAACAACTCTTATGTTAAGGTATTACAGCATGAGATACCCTACCAATTTTTTAACTTTTATAAGTCTGTACTAAAATATTCTTAGTTTTTAAAAATTTTTGAACCAGTATCCTACTTAACCTGTTTTCTTTAATAAACTCCAGCTGAACACGACTATAATTATAAAGTAAACAAACATACCATTTTCACATTTGTTAGGTACTGTCAAAGTGACATTATGGAGTAAAAATTTAGAAAATACACTTGTTAACCTAGCATCATAGATATTAAAAAAGTGTACAAACTTCTTCTATTGAATCAATATTAAAAATTTGTTGTTCATTAGTCGTGAATTAGTTGTGACAATTTTAATTTTGATGTGTGGTGTTTATTCTGTTTTTTTTTTTGTGTGGTTTGTGCTTAATTCATATGAATTTCGCAAAAATAAACCAAAAGAACATCGAAAACGTCGCACGAAAAAAATTAAAATAGACAAAACTAAGTAAAAACTACCAAACGGAAAATTATTTATTAGTAACACCTATTCAATTTAAGAAGATTCTAACCCTTCTTTAGCTTTTTTAGAGGGTGCTTCATTAAGCTGATATCAACTTAGCAAAGCAGCAACAAAAAACATAGAAAACATAGAACGAAAAATTCAAAAAATCATGAAAAGTTCATTGCATTCAAACAATTAGTCAAGAAATAAAAGTGGATTTTAAAATCAATTACAAAATAAGAAGTTGGACCTCGAAGTGGACCCAGACTTTTATTTATTTAAACAGCGCCGTCAACTAAGTAAATATATAAAGGGTTTTTCAATAAGGGCGGGTTGTTGATGTTGAAATGGCATTAAACAAGCTGTGTGTGAGGTATTTTCAAAATCCTTTTTCTTTTGTTTGAAAGGCCCATGTATGCCCTAATGTATGGAATTTGACATCGTTCAAATGCCCGCCTTCGCGAGAGTTAGCCTTAACCTCAAATCTTTCATGCAGAATGCCCACGGTGGCGTTTCCTTTGTGGCACGTAGCAACGTTCACAAGTATTTCATCCAGTTCGGGCTAAAATAAATTGTTTATCATCGATCGGTAGCGTTTTCCGTTGATGGTGTTGGCAATGCCATCGTGGCCTCGTTTTGAAAGAAGTCCGTACTCTCACGAAAATTGTTTCCTATATAAACCATTCCGTTAAAGAAAAATAAGACCTTTAAGTCACACTCCACCGTGCTTTGATCAGCATATTAAAACTCTAAAAAATTAAAAAAAACAAGGCTTGGGTGAAGTTGAATCGATCCTGGAGCGTCGAGGCTCAAAATGGTTATACTAGACTAAGAGCAGTGTTACCAAATGAAAAAAAAAATTCCCCCCAGAAAAATTTAGAAACCCCCCAGATTACTACATTTTATCAAAAAAAACCCTAAATTTTTTTTTCAACTTTTTATTTTTATTCACAGCTCTTAAATTTGTTTTTAATTTTATATTTAATTAATTCACATAGCTACAATAAAAAAAACATTTGTAAAAAGGTACTAAGTAATAAAAGAAAATTTGTAATTTGTTTAGGGTTTTCTTAACAATTTCTGAGTAAAGTTCTGATTATTTACTCGACATTCAAATTATCCGCAAATTAAATCCTCCCAGTAAAAAACTTAGCGTTTCACATTTTTTTCTCGAAATAATAAATGTATGTGTCAATTAGATGTTCCAGTTTAAAGACAAAAAAGTTTTGACTGATGAAAACTCGAAAAAAAATAATGAATAATATTTAAATTGCCAAGTACTTAAATTTGCTAATCCTAATCGGCACTTAATCGGGCCATTAAAATACTTCGAACTTTTATTATAAAATATACTATTCAGATATTGTGAAACATAAGGGAGGTTGATAATTGACTAAAAAGTTCCAAATTTCTTATTTAGAACTTTAATCAGACATTGTGAAACAAGCCCTTAGGTCCAATTTTTCAGTGCGCGATTAAAGTTTAACCCGAGCTAAATCATCACATTTGTTGGGTTACATCGGGATTAACTGAACAGATGTTTTTCATGTTTTATGCAACGAGTTTGTTTAGTCATTTCGCATACATTCTCCACCGAAAAACTTCTTCCTCAGTTCACTGTGGGTTAATTTAGTTCTAGAGTTAGCTCACTCTGGTTTAACTCACCAAAAATTAATATGAAAATAAAAATTTAAAAAGTCAGTAAAAATGTTTACTGACTTTAGCAAAGCATTTGACAAACTTAGCCATCATATACTTTTGAGAAAACTTCAAAATATTGGTCTTAACGACAGATTTGTGTTGTGGATATCTTCATATCTAAAAGATAGGTTATAGAGTGTTGTTTTTAAGAGTGAACGTTCTAAATGTTTTACTGTTAACTCCGGTGTACCTCAGAGTAGCCATCTTGGTCCGTTATTATTAGTGCTATTAATTAATGATCTTCCGTCCGTCGTAGTTAATTCTATGTCTCTTGTATATGCCGATGATGTAAAAATGCTTTGTATAATCAACTCTGTATAGAAGACTGTGATCTTTTACAAAAAGACCTTCAAAGTTTCTGGTAATGGTTTAGTTCTAAATATTGACAAGTGTAAAACGATGTGTTTAACACGCAAGAAAAATGTAATTGTCTAAAATTATATGCGATTAATTTGTCACCACTGTCTAATCTGTCTAGTTTTACTTACCTTGAGATAGTGTTGGGCTCAAAACTAAATTTCATTGACCATTTTGACAATATTATTAAAAAAGCTAACATGACTCTTGGTTTTATTAAAAGATTTGCTCGAGAATTTCGTGATCCTTATGTTCTAAAAACTTTTTATGTTTCATTCGTAAGATCCATCTTAAGTCGCCTCCAGATCAATAAAAAATTACGTTGTGTGCCGTGCGCCTTGAATTTTCAATTCGGCGCAAATATTTCCGCCGAGAATTTAAACTTATTTTGGAATTAATTTTTGCTTAAAGTACCACGCGTCGCACGGCAAATAATTCAAATAAACTTGATTCATCAATTTGTCCACATCAAAACACCTTTGCGCCGCATATATTTTTGTGTGCGCCGAGAAAATCCTTCATAATCGGATAGCGTGCGTTGAATGTGACACAAAAATTTGTGTGCGTCCGGACGTCCACACTAATGTATTTTGTTGCGTCTACAAAAATATTTGGGTCGAAAACGGGGCACAACGCAAATTTTTATTGATCTGGACGCGGCTTTAGAGTATGGTTATGTATGGTATGCAGTTCATATAAATAGATTGGAGTCCAATCAAAGAAGATTTATGAGATTTTACTTAAGATTTCTACTATGGTCGAATCGAATTACCTTGCCACCTTATGCTCAACGTATTCAATTAATAAATCTTCCATCTCTATCGAGTCACAGAGCGTATTTACAATTTTGTTTTATTGTCGGGATAATTAATGGATCGATTTCAGCTCTATTGATCCTCTGTCGATTAAATTTCATTGCAAGTCAGTATAGTTTGTGAAGGCAGTTGCCAATTTGTAACATTTTCAGTAGATCAAACTGCGGTGTTAATAGTTCTTTAATTCTTTTAATTAATATTTACAATAAAAATTCAATTATAATTAATTCCAGCAATGACAATGTAAAATCACTTAACTGAAAAAAAATATTTTTTGTTCAAAATAATCCATAATGTACATTAGGTGTTAGTTTTTCTTTTCTGTTATAATTTAAAAATAAGTGTACTGTTAGTATTTAACGAAATAAAATAAAAAATAAAACATTGGCGATGTTTTCGGTAAATTTTGCGTTTCGTTGAAGTACGGTTGCTGGCTGATTGTTCACTGAATCGGTCGACTCAATTTAGGCCACCAAATGTTGAATAGTCGATTGAGAAGGCCACAAGATATTTTGATAATAAAGTTTTATCATTTGAACGTGCTGATGTTCAATCGTGTAACTTGCCATGGTGATTTGGCATCAGTAACTGAATAAATAAACAACAGATTTGACAGATGTCACGAAAACAACATGGCCGCCACAAGCCGCCAAAATCTACCTGCGACAATTGAAAAACCCTGTAGTATACCTTATCTATACCCATAAATAAAATTGGTTCGGGTTTTATCTGACAAATTTACCGAGAACGCAGGTAGATTAGTTAGTGCAATTCTATCACTTTATATGTGGAGAGGAGTTAGGTGGAATAACACAATGTTTCATTGCCTAGTGGGCATTATTAATTTTGTCTTTTTGCCGTTTATCTTTAAAACCTATGGATTCTCCTTTCACTCTTTCACTTGCAGTAACTTTTGATCATCATCATCATCGTCGGCTCGACAACCGGGGTCCGGTCCTGGCCTCCTTCAACAAGTCTCTCCACCCATCCCGGTCTCGAGCCGCCGCCATCCAGTTGCGCACCCCAAGGCTCCGGGCGTCCTGGTCTACGCCATCTCTCCAGCGCAAGCATGGTCTACCACGCTGTCGTCTACCATAGAATGTACCACAAAGAACTTTCCGAGCAGGTTCCTCTTCACTCATGCGAGCTAGGTGACCTGCCCATCGGAGTCTACCGAGCTTAATTTTTGTCACGATATCTGCTTCAAGGTAGATTGCGTACAATTCATGATTGTACCGTCTCCGGAATCGTCCTTCCTCACAAATGGGGCCAACAATTCTCCTTAAGACTTTTCTCTCGAACGCGGCTAAGAGGTCGGAGTGCCTTTTGCTAAGCACCCAAGTCTCGGATCCATATGTGAGTACTGGCAGGATCATGGTCCTGTACAGCAGCAGTTTTGAAGTTATAGTGAGATTTCTGGATTTGAAGCGCTTTGACAGACTATAGTAGGCTCTGTTGGATTTGAGAAACCGCCCGCGTATTTCTTCTTCTATATTGTTATCGGCTGCTACTATTGACCCAAGGTATTTAAAAGATTGCACCACTTCAAATTCGTGCTCCGCTACCTTGATTGTTTGACCAACTGTTCCTCTCGCATTCGACGCCACCATGTACTTTGTTTTACCTTCACTAATGTGCAGCCCCAGATTTTGTGCCGCCTGCTCGATCTGGATGAAGGAATCATGTACAGCTTGCTCAGTTCTTCCGATGATGTCGATGTCGTCTGCGTAAGCCAGTATCTGGCTGGACCTGTTGACGATGGTCCCTCTTGTTGCCGTGCCAGAGTCACGGATTGCTTTCTCCAACGCCAGGTTGAAGAGGAGGCAGGCCAAACCATCCCCTTGTCGGAGTCCATTAAAGATGTTGATTGGTTTGGATAGCAATCCGGCTATTTTTACTTGGCTTGTTACGTTGGTCGTGATCAACCTACATAGTCGTGTCAATTTATTTGGGATGCCGAATTCTCTCATGGCTTTGTAAAGTTCTACCCTGGCTATGCTGTCGTAGGCGGCCTTAAAGTCTATAACAGGTGGTATGGTAACTTTTGATACCTATGAAATATTCACATATTCTTCAAACTTTTAAACGGATTTTCTGAGGCCCCTTTTTAACTTTTTGGATTATCTCCTTTTTTGAGCAAATTCAAGCGCACCAAATAAGGATTAAATTATAAAGAATACAAATTCTGATAGCCAACTTATTTGATTTAGACGAAATTTGTCAGCCAAAATAAGGAACGTGAGAGGTGCCTTATTCTTAATCAATCCCTTATTTCTTTTGAGTTCTTAAAGGACTTTCTTGAAACTTACCAAAAAATTTCGACCATTTTTAACTGCATCACACGCCTTAAAAAAAAGTATACGTAGGTTCAATGGGAAATAGTGTGCTGTTGGAAGAGCTCTTCAACACTTCAACTTTAAATCTTCCCGCATAAAAATTCCATGACCTGTCTATCACATAGCACTTATGCATAAATGTAAAACCGTCCGCACCCGCACTTGGTCTTGAAATTAAATGAAATTATTTAACAGTTTCATTTCACCACAAAAGAGAGAGAACATTTGAAAACCCGAAAACAAAAAAAAAAAAACACATTCTCACAAAAAAGATCCAACATACTTTTTGACATCTGATGAAAATGTATTTATATTTATACGTAAACAAAAATATGCAACCCACACCTTTACCAAACATTACGATAAAAAATAAACCCTACATATTCCTCGACCACATCATATATCCTTTTACTATTTTCAATTTAACCGCAATCCTGCCAAGCCAAGCCAACCCTCGAAACTGTCAAAAAGAATTCCTTTCAATTTCCATTTTCATCCAGTTCTAACCGAAAATTTAAAAAAATAAAAACCTCAAAAACTATGCTATCGGTCCGCTCCGGGTTCCTGGAAAATATCCGTGAAAATGTCAAAAATTCTAACAAAGAATTATAGAGATATACAGATGCCAGTGAGTGTGTGAATAATTTTCATTCGTCATTTTTCAAATGGAACTGAACAACAATAAAAAAAAAAAAAACTTGACATCTCCGTCTGTCGAAAGGATGCACAGAATATTTTAACGATAAGGATTCGGTATAATTGAAAAGAATTTTCACCGCAATTATTCATCATCCTTAGAAATAGCAACATATAGTTGCGATCTTTGTGTGGCATCATACCTATACAGTGATGGAACCTTGCCATTTTCACCCATCAGCAAACCATACAGTATAGGTATAATGGGTGTCCCCATGTCAAACTTGAAAAGGAATCATACAGGAAGCCGCGGGCTAAACACAAGAAGGCCATGAGAGCAGATTAAAAAACGGAAATAAATAGATCCCATGGGGAGCTTTTTTTTAAGATGAGAACAAAGGACGAGTCTCCTGGTGGTATAACATCATCATTATTATGTATCATCATCGATAGGTATGACGTCGACGTGGGTCGTATAGGACGCAATAGATGTGTGTGAAAAATTGGATTACAACCATACCAAGTTCCACATCATACATAAATATCCTTGCGGTGTCAGTTAACTGTCAAAAGGGGATTTTTTTTTTTTTATATTTTAAACATTGTATCTATGGTATAGGACGCTTTGCATAATTTCAAAAGGATACACTTGATTCAATCAATTGTTTGGTGTACACCCTCAATTCGAAAGCACAAGAATTGGCAAACACAATCGGAAGAGTCCTTTTGTTATATACGATCTTTATGGTGTATCCTTTTTTCTTTGAATTTCAATTGAAGAAAATGGGATTTTCATTTTTGAGAAGTTTTCAAGTGCGGTTAAACGTTTTAAACGGAAAAGAGCTTAAGTCGGAGTAGATATGTAAATGTATTTAGTTGATTATGCGGGAAGTGAAGCAAGGTGGGGGTTTTAAATGGAAAGGTTTCTAATATTGATAGAAAAGAGATTTTTACACCTTGATTGTGCAGTAATATAACCTCGAAAGGTTAAAACCTATAATGGTACAGAAATATTCTCTTGGATAAAAACAATTGAAGTGACTCTAGACATGCGAATTATAACAGTTTTGGTTTATAAAAGTACTGTTTATGCGGCCTGCAAGGCAAGGGCCCTCCGCTGGTTTGCATATTTCGCGGACCCAGAGTTTTTTTTTTTCCAAGACGTGCCAAACACGTTAACGCCCGCCCACTTTTAATGGCGAAAAACTGTTGTAACTGTTATAAATTGGCATGTCTCTAGTCTCGTCCAAAAACAATACATGATATGGAGAAGAAGCCCCTGCCCTGCCCAGCCATACAAAATGATTTTGTTTTCTTTTCCTTCTTCAGATTTTTTCGAAAACTGCTAAAACGATTTTGTTAAAGGCCTAGTACACTGCTGATTGCGATGCAAGATTTCTCGAAAAGATCGCCACTGTCCGTGAGAGTGTGCAGGAGAATCCGAGACAGTCGATTTCCCGTCGGTCACATCAAGAACTCGGCATTGCGCAGACCACAACTTGGCGAATTTTTCGTCGTGAGTTGGGCCTGTACCCGTAAAAAAATTCAACTGGCCCAGGAGCTGAAGGTAAACGACCATAGACAATGACGCACGTGTGTTCGCTGAATGGGCTCTGGAGCAGTTGGAAACTGACCCTAATTGTCATCGAAATATCATCATCTTCAGCGATGGGGACCATTTCTGGATGAATGGGTACTTCAATTGTCGAATTTGGGACGATACCAATCCACATGAGATCCAAGAGCATCCAATGCATCCCGAAAAATTCACTGTTTGGTGTGAATTTTGAACTGGCGGCGCGGCGCCGCGGCCGCCGTCATCGGTCCATAATTCTTTGAGAACAACGTGAGCCAGGGCATCATCGTCAACGGCGAGCGCTATAGGTCGGTGATTAACAACTTAAGGTCTTAATATCTGAAGATATGTTAAATACCTTAATAATAGGTGACTTCAATGCACGAATCGGGAACGCAGCGGGATGGGAAAATATTCCTGCAGGAATCAATCGCAAATCTAAGGATATAGTTTGCAATGGAAAAGATTATTAGCTTCTTGGGTTACGAATACAAAATGGAACAAGTGCATCGGATGAGGAAGGTAGTTATACGTTTATTGGTCGGCAAGGAACTTCAGTCATTGATTTAAGCCTTTTGGGAGGAGAGTGGAATAAATATGTTAGAGATCTTGAAGTCGTACAGGAAACATATTCAGATCATCTACCAGTTGTTGTCACTTTTGAGATAGAATCTACTTGCAATACTGAAACCAAGGAAATGAAGCTTTTACAGCAACTTAAATGGAAATCGAAACATGAATCTTTGTATAAACGCTGCCTTGATTTTATATTAGCGTCCCAAAAAAAATTGGACTTTGGTCAACTAGTTGAGGTTATAAAGGTATCTTACCCAGCCGCAGCCCCGAATAATGCCATAACTGCTGGCCTGAACTCGAAAAATCCTTGGTTTGACCCGGAGTGCGAGAAAGCGAGGAACCTATCATTTAAATGGCTCAAACTTTTCCGCAGTTCAAATACCTGTAATTTTAAAAACAATTACATCCAGGCAAACAATTACTACAAGAAGATATGTGGCGAAAAGAAGAAATCTTATTATGAAGACCAAGCTTTAAGCTTATTGAAATGTAGAAGTGCTGCTAATTTTTGGAGGGTTTTAAGGAACATACGACTGACAATATCAACACAGAACTGAAACCAGATATTTTAAGAGTCCACTTCAACAACTTACTCAATCCTGATATATCGTTCAATAATAATATACATTATGCGGCTCCAGCTTACTGTAACAACATATTAGATTCAGTGATAATGGCATCAGAGGTCACTGAAGCACTTACGAAGCTAAAAGATGGTAAAGCTCCAGGATCAGACCGAATCCCAGTAGAGTTTTATGAAAATGGATCATTCGAACTAATTAAGACACTCTCATGTCTTTTTAATAACGTCTTGGAGACTGGTGAGGTGATATTCCAAAAGAATTTAAAGAGGCACTCATTTTCCTGATTTATAAAAATGGAGACAGAGCTGATCCAAAAAATTATCGCGGTATATCGTTTTTTTCAATGCTTCGTATAAAATTTTTACGTCAATTTTGGAAAAACGGCTCACTTCATGGATAAGCTCAAACCGGCTTCTCAAAGAGTACCAAGCAGGTTTTAGAAGGGGATACTCCACAGTAGCCCATACATTTGTATTAAGAAACATTGTCCACTCATTTCTTAAAAATAAAAAAAAAACTATTTACTTTTTTCGTAGACTTCAAGGCAGCATTCGATACCGTGAATCGCAAATCCCTATTCTATAAGCTGTTTCAGATGGGAATGTCTAGAAAATTCGAAACAGAACTTATACGAGGATACTTCCGCGGCGGTTTGGAACGGTGAAGCCTTGTCTGAGTCATTTCCAACAAAATTTGGTGTAAGACAGGGATGTACGCTAAGTCCATCATTGTTCGCTCTGTTTATCGATGACATAACGGATTTCTTACCAACAGGTATACAATATGCCAATTTTAATGTGAAAGCGTTACTGTTTGCCGATGATATTGTCCTGTTGGCGTACACTCCTAATTCATTACAGCTTATGATAAATAAGCTCGCGGATTACTGCAGTAGATGGAACCTGGAGATCAATTTAGTTAAATCGAAGATTATGATTTTTAAGAACGGTGGTGGACGACTTCGCAGTGACAAACAATGGATGTATAATGGAGAAAGAATTGAAGTTGTTAAGGAGTACAAATATCTTGGTGCAGTTGTATCGCCAAATTTGAATATGCAAAAACATCTCAAGGAAAAATTAGCAAAGGCCAAAACAGCTATTAACACAACATGGAGAAGGTGTTTTGCTAACAAAAATATAGCCCACAGTTGTAAATTTAGAGTTTTTGAGGCAGCTGCTGAATCGATTTTGTTGTATGGCGCGCAGATGTGGGGTGAAAAGCAATACGATACAGTTGAAAAGCTACAGAGGTATTATGGTGAAAAGAACTTTTCATCTTCCACCCAACACACCGAACTACGCAATCGCATGTTAGAAACGGGTTTATCTCCGCTATTCATCAAATCCCTAAAGCTTCAGGCGGATTATATTCTAAAAGTGATGAAAATGCCAAATGCTCGACTCCCGAAGAAAGCTGCAATAAAAACAATAACATCCAAAATCAGTTGGTATGGAGAATGGTAGGAGCTGGCAACCTCATGTGGAATGGAGCTTAGCCTTGATGTAGAGAAACATGCAATCTGGAAACCAATTTTATATAAACTTATCGAGAAGGTGGACTTGCAATGTAGACAGAACTTTTTAAATGAGGCCACAAGCTGGGTGCATAGAGCAACGTATAGTTCACTTAATCATAATTTGAACCAATATAATTACTTTCGTGACGAATATAGTGTCCAGCAGATTTCGATTGTGGTTAAACTACGGGTGGAGCTTCTCAACTTGAACTACATTCCGCACAGAGAAGACCTTCCAATTCTATGTAGCATCTGCAACATGCGAGAAAGGGAAGACATTTTGCAGTTCTTGGGACGATGCGATGTCCAACCTTGCGGGAAACTAGAAGACATTACCTTGGCAAAGATTTCATAGCAAATGACGAAGTCAGAGAAACGTTAAACCAAATAAATATTACTCAACTTTTTAGTTGTTGTAGAAAAGCGCTAAACTACAGAGAAAGAATTTTAAATGAATAGTTTTAAGTTTTTTTATAACAACTTGTATGTGCATTTCCATTAAAAAATATTTATATTTGTATTTAAAAAAAATAAAAAAAAAAAATATTGTTAAATTTGTTTAAGGCAATCGGCAGACGGCAAAGCCATGCTATTTTATGTAAACTTTTATATTGAAATAATAATAATAAAATTAAAATTAAATTAACAACTTCTTTTGGCCTGAATTGGATGATACGGACACCAACGAAATGTGATTCCAACAGGACTTAATCCATATTATGTCACTATTACATGTTACAATTGTGGAAAAGGGCATATGTTTTCTAAGTTTTTTTTTGCATGAACTTTCACTGATTTAGGCTTGTTTCAGCTGAAGTTAATAATTGTTCAAAACAAAGAATATTTTAGTAAGGACCTCTAAAGTTACATAAAATGTTAAGTAGCATAATAGGCTAATACCTTAACATCAAGTTTTGCGCCTTTACCTTTGATGGCATAGATTGTAATTAACATATGTGTTTTTTGGTGAAAAAAAACAAATAACGGATACTAATTGAGTGTTAACGATTTATTTTTCAATGTGTATACAAATTTAATTTGGAGACCCAAAAATGAAAAATTTGGTATGGATTTGTGACGTCATATTGTCGTTTTCGGTTTGATGTCGGAACTGTTTCATTCCTATAAAAAAATTGGGAAATTTGGAGTAAAAGGAGTGAAAAGTAGTAGCTCCCAACGTCAACTCAAAAATGACATTAGAGGTCCTCTATGACGTCATAGTATTAGATTTGTATAATATATTAGAATGAATCGATGAAATACCTATAATAAAGGGTTTTCTAATAAGAGGTGTTATTTTGATATTCAAAGAAAAATGGCATTTTTTGAGATACATGATCGGAAGTTTATTTCATTATAAAGAGGAAGGTATGCCGTTAATAATGAAACACAACATCAGCCAAATGGCTGCCACGACCGCGCTTACAGGACCATATCCTTTTCATGAAATTTTCCAAAACCAAATCGCAAAGTGGCTGCCCTATGTCCTCGATAGCCTCACGAATTCCATCTTTGAGGTCTTGAATCGACGCTGGGCTGTTGGCGTAGACCTTATCTTTCACGTGGCCCCAAAGGAAGAAGTCGCAAGATGTTAAATCACAAGATCTCGGTGGCCAATTGTGATCACCTCTTCGAGAGATAACACGGTCCGGAAACTTTTCCCGTAAAAGATCGATGGTTTCATTGCTTGTGTGGCACGTAGCGCCGTCTTGTTGAAAGTAAACGTTGTCCAGCTCAATACCATCCAATTCCAGCCATAAAAAAATCATTAATCATCTCTCGATAGCGCAATCCATTGACCGTAACTGTTGCTCCAGCCTCATTTACGAAAAAGTAAAGTCCAATGACCCCGCCGGACCATAAACCGCACCAAACAGTCACGCGTTGAGGATGGAGAGGCTTTTCAACAATAACTCTTGGGTTTTCCGAGCCCCAGATGCGACAGTTTTGCTTGCTGACGTTGCCTCCGAGGTGGAAATGGGCCTCATCAGTCAAGATGATTTTTCGATGAAATTCCGGATCATTTTCATGCATTTCAAGGACCCAATCAGCAAAGACACGACGTTGTTGATGATCAGCCGGCTTGAGTTCTTGTGTTAACTGAACTTTATAAACCTTAAGACCCAAGTCTTTATGCAAAATACGGTGTAATGACGTTTGTGGAATGCCTAATTCCAAAGAACGACGAGGAATGGACAAACCTTGGTTTTCTTCAACACTTTGGGCTACAACAGCAATATTCTCAGTTGTTCTTGAGCGACGTGCACGGGTTTTATTCTTCACATCACTAACTTGTCCCAACAGCTCGAATTTGTCCACCAATTTCTGTATTGCGGTCCGACAAGGTGCTTCACGACGACCCAAAAATGTTTTAGTTTTACGAACCGTCTCTGCCAAATTTTCACCATTTTTATAGTGAATTTTAATAATTTCAATGCGTTGTTGAAGCGTGTATCGTTCCATTTTTATTAATGGCGTAGTTTCTTCTTGTCAAATGTCAAAAAATGACAGCTTCAAAAGTGACAGCTAACGAAATAGCGGGCTATTCAACACATTGAGTACATTGAGTTCATAGGGAGCTGACCCATGAGACGAGAATTAATTTTATTTCTCGGTCTAGTTAAAATATACCATACTTTTTTTTTTTTGAAAATGGCGCAAAACATCGAGTGTAGCCTCGACTGTGTGGCACGTAGCGCCGTCCTGTTGAAACCAAATGTTGCTAATATCCTTCTCTTCAATTTTTGTGAACAAAAATTCGTTCAACATGGCCCGATAACGATCGCCATTGACTGTAACAGCCACTCCTTGCTAATTTTCGAAGAAAAATGGCCCAATTATGCCTCTGGACCAAAATCCGCACCAAACAGTGACTCGTTTTGGGTGTATCGGCTTTTCAATGTATGCGTGCGGGTTTTCTGTGCCCAAATGCGACAATTTTGCTTGTTTACTACCCGCGAAGATCAAAATGAGCTTCATCTGAAAAGATGATTTTTTTGGCAAATTCGGCATCTTCTCTAAGTCGATCGCAGGCCCACTTAGCGAAGCGTTTACACAACCATATTCGTACAGCGGAAGGATAAAACTAATTATCTGTCAAATCAGACATGAGCTTAGTGTTACCATTCACGAAATAAGCACTAGTTGAAGAAAAAAACGTTAGATGGCGGACCCTTTAGAATACCACCAGGTTTTTTGAATATTTGTGCTTAGAAGCTGCTAAATATTTATTATTTTGGTGTGACAGCTTGTGGAGAGCCACGCCCTTGTGACTTTCGACTTTCAACCATTCCTTTGTGTGTGTTCTTTGATTGCGATTGTCTGCCTAGTCCGAACGGCTGAGGTTAGAGGCACTCATTCTACTTAATAAAATCAATCGTTAAAATTGAAAATTATTACTCAATGAATTTTATCAAAACTCAAATAACCAATTGCTAAATACCTATGAGTTTAAACTTTAAAGACGAGTTCATTTGTATGTGTAAGGCTGACTATTCAATAGATTTTTGGTATTTTTCATTATTTAGAATCCACTTCATCTCTAAATTTGATTATTGGTAAAGCCAAAAGAATTTATATCAAAGTTAATGAAGTGCTTTAAAACCTTCCACATCGCAAGTCTACAGAGACTACAGCAATATCTTCAGTAAAATTTAAATACATATATGTATGTACATATGTATGTAGGTAGGCACACATAAACAAAAAAAAAAAATAAAATAAAAAACTTTTGAAAACAAATTCAAGCATACAAAAAGAATGTTGATCATAATCAGAACATATCTCAATTCAAGAGAATTAAAATCTGTATAGGAAAATGTTTACACAAATATTCAGAAGCAAAAAATAAATTGTGGCTTCCGAATTGTATTTTTTTATAGCAAATACACTTAATCCCATTTCCAAGAGGTATACCTATAGATTTTAATTGCTTTGTTTCTAGAAATTCAGTTTTTTTTTTGTTTGTTTTTGTTTAATGTCTAAATTTGTTGTTTTAAGACTTAAAATGTGATTGAAATTTGTTACCAACATTTCAGAAATAATCGCTTATTTCAAGGTGAAGCTTCAGTCCAGGTGGTATCTAAAGTTAGCTTATTTCGGAGAAAATAGCGGAATTTGTTTATGCAATCGAATAACATAATGTTCATTCAGAAAATGTAAGATTTCCTTTATTTTGTTTTCCTTATATTTACTTAAAGAATTTGTTTAAAATTTCTTTCCCCAATAAACGATTCATAAGGGCAATGTATGAGTTCATTACGATAATAATATAAATTGTTAAAATCCATTAAAGTGTTTATTGTCATTTAACAACTTATTTATTGCGCTAATAAACGCATTTATCAAAGCAAATAAAGTAATTTTATGAACAAAATTGTTTGCCGAAATATATGAGTTTATTGTGCAAAAAAAAAAACATTTATCAATACAAGCAACCGGTTATTGATTTTTGAATTTTAATTTTCAATAAAGTGAGTATAAATGAGCCAACAAAATTGGGTAGACATTTTTAAAACAAAAAAATGCTCGTAATATCGGCAAAAAAATTATTGTTGTTGTTGGAGAACGTATGCGAAAAGCATCTGTTCAGTTAATCCTGAGTTAACCCACCAAATATGATGATTTAACTCGGGTTTAACTTTAATCGCGCACTGAAAACCCGTAAGACCTTGTTACACAATGTCTGATTAAAGTTCTAAATAAGCAATTTGGAACTTTTTAGTCAGCTATAAACGTCCCTCATGTTTCACAATATCTGAATAGTAGGTATAACTTATAATTAAAGTTCAAAGTATGTTAATGGCCCGATTAAGTGTCGATTAGGATTGGTAAATTTATGTAAAGGGTCCGCCATCTAACGTTTTTTTTTTCAACTAGTGCTTATTTCGTGAATGGTAACACTAAGCTCATGTCTGATTTGACAGATAATTAGTTTTATCCTTCCGCTGAACGAATATGGTTGTGTATACGCTTCGCTAAGTGGGCCTGCGATCGACTTAGAGAAGATGCCGATCTTGCCAAAAAAAATCATCTTTCAAGATGAAGCTCATTTTGATCTTGGCGGGTAGTAAAGAAGCAAAATGATCGCATTTGGGGCACTGAAAACCCGCACGCATACATTGAAAAGCCGATACATCCGAAACGAGTCACTGTTTGTTGCGGATTTTGGTCCAGAGGCATAATTGGGCCACTTTTCTTCGAAAATGAGCAAGGAGTGGCCGTTACAGTCAATGGCGATCGTTATCGGGCCATGTTGTTCACAAAAATTGAAGAGGAGGATATTGGCAACATTTGGTTTCAACAGGACGGCGCTACGTGCCACACAGCCGAAGCTACACTCGATGTTTTGCGCCATTTTCAAAAAAAAAAAGAAAAGTTATTTGGCGGACCCTTTATAAGAAAATTGCGTTTCAGGTTTTACTCAAAATATTCAATTAACGGAATTAGGTATTCCAGGTTTTTTGTAATCTGATGCTTCTCAATAGTTTAAACAATAATACATATTTTTAAAAATATTTTTTTATAGACAAGAAAAATACAAACAAAGAATCAATTTTTTAGTGCTTTTGACTCTTCAAAGTGAGGTTACACATAATATTTAACCACAAGAGGAAATTCGTGCGATTAATTCGTGCATATTTTTTTAAACATTCCCCCGCCAGCGCATTTTCAATTTTTTTATGGATTAAAACTAACGGTACTTACCATGCCATACATTTTTTTGTATACAAGCTATACCCCACTGGTCGTAATTATTGATACTTTTGACCGAATAGATCACTTTCGCTCTTGAAAATGAAGAGCACTAACATAGCTTACGTAATGACATTTGGTTAAATAGGAATAATAAAAGTTGATTTCAGTATGGTTCAATAGTTCAATATGGGTATCTTGTCTTTTTGACAGATCGGAAACCTAATTTCAGCCTCGTCGAGAAGGGAGAAAAGGGGGAATGCCCTGAGTCCAAGATTTTTTGAATTTGAAGCAATAACTTGAATCGTTATTTTTTGTCTTAATTTTTCTTATTTGAGACAGCCTAGGGCCCAGTTCCGCATCAAGCATTCACATATTCCCTTGATTTTCTAGGGGCCCGGAAATTTTGAAAAAAATCATTCACGCTCTTGAAATCGGGCCCATATGTGCCCGTTATCTCTCAGGTAAAACTCACACTTTCGGATTTGGGCCCCTGACTATAATGTTGACGCAACTTTCTTTGAAAAATATCTAAGTAAAAATCGACCAATTCCGGTGATTTAAAGAAAATGATAGAAATTAGCTTTTTTTTGCGAGCTATTAACATTTGCCATTTGGTCGTAGAAGTAGGCAAGTATTTCTTAAAAAAAAAAAAAAGAGTAGGAGCCCCCCGAGACTTTAACGTCCCGGGCCCGGGTTTCTTCTCAACGGCCATGCCTACTTTTTGTTGGTTTAAGAGAGTACCTATTTAGTTTTAAGTTTCTACAGCAACAGTTAACTTATATTGGGATCTTATTTATTAGATATTATACTTATTTTACTCATTACAATAATTAATAATTTAAAAATTAACAATTGGACTGATGTTCATCCTGTTTTATTGGTGCGAAATAGCTTTTGAATTATTACCAAGGGAATATATATAGTTTTTAAAACATTATGAGAACTGATTTAAAAGTGTCATTTAAATTTTGAAAACTTATTAATTCGAAATAATATTTTTCAAGGTTTCCACATCACTGATTTTGTTAAGAAGACAGTCTTTAGCTTTTATTTGATGCCTCATATACTACATATGTGATTTTTTAGCTGGTTTGGTTTTGGCAACACAGGGTTTGACAGCTGACGTGTGTTTAGTACCTTGTGTCACAGTCAAACAGCTTCAGTTTGGTTTGCAATTTAACCATGGATCGTCTTACAAATGAACAACGCTTTCAAATTATTGAATTTTACTATCAAAATTCGTGCTCGGTTCGAAATGTTTATCGCGCGCTGCTTCCATTTTATGATCGGCATTCTCGACCTTCTGAGCAGTCTATTCGGAAGATTGTGACCAAATTTCGCACCAAATTTACTTTGTTGGACATTAAACCACCAACACGTTTACGTACTGTGCGTAGTGAAGAAAATATTGCGGCCGTATCAGCTAGTGTGACAGAAGACCGCGAAATGTCGATTCGGCGCCGTTCCCAGCAGTTAGGCCTTTGTTACAGCACTACGTGGAAAATTTTGCGGAAGGATTTGGGCGTAAAGCCTTTTAAGATACAGCTGGTGCAAGAACTAAAGCCAGCCGACCTACCACAATGCCGAATTTTTGGTGAATGGGCTCTTGGAAAGCTGGCCGAGGATCCGCTTTTTTATCGAAAAATTGTGTTCAGCGATGAGGCTCATTTTTGGTTGAATGGGTACGTAAATAAGCAAAATTGCCGCATTTGGAGTGAAGATCAGCCAGAAGCATTGCAACAGCTACCAATGCATCCCGAAAAAGCCACTGTTTGGTGCGGTTTATGGGCCGGCGGCATTATTGGGCCATATTTCTTCAAAGATGATGCGAATCGCAGCGTTACTGTCAATGGTGAACGCTACCGAGCGATGATAACAAACTTTTTTTTGCCCGAAATGGAAGTTCTTGACTTGCATGATATGTGGTTTCAACAAGACAGTGCCACATGCCACACAGCACGCGAAACAATGGCGCAATTGCGAGGCGAGTTTGGTGAACAGTTAATTTCACGTTTCGGGCCGGTCAATTGGCCGCCTAGATCGTGCGATTTGACACCATTAGATTATTTTTTGTGGGGGTATGTCAAGGCTAATGTCTATAGGGACAAGCCCGCTTCGATTGACGCACTGTAAGCCAACATCCATGCATTCATTCGTGAGATACCGGCCGATATGTGTGAAAGAGTATGCCAAAATTGGACTCAGCGGATGGGCTACCTGAGACGCAGCCGCGGTCAACATTTGCATGAAATTATCTTTAAACATTAAATTGCAAGGTTCAAACTATCGATTCAAATAAATATTTCGAATTTTTTGTGTTTTTTTTTTAAAAAAAAGTTCTAAACCTCTTAAAAAATCACCCATTATATAAAATTTGCTTATGGGGAGATATACTCAGTCGAAAGTGCAACCGGAAGTGACCACTTTCTGACCAAAGCAACGTCAACCACCACCGGTTTTGTTTGGCTTATTCTCTTTAAATTGTATTAATCCTTAAACCAAAAATGAAAAGTGTCCTTTAAGTTTTTGTTTAAAATAAGAATTGTAATTTTAAAAACAAAAGCTTTAAAAGAGATTTAAATTTAAGAAAAATCATCTGTCATGATGAAAGTACCACACTAACTGGTACCTAAAACTATCGCCACGTGTGTTTTGAAGATTTCCACCTGCAAACAAAAAATAACTTAACGTTAAGATGCAGTAAACAGCCTTAGTTGAAGACCAAGCAATTTAACAAAATAAATACAGACAAAACTAACATTGCTTACACCACCAATCCAATCCTCCTAAAAGGATTCAAATTGTTAAAGGTTTATGTTTATCTCTAATTGCACACTCACAAAAAAACGTCCAAAACATCAAAGAATCAAAGCGCATATACCGCTTTTCAATCTTATATATCTATTGTAATCCTTTGCCGGCTTCAGTTTCAAACTAAAATCCGAAAGCATGTTAAATTGAACAAAAAAAAATCCTTTTCTTATAGTTTCTATTGGTTCAGGCTACTGAAACAAAATGTGACGCATTCATTACGTCAAAAATGTATAACGCATCACACGCCTAAATAAACAAGAGTCGGCGTAATCCTTGATGAACTGTCATAAAATAAGGATGAAAACCAATAAAATCAACGTAGCAACTCAATTCATTTTGTCCGCTCTGCGCACTAAATGCAAACACACATCAAGTATGTAGGTAAAGTGAGTCTCTAAATGTTTAGGTCTATATAGGTCCTTTTGTGTCCCGAAAATGTTGAACAACACAAACACCACCATGAGGCGACATGTTGAACAAACAAGCTACCGTATTTTTTTTATTACTCCAGAATACCATACCATCATTTATAATTGTATACCCGCTGTTTGTTCTATGATCCTTTGCCGCTCCGGCCTTCGATAAACATATAGGAGATATCCTTTTTTAAGCAAAAGAGTTTTGATTACCAAAACTGTGTGTGATGCTAATGATCGTTTGACCCTGAGACGTGTAGATTTGGAATTTCTTCAGGACTCTTGAGTGCCTGACACGGACACCATTTAAGCTGAAAATGACATTTGGTCGGCATTTTTTGTAATTTACTGATCACTTTTCGTGTTGACCAAGTGATAGAGTGGCATCACTTTGTAAATTCGCCGCTTTCGCTTTAAAAGTGCTAATTAGGACTTAGGGTCTTCTTCGCCAATGAAAACGTGTCCAGCTGATGTTTTTGTTAATTTGTATTTTTAATCTCGTTTTTTTTTTTTTTTATTTCTCCAAAATGACCCAATTCAATCGATCTCACTTTTCCAAGGAAGTAATAAATTCCCGTCGCGTCAGTCGTTCGGTTCGGTGATGGTGATGGTGGTGTTGCTTCACGTGCGAAGGAATTCCGGGCGGCCGGCAGTAGGTATATATCTACAGAGACATCACTTTACATCTGGAGCCTGCTGGAGCCCGTCATCGATGAAATTTTTTCCTTTTCCTTTTCTGTTTGTTTTTGTTTGGATTTTCGGTGATCGTGATATATTTTACGATCGATTTCACAATCAATTGGAATAAAAATAAAAATATCCTGTGTTTGGGTGGCAAGGGGGAGCATCACAAGCACACATCAGACTCTCGGTTTGGCTGTCCCCCGTGCGAGTGCATGAGTGTGCACCCCTTTTTTCCAGTACGCGTTGTTGTTTGAATCAACAAACAATCGTATCGGATACCTTGCGGCATGAGTCTCTTTTCGAAGATTTCCATGCGAACGGGAACGCGAGCGCGAACGCTCATTTTGCTGCTGGGTGCCTCATGTCAAAGAAATAAAACTAATGTTTTATACGTTCTATACCTACGCTGACTGGCTACACAAATATGGGTAGCTAAAAATAGAGAAATTTGAGTGTGGCAAGTGCCAAGAGAGATGTAAATAATTTTCAATTGTTTGTGCTGTTTCACGTTGTAAATTCTTCTACATTATGATTGTGACGCCTGCCCAAGTGCCGATCAGGGCAAGATCATATTCCTCCCGCAAATGTCGATACAGAATCTGAGTAAACCTTGCGATATGACTATATTTATTTTATTCTATTTATTTACACGAAGCGGCTAAAGTTGCCTTATCTACTGAAACAAAAATGATAACATATTTGAAATAATCTAACAGGCCTATTAATAAAAAAAAAACTATCCGCCGCTTCCTAACACAAATGTTAGCTGGCAACACTGATATAGAGAACTTGTCCGCTTGATAACTTGAATTACAAGTTGATGCAGATGTGTAAGTTCTATCACGCCGTAGTTCCCTCCTTATTAATGGAGGGGTAAATGAATAAGTTTGCCACGGCCGGTGTACCTATACAAGCTGAGAATTCGCAGAGGCTCTAGACTGCTGCAAAGCAAAGCGCTTGAAAGTGTCAAGCACATGAAAATTATCAATCTATGATACGTACTTACTATATGACCCCAGAGAACAACGAAATCTTGAGTTTCAATTATGTTAGCGAGCGCTTCACGGCAATTTTCTTTAAGGCTGAATTCAATTCGTCAAAATAAGCTGTGTGGATATCCCGACCAAGGCAAAAATATGGAGAAATACTATGAGGAAGTTCGACGACAAACGGACGGCGATCACAAGATCTCTGACGTGCTGATGGGTTTTACACGGCCAACACAGCGAAACTACGAGTTTTATGATTAGAACCGGCAGTTAAAAAAGATGCATACGAACCGGCCGGCGTTGTAACGGGTGATTTTTTAAGAGGTTTAGAACTTTTTTAAAAAAAAAAACACAAAAAATTCGAAAAAATGAATGAAATATTTATTTGAATCGATAGTTTGAACCTTGCAATTTAATGTTTAAAGATAATTTCATGCAAATGTTGACCGCGGCTGCGTCTCAGGTAGCCCATCCGCTGAGTCCAATTTTGGCATACTCTTTCACACATATCGGCCGGTATCTCACGAATGAATGCATGGATGTTGGCTTCCAGTGCGTCAATCGAAGCGGGCTTGTCCCTATAGACATTAGCCTTGACATACCCCCACAAAAAATAATCTAATGGTGTCAAATCGCACGATCTAGGCGGCCAATTGACCGGCCCGAAACGTGAAATTAACTGTTCACCAAACTCGCCTCGCAATTGCGCCATTGTTTCGCGTGCTGTGTGGCATGTGGCACCGTCTTGTTGAAACCACATATCATGCAAGTCAAGAACTTCCATTTCGGGCAAAAAAAAGTTTGTTATCATCGCTCGGTAGGGTTCACCATTGACAGTAACGCTGCGATTCGCGTCATCTTTGAAGAAATAGGCCCAATAATGCCGCCGGCCCATAAACCGCACCAAACAGTGGCTTTTTAGGGATGCATTGGTAGCTGTTACAATGCTTCTGGCTGATCTTCACTCCAAATGCGGCAATTTTGCTTATTTACGTACCCATTCAACAAAAAATGAGCCTCATCGCTGAACACAAGCAGCGCGCGATGAACATTTCGAACCGAGCACGAATTTTGATAGTAAAATTCAATAATTTGCAAGCGTTGTTCATTTGTAAGACGATCCATGGTTAAATTGCAAACCAAACTGAAGCTGTTTGACAGTGACACAAGGTACTAAACACACGTCAGCTGTCAAAACCAGTTTTGCCAAAACCAAACCAGCTTAAAAATCACCCATTATAACAGGACAAGGGCTACTGGCGAGGAAAACAAATGGAACATGAGAAGCGCGCTATCAAAAACACTCCGTCCACCCAAAGTGAAGTGAAGTGAACTAAAGTGAAGTGAAGTGAAGTGAAGTGAAATGAAGTGAAGTAAAGTGAAGTGAAGTAAAGTGAAGTGAAGTGAATTGAAGTGAAGTGAAGTGAAGTAAAGTAAAGTGAAGTGAAGTGAAGTGAAGTGAAGTGAAGTGAAAATATCTAAACTGAAATAAAGGGTGTTTTTTTTAGACATGTGGTTTTCAAGAACAAATCAAACGCATATAATTTAATGTTATGGCCGAGAATTTAGCTTTATTATAAAGATAAGGGCTTGCCATTATGTTTTAAAAATGATTTTGGGCAAGTGGCCACCGCGGCTGGCTCGAATAAATTCCAGTCGAAAGGCCCAATTCCTAACCACTTTTTGCAGCAATTGCGGCCGTATGTCAGCAATAACGCGCCAAATATTCTCTTCCAAGGCGTCAATAGTGTCGGGCTTATCTGCGTAGACAAGCGACTTCACATAACCCCACAAAAAATAGTCCAGCGGTGTTAAACCGCACGATCTTTGAGGCCACGCCATAGGCCCACGAAGCACGCAAGAAAATGCGCTCACCAAAAGTTTCCTTCAATTGATTGTTTCGTTGGCTGTATGGCATGTAGCGCCGTCTTGTTTTAACCAAAGATCGTCCACATCAACATCCTTCAATTCAGGCACGAAAAAGTCATTAATCATGGCTCTATAGCGTTCCCCATTGACTGTAGCATTATGGTCGGCTTCTTTTGTGAAGAAATATGGACCAATGATTCCTTCTGCCCATAGAGCACACCAAACAGTGACTTTTTGAGGATGTAATGGCGAGCGTCTCAACAATAGCTTGTGGATTATGATCACTCCAAATACGACAATTTTGCTTATTAACGTAACCATTCAACCAAAAATGAGCTTCATCGCTAAACTAAATTTTCTTGTGAAAATCGGGATCAGTGGCCATCTCGTTTTGGGCCCATTCACCGAACGTACGATGCGCTTGATGGTTAATCGTCTATTTATTATGAAATGGCAAACCAATCTGAGCATAAATCAAGTGACAGCTGTCAAAATGACCAACTCCGAAAAAAGTATTTCCAGATTGAAAATCACACGTCTAAAAAAAAAAACATTCTTTACAATAAAGCCGCTGCTGGAACTTCGCAAAATTACTTTTTTGCCGTAAAAGTTTCAAATATACGAATCTCTTCGGCTTCAAGCAGCACAAGTTAGGCACATTAGGTACAGTACAATCATCATCATCGTCGGCTCGACAACCGGGGTCCGGTCCTGGCCTCCTTCAACAAGTCTCTCCACCCAACCCGGTCTCGAGCCGCCGCCATCCAGTTGCGCACCCCAAGGCTCCGGGCGTCCTGGTCAACACCATCTCTCCAGCGCAAGCATGGTCTACCACGCTGTCGTCTACCATAGAATGTACCACAAAGAACTTTCCGAGCAGGTTCCTCTTCGCTCATGCGAGCTAGGTGCCCTGCCCACCGGAGTCTACCGAGCTTAATTTTTGTCACGATATCCGCTTCAAGGTAGTTTGCGTACAATTTATGATTGTACCGTCTCCGGAATCGTCCTTCCTCACAAATAGGGCTAACAATTCTCCTTAAGACTTTTCTCTCGAACGCGGCTAAGAGGTCGGAGTGCCTTTTGCTAAGCACCCAAGTCTCGGATCCATATGTGAGTACTGGCTGGACCATGGTCCTTCACCCATCACTTAACCCTTTCTTTTACTGAATAAGTGCCTCTCACCTTAGCCGTTCGGATTTAGCAGAAAATTGTAGCTCCCCACCGCCTCCATTCATGTTGAAAGTTCTAAGTCACTATAGGCTCTGGCTCCCCACGACCTGTCGCATATCTACTTTTATATTTGAAATATCTTCTATTGTAGGTAAAGTATGAGAAGTAAACCTCCGAATCAACCAATTATATATTATTTTATAATAAAATAACATCAAACCCACCGTCAACTTCTGTTGCCAAGGCACACTCGATCATCAGTATCGTCGCCGTCGCCGTTCTCATAGTCCTCGGTCCTCACGATCGTCATGCTCATGATCATCATTCCAATTCCAGTATTCGAGAAAGTGCTCCAAATCGTCCCACAAACAATAACAACATTTTCTTTTTTCTTCTGCAATCTCCACGATTTTATTATTATTAAATTATCGGAAGCTGATTGACGCTTTCCAGATGAGCACAGCTTGAGCTTTTTTTTTCGGCGGCTGCTGCTATCGCACCCGCCTTCCCACCGCAACCCAACTTCCCCAAAAGATAAGTCCTTCGAGATGTATGCGAGTGTTTTGTTTTTCTTTCGGTGGCCATTGGCTGGGCATCGTGATCGTAGATAGATAGTTTTTTTTAAGCCTTTGAAGTGCGATACATTCCTGCGGTAGCTAATACACATTTCAGATTTTAAACAACAAATTAATTTATTATCGATCGATCCACTGCGGGTCACACAGTGATGATCGTCTTCTTTGATTGCAAAGAATGAAATAGGCAAACAAAAAATTTCGGAACGGATCATTTGACCTAAAAATAGCTAATGACATACCGGGTGGGCATGGACATGGGCAATGGGCATCCCGTGGCTGGTGGGTGATGTTGTTTTCTTAATTTTTCACTAAACCGTATTTTTTACACAAATCCCACAAGCGTATCTACCTATACATGTGGACAAAGTAGCACAAACAAACGCGGGACTGCGCTCTCAGCTTTGAGTCTTCACAAAAAAAAAAAGAAGCTATTTCGAGAGGAAGATTAGCCAATATCTGAGGGAAGTTTGTCAAGAAACGGAATGCAGACCGCCATGCCACCACGAAGCTTATTCGGCCATTCCTAAATGGCTATGACGTGATAGAGGTAGTAATGGTAGAGCTGATGTGGTTCTTTTGCTGATGATGGTGATTACGACTTTAAGGAATCTATTAGAGTCTACACTATACCTCTCTATCTCTAGGTATATGCCTTAGATTATGGGGGTTGCTTCACGCTGTCAGGTAAATTGTAATTAAATTTTTTCTTCTCTTGTGCGTTGGTTTAATATTTTTGTTTCGTTTACAGTTTTTGTTCATTTTATAGATTTTTGTTTAGATTTTCCGAAGATTTATTATGTCATTTCGGCGGATTATAGTGTGTGAATTGTTTATATACAAAATGGTTATGGCGGGAGGCCTTTGGGTGGACGAAGAAGAAGACGAATACGAAGATGAAGACGGTGGTTCTTCTCGTTGCCAGTTTATGTTCTAAGAATAAAATTGTATTGATGTGTTCTGAAGAATGTCAACGGGGTGTAGAGCGTAGAGGCGCCGCTATTGCAGACGGCTGACACTAAATGCCAAACATTTTTATTGGCTGTGAAATTTTTTTCCTTTTTTTTCGATTTTAATATTTTTTGCGCAATTATAATCGTAAGCGATTGGTGGAAAATGCAATTTGGTTTTGGTAGGTATAAAATTGATGATTAATGGTGGAGATATTGCTGGAAATTATGTATCCACCTTTATACAATATAATTTTACTTTAAGATGAATCAAACTTTTTTAGTGTTTTTTGGTATGTATCTCTGAATCATTACCTTAGAAGAATTTCTAAATCTCATAAGAATACCTATAGAGCTGTGTCAATCGTGATTGATTCGGTCTTTTTGACCCGTTCACCAAAAAGAACGATTGATTGCAATCACAGTAAACCGAAACAATCAATCCCAGTATCAATCATTTCAGTTTTCAAATAAACGAGGTGGCGCGAAGTATGTTTCGTTCATTACAATCGTTCTCAATCAATTCACACAAAGAAAGAAAAACACAAAAAAAAAAACAGAAGCGCATCAAAAGGTAAAGAAACTAATATAAATGAATAAAACAAAAACCCACGACAGATACCTACATACAATTATTTCTTCTCAGTTTAACTCCATATAATTTATTTTTGTGTTTGTCCTTTCTTTCTCATATGGTTCAGTGTCTGTTTTGTACGTTGTACCTATCATTTGATTGAGAATGACTTGAAAGAACGAAACGTATATCGTCCATGTGAACGATTGAAATTTGGATACAATGGTGTACGGCACGGGTCACAACTCACAACACAATAACTAAGACCGAATCAATGGCAACGTTCGGGTGCCAATCCGATAGGCTATCCAAGATACCTTAGTATCCGATATGTTTTCGAACGACCAAAACCAGATAGGTTATATTTGCTGTCAAAAGACAAGGCAGCTAATTAAAGGGAAAACTATTGAGTTTTTAACGCGACGATTTGATTTTAATTTTATTGCAAATCCCTTCTGAATCATCTATTAAGTATTCAGTACCATTTAATATCACACTGGTATACATTTTAACCCTTATTTGTTAATTTATTCTT
Source organism: Leucozona laternaria (assembly GCA_932273885.2). Taxonomy (NCBI): domain Eukaryota; kingdom Metazoa; phylum Arthropoda; class Insecta; order Diptera; family Syrphidae; genus Leucozona; species Leucozona laternaria. The sequence goes on along the minus strand of OW026367.1, from coordinate 61,695,427 downwards.
TAAAGAAACAAAATCAGCCGCGACACCAAAAAGCAAAATAAGTAGTCGGCTGTAGGTATAATCAGCTGCGATCAGCTGTTCCCCAAATTTCCATCGGATAGTTTAGTATCGCGAAAATTTTAGGATAGCTTGGGATTTGTTTCTGACAACAGCTGATTGGTTTATCAGCTGCATTTTTCTATGCGATTACAACAACACAAACCTATCCGAATAGCTTTGGATAGTTGCCCGAACGCGCCCAATCTGATTCCAATGTGATCTTTGTGCTTTAAAAAGTGCGTTGCCAATAAAGGTATTATTTTTTTAATTTGTTAGGTAGGTTTTTTATCTACATATATCTTTGAATCGCAACCAAAAAAAAGAATGAACGTTTGAAAAGAACGAATCATTGAACTGAACGACAAATGAACGATTGAATCTTTTAAAATGAACGATTGACACACCTCTAAATACCTAACGATGTAAATTTGTTCAAAGTTGACAATATTCGATAATTACCTAACTCTAAAAGCTCTGAACTTTAACTCGCGATTTAATCTCACATTTTCTATCTTATTGCGTGGATTATTATGGTTAATCACGTTGCATTAATATGTATAACAATTTTATGAAGCACCACAATTTGGTATAGATAGAGAGACAGTACATACACTTAAGAAGATTGTTATTCTGGTCCTTGAATTGGATGTGTTTATGAATGAAAACAACGACAACTTTTTTTCGTGCAAAAATTCTTTTGAAAATAAGTCTAGCACCCTTTTTTTGAAAATCGAAATTTTGAAAGTTAATCCAGGTTGCTCTATGGTTGTTCGGAATATTTTTGTCTTACCTCCGTCAGTCAAAATTTAATAAGTTAAGTGAAAAAATCCGAAAAAAACTCAGGCTTCTTTTATTTCGAAATATCCACGCATTTTGTATTTTTAGAAAGTGTTTTTATCATCGTTCGAAGAAAATATGTGAAAGTTGTAAGATTTGTATTTTAAAAACATTTGTTTTGTTTAAAAATGCAAAATACCAGGGTCCCAATATTTTTTTTTTTTTTTTTTTTTTTTTTGAAAATTTTTGATTCTGAATATTTGATGTGAAATACATTTGTATTGAAAAAATATTGTATAAGTAGGTAGGTACTTAAATACGTATACAACACAAAGGAAAATTTGTATCTTGTAAGAACACATAGGGGTCCTCTTTCTTATTTTTCTATTTTAAAGAGTCAAACTTTCAAAGAAAAATCCCCCTTCTCTCAGTTTTGCAAAAAAAAACTGCTCTAAAAAGACATCTACACAAATCTTATTATTCAAGATTTCATCCAAAATATGAGTTACCTATCAAAAACTTCAAAGCTAAAAAAAATTTGTATGATATTAAACGAATATGCTTACAACGCCCCTCTTTTTAGAATGTTTTTACTGAAAATGTTCGATTTTGTATAAGATAATCTTCATTGATCCAAAGTTGAATACAAAAACATTATAAAAAATTATATTAAATTTGTTGCAATTACAGAATCACTCAAATCATTTTTTCCAAAAGATTTATACCCAAATATTGAAAAATAAAGATTTTGATTCTTGTTAATTGTAAAAATCCTTTTATCCTTACTTTGGTCAACCAGGTCCCCCTTTTGAGGAATCCAAAGAATGAGACTATTATTTACCTCTATTTATATATAATATATAATAAAATAAAACTTTTATAGCTATAGTAATGTTTAAAATTGAGGTAGCAAAATTAGGTAATTGATAATACAAAAAAAAATTAACTTTAAAGTTTAATTTTAATTAAAAAAAAGTTGAGTAAATAAATATAATTTTTAATTATTATTAGATTTTAAAGTTACCAAGTTATTCTATATACACTTGCTGTAAACATACGCCACCATTAATAACATAAATAAAAATGAGACTTTACATACAAATTATAAAGGTACTAAAACTATGTAGCTAGCTAGAAGTTTTGGTGAAAAGGGATCGTATAATTAGTTGCGATTGAATTACTAAAATATAGTTTGTTTACAAAAAAAAAACTGGTTTGATTTGTTTAGATAACATTTGAAATGACATGTTATATAGATATCTACTGTTCTGTGGAAAAGTCTTACTTTAAAAATATAACGTGCAATGTTGTTACATGCGCCGTAATGTTAAGTTTTCTTATGCTAAGAAGAATCACAGTTGCACAAAACTTCATATCTGTAAACCCTGTTATATAGGAAAAATGTGATTTTCAAGGGAGTAAATAGTGGGAAAGCCAGAGCTGGCATAGAGTTCCATAGACTTTTCCTACGGCCGTGTCAATGTGTTTATCCTCTGTTAGCCTGCTGTTAAAAACTACTCAAAAAATTTCTTGAATATTGTGACATATTCGATTTTTGAACCACGATGCATGCGATATTGGGGAAATATGATAAATCAAGCTGTTTCTAATGCTGACTACTATATATTTGAATTGTAAAGGATTAAAAACAGAACATTATCATCTGACCATTATCTTGTCTAAGTCAGGGTTTATAAAAGCTTCACTGCCCTCAATAAAACCCAAAGGATAGCTTCTATATACTCAGACCCCTCTTTACCACTGGGCCAACTGGGCCCGGGCCCAGGGCCCCGCAATCACCAGGGGCCCCCAAATTGCTGAAACATAACTTAACCTCTATTGGTCTATTTTCAAGAAAAAAAAATATTTCGATACAATTTTAGATGCATAAAGAATGATCAGAATTCGTACTTTCTTTGCTGAACAACAACCTTTGCTCAAAATATAAAATCACATTCCGTGCTAAATTATATTCAAATTAAAACATAAATATGAAGCACCTATAAACAATGCTCCGCTGTGAATAACTAACTGAGTGGCAATGCAGTTTGATTTCTGACAGAATCAAAATAAAAACACACACATTTTGAATATTTCTATATTTGCAACGCGCATACAAGTTTGCATCAACGCATAGTAACTCATATACATAGGCTATTTAACTATCCGTCGGATGAACGGCACTCAATTCTTTAAGATTGGTAGGAGTGCGTGTCGCTGTCTGTGGTCCAAAAAAAGTTTTAAAAAGTCTTTCTCAAACAAGATGGTCGGCGCGAGCTGATGCACTAAGCGCCTTATATGGAGGTCATCAAGAAATTGAAGAAGCTTTTATGTATATATCGCCAACGATTTAGGACAGGCATCACGAGAGGCCAGAGAGGAAGCACTTAGTCTTTGCAAAAAAAGTCCAAGCTTGAATTTACCATATACTTACAGAACATTGAAACTCTGTATTGCAAAGAATTAATAAAACAAGTACTTTACTTCGAAAACAAAAGGACGAGGTGTATAAGCTCACGCCAGACTTTTTTTGACGGCTCTGGACCCTCAGTAATTCTGACTGGGAAAGAAAGATTCAAAATTCAAACCCATTATTCCCATTGTCGATACTCTAAGCGTTCATTTGAAACAGCGAATGGCCAACTTTTTGACTTTGTTTTTTCGATTAAAAAATCTGAATTCAGAAGACTTAAAAGAAAACTGCAAATCTTTTGCTAAATTTTACACCGGAAAAAGACTACTTGAAAATTAGTCGACACGAAAATGAAAAAAAAAACTGACAATATTCTAGAACTTTATAATTTTTTAAAAACAAATAAAATTGAAGATGAATTTCCAAAAGTTGAAATTGCACTAAGAATTTTCTTAAGTATGATGGTGACCAATTGCAGTGGGGAACGTTCCTTCTCTAAGTTAAAAAGAATAAAAACGAACTCAGAACTACAATGATTCAAGAAAGATTGACAGGTTTGTCGCTGCTGACAATCGATCGATTTTGAAGATTTGATGAATGATTTTTCTAATCTCAAATCAAGAAAAAGACTCCTTCAATAAACATTCCTCTCTTTTACCTAAAAAATTATAGTCTGTGTCACTTTTTGCATATTAATATATTATTCTTTAAATTAAATTCTGAATAACTTATTTAAATTTCTGTTATTTAAATTTTGTTTATTTTTGAATTTTTAAATGAAATATTTATTTTTTTTTTTGTTTTTATTTTTACATTATTTATGTTTATGTTTTAAATGCTGCAATAATTATTAATAATTTTAATGAATTAAAAAATATTATTTAAGAATAAATATTATATATTTTTATATAATCATACAGGGCCCCATTCGCGAAAAGTGCCCAGAGCCCCCAAAACTGTTAAGACGGCCCTGTATATACTTGTACATAGTTAGCGGGCGTACATGTGGAGGGAAGAGGAAACATTCGAGCGAATTTCATTGACGTATATAGTGAGAACAAAATCGGTCCCAGAATAAAGACCTTTTACTAGGAAAGTTGTAAGTTATTTTTTGCCTACCGAAATTGATCTGAACTTTAAATAAGATGCCAGAAGAGTAACTGCAGAATTTGACAAACCCAACAAAGTTGAAAGCTTATATTAAAAATCCAAAAGTACTAAAAATGTAATTTTGTGTCTTATGTGAGTTAGGATAAGTGGACAGTTTTATTTCAAAACTATTTTTTTAACTTAAAGTAAATTTTAAGAAAAAATCAAGAATAATTAACAATGTTTCATGTTGAATTTAAAATGCCCAATTTAATTTAGGCTTTATAAATATTTTAATTTTTATATATTTATATCATACACATTGGCGCTTTCGAGGTTAAATTATAAGTGAAATGTAGAAACATTTTTAGGATAATAGACTAAAAAGATGATTTTAAAAATTTTAACATTTTATTAAAGTTAAAATCACGAAATGCCTGTTTCATCTTTTTACTTGCGATATAGGTACTATATGGGAAGTTATGGATTCGTAGAAAAAATCGAACTCGAGATTTTGATCAAACTTTACATTACGATGATAGAGAAGTAAAAAAAAGTGGGTCTCGCAAAAACGTCCGTCTGTCTGTCTTGCTGTCTGTTCGACTACAGCTTAAACGGATGGGTCGATTTTGTTTAAACTCAGTACTTAGCGTTTTTTGGTCATTCCCCTGACCCGTTTTTTTCTTTTTTTTTTAAGACCAAAAATAACGGTACCTGTCGTACAATATATTTTTGTTATAGTTATAAGCTGCCGTTAAATGAAAAAAAAGGTTCTGAAAAAAGGTTATCAAAGGTACCTCCTAAGGAACCATTTTTTTGAATTTCGATTTTCTCTAAAACGGTTCAACTGATTTTGACAATTTTTTTTTGTGAAGAAGGATTGTTGTATTCTAAATAGTATGGTGTACCAAAATTTTCAAAAAAATTATTTTTCGATTTTTGAAAAACTTTTGAAATTTTTTTTTTGAAAACTCAATATTTCAAAAATGACTCAATCGATTTTTATGAAACTTGGGATAAAAAGTTTTTTAATATGGTCTAACATATTATTAGCGAAAATTGTGCTTATATCCAAAAATAACGGTACCTCCCATACAAATGTTCAAAAACCGTTGAGGAAAATTTTTTTTTTCTCAAAAACGACTCCTACTATTTTGATAAAATTTCTTTTGTGTATTGATATTAGTACGAACTACTTTTTTAAAATATAAAATTTAACATTTTGGTTTTATTAACAGTACCTCTCATAGAACGGTAGTTTTGATTTTCGACTATCTCACTATCGGGTTCACCGATTAAAATAAAATTTTGTATATAGAAGCTTGTAATCAGTTAAAGTAATATTGTATATCATAATTTTAAAATAATATATTTTTGGATTTTTAAAAAAGAATTCAATATTATTTTTTGGAAATTCGCTATTTCAAAAACGGGTAAATGATTTTTTTTTTAATTCAATTCTTAACTCCACATTAAGAAATGCTTAAAATTGGCGTACCAATTTTTTTTTCACACATGTTTACAAAATTTTATAAATAAAAAATTAATTATTTTTGAAACCGCTCCTACGATTTTTAAAATTTTTTTTCACTTAAATTAAGATTTACATAACTATTTAGATGTTGTACATCGCGTTCGATTCAAAACAGTTTCAGAAGTGTTTTAATCATTTTTTTTCTAATTTGGTTGATTTAAAACAATTTTCCAGTTTATTAAATAATATAATTTCCTTGCATGCATGTTGCATATGTGCAACACGGGGCTATATTGTTAATTTTTGTATACTTACATAGTTTTGGCAAATGGATAAAATATAGACTCCCATAACTAATTTATTTCAGACTATAGAACCACAATGTGATCGCACATAAGAGCAAGTTCGTGCGACAAAGTCGTGCATATTTTTTTATTTGGTTTAAGATATTGTATAAATATGACACTTTGGCATTTACAAATATCAAAATAGTCTGCGACCTGTCACCTTATTTAGGCGTATCCAGCTGGAGTTTATTAAGAAAATTTATGTTTAGTATGATAAATACGTTAAAAAGTTTTTAAAATTAAAAAAAAAAACTTTGGTAAAGAGCTTTAATTTTAGAAAATTGTTAGGTATAGTCTCATAATAATACCATAACATCAAGCTCATTAGAATTGTGTGCCATTGATTTTAAACGAAATAATTTCGTAATAATAATTATATAAAACATTTCAATTTGACATTATTAAAGGTCAAATTTAATATTAACATTTTCATTTTAACATTGATCTCTATGGAGGTATTAGAATCATATGTTTGAAATATTATTTCAAAAATAAACTTTCGGAGCAAGTAGTATTTTACATGTTTTAAATCTGTGATGTTGTTTCTTATACGTCTTTTTAAAATTGCCAATTTAAACTTTCAATTATTTTCTTCAATGAAAGCTTCACAACTGGCGCTTATTTTATGCGCAACTATATAAACATCATTGTAGGTACTAAAGCCCTTATTTTATGTATACATATACATATAAAACCAGGTTACCATACTATATTACATATATAAATAGTTTATTTATTTCTTTTTGGAGTTTTGAAGAGCTGTATATGAAGTGAACCTACTTGATTACTAATTTGAAATTAATTACGTAATTCACCTGTGTATATCGACAGATAATTGCATCCTCGTTCGATGGTCCATCCAATGCACAAAGAAGCCCCATCGAAAATTTATCATTCACATTTGGCTAGATATACCTACCTGCGTGCCAACTCCAGATGCCATTGCAGCTCTTTCAAATTCTTAAGCACACACACTCTAGTAATTTATCAGCAATCAACGAAATCCGTTAAAAGTGGTCATTTCATTACTATCTATACAGTAGGTATAGGTATATCTCGTTGGTTTGTGGAAATCGGAAATCAGAAAAATCAAAAACCCATACCTACTTCCCCATTCCTATACCGCCTACTAAAAACATACTTATACCTACATAAACAAATATGTAGCTTATGTCCCTCTGTTGCTGCGATTTCTATATTAATGGTCGTACGGCCGGCGCGGCACGGCCGGCGTGTCGTCGTCCTGCGTATCAATCCTTGTAATTACAACACGTCATGTGCAATGTGTACACAAACAAACCCAAGTGCAAACATAAACAAACGCGCATCTCTGATGAATTAAATTGCAACAGCCAGCATTCATTCATACCACCCACCCCCTTTTATCAGTGGCAGTACCATCATCATGCAGACAGACACCAGCACCAGCACCAGCACCAGCACCAGCACCAGCACCAGCACCAGCACCATCAGCTCCAATCCCTTATCCCATCCCAAATCCTGTCAACGCAATTCCTGTCGATTCTATACCTGAGTGAGTCTGACTCCTTCGTTTAATTTAATCAAAATGCAACGCATTGCGTCTGAATGTGATGTCGGCTCGGATGTCGGATCTCGTAAAGAATACCATTGGAACTTGGAACACACAAAACCCAACCTCTGTACCGGCTAGGCACTAGGCACCCAATGGTATTTTAAAGTTGGATGCCATAGCATTGCATCCATCCATCCGGGTTCCTAGAGATCCTGCAAATTCATTCATATACAATACATATAGGTATATAGATATATCGCATTATTGTATGATGCGTTCCTGCCTGTACATGACATGCGAAACAATATTCTGAATTTAATCCTTCGATACTTGATTGTAGCCGAGGGTGTGTAGCATCAAGTGCTTTGGTATATTTTGTCAAAAGTTCGAAAGGCTTAGGTATATACATGTTAAGGAAAGGGTATGGATGCATGATTGATAGTTGGGACGGTTCTTATAATAATTATCCGATTTTGTAGAAATCTGTCAATACGTAGATGAGTTTACCTATACATATAAGTAACAAGTGTTTTCGTAAGATAGAAAAAGCATAAGTGCATGTAGGGTACATTCGAATGGTTTGTAAAAAGGTCATTTTCGAAATTCAATATTTGGGCCCAACAGATAGGATCCAAACTAAAGGGTTTTCCAATAAGAGGTGTTATTTTGAATAGCCCGCTATTTCGGTAGCTGTCACTTTTGAAGCTGTCATTTTTTGACATTTAACAAGTAGAAACTACGCCATTAATAAAAATGGAACGATACACGCTTCAACAACGCATTGAAATTATTAAAATTCACTATAAAAATGGTGAAAATTTGGCAGAGACGGTTCGTAAAACTAAAACATTTTTGGGTCGTCGTGAAGCACCTTGTCGGACCGCAATACAGAAATTGGTGGACAAATTCGAGCTGTTGGGACAAGTTAGTGATGTGAAGAATAAAACCCGTGCACGTCGCTCAAGAACAACTGAGAATATTGCTGTTGTAGCCCAAAGTGTTGAAGAAAACCCAGGTTTGTCCATTCCTCGTCGTTCTTTGGAATTAGGCATTCCACAAACGTCATTACACCGTTTTTTTGCATAAAGACTTGGGTCTTAAGGCTTATAAAGTTCAGTTAACACAAGAACTCAAGCCGGCTGATCATCAACAACGTCGTGTGTTTGCTGATTGGGTCCTTGAAATGCATGAAAATGATCCGGAATTTCATCGAAAAATCATCTTGACTGATGAGGCCCATTTCCACCTCGGAGGCTACGTCAACAAGCAAAACTGTCGCATCTGGGGCCCGGAAAACCCAAGAGTTTTTGTTGAAAAGCCTCTCCATCCTCAACGCGTGACTGTTTGGTGCGGTTTATGGTCCGGCGGGGTCATTGGACCTTACTTTTTCGAAAATGAGGCTGGAGCAACAGTTACGGTCAATGGATTGCGCTATCGAGAGATGATTAATGATTTTTCATGGCCGGAGTTGGATGGTATTGATCTGGACAACGTTTACTTTCAACAAGACGGCGCTACGTGCCACACAAGCAATGAAACCATCGATCTTTTACGGGAAAAGTTTCCGGACCGTGTTATCTCTCGAAGAGGTGATCACAATTGGCCACCGAGATCTTGTGATTTAACACCTTGCGACTTCTTCCTTTGGGGCCACGTGAAAGATAAGGTCTACGCCAACAGCCCAGCGTCGATTCAAGACCTCAAAGATGGAATTCGTGAGGCTATCGAGAACATAGGGCAGCCACTTTGCGATTTGGTTATGGAAAATTTAGTGAAAAGGATATGGTCCTGTAAGCGTGGTCGTGGCGGCTATTTAGCTGATGTTGTGTTGCATTATTAACGGCATACCTTCCTCTTTATAATGAAATAAACATCCGATCATTTATCTCAAAAAATGCCATTTTTCTTTGAATATCACAATAACACCTCTTATTGGAAAACCCTGTATTAAAAAATCCGCGCAAAGTATCCTCTCGCTTGAGCTTTGAAATTTTGTATGTTTATTTAATTTAATTGTTTTCATTAGAAAAATATTTATTTTTATCTAAAATGTTATTTTAAGAGGTGTATGTATATAAAGTTACCAGGACACTTTTCATAATTCGGAATAAAAAGTATACAATAATTATTTGCTATTTAGTTGCTAATTCCGAGAAATCGGGTGTCCTGCTAACTTGACGTCAAAAGTTAGCATCTGCAAATACTCCCTGTGAAAAGAGAGATGGGAGGTTTATTGACTGAAGTCTTTGAGTAGGTTCATCAAGGTAATAGGTCTATATAAATAAAAATGTTAATGTTGGTTTGTTCCTTATCGCTAATCTCTTAAAATTCTTAACCGATTCCTTTGAAATTTTGACACACCATTGCATTGCATACGCGCGTGTTTAAATATACATTTTTTAACAAAAAAAAACAACAGGATAATGTTGGGCATAAAAGCAACACCCGCTATACTGATTTAAAAACAATATAGGAACTTTTTTTATCTGTCAAAAAATTGAGGGAAATAAACTTTAAAGGGTCCAACCCATAGAATCCGTCACATGCGTACTTATGAAAAGTGACCCATAAGCAACGCATGCGTCGAACGCAACGCAAAAAGTAGCTGAACTTTTAACTTTTCTCTCCGGCAGATCCGTTGACATCAGTTGTCAAGAGAAATCGAAAAAAAGAGGAGGGTAGCTGTTGTTGTTTGTTTGTTGTTCATCGACGAGCTTCAGTGGAGAATGGCTGGTTTGTGCAAAAACCTAAAAACAATTGATATGAGTCCACTTTAAAACTTATAACTTTGGTGTTAAATGTTGGAATATTAATATTAAGGTAATTAATTAAAGCCAAAATGCCAGGCTACAATTGTGCATCAAAATTACTTTAAAAGCGCACAAAATATTATACTAAAAACGAAATTGAGCTCTTTTTACAATCAATTTCATTCAGCGCAAATGGCGTAACTTCACACAAACTAGAGAAAATAAACAACCACAAGCACAAGGAAATAAATTAACAGACAAAGGAAAGAACGTATTCACTGGGTCACTCTTATCCGTTCCATCCGTCCGCTTCAACGGATCCGTTGCCGCAACGCAATCGACGGATACTTAATTCAATTTTTGAAGGAAAAAAATAAATAAGAAATAATTGGTGTCGTTTACCACAGCGTTTAATTGGTAAGTACAGTCTATTTTTTCTATATATACCATTTCGTTTGATTTAATTTATAGATTTGGAAAATTTTATAATAGACTTTTGATCCACTTGGGTGGGTATGGAAAACCCTATTAGACGGTATTCACATTGGAATGACTCCTCCAATTTTTTTTTTGACGTCTCTTTGCTTTTGCACACTCCCACTTCATGGGGCGTTTTTCTTTTTTAGTTCAGAGCAGAGCCTGATCTGTCAAAAAAAAAAATCTTGTTTCTTTTTTAGCTCAGAGCATTCAGAGCTAAAATTTTGTGTTTCTTTTTTCGCTCTGAGCATGTTCAGAGTGCGCTCTATGAGCTCAGAATAAATTGATAGAGCAGACGGAGTTGAATAGCTGAACACAAATTTGACAAGTGGAAAAAGAAGGAAGGAAGAACTCTCAGAGCAGAGCACGCTCAGTTTAGAGCATGCTCAGAGTAGTATTCGGAGTGTTCAGACTCTATTCAGAGCTCTACTCAGAACTAAAAAAGAAAAACGCCCATGGTGAGGAAGAGATGGTCAGGAAAGGCAAGATTTTTTTTAATTTGTTCAAAAAACAGTGGATTTTGTTTTCACTTTTTCTTTTGTGGCATCTGGTTTCTCTTCCTGTGATTTATCTTTGGCACTTAAATCCTACAGAATCCATTTTTCCATCGGAAACATATTCATTTAAGAAGACTTACATTTTGTAAGTAAAAAATTTCTAATTAATCCTTCAAAGAGCACAGATATTTCTTGAAGTTGTATTCACGTCAAAAAATCGGAGAAATCCTGTAAAATATTTAACAAGGAAATTAATGAAGTGTACACGGTTAGTACATCTTAAAATAGCCGTATTTTATTATCACCGATGATCCAACTTCTGACAGTAAATTGTAAGAGATTGGTAGATTTTCTACCAACCGTGTACACACACAACTAATTGTCAGCTCATTGGTAGATAATTGTCAGACATTGTCAGCTCTGACAATATTATAAGATCTACCAATCGTGTACGCTTATCTTAATGTCAAAAATGACTCATTATGGGCAGTTTGTTTTCCGTATCATCTTTTTTTAATTTTCCGAAAATAATGTGTGTTCGAAAAAAGTCATTATACTCCAAAGCCTAAAGTTGTCATTTAATATAGCAGACTTATGGTGGATTCCTTTCAACAAAGAATTCGAATTCTTTCTAAACAGAATCGATTTTCTTCTAAACCGAATCGATTTGTTTCTGAAATTTTAAAGGAATTCGTAAAAGAATCGAATTTTATTTTTTCGTGTACGGAAAATATTGTGAAATATTTTGTTTAATTATTTAGAATACGTTGCAAAAAAAAAAAAAAAAAAATAATTTGCCTTCCCAAAACTCCCCAACTTTCGATTTGAAGTATTAGAAATGTGAAATATTTATGGTATGTGTGTAAATCGGTGTGAAATCTTGCTAAAAATGCGAGATATGTTTTGACAGAAAAGAATCGATTTTGTTTAGAAAATAATCGGTTTTGTTTAGAAAACAATTGGAACAGAATCGATTCTTCTGTCGAAAGGAATTCGACATTAGAAATAATGTGTATCGTTTTTGAGAAAAGGCGTAACAAAATTGTATGGCAGGTATTGTTATACATATATTTGGTCCTACAAAAAAAAATGAGAAGATTTAATTTACGCCCAGCGAAGCGGGCGGGTAACAGCTAGTAAAAAATATAAATAAATTGCAAAAAACAAATAAAATGTTCTATTTCTTTCTATCTAAGCATTAATAGAAAATCCAATTTACACAAGTACGAGATTTGTGTTTTTCAATAGATAGATAGGTATACGTTTGTTTTTGCACAAAACTGACGTTTTTCGCTCCAAAAAACGCATTTCTTGACTTGTGTTAGTTTTCTCTCTCACTATCGCCGACGCAACGAGTTTATTACTATTAGTTAGCGCAAATATCTTTTGAATTCATCTATGGTAACAGTTCTGGCCAATATTAACTAATGATATTTCCAACTACAGATCCATTGCCAAACTCTCTTGTATACCTAAACTTTTTGAAAGTATAGTGTACAAGTCGCTGTTTGTTCACTGTAAAGCAATTTGTACCTCTAAGCAGCACGGCTTCTTAAAAGGACGATCCACAACAACTAACCTCACTGAATTCGTTTCAAAAACGCTGTCTGCCTTAGAAGAAGGTAAAGAAGTTGATGCCATTGCAACAGATTTTAGTAAGGCATTTGACAAAATTTCCCACAATATCATTCTTTTTAAACTTAAAAAGCTTGGTTTTCCTCTTTTGTTCACCTCTTGGATTTAGTCATACCTAGTTGACCGTCAGTATCGAGTGCTCTTCAAAGGGAGTATCTCCAAACCTATTCATGCATTCTCTGGAGTACCCCAGGGAAGCCATTTGGGACCACTTATTTTTGTTTTGACTATAAATGACGTTGAGCTGATTTTACCTCAATCTGATTTAGAAATTTACGCTGACGATATGAGAATATCGAAACAAATTTTTACTCCTGACGACGCACTTATGCTGCAAACAGACTTAAATAGCTTTTTTACTTGGCGCCAAAAGAACTTTCTTTAGCTAAACATTAAGAAATGTCAAACCATAACCTTCACTCTAAAGCGCCCTCCCTTGTCCCAAAGACAATACTCGATTAATGGAATACCTGTTCGTATTGTAACCTCTATTCGCGACTTGGGAGTCATTTGTGACACTCAACTCAATTTTCGCTCCCACTACGACAGCATTATAAGCATAGCGAACTCAACACTCGGGTTCGTAAAACAACGCTGGTCCATATATAACCAAATACCTTTATATGACTTTTGTTACACCTCTCCTAGAATATGACTCACCAGTCTGGTCACCATATCATCAAGTTCACATAGATCGTATCTAAGGCGTCCAGCGCAGATTTTTACGTTTCGCTTTGCGGGGTCTTGGCTGGGATGATCCCTATAACCTGCCTTCTTATGCAGACCGTCTTAAACTTCTGAACCTTCAACCGCTCAAATTACGCCGTGATACTGCTGACATCGTTTTTGTTCACCAATTAATAAATGAGGTCATTGATTGCCCTACTCTTCTCCAAAAAAATCTGTCTGAATCCAAACATCCGTCAGTTAAGATCTGTTCCTTTCTTCCTCACTGCCTACCACCGTACCGATTATGGCCTCAACGAACCTTTGACTCGAATGCTACGCAAAGCCAACAACATAAATACCTTCAACCCCAACATGAGTAAGCCTGCTTTAAAACAAGCTATTCTTAACTCATCCTTCTCTTAGTCCTTTTTTACTTATTCTAACTCTCCCATACTGAAAATTTCTACCTTTATATATGTTTAAGTTTAGATTTAAGAAATATTCAGTTTAGTTTTAAGTTCTGCTTGTATTAAGCTTATAAATAAATAAATAAATAAATAATTGTAAGTCAGTAAAAATAATCTAACATCACCACAATGTCTAAAGCTAAACTATATACGCATAATTGTCTCGCCGAATGTAGTGTCTACCTAACTGAGTAGATTCGTGACTAAATTGGGCATTGTTATTAAATATATGAGTTATTGTCATTTATCATATATAGAAACAGCAATCTCAAACATCTCCGGATGCTGAAATTAACAGATCCCCCAAGGTTATTGCTTCAACGACATCCTTTCTTAGCTAAATCAACTCCGCATTGAATATAATTAGTTGAAACAATCTAATCAATTTACATCATAAGAAGCAAGTAAATAGTTTCCATATGGCCGCAAGGCATTATTTGTTTAGGCCATCGCATTCATTTCCTAAAACCTAATCCCAATTAACCCTTCCTCTTTGCAGTCGAGTAGGAATAAATGTTGTCTGGCAATTTATTATGCGCCCACACCGCACCCACACCCACACCCGAAGCTGAAGCTGAAGCTGAACGCTGAACGCTGAACGCTGAAGGAAGCAGTCAGTTACGTAATAAATTTTAAGCAACTTCAAAGATTAACCCCTTCCATTCTGCTGATGGCTTAAAGCTCATTTTTTTCATTCTGTATCTATTTCTATAATGTGCTACCCCTTGAGGTGTATTGACTCAATCGATTACACAGAGCTACATTTCAGCTACAAAACACAAAAAAAAAAAAATGTCTTACAATCAATGAAATAAACATTTACCCTTAAATTAACCACGAATAGTATAGTGTAGGTACACTGATAGAAATGCATCAACCCTTGTTACTATAAAGGCACAAGTATAGAGCTAAGGTTAGGGGAGCAAAAAAAAAAAAATCTCTAAAAGACTCCTGGTCAAAAGAAATTTAATCAGCTTAATCGGGCTAAAGGTATTGAATTGCAATTGCTGCGATGATGAGTTCAAAGCTGTAGTCCTTTTTGTGTATGTGATGCTACTGTGAAGAGTTGTAAAAAAATACCCTTTTTTGCACACTTTGTCTAATGCATTTGCAGCCAGCAACAAAGTCCTTCGACCGTTTGGATTTCAGTTTCAGTTAAGGGTATAATCATCATCAGAGCATCATCATCAGCGAGAAGAAAACAAATCAGCAAAAAAAAAAAAAAATACAAAAAATCTCACATTTGCAACCGAAAAATAGGGACGGTTCTCCAGAGATTAGCATATTCTACGGATTCAATTCTTTTTAAATCTTCAATTTCATGGATCCAATCGAGTTAAAACGTTCGGAAGTCATCCTAGTCGTCATAGTCGTATAAAGTATTCGTTATTCGAAAAGAACGTTTGCTTTTTTTTTACGATGCTCATTTCTTTTGATGGCATCAAGTCCAGGGCACACAGTGGGATTGGATAAATACGTATATAGTAAAACTTTTGATGGGGTGTTGTAAAGATGAACTGAGTTTATTTCGGAATGGGATTTTCATTTGGTAATTTTTTACCAGTCAAAAGTCATGGACATTCATTCTTTGTCTATGGATTCATTTATTTAATGATATCCATTGAATTTGAATTTTTTTTTTGTGAATTTTAAAATTATATATAGGTAATCGAGAGTCGCAGATATAATATTATACTGGGCAAGAAGAAGTACCTGCCGTATAAAAGAAAATAAGTCTGTCAAGCTAACACTACACTTTTAGAAATTTAAAAAAAAATAAGTATTCATTAGTAAATTGTATAAAGCTTTTATGGTAAAAGGTTTCTAAATTAAAATTAGTAGTTGTGATGAAAAAAATGTGTAGCCCTACTATTTAAGAAAGTATCATTACATCTTCGGAAATTACAAAATCTATAAGTATGGAATTAGTCGTAGCTTTTTTGTTGTAAATATGTTGTGAGAAGAAAAAAATTCTAAAATATTTGTTGGTTACGTTGAAACAAAAAAAAAAAACAGGATGAGTAGTGCTAAGTTGACATTGTGAGTTCCTTTCTAAAGGGTTTTTCAACAGGGACGCTACAAAAGTAGAGCAACAGGGACAGCAAACGACGCCATATATCTTGCCGTTCTTTTGACATTTCTCTTCAGTAAGGTTTGCCATTTTATGATGGAAAGATATACGAGCCAACAACGAGTCGAAATTATTAAAATTTACTACCGAAATTCGGAGTCAGTGACCTCAACGTTAAGAGCGCTACGTCCAATTTATGATCGTCATAATCGTCCTAGCAGATCAACAATTGAGCGTCTAGTAGAAAAATTTGAATCCACAGGCACAGTACAAAATGTTCCAGTGCCAGTGAGACAAAAAAGTGCCCGTAGTGTCGAGAATATTGCTGCCGCTGAGGCTTCAGTTACAGAAAGCCCAAATGTGTCTCTCACACGTCGTTCTCAAGCGTTGGTCATCTCTGTGACGTCGTTGCGAAAAGATCTTGGCCTACATCTTTACTAGATTAAATTGACGCAAGAACTGAAGCCGCTTGACCACCAGGGGCCCAATTCCGCAAGTGTGAGTTTTTTCTGTGTGCACAAAAATCAGTGTACACATTAAATTATGCGATTCCGCAAGAGTGAGGTGCAATCTTTTTGACAGATAAAGCGTACACAGATAGGCAAATTTATTCACGCATATTTTGAGCGTGAATAGAAAGTGTACACGGAAAAGTATTCACACTTACGGAATTGAGCCCCAGAAGCGTCGTATGTTCGTGAATTGGGCTGAGCAACAACTTGAAAATGATTCGGATTTTCATCGAAAAATCATCTTCAGCGGCTTCGTCAATAAACAAAATATGCTGTATTTGGTAGGCAGCAATCCACACGTACTCCATGAGTCATCATTGCATCCCGAAAAAATTACGGTTTGGTGTGGTTTATGGGCCGGCGGCGTCATTGGGCCGTACTTCTTCCGTGATGATCAAGACCGGCACGTTACTGTGAATGGGGATCGCTACCGTTCAATGATAACCGAATATTTTTGGCCCCAATTGGATGATATGGACTTGGAGGACATGTGGTTCCAACAGGACGGCGCCACAAGCCACACAGCGAATGTCACAATCAATTAAATGGAAACCAAGTTTGGAGAACGTGTTATCTCACGAAATGGTCCAGTCGCTTGGCCGCCTCGGTCGTGCGATTTGACGCCGTAAGACTGTTTCCTGTGGGGCTACGTCAAGTATGGTCTATGCCAACAAGCCAGCGACGATTGATGAACTTCGTACGAATATCGAACGTGAAATTGCAGCAGTATCGGCCGATTTATGCTTGAAAACCGTCGAAAATTGGTGGTGGTTCCATACATAATGGCATTGAACGTAGGTACTTTCACAGGAATAAAGAATTTTATTGACATCCGAAACCGTTTTTGTTTTATTTATTTTTGTAGCGCTCTTATTGAAAAACCCGATATTTGCACAATTTGGAAGCGTTGTTCAGTTCAGGCGTCAGTCTATATTCATGTTGAAATGCCAAACCAAACTAAAAATAAATCACTTGACAGATGAGAAAATGGCCGCCAGTTAAAATACTGTTGCCAAAAAAACACCGTTTATTATGTACAATTTAAACATTTTTTGTTTTCAAAATCTTAAGTTTCAATATACAGGGTGATTCGCATAAAGTGTAACAAAAAACTAAAGCGTGGAGGTTAGGTCGAAATAAGAAAAATATCGTATGGGAGGGGGTCTATCCCCCCCCCCGCTGCTTATCTGGAAAGGGAAATTTAAAAAAAGAAATGACTTTAAGCAGAAAAAAATGTATTAAAAAACAACGGTTACCCTTACAATGCCAGGGTATATATTTTTGTAAAGCCAGACATCTCTTCTTTTATTTTGTTTTAAAATAAAGATGTTTTAGGTAAAAGTTTTTAAAAATTTAATTTTCAAACTTAAATTTAAAAAAAAAATTTCGAACTATTTTTTTTTTTCAAATTTCTACGTAATTTAGTACCTACGAATTTTGTTTTCAAAATTCAAAGCTCTTATTAGTTTTTAGTCAAAAACAGAAAACCGGATGCTCAAATGCCTTGTACTTTTTGAGAAAATTGAAAATAATTAAATCTACTTTACTACCTACGTAATGGAAAAAGGATTTTTAGAGCAACTTAAGCTTATTTTAACAGTCAAATTAATAGAATTTTATTTCTGTTATTTTCAATTTTCTAAAGAACTAAAAAATTTAAAAATCTGGTCTTTGGTATTTGACTTAAAATTAATAAGAGCATTGAATGTTAAAATCAATAATATCTAATACTTAATAAACGTAAAATTTTGAAAAAAAATTAGTTTTAGCAAATTTTTTTTACAAAGTTTTGAGTTTGAAAATTAATTTTTTCAAAAACAATTCCCTAAAACCGCTTTATTTAAAAAAAAAAAAAACAAAATAAAAGAAGAAATTTCTGGCTTTACAAAAAAGTAAATATATCATATAACATTGTGAGTGTAACCGGTTTTTTTTAATAACTTTTTTTTCTGTTTTAAGTTAATGCTTTAGAAAATTTCCCTTCCCTGCTAAACAAGGGGGAATAGACCCCCTCTCATATATGATTTTTTTCTTTAAAACAAATTGATTAAAAATTTAAAAAAAGAATGAGTTTCTGGCCTTAAAAACAAATATTGCATGTTATTGTATTTGTAGCCGTTGTTTTTTTTTTTAACTATATTCTTCAAAACTAAACCTCCTGCATAAACAAAGGAAATAGACCCTCCCTTCGCAACGATTTTTTCCCTAGAACACGCCCAAGAATAATTTTCAAAAGTATAGGAAACAAATAAGGAAACACCCTGTATTAAAAAAATAAACAAAAATATATAATATTTGCCAATGACTCATTTTAATTTAAGTAAGAGCTCCGAAAGTTTCGTAAAATGAATCAGCGCTTACCTATACTGCAGCATTTTAACTGTTACCCAAATAGCTCTGTTTCGGAATTTCTTTCCCATTTATCCATGTTTACCCTACAAAACAAATGTGTGGCTATTCACCAAAATGTCTGTGATTTCGAAATCGAAATCCTTTCGAAGATTCATTGCAGATGTTCTAACACTTTTTCCGCTTCATTTTCTCGACTGATTTACATCATTTGTTGAATCTCCATCATACGCTATATACCCATGACTACCTATATGTAGTCATACATACATACAGTTGCGTATAAAGATCAATGAACTCTCTGGCAATGATATAATTTACAGTTCAACAACCTGAAGCGACAACATTGACATCGATTAGTAATTAAAATAAAACCCGCCATCTATCGATATCAGATAAATAAACAAACGAAATTTCCGGAGCTCCATCGGGCAATGGGGTGAGTATAACATCCCGCAATACAAACACCCTTTACTTTTGACACCTTCTCCAATGCTCACACAAAGATAAATTCGTCTTCTTAAAATAATCAAAAAAAAAAAAAAAAAACAAATGACTTAACATCCATTAGACATGTTAGAGGATAGAGGACGTCCCTTACACCCAGCACACACGTGTGTCAAGGAACAAGTCCCACATTTTTCCAAATAATGTGTTGTTTATGCTATTACTTCACATAAATACAAAAAATACCAAGAAAATAATGACGAAGATATCTCTGGTACTGGGTATTACATAGGTACTTACTCCAAACAAATCGTCAAATTGTAATTTTTTTGGAGAACTTCAACGTTCATTGCGGAGACTTGTGTGTCTGTATTTACCTCAGAACAAAAAATAAATCCGGAACAACGATTATAATGGCTTTCAACGTGTCCAATTTGAAAAAAAATTCAGCAGATTGCATCCAGGCGCAAATCTAAACAATGCGCCAATATGAATATGACGATGCACCGCAACGGTGGCGGCCGGCGCTGCGGCAACGGCGACGGCGACATGACGACCGTAATGCAACGCAAAGCGAGTGGAATTATTGACATTGTTTAGCGGCTTGGTGGCGTCAACGAACACACCCGGCCTAGTATCGCTGGCGATAGGTTCGATGTAACAAACCAAAATGCACATGGATTGCGTCGCCATCCATCTAGTCCAGCAAACTGAGCATATATTCAGCTGGCATAGACAGGATAATCCATATTCCATATACCGACACCGAGCATGGCCGCATTTTATAAAAGAACAGTCAGGGCGATTTCCAGTTTGATGAAGTTCCAAATTTCAAAACCAAAGTTTCAGTGTTGAATAAGGAACAAGAAAAACCAAAACCGGGAAATCAAACATGTCTGATGGACACGAGACAGAGACAAGACTATACGAGATTGTCTTAGTCTCGTTAAAATCGTTTAGTTTCTATAAACGTCTCGGTATTCGACTCGGTTTTGTTCTCTTATAATGACTTTTTTCGATTTCAGTTTTCACGTGAAAAAGTGAGTTTCACGTGAATAAATAATTATTTGACCAATTGTTTGATTGGTGAATGTTTTTAGATTTTAAATTGGGATTTTTTTTTATAATTTTTCCCAACTTTTCTTCGAATTTTCCCGACTTCTGCAGGGGTAGATTTTATTAAATATGAAAAAAACTTTTAAATCTAATAACATTTACCTAAATATCTTTTACAATTTAAAAATTTAAACAAAAATTATCAGAGCGTTGTTGTTTGCAGCTCAAGAGAGTGAATTTCGAGTGAAAACTGAAATTATGATTATACATGTTGGGCCATTTAAACCTTTGGCATCTGGCAACCCAGGAACTTTTTTTTTGTTTATTTCGAAGTTCGAAGCGTCTATCCAAGTGAATTTATGCCTTGGAACAGTGCATGCCACCACAATGTACTGTTATCGTGCAGCTTTGCATTCAAAACACGTTCTCAATTATTGCAAAATGTCGATAGAGGAGAGCATTTTCAGACCACACCATTAGGCATTTACACCACAAATTTGTCACCACCGAAAATCTTGGCCAGTCATGAAGGCTGACGTCCGTCGTCCAAGGCGGTCTGTTAAGAACATAGGGGATGTACTTGCTGGTTGGAACTAAAGGTCGTCCAAATCAACATCCTCCAATTCAGGCACGAAAAAGTCATTAATCATGGCTCTATAGCGTTCCCCATTGACTGTAACATTATGGCCGTCTTCATTTTTGAAGAAATATGGACCAATGATTTCCTCTGCCCATAGAGCACACCAAACAGTGACTTTTTGAGGATGTAACGGCGCGGCCGGTGTCTCAACAATGGCTTTTGTGGATTATGATCACTCCAAATACGACAATTATGCTTATTAACGTACCGATTCAACCAAAAATGAGCTTCATCGCTGAACAAAATTTTCTTGTGAAAATCTGGATCGGTGGCCATTTCGTTTTGGACCCATTCACCGAAGGAGTGACGCGCCTGATGGTCATTCGGCTTCAATTCTTGCACGAGTTGGATTTTGTAAGCCCGCAAACCAAGATCCTCCAGCAAAATCTTCCATAAAGTGGATGGACACAGCTCTAATTGTTGCGCGCGATGGCGGATGGACTCATTCGGGTCTTCTTCGATACTCTTCTCCACAGCAGCAATAGCTTCTTCGGTGCGCACTGTACGGCGGCGTCTCTGAGGATGCGCATTGTCCACTAGAGTAAACGTGGGGCAAAATCGATATATGGTTGCTCGAATTTATGCGATTATGTCGACCGAATATTGGACGCAGCGTGGAATGCGTCACGCGAACCGAACCATTATGTTGGTCATAAATTTGCACGATTTGCAAACGTTGTTCAGGAGTGAGTCTAATAATTATGAAATGGAAAACCAAACTGAGCATAAATCAAGTGACAGCTGTCAAAAAGACCAACTCCAAAAAAAGTATTACCAGATTGAAAACCACACGTCTAAAAAAAACACCCTGTATAATTTCCTAAAGTGGTGATTATGACTGACCTCCACAGTTTCCGCATTTATTTGAAGTCCAAAGTTTATTTCAACAAGCCACGGACCCTGGAATCCATGAAAAACTATTATAGTCGACATGAAGTGGCCGCTATTCAGCCCATTGCGTCGTTCGCTCTGGCGGCGCACGACCATGAAGTGAAAAATCATTTTACAGCGACTAATTTGTGTTTGTTTTTATTATTACCACAACAAAAAAAAATTCCCAAGGTTTAAATGGCCCACCCTGTATCTTTTACCCTCCGAATGGGCTCATCAATTTTTACGAGAAATAAGGGAGATCAAGACTTATAAGTTATAACACGAAACAGACCGATAACGATATCTATATACCTAGATCTCGGACGATTATACTACAAAATGGTCGCACATGCATAGTATACAAAACCGCCCAAATATTTTGGTCGACGTTTTGCTACACTAAGTTCCCTAAATTTCCTAAAAATACTGATTTCCGTAAATCTTGTCGCGTCTTATTCAAATTCAAATTCAAATTCTTCCAAGCCAAATCCACCCCTGTCTACCTGGCGCTAAAATTAGATGCAAGCTTCTGGTTTCATTCAAATATCGCAAAAGAGTAGCTGTGGCTGTGTATGGCAGATATGAAATCCTACATCGCTTGTCGTTGTCGCGCATCACCAGATGGCAATTATGGAGTGGTATATGTCGTCCCGCCACACCTTAATCCCGAGCGCAGTCCTCTATCCGCTCATCGCTCCTCGGCACATCGATTTCAATTCAAATCGACCCGACCGACGCGACGGACAACCAGATCCATAGAGAAAGTGACTAATGGAAAACTTGTTCATATCAAATTGATTCTATTGACAGGAAAATGTATTTCTCGGTGACTTAAACTAAAAGCAAATTGGTTTTCCTTAATAGGAGGTGGGTGGTGTGGCCTGGGGAGGCGCACGTAGTGCGTGTTATAGTGTAGATATATGGTCGCCTATAACGAAATTTTAATTGAAGGCATCAACGCTTGGCATTGCCGCAACGACAATGACGATGACGACGAACGACGACAAAGACAACAGCGCAACGTGTTGGACGACAATTTTACGACCTCAGTGTATGTCGTAAAGGAGCTCTGCACTGCCGAGTTAAAATATCGAGCCATGTGCCACCCCTCCCCCACAAACGAAGCTTTAGTGCTTGTAATGAGGTGACAAATAACACGACCAGCATCTCGGTGTGTGGGTGAAAATAGTTTTTTGTTTATTTATTCTTCGAGGATTGTTTTTTATTCTAACGCAAATGAAAGACACAAAAAATGGATTTATTTTTTAAATTTGTTTCAAATTTGTTTACACGAAAGTGAGGTGGTTCTAAATTTGAATTACACTTTGGTGCGGCATCATACAGCAGAATGACGCAGCCGATAATGATAATGATGATCATCATCAGGATCGTTGGAGTTAATTGTTTAATGGATTTCAGAGGGCGCGGAGGAGGTTTGACGGGTCGTCCCGTCCCGTATACATATATTTGTATAGTAGGGGTTGTTAAACTTGTGGATGTCGATGGTTCTGTCGTGAGCACAGGTTTAATGGTTCAGTGGAGACACAATGTTTTATTGCGTGACTGCCAGATGTTGCTCTCAGGTTGTTGGGGAAATTTAATGGATCAAGGCGATGAATTGGGATATATTTTTAAGAGAAAACCTTGATTTGTCATGGTTATAATAGCCCAAGTAACATTTTTCTTCTCATAAGATGCTCCGAAAGCGCTACAAGACTTACTTTAGGGAGCTAAATGCGCTCTTGAGGAGTTCTTCTAGATTTTTATAAGATTGTTAAAAGCCTTAAATGGCCTAGTTATGGGAGCCTCTTGATCCTATATAGGAAGAGTTTTATTCTTCTTATGCGATTATAGACGCCGCTTTGTAAATCTAGTAAAGCTCTCTGAACTCTTCTTATGGGAGTGCGTCTCTTCCTACAGAAGTTGTTAAAAAGAGAACGAGTGTGTGTAAAGTGAAAAAAAAAAACATATATCTTTCGCATTTTTAATTTCTTTTTTTGAAGAAGGTAGGCGAATAGTTTTTATGTGTGTTCGTGATGCTCTCATGTCAAAAAATAATGTGTTTTTTGGTGCGAGTATTTATCTCACAAGTTAATTGATGTATTATATTCAAACTGCATCTACTAATTTAAACATTTTGCTTCGAAAAATAATAACGCGCTTCCAAAATTATGCATATTTAAAATATTTTGTTATTAATTATAATAAGAAAAAGGGTTACCATTAATATTCTTTTAAGATGCAAAAATCACTAAAGTGTTTTTTTACAGTTCACAAAATGCGATCATTCATAGCATATTTTTATCCAATTATTGTCATTATCGTGCTTTTATGACAAAAATTGGATATAGAGTGGCACAAAATATGACGCTTTTTCATTATTAAGAATGAATATTGAAATCTTCCAATATATTTGTCATTAAAAACTGACAAAAACAACTGATTTTTAAAGATGCCATTTTACTTGTGTCGTATTAATATACTGCTGTCACAAATTTTAAATAATGACATAACACAAAAAAGAATGTCCCCGCTCATTCTTCTCTGGTATAGTAGCTGTATACTAAGTTATACAAATCCATTTTTTATACAACTAATATCGACAGCAAATAAGAGAAAACAAGATGAATATGACGTATAAGACTTTTTACAAGTTTTGGTCAGAATGGAAAACCAAATAAGATAATTTATTTAGAATTTTTTTTTTAAGCTACGGTAACCCTCAAAATATAATGAAAACATTTTGTTCATTTTGCAAAATTACTGCTGTTGATTGATACTTTAACTCTTGTTTTAACATCTCTATGAGATCTTAAGATCCCGTAAGAAGTGTCGCTCTCAGTAAATATAAATTTTCTCTGAGAGACAGTACTTCTTATGGGAACTTAAATGCTCTTATGGGACTTAAATTTGACATTTAACTTTCAAACAAAACACATTTGTATGTGCGGCCGGCGTTCCTTTTTATTGCAATTGCCAACTAAAAAAAACGACAAAAGGAAAACACAAACAAAATCCTTACATTTTAAATAAATTTTATTCATTGTTTTTCTTTGCATGCAAACAGAGATTTTTTTTTTTTAACTTTTTGATATTTTAAGTTTTAAATAACAAATGTAGGAAGTAAAATTTGGTGAAAAAATGAAATTCATTCTCCTTTTTTTTTTATTTGCAAATTGATTCACCACATCTTCAGAGATTACATCAATTTCTTTGTGAATATTCAACAAAGCTTATCCATTAAGCCTGGTATCCGTTGTTGTGACTCTAATCCACGTTTTTAACTGCCTCAAAGTGGAAAACGAACGTTCTGGCTATATGCAGGCATTACTTGCAGCACACAAAGAACTTCAATTACTTAGCTCAAATTGAGATACAAGTTCGGATTGCAAAACGGAAGTGAAGGTAGGAGGAGTAGATATGTTGTTCATACTTAAATATACATATATTTACGGAATTTCCTTTTTTTTTTAAGTTGCGTTTTATATTACAATTTCAGGTAGCGCAAGCAGCAGCAAATGCAATGAAAAAAAGAAAAAATTAAGACTTTTTAAATTAAATTCTGTTAAAACGAATTTTTATTGGGGCGAATCCATAGTGGATTGCTAAACTCATGTTGTACTTGTACTTAACTACAGTTTTAATAAGATCAATTAATACAATTTTTTCTAATTGCATTTCTGCATTTATAAAAATAGAAATTTTATTAACTTATTCGAAAAATAGTGCATTGACATAAATTAAATTAAATGAAAGTTCAAGTTTTTGGTTTAACTAAGCAATTGTTAAAAATGACGATGAATACGGCCCATTTGCTTTATACAAAGAGTATAAGAAGATTGTCTTCTTCCGTTTAAAGTTGAAGTTTATTGTGTTTATGAGTGCAGTAGTGTATTCAGGTGGTGGGATTTTATTTGGTTTTATCGTTTTTTTTTCAAATGGAAAAATGAAATGCGTGAAATAGTTTAAGGTCAAGTGAATAAGTGAGATCTGAAATTCGTTTGAAATGTAAAAAAAAAGTCTAGATTACGTGTGGTATTATCTAGTGCTTTCATTACGATATCTATGTCTATAGTTTTTTTTTGAATCAAAATTGAAGAATATTGTCAAAAATAAAATCTAATAAAAATTAAATTTGAACGAAAAAATAATAAAAACTATTCTGGTACGCCACTGGATGTAGCTGAAGCAAGAAATGTATGGTTCTTCAGTAAAAGTTACACTAGTGTGTTCAGTCAGTTTTTATATTGATTGCGACATCGAATATAGACCTTTCTAAGGTACAAAAAGTTTAAAAAATGAAGCAACTTGGAAAGACGAAATCATCGTGTAAGCATGAAGTTATTCAATTAAGGTTATTCAATTAACCCCAATTAACAGGTATACCTATACAACTTTAAGTTGGCAACACTATTTTGTGATTTTATTTTAGTTTGGTTTGGCATTTCAACATGAATAGACTGACGCCTGAACATCGCTTAAAAAATGTGCCCAAAACAAGATTGCTGTTGATCCCAATTTTCATAAGCGAATTTTGCTAAGCGAAGAAGCTCACTTTCGGTGGAATGGATACGTCAATAAACAAAACTGTCGTATTTTGAGTGATGATAATCCTCAAGTGTATGTTGAGACACCGTTACATCCACGAAAACTGACTGTTTGGTGTGCTTTAGGGTTTGGTGGAATAATTTGTCCGTACTTCTTTAAAAACGATGCTGGCCAGTACGTTAGAGTCAATGGTGACCGCTATAGTGCCATGATTACTGACTTTTTCGTTCATCAATTGAACAACCGTGATGTGCAGGAGCTGTGGTTTCAACAAGACGGCGCAACATGTCACACAGCTCGTGCCACAATTGATTTATTGAAGGAAACGTTTGGTAACCGCATAGTTTCACGTTACGGACCCGTAAATTGGCCTCCAAGATCGTGCGATTCAACGCCGCTTGACTATTTTCTGTGGGGATATGTGAAATTTCTAGTCTACACCGATAAGCACGAAACTATTGACCACTTGGAGGACAACATTCGCCACGTTGTTGCCGATATACGGCCACAAATGTTGGAAAAAGTCATCGGAAATTGGACCTCCAGATTAGACTACGTCCGAGCCAGCCGTGGCGGTCATATGCCAGAAATCATATTTAAATTTAAATGCCAGAGGATTATCTTTCGAATAAATAAAATTTCATGCCAATTTAAAAAAATCATCTTTGTTTTATTCCATTTCAAAGTTCTATGCCTCTTAAAAAAAACACCTTTTACATGCACTAAAAAAAACTATTATAATTGAAGGATTAACATTTATCTTCACGGTGTGTCGGCAGTACAAGTTCTTGCGATCCAGTCGTGCATATTTTTTAAATACCTGTACCACCTGAAATCAATTCATAAATATTGAAATAACTTTTCATCTCATCAGGGCGATGGCATACATACAATATACTACGTATACATATATATCATAGTACCTATATACTAACACAACAATATAGTGTCCTGTCATAGCAATATAATGCTTTTCAAAAAACACTGTCACTTCCTATCCTTGTTGTTATACCTGACATAGCGCTGTCAAATGTCGTGGCTATATCAAAAGCTTATACCAACAACTAACGATGACGTTCGCATCCTCACAACATCTTGACAAGTTCTCTCAAAATGAACGAGTTCACTACCCTATCACATCCAGATAGCCTTCCATACTTTCCACACAGGCGAAGCTCGAGCAGCAGAACTTTTCAATCCTGTCAGATGAAAATTTAATAACAAAATTTCAAAATGTCCAACTTTCTACGTCCGTCGCTTCATCGTCATTGTCTTCGTCGTCCGGCCGATAGTGGCAGAAGCAGGCAGCATCAGCTCCACACTCATATGAAGCTTCATTTAATATGGTGAAGATTTTTGAGATATCAAGTGGGGGTGGGGATGGTACCCCTCCCCCTCCACGTCAAATTTTAGTATACGCTTATTTACCTTCAAATAGAGGGCTCGACGCCAGAGCAATGATGATGGATTGCCAAGCAGATATCCTCGCCTCACTCACAAGAGGAAAAAAAGGATTTTAACCAAAAACTCATTCTCTGTTTTGGACCAAATGAAAATGATTTTCAATCATCCTCCATCAGCCATCATCATGGCTCTGGCTTGGGATCGGTTCGGTATATATACTCGCCGGGATTTGGGACTTGGGAGTCAGGACTGGCACTCTGGGACGGGGACTCGAGAGTGTCCTAATGGTATTTGCATTGCGTTTTAGGTTTAAACAAACTTTTTGAGATCTCTCGAAATCCGAGAGACAGATTTTAATTTATTAAAATATTTTCAAAATGATGAGGGAGCACATCACTAACTGCACTAACTGTATCGCAAAGATTCTTCTTTCAAATGTATGAATGTACCTAGGTATAGTTAAAGTAGGTACAGTATCCCTTAATGCCGTGTGATGGTACTTTGGGGCTATAG
The DNA here is from genome assembly GCA_932273885.2 of Leucozona laternaria. Taxonomy (NCBI): domain Eukaryota; kingdom Metazoa; phylum Arthropoda; class Insecta; order Diptera; family Syrphidae; genus Leucozona; species Leucozona laternaria. Next base: position 61,666,846 of record OW026367.1, on the reverse strand, counting down.
AGGGAGGCAGGCGATGGGGTGGTGTGCTGTATATCCTTTTCACGATGTTCAACAAAGTTCAAGTTACAAAATGTTGTAATTTGCGGTCCTGTTTAACCCTGTTTTGGATTTTAATAATGCTTGTGTACATGAATAAATAATAGAATGGATCAACATTTAATGTACCTCTAATTGGGGTGTGTTTACCGCGAAAGTCTATGGGCAGGGGATGGTTACTCTACCTATATAATGGGGGTGAAATTGATAGTTTTAACCTTACCTTTTTAACTATATTAGATATGATGTATAAATCCAATGGGCTAAAATTAAATCTTAAGTGATATGTTTGCATTGCGAATAAAAATTATAATCTTGGCTTATGATTTGGAAAACGATTTTCGGGTTTTCAAATTAAAATTGAATTTTACATTATTTTAATTGAATCACAGCATTCGTCACTGATGTAGTTCTTAAACCTCGTATTCTTATTTTGATGCAGTTTTTTATTAAAAAAAATTTCCGGGTTGCTTTCGTATTAAAATATGGTAACCCCAAAAGTTAATTTTTCAAGAGACAAACAAAATTTGTTAAAGCGGTAATTAGAGCGTAGACGTTGACCAATTCTTAATCGATGCTTTGTCCATTGATGCTGCTTGAAGTCACGTTATTAACTACTATCAAAAAGATTGGTTGTATAAATATGAAAATGAATGTTAGTCTGTAAAAGGCTTAAAGACTCTAAAACTACTGAACAAATTTTCCTTAAAATTTAAAAGTCTATTTTTATTAACAGGAAGATGGTTTGGAAAGTGTTTCGAACGTCTTTAGCAACTTTCTTACAGCTAAACCCACTGTTCTACTATTTAAGTTTTTTCCTTATAAAGGCTGTTTTTTTTTGACGTGTGGTTTTCAACAAGCAATAAAACGCATATAATTTAATGTTATGACCAAAAATTTAGCTTTGTTATAAAGATAAGGGTTTGCCATTGTGTTTTAAAAATGATTTTGAGCAAGTGGACGCCACGCGCCGCGTCTGACTCGAATAAATTCCAGCCGAGAGGCCCAATTTTCGACAGCTCCAATTGTTGCGCGCGATGGCAGATGGACTCATTCGGGTGTTCTTCTATAAACTCTGCAACAATAGCGTCTTCGGTGGGCACTGTACGGTGTCTCTGAGGATGCGCATTATCCACTAGAGTAAACGTGCTGCGAAACCGATCCATATGGTTGCTCGAATTTATGATATTTTGCGATTATGTCGACCGAATATTGGACGCAGTGCGTGATGCTTCGCGCGAATCGAACCATTATGTTGGTCATAAGTTTGAACGATTTGAACGAGTGAGTCTATTAATAATTATGAAATGGCACACCAAACTGAGCATAAATCAAGTGACAGCTGTCAAAAAGACCAACTCCGAAAAAAGTATTGCCAGATTAAAAACCACAAATCAAAAAAAAAAAAACACCATTTACTTCGAAACTCAGTGTGTATATTCTTCTCCGAGTAAGTAATTAAAACTCGCAAGCATTTGCTTTGCACACAAAAACACTGCAATTTTCAGTTCGTTATGTTTGTGACGAATGTGCAGCTTAAATCTCGTGCACAGTTTTCTTTTAAAAACAACCATTTTTCCATGCCAACGCCAACTATCAAATTCCAATCTATTTGATTTACCGCTTCAGTTAACCTCAGTTTGCCTTTAAGTGAAAGTAGGTATACTTAATTCATTTGGTCGATATTGGAAAGGTAAAGGTTCGTTATAAATCGCTATTTTTTTGAGAATTTGATAAATTAAAAACGCTGCATCCATGTCATGGAAATCTTTTTAAGTGGAACCAAAAAAGTAATTTAATTTAAAGTCTATGCAGTTAATTCCATCACCGAGCACTGACTCTTGCAACTTATTCTCATTTTGAAAACCATTGACATTGCGCTTTTTCCTGTATGATGTTTCCCACTGAACTTGACCGTACATGCGACTCTGTGCACCTGTTCCATCATTATACAACTATAACAAACAACTCACAGCTCCAGCTTACATCATTCGAATTAATTTGAATAAATTAAAAATATATAATTTTATTCGCGCTCGTCATGGCAAGTTGTCACCATATAATTAAAGCTTTGGATGAAAAGACGACAGAGTGGTATAAGATAATTGCGGCTCAGTTTCTGATCAAAAGATTTCGATTGAATTGCGCGTGGGACTTGCAGTTTTTTTTCCCAAACGACACCCTCCTTTGAATTTTTCAAGACACGACGACAATGCGTTCATTGTCACCAAATTATTATTTGTATTTTTTTTTGAAACGATGGATAAAAGCTACAAAGATTATTCCATCACTATATATACCCCTGACCCCAACGCAGGAAGTTCAACTTCACTTGCACCATTAACATGCGCAAATGACCTAAAGCTCATCCGCTGCATAACATCCAGATCAGCCATTCAGCTGGTCCATGTGAAGCAAAACCAAGCCAAACCACAAAATAACAAAAAGAACCCAATGCGAACTCCGGAAATATTACTCATCGCCACCACCGCGTTATGGAGTCGATTTGTTTGCGCGTTCCACTTCATCCACGTACTTATCGCCATTCGGCATCTAAAGACTAAAGATACTCTTGCAGCTCTCGAAATCGCAATGAAATACGTTTGCCCGATAGCAAGTGATTGGTCAACATGAAGTAGGTATATAAACTCCCTCTCCCAGCCAGAATTATGAAAGACCATCTGCTACCCGGAGTATACCTTCATACGTAGCTGAGTGCGGCGATGGCAGTTTGGTGTCCAAAGTTGGAACGATGAACGAACAGCAATCGAAGTCTGTCCCGTTTCGGGGCCAAATGCGAAATTGACTCAATGCGCCGCGCCAAAGCTGGCGGCGCTTTTTGCCTATACTTGTGCATCAGAATGTGCAACACACCTGGGTAATGAGGAGCCAAGCTGAAGCTGATGGAACAATGGAACTTCCTAACCCAGTCTTTATACCAACGCAAACGCAGGCCATTCCGGTGGATTTTTATAATCAGGCGTCTTCCTGTTCGCTTTGGTGTGCCTACTTTTCGTTTATGTGAACCCAAAGGGTTTCGTAATTAAATTCCGTTCCTTAGTCTGGGGCTGGGGACTACGCTGATGGGACTGCGACTGTCCCCTGCTCAGAAAATTTGTATTCCGCCCGTAACGAGTCCTTTAATGGCAGTTTACGTCATGTTAAACACTTATTACTTCATTGCTATTATTAGTCAGCCTATAACCTATATATCGGAGTTGCAACAACAAACTCCTTTTTTTTTGGGACACCGCACGCACCACCGTTGCTTTCTGGCCAACGCAAGTCGCGCCGTACATCTCTCATCATCTCATCAGCATCTCTCGATCAGAAAGGGGTATAGAAGGGGTCTTCCTCTTGTGTACAAGTTAAAGCCCGACAGCTTGAATAAATTTCTTTATTAATAATTTGCTAGCCCTGAACTAACCGACCAAGCCATTATGCGGTGTCCTCTTCTGATGCAGCGTGTAAACATGAATTATGATTGACATCCTCAGGCTATGGATTCAGTTTACTTAAATAATGTTAACAATTACCGTTTTGGGCCGCTAAGTAATAATTGTTTGCCCTCTTAGCCTCTCACTGATAAAAAGGCATACCAACCCCCAAAAAAACTGACATATACCCAACAAAGACATTGTGTGTGAGACATTTAGGCAAGAGGAAAGCATGGTGTCGGCGTCGGTCGTCGGTCGTCGCTTCGTCGTCACCAATATCGACGGCCACTTTACTTTGTAATGTTCGAAAGGTCGTTTAATTAAATTGGTGTGATTAAACGTTTCGATTAAATGGCAGTTAGCAGACAATTAAGATGAAGGCAAGGAAATTGTTGTCAAGCGTTGAGATGGATGTTCTCCGGATTGAAAAATAATTTATTTGGGCTACTTGAAGAAGCCTTACGGGCTTGGATGATAATGAGCATTTTTGTGTTAATCGGAATTCAAAAGGAACCCGCAAAATGGGTACCTACCTACCTACGTAGATACAACAAACAGTGTGATGGATGGCAAAAAAAAAAGATATTATTTAAGTTTGCAACTTCAACATGCGAAAATTGAAATATATATGGGTATATTCTTGGTTAATTGATAAGCGCAATATGTCAAAACGTGTTGCCAGTTGCAACTTAATTTGCTTATTCAAGTGAGGGTTCAATCAACATACGAGTATGGTTACCTCACAAAGCCAAGGTATAACTTGAGTTATAACACTCAAATCTTCAAAGTTAAGGTCTTAAAATAAAACTGAAATTTCAGGTTTTCACCCCCCTTTACCCTATACATGGCAAATTTAATAAAAATATCTCTTAAGCCATCTCTGGAAATAACCTTTCAAACACCAAACACATCCTAGTTGTAGTTATAATGGAGTTAGGTTAATATTTATGTGACGCATTAAAAATTTACAGATTTTTTTTATTTTTTTTTTCGTCATTTTGGATCATTAATAATATATAGAATTTATTTATATCTTGACTAAAGCGCCACCTATTAGACTATTATAGCTGCGCACAACACTCTTATTCAATTTATGTGTAGATACAGGTGTTAAAGGATTGATTGAACAAAATTGATGTGAAATTACAGAAGTTAATTTTGCAAAAAATATTAACGGCAGAAGGCAGCACAACTTTTGTTTTTAAAAAAGGGGAATTGGCGGTGCTAACTTCACGCCTAAACCACTTGGTTGAAAGAAATCCGCTTCAAGGTTTGGACTGTTTTAATTTGGCTTTTAATTTTTCGAAAGTCCCTAAATAGACAGAGTTTGCAAAAACATGTTAAACGCCCAATAAAAACATCGATACAAAAAAAAAAGAATACTGTTTTACAGTGGATCCTGTTGAAATTGTTTTTACAATTTAATGTGTGAGATAAAACATCAGAGTGCCATATAGGCACTTGTCATGCATGTCAATTTAAATTATTAACTCATTGAGGCCCATATGCTGAAACGAAACTTAAATGTGTATGTTCAACATAAGAGCTTATGTGTCAGTTTACGCTGAAGAAAAAGCAGAACATGAGCTCTTATGTTGAACTTAAATATTTATTTTGTTTATTTATCGTTTATTTTCTCTTCAAATACTTGCATAAAAAAGTCTCCCGTAAGACGATTATTTAACAATAAAGTCAAAATCTATACATCGGCCTTTTATAAAGAAGGTATAGAGGTTTTTACAAAATTTGGTTAGTTTTTGCCAAGTCACAAAACTTCGACGTTTAGGCTGCAAAACACGAATCGAAATATATAAATGTTTTGTTATTGTAAAGAGATATAAATTTTGGAATCAAATAGATCAAAAGAATCCACTGTGTTGTGCACACTCAACAATGAACACTGCGACCCAACCCACCCCCGTAATGTTGAATGGAATCCGTACCGTACCGTACCGAACTTAATTCTCAGTTTCGAAATAAACTTATTAAAATGAGAACTTAAGCTGACAAAGATGTATGACATGACACTTTAGCTCGGTGGCATTCTAGCCCTTTTTGTATAAACATTTACTGGTGGTGTTGTGGCAACTTGTACACTTCATTAAGGCAACACTTTTCACACCCTTAAAATAAGTTTTTCTTTTTTTTTTGTTGTTGTTGTTGTCTACTATTTTTCGTCAAATAACGCCTCACTCCATGCAAAGTACTCGGTATCATCACTTCTGGAAGTCAATTTTGACACAAAGTTTAATCGCCTGTTGACAGTTGTAGCGACATCAATTTTTCGGTATGCAAATTGTTTTCGAAATATTGAATTGGGTTGACTTGGGTTTTTGAAACGAGGGTGTTGGTTGGGTAGGCATATATATAGGAGTTGATTGATGAAACAGAGAGTTTCTTTGACATGGATTTGATTAAAAAATAGAGGGAGAGAGAGAGAGCAAGGAAGAATTACCGGCCACATGGGACTTACAATCTAGATATGGAAATTTTAATGATGTCGATGTAATGTGCCGTGTTGAAGTTTTATGTCATACAAATTGTCGGAGAATTTAAAGAGAATGCCATATTCAAATGCCAGCACAAACCAATTTAATGAGGTGTAGATAATAAAACGCCACACCGTAGGGCAAGATAATGAGAATGGGTGGAAAATATTGTTGGATTATTTGAGATGAAAACGAAACTCCCTAAATAATTAACCTGTGTTGGACTTAAAAAAGTTAATTTGTAAAACAGATAGTTTTATTAAAGGACTTGGTGTTAAGTTGAATAAATGTTATAAATCAAATTCCGGTTGCCTAAAAAAAGAATGCCCCTAAAATAGCATTAAAATTAAAGTTTCATTCTCATAAAATAAAAGGTAGGTATAAGTAGGCCTTTAATCAAACATTTTGAAAGTTATATTCGGAAATATAAAACAAACCATATTGCAGAGCCTTATATACCTACATAAAAAAGAAGCTTTAAAATCGTGAAATAATTACTTGTATCTATAGGTACTTAGTTAAGTCTCTGAAGGCCAAAGACCTTATTTTTTTAGAAACGTCGAGCAGACATTGTCATTTACATAGTCTTTAATGAGGAAATCCCTTTTGGGACACCAAATGTGAAATTTTATCTATAAAAACGGTTTGTAAGACTGTTTTTCTTTTTTATTTTCGAAACTAAGCTTAGTTCTTAGGTTTTGTTTATTTTATTTATTTTATTTATTTTATTTATTTTATTTATTTTATTTATTTTATTTATTTTATTTATTTTATTTATTTTATTTATTTTATTTATTTTATTTATTTTATTTTATTTTATTTTATTTTATTTTATTTTATTTTATTTTATTTTATTTTATTTTATTTTATTTTATTTTATTTTATTTTATTTATTTTATTTTATTTTATTTTATTTTATTTTATTTTATTTTATTTTATTTTATTTTATTTATTTTATTTATTTTATTTATTTTATTTTATGTTTTACTTGCTTTAAAGGGCAAAGTATTGGTTTCGTCTAAAAAACAACATTTCGAGGTTGTAATCCAAACTAAAACTATACGATGATAGGGAATTCCGAAAAAGGAGGTTTTGTCATACCGTCCGTCGGTCTGTAAATTAGTGCGTCTGTGGGTCGCGTTGGTGCGTCCACTGTAATTTAAGCTAGGTTCTAAACGGTTGGCCCGATTTGTATGATATTTGGTACAGAGCATTTTTATGCGATTCCCTAGAGGATGAATTCGAATTTTTGTTTTAGCCATACAAAAAGTTTGTTTTTTTCCAAATTTTCCAAAAAAAAAAAAACCGCTCTTAGGATTTTAATTCAACTTTGTAAAGGGTGTTTTTTTTAGACGTGTGGTTTTCAATCTGGCAATACCATTTTCGGAGTTGGTCTTTTGGACAGTTGTCACATGATTTATGCTCAGTTTGGTTTGCCATTTCATAATTAATAGATTTACTCCTGAACAACGTTTGAAAATCGTGCAAATTTATCACCAAAATACTGGTTCGGTTCGTGCAACGTATCTTGCGCCGCGTCCAATATTCGGTCGACAGAATCGCAAAATCGCATAAATTCGAGCAACCATGGATCGGTTTCGCACCACGTTTTCTCTAGTGGATAATTCGCATCCTCAGAGACGCCGTTTAGTGCGCACCGAAGACGCTATTGTTGCTGTGGAGCAGAGTATCGAAGAAGACCCGAATGAGTCCATCCGCCATCGCGCATAACAATTGGAGCTGTCAAAAATTGGGCCTTTCGGCTACAATTTATTCAACATAATGGAAACCCTTATCTTTATATTAAAGCTAAATTCTTGGCCATAACATCAAATTATATATGCATTCTATTTCTTCTTGAAAACCACGCGCCTCTAAAAAAAACACCCTTTATAATTATAAGAGTCAGAATCTCGCTTTAAAAAAATTATACATAGGTACTTGTTCATATTGATGGTAAACCTAACCAATTCTATTTTATATTTCACGATAATATACAAACAAAAATGCTATGGGGAAGCTTTATCATACGAAAATCTTGAATTCCCGCATGGGAATTTACTTAAAATAGAATTAAAAAAAAAAGAAAAACAAACAAATTATGAGACAATCTATTTTATTGTTTTAGTATTTCTCTTGCTTTTATAGTTACCATAACTGATTAGGTGCACCCTTGACCTCCACGTTCATTTTGCGACGATGACGACTTCAACGACGCAAAACTGGACATAACATTCGCAATTCAAATTCAGATTAATTAAAATTATCATTGAAATGACACTTAATGATATGTCACTGTAATAATCGACTCATGCAGCAAGCGGCGCAAACGATAATCAGCTGTCAAACCGATCGATGAAATGTTGTCGGCCAACAATAATTTAGGGTCAACAAATAAAGTGATGCGGAATGACAAGACTTTTTAGTGTCACGTTGAATGTATACGATCTATCTATAAAAAAAATACATTTAAAAATAATAATGTACATTATATCCGTTGTGGTTGAGGTGCCCCCCACCCCCTCCAGCCCCCTTCTGGATCCCCATCATCCAATCTTCTTATAGCTTATCGATTCACAGAATTTCACTTTGAAACGAGTGCGCGGTCACATTTTGTTGTCGTTGGAGCTGTCACTTTGACAAGCGTTTTGTTTACACGATGCTTTATCGGGCCCGATCTCCTTGGATTCGATGCTGTGTGGCTGAGTGGCAGTGGCGGTGTTTTCGACTTTATTTTCTTGGTCGACGTTGATTTTTTTTTTTTTTAATGTGAGACACATTTTAAAATGCAAAATTAAAATTGTCAATCAAATAATTAAATTGTCATGGTTAAGAGTTAAAAGTCCATTGGACTTGCAACGCCATAATGACTCTTCATTGTTGAGAGAGATTTAGTTTGGTGCGATGTTATAAAACATTTTATATGGGGGCTGTCCGTCCGTCGCGCTATTTGGAATTTGTATCTATAGATAAATATACGAGAATAACAAAAGGTTGACATTCGATTATGGTCACTTGAAGCGAGGCTAAAGCGCTAAGCCCACTTAAGCTACAAGATTGAGGACCTTATAAAACACATGTGTATAAGAAAAATGAATAAAAGAAAACCGCGCAACCGCAACGAGCACTGATGACAGGTGGCCTTGAACAGATTACATCACATAGAACGATGTTAATCGTATTGTCATAAAATATTAAACATGGGGCTTATCTTCGAGATATACCACACTGACAAACGCTACAGCCACAGTCAATGGATCTATGATGAAGTGGAAGTTTGACGGAACTACTTAAACAAAAACACAAAAAAAACTCAATTGTTTTTTTGAGATTCCATTTTCGTGTTTTCTGTATATTTATATTGAATGATCGATAAAAGCTATTAGCCGTTTGAGGTGTCTGTGTCGGATATGACCGTTTGATGCGGGTATAGAAATAAGCTTGGGTGACATGTGAAGATCGAGTGTGACTAAGAGAGTGACCGCAAAGGCCTTGAGAAAAAAAAAACAACCAAACAGTGATTAAAACGTTTCGGATTGGTTCTTCTTATTCAAATCTTTTTGTTTAAATCCACACTTATCAACGATCATTTTGATACACAAATTATTTCTGGGCTGGATTTTGTTTCTTATTTGATTAAGGTCCATATCTACATCCCATCCCCATATAGACCATCAGTTAAGTAAAAATTTTGCTCCTCTAGGATGAGGTATCATTTTTTTCGAGACATTGTTAAACATGCATGAATGTCATATCAATTCAGAGTAGGTAGTATCCGGTCCTCAAAGTGTCTTCCTCAAAGCTAGACATGCAAAACAACGAGATTCTTATCTTAAGGTCACAGTCACAGTTACGGTAGTCTTCTTCTTTTTGATTGCATGATGTCGGAATGTCGGAACTTCGCATGTTCAGTCATCCTTGGCTAGACTATATAGAACATGTCTTATATGTCCACACAGTGTCTTCTGCAGTGACATTGTTATAGCTGTTGGAAAAATCCGTCACTGTCATCAAATAGGTAGGTTAGGTATAGGTATATAGTTGAGACAGGGAAGAGAGCCCAACCAGCAGTGACCGGCAAGATAAAAACAAAACAAAAAAAAAAAAGAAAAGAAGATGCCCCATGGAGACGTCACCAGTGTGACCAACAAACACCACACTCATGAATATTAAACGTCACAATTGGACGCACATACCCAGGGAGTCCGATGCGGTGATGCCCGTTTCCCGCGAGTCCAACAGCAACAGCAACAGACAACATTTTCTCATTAATATCCTGAAGCCAACAAGTGTATAATTCCACAAGATCGCGCAGATCCCCACTCGGGATTTGAGTGTGTCCACCACGATGTGGCGGCGACAATGCAGCGATCCGATCAGTCGCTGCGATAAAAAAAAAAAAAAAACATTGTCACCCTTAAGGGGTTACCCTAGCTTGATGGGAGCCGAGCCAAGCAAAAGACTCCCTCCTGTTAATGACACTTAATTGCCGTATCCTGTATCTTTGATCGCCGAGCAGGTGAATGAAACGGTCGTTTATCTTTCGGAATGGAATTGAATAATCAGTGGGTTTATAGCGTTCAGTTTGGGGTCATATCCTGAGGCAGGTTCAATTTCGGTCAGGAAGGTGGGTCCGGGACAAATCATGATGAATTCAGAATCGTTCGAAGGAATAATCATTTTTGGAGCCACTGTCTTGGAGCGATGTTTAATCTTAAAAGATTAGCCATTGGAGGCAATTCCGTTATGCGGCCATCACATATATAGCTGATATACTATATGAAGGCAGGTAAGTGTATCAAAAACGATATTGGTTCAAAGTGTGGTAATGCACATCCGTGGATTGCATGCGCACGGCTCTGTACACAACATCACATTGCAACTTGCAACAAAATAACCATGTACAAGTATACATACAACACTACTAGATATGGGACTGATGGAACATTGGACGTAGGACGGAGGCGGTCTAATTTATTTTCTGTGGTTGGCCGCACTCATTATCATGTCATCACGAACCTCAAAAAGCACAAGACGATGGACAATATAAGACGAAGAACGTGCGCGCGAATTACAAAAGAAATAACAACAACTTCTAGTTGTGATGGTCAACTTGATGCGCTAGATGAGTATGCTCGATGCAATACTATAGTAGGGTGTGCAAGTGCAGAGACCATCAAGATGTCCAGTTTGATGTGTGTCTTTCTGTTGCACGATGGAACTAAGTTGTATAACGTATGTTCATGCTATATATTGCATACAAGATGTTTGTTATTGTCCAATAATTCATCCGCAAAATGTAGCTACAAATGGTATCATCCATAACAGAACAGAATAGGTCTAAGAACTCTTCCTTGTGGAACACCAGCATTTATTTCCTTAAACTTCGAACATGTTGCTCCTAGTTTAGAATAGAATTAGTTGTGATTAGAGATTACCTATATTTTTGCAAGCTTTTATAAAGAAGGAGTTATTGATGCACTCACTTGTAGTGAAGAATTCGACGTAAGATTTTAGTATAGCCAATTTTTTTTAGCTGGACGATGCTGGGAATCGAACTCACCCCTCTGGCATGACAGTTCTATGCCTTTACCATTACAGCACCAGTTAATACTCTTTTCTAAGATTACTGACAACTTATTCAGCATTGGAATATTCAAACAATAAAACCTTCATTGGGTTGGACCTGATCACGTAACTTCGGTAGCGCAATGCGTAGTGCAATGGCTCTGAAGACGCTTGTTCTATGTTCAACTCTCAGCTGGGAAAAAAGTTTTTCAAATTAAAAAGTGAAGTTAATAGACTAAGCAAAGCATCACTAAAAGGAGTCTGATGATCGGCCTGGCAGCCGTGAAATAGCTATAACTCAAACCTATGGTGACTTGGTGGAAGCTCACTCGAGTAGTTGTTTTTTTCATTCAAACTTTCATGATTTTATGAGAATGTTGATGTCTGTTGTGACCGCAATTCCACGAGATGGAGATTGGACGAAGAAGAACCCTAATAAATGGGTTCAACATTGCTCACGCTTAAGACGAAGTGCACACTCAATTCTGATCTATGTCCCGTGTGTAAGTGGAGGAGAAGACCTCACAAGCTCAATAAGCTGTTCCAAGATGTGGATATACTCTAAAAAGTCGAAAAACCTCCACTTATTTGAGTCGATCACATTGAGCAAATGGACGGCAATGCTTCAGACAATATATAGTCTTTGAATACCAGTCCCCACTTTCGCGGCGCAAGGAATACTTGAATTTCATCCGCTCCGGTTTAGAGACCAAGACATCGAGAATGTCAGAGAGAGATTGGGCTGGATGACTGGAAGCAGCTTGCTCCGGATCACAGAGGATGGAAAGCTGCCATGTTTAAAGCAGAGACCTTTCACGAGCCCGGAGTGCGTTAGTATATGCAAGGAAATTTTTTCATGCAGCACCTATTTTCGTCCTCATCTTCTAGCCCGACCGTGGTCATTTCTCTTTAAAATTTAGTCGCTCTGTGCGTCTGTGTGCCAGTGCGTCCACTGTAATTTTATCTAGAGCCTAAACGGGTAGAATGTAAAATAGAATTCTTCTTTTAGCTCATCTAGAACGAGTAGCTGCCGTACAACAGTTTTAGTTTTCTCAAATTTTCTCGAAAACGGCTTACACGATTTTGACTAAACTTCATACCTGTCTAATGACCAAAGCGATTGTAATAAAACTGCGTTTAAAGTTCTTGGCAAAAAAATCACATAACGGAAATAGGCACTTCACAATTTTTTTTGAGAAAATACGGTCTTATGGTTAGATCGATTTTGTTATAAGTTTGAAGTCTGATGGCTCTCTATAGTTTAACCTATATTGCATTATTTAAAAATTTAAAATTTTGAAAAAAAAAACTGTCTTAAAAGAAAAAAAAAATCAAATCAAATCAAATATGAATTGTTTAGTAGTTTTGATTCTTTTAACATTTTCTGTTTAAGTAGATATCACCACATCATGCGTCCTCAATGTGTGGCTAGATAGAGTTTTTAGCTAAAAGAGCTAGTTCGTGCGATCCAATCGTACATATCTATCTATCTTCTATCTTTTTATTAATAAAGCTGAACTCTTGTTTTGTTTGTTCGGGCTAATCTCAGAAACCACATGTTCGATTTCAAAAATTATTTTTGTGTATGAGAGGTTGTTTTTTAGTTGATGGCTTCAGGTACATTTTTTCTCCAAAATTTTACTACATATAAATATTTAGCGTGAAATGGGGTAAAATGAAAAAGACGTATCCGATTCTTGGGAAATGGCTTTAAGGATATTATTTTCAAAATGTTGTTATGTATTTTGTAGGGTGAAATGGGGCAATAATAAAATAATTGTAGGATTTATACGTGAAATGGGGTAGATACGAAAAGCGGTATCTGATTTCAAAAAAATCTTTTAGTGTTTGAAAGGTTATTTTAAAAATTTTGATTACAAACATTTTGTCTGTTTTGGGAAAGTAAAAAAAGTTCTGGCATATTTTTACACATTTAGCCATTCATAACGAGAAGTAGGTTAAAGCCCATAAAGTACCTAGTATTCGATTACAAACTGTTTGTTTGATAAGTATCCTTAAAGAAAGCTATTTATATAGACTTTAACATCTCATTTTTGCCTATTTTGCTGCACAAACTGTAATCTATACCTACAGAAAAACCAAACCAAGCTGTTCCGTTTGTGTCTTCTTTGGACACTTGCACGTCAGTGCTGCATCATAGCCAACGGTGTGTGTGTGTGCCTACATGGTAATCCCTCACTGTCGATAATTTGACATTCATTGAGGATGACGAGGACTATGTGTATGAGAAGTTAGTTATAGACGAATAGGTGGCAGTGAGGTATATAAAACCACCACACAACTTATACCTATACTATCCAACCAATCCGCAGGCCATTCACCACATTCACTTATCGCCTGAGTGGATGCAACTGCAATTAGCCTTCCACAACTTTTCATAAAAATTGAGGAATTCCACGATCTTGTTGGTTATGTTGCTCTGTCATCATCTGGTTGCGTTTTTGTCGCCTCTTACACAAGAGAGGGTGGCTTTCAATGTGTCAAAATCGTCAATGTTGGAATGAACCGCAGAAACGCATGATTTCGATGTGGTGTCTTTTAAGTTCGACAGACCTACCTATAGCTTCTTTCGCCCCAATCATTAAAGACTGGTTATAGTTATTGGTTAAGCAATTAGCCCGCACAGCTATAATTTTCAATCAGCTATTAGCTAATAGGCGCATCATTAAACGTTGTTGGTGCGGAGCAATTATACTCGCAGGTCGATGGTTCAATCGAAAACAAAATTTTTGGCAAATGCCCGTTTAATGCACAGCACACCATCAAGGCTACAAGTTAGTATTTATATGGTCAGTTCCGTGTTTGGGTCACGTTTTCTCATATAAGACAAACGAAAAATGAAAAAAAAAAAAATGAGAAAAAGAAGATTAATTGATCTTCAGCATTAGTGACAAGCTGTGTGGCGTTATTAATGGAACTCTGGTGATGTTCAATCACGATGTTTTTGATGATAATGGTTCCGCGAGATGCATGACATTGATGATATCTGTCAATGACGCTACGATTATTGGGACCGCATATGGATTTTATTTTATTTTAATATTTTCTTATTTTTTTTGGGACTCACCAGAGTGAGGGGCATTATACACATCATAGTGTATAGATATACATATATGAATAGGAATGTATATTGAAATCACTGACAGATGATTGATTTTTTTTTTGAAAATTTAACATTTCTTAATTATACAGGTATAGGTATTTTGTTGGAATAATTATTGTCTCTTTTTGTTGAGAGGTTCGATGATCTGCGCGATGATGCACAATTTAGTATTATTTTATGTTCGAAACAAAAAAGGCCTCGAGTGCTCGAGCATATTTGTATGTAAAGGGTTTTCCAATAAGAGGTGTTATTTTGATATTCAAAGAAAAATGGCATTTTTTGAGATAAATGATCGGATGTTTATTTCATTATAAAGAGGAAGGTATGCCGTTAATAATGGAACACAACATCAGCCAAATGGCCGCCACGACCACGCTTACAGGACCATATCCTTTTCATGAAATTTTCCATAACCAAATCGCAAAGTGGCTGCCCTATGTCCTCGATAGCCTCACGAATTCCATCTTTGAGGTCTTGAATCGACGCTGGGCTGTTGGCCAAGACCTTATCTTTCACGTGGCCCCAAAGGAAGAAGTCGCAAGGTGTTAAATCACAAGATCTCGGTGGCCAATTGTGATCACCTTTTCGAGGGATAACACGGTCCGGAAACTTTTCCCGTAAAAGATCGATGGTTTCATTGCTTGTGTGGCATGTACCGCCGTCTTGTTGAAAGTAAACGTTGTCCAGATCAATACCATCCAATTCCGGCCATAAAAAATCATTAATCATCTCTCGATAGCGGAATCCATTGACCGTAACTGTTGCTCCAGCCTCATTTTCGAAAAAGTAAGGTCCAATGACCCCGCCGGGCCATAAACCGCACCAAACAGTCACACGTTGAGGATGGATAGGCTTTTCAACAATAACTCTTGGGTTTTCCGAGCCCCAGATGCGACAGTTTTGCTTGTTGACGTAGCCTCATCAGTCAAGATGATTTTTCGATGAAATTCCGGATCATTTTCATGCATTTCAAGGACCCAATCAGCAAACACACGACGTTGTTGATGATCAGCCGGCTTGAGTTCTTGTGTTAACTGAACTTTATAAGCCTTAAGACCCAAGTCTTTATGCAAAATACGGTGTAATGACGTTTGTGGAATGCCTAATTCCAAAGAACGACGAGGAATGGACAAACCTGGGTTTTCTTCAACACTTTGGGCTACAACAGCAATATTCTCAGTTGTTCTTGAGCGACGTGCACGGGTTTTATTCTTCACATCACTAACTTGTCCCAACAGCTCGAACTTGTCCACCAATTTCTGTATTGCGGTCCGACAAGGTGCTTCACGACGACCCAAAAATGTTTTAGTTTTACGAACCGTCTCTGCCAAATTTTCACCATTTTTATAGTGAATTTTAATAATTTCAATGCGTTTTTGAAGCGTGTATCGTTCCATTTTTATTAATGGCGTAGTTTCTTCTTGTCAAATGTCAAAAAATGACAGCTTCAAAAGTGACACCTACCGAAATAGCGGGCTAATCAAAATAACACCTCTTATTAGAAAACCCTTTACTTTGAAACAATTTGAAATGAATCATTCAAAGTTTAAGCTGAGTTTTTTTATAAAATACACGCCCGCACACCCATGCAAGGTCTACAAAGGCTTCCCATTGGGTTTCTTAAAGACCTGTAAGAAGTTGTGATAGGTTTGAAAACAGAAGAAATTAGTGCTATCAGTAAATATGACAATAAGAGAGACAAATAGAGCTAGTTAGAGCGTTAAATCGGTTAAGTATGAATGGACATAACAACACGTTCTTAATAATTGGGCTTAAGGATTTATGAATCATGAGTGAGTGTCCCTGGAAGATTCAGTAATTTAGGGAAAACTTTTTATTAACAATCACCTATAAAGCTTTATAGGTACCTTTATTATCGAAGAGCCGTGAAGAATATCAGCTTTTTATATTCAACGACCCCAAGCACACGGTTTCCATTGTATTACCTGCGTTTCTTCGTGCTTCGAGTAACTCGCAGCAACTACAATTTTTTCGCAAGTCTCTTAACTAGTTGTTCACTCTTCCATGTCACCTCAAACTTGGGCGCTGGGATTCAAAGATTCTCTGGGCGTGATCATTGTTGGGCTCTCACTCTTAATGTGACCTAGGCAATGCGAAGCTGAAGTATTTTGAATTTTCGGTCTCCATCCATATCTTCGAACTGCTCTAAGAGTTTCTGATTCTGTATTTTTCTCCCCCTAGCTCTTCTTGCAGAAAATGCTTTATTTCTTTCGTAGAATTTTTCTGCCAAAAGAGCCTAGTATTAGCCCTAAATTTTTGCTTATCGTCCACCACTCGGCGCCGTTAAGCAGAGTTGGCAGTATAAAAGGTTTGTAAAGGGTGCTAAATTGAAGCACCAGCAGTTTGTTAGAGTAATTCTTCGCTTGGTCTTGACTAAGGTGACATTCTTGGAGTTAATGTTTATTCCCTAAATACCTTGAATTTGATGATATTAATATATAGTCACGTTTTGACCTAGGGTAGTCACAGATTTTTGTTTGTTTGTTGATATAAAGTACTTGGTCTATTGTGGTCGTTTACTTCTAGGCACACCAGTCTGGCCTATTCGTCTGATGATATAAATATCGGCCGCATACCCAAGTATTTAAAGAGATTTGTAAAAGATAAAGCCTTCAGTTTTTAAGGCTGCCCTGTGCACTATCTGGTCCAGAACAAGACTTTAGAAAATACATAATAGCGCTTCACCTGGATAAGCCCTGTAGTTCGGAAGAGCTATTCCCCGTTTTACACTGCACCGTTTGTTCCCTATTGTCACGCAGCACACCTGGAACTGTTTAAGTGGCATCCTGAGTTCGACCATATCAACAAATTGAGCTCCTTATACCTAATGTATTAAATGTTATTAGGTATATAAATAATATGCGGGTTTGAAGTCAATGGTGGGTTTTGGCTTGACTATCGTTGATCTTATCCAAGAATCCAAGTATTGGTCTAGGGTAGATCTTCCATGCAAGAATAAATAATGGTACTTGCCGAATAAGGTGTTGCAGAATGACTTAAGACGCTAGTAGAGTACCTTAGAAATAATCTTATATGTGACTTAAAATATATTACAGATATCTCGCTAAATTCTGAGAAAGCTTACGATCGTTTTTATTCATTCATATGAATAAAAAGCTAACTTTGACAAACTCAATGATCTCAATTTTGATCTCAATTTTGACTTCATCTCCGACAAATCTATTCACATTGATTTAGTGATTGACACATTCTATAACCACATCTTAAACTGTTTTTTGAGGTCAGTCCATATTTTACTTCAAAAAAATTTCACATCTTCTCCTCCTTGGTATAATAAAGAACTTCGTTCACTACGTTATCTACGTAATAAACTTTGGCAAAAGTTTCTGAAATCGAGGTCTAGTTTGGACATTTCTAATTATCTCTCATCTTACCACAACTTCTCGACCTTTTGTGACTCCCTTTATTCCAATTATATCAAGCAAATACAGGCTGATCTTATTACCAACCCAAAAAAGTTCTACCAATTTATTATTTGCAAGAAAAAATCGGATGGTTATCCTTCCACATTAAGACTTCGTGAATCTATGTCTGCTGACCCTCATACCATATCCAATCTTTTTGCAGATTTTTTCAGCGAAGCATTCTCTTTTAACGATACCGAGGTAGACTTGAACTATTTTAGTTATTTGTACAATTATCCACATACCTCCTTTACTGGTATCAACATTTCCCTATCTTCAGTGGTGAGTAAAATTACTCAACTGAAAGATGATTTTTCCCCTGGTCCAGATGGTCTCCCAGCAAACGTTCTTAAAAAAAGTATTTGAAAATTAGCACAGTCTCTTACAAAACTCTTCCACCTCTCCATTGTAAGTGGTATTTTTCCTAAGATGTGGAAAAATTCTTTCATTAACCCTGTCCAAAAAAAAGGTTGCAAAAATGATATTTTCAACTACAAACCCATTGCCAAACTCTCTGAAAGTATAGTGTACGAGTCGCTGTTTGTTCACGGTAAAGCAATTTGTACCTCTAAGCAGCACGGGTTCTTAAAAATACGATCCACCACAACTAACCTCACTGAATTCGTTTCAAAAACGCTGTCTGCCTTAGAAGAAGGTAAAGAAGTTGATGCCATTGCAACAGCTTTTAGTAAGGCATTTGACAAAATTTCCCACAATATCATTCTTTTTAAACTTAAAAAGCTTGGTTTTCCTCTTTTGTTCACCTCTTGGACCGTCAGTATCGAGTGCTCTTCAGAGGGAGTATCCCCAAACCTATTCATGCATTCTCTGGAGTACCCCAGGGAAGCCATTTGGGACCACTTATTTTTGTTTTGACTATAAATGACGTTGAGCTGATTTTACCTCAATCTGATTTAGAAATTTACGCTGACGATATGAGAATATCGAAACAAATTTTTACCCCTGACGACGCACTTATGCTGCAAACAGACTTAAATAGCTTTTTTACTTGGTGCCAAAAGAACTTTCTTTAGCTAAACACTAAGAAATGTCAAACCATAACCTTCACTCTAAAGCGCCCTCCCTTGTCCCACAGACAATACTCGATTAATGGAGTATCTGTTCTTATTGTTACCTCCATTCGCTACTTGGGAGTCATTTGTGACACTCAACTCAATTTTCGCTCCCACTACGACAGCATTATAAGCAAAGCCAACTCAACACTCGGGTGCGTAAAACGCTGGTCAACAAAATTTTCTTGTCCATATGTAACCAAATCTCTGTATATGACTTTTGTTAGACCTCTCCTAGAATATGCTTCACCAGTCTGATCGTATCGAAGTCGTCGAGCGCAGATTTTTACGCTTCGCTTTGCGGGGTCTTGGCTGGGATGATCCCTATAGCCTGCCTTCTTATGCAGACCGTCTTAAACTTCTGAACCTTCAACCGCTCAAATTACGCCGTGATACTGCTGACATCGTTTTTGTTCACCAATTAATAAATGAGGTCATTGATTGCCCTACTCTTCTCCAAAAGATCTGTCTGAATCCAAACACCCGTCAGTTAAGATCTGTTCCTTTCTTCCTCACTGCCTACCACCGTACCGATTATGGCCTCAACGAACCTTTGAATCGAATGCTACGCAAAGCCAACAACATAAATACCTTCAACCCCAACATGAGTAAGCCTGCTTTAAAACAAGCTATTCTTAACTCATCCTTTTCTTAGTCCTCTTTTACTTATTCTAACTCTCCCATACTCAAAATTTCTACCTTTATATGTTTAAGTTTAGATTTAAGAAATATTATGTTTAGTTTTAAGTTTTGCTTGTATTAAGCTTATAAATAAATAAATAAATAACTTAGATTCTATGGGCCATATGCTTCCTTCCAACCATACTGCGTCCTG
Source organism: Leucozona laternaria (assembly GCA_932273885.2). Classification (NCBI taxonomy): domain Eukaryota; kingdom Metazoa; phylum Arthropoda; class Insecta; order Diptera; family Syrphidae; genus Leucozona; species Leucozona laternaria. The sequence continues at coordinate 61,646,838 of OW026367.1, read as the reverse complement.
ATTTGATGCATGCACCTTTCTCAGGCATCTCCTTCATCATATTTGAACAGCTTAACTAGTAATCCATCAGAACCAGGACGACCTTGTTATAACCAAGCTATTTCACAGTTGAGATTCACATAAATTCAGCAGCTTGTTGCCTAGACTTTTAAATAAAACCTTCACGTTTTTTGTCGGCCACGAAACTTTTCTTTCTCTTTCAGCTGGGAGTCTGCTTATATGTCTGCAGCATCTCTGTTAGTGCATCATCTGTAAGATTTTTGTCACTTTTTCAGCATCATACCACGGGTTCTTCCTATGGGGTGCTTGGTAGCCTACAGTATGGTTTCGGCTCCATCTTTTGTGATAACGCGATACTGTAACAATTGATTGATGACACTCTGGTGCTCTCTTAAGACTCTGACAACTCCAGGTGTGCTAAGATTCCACCGTCAAATGTCTTCTGGACAGTCGAGCTCTGAATTTTTCCTCAAAAAAGGATATCGTCAGAGCAAAGTTTGTCCATCGTGAATCATCCAAGCGCAAATCACCATTAACAACTGAAATCAAAGTATCTGCAGGAGAGAAAAGATAAAGGTTGAGATACTAAATATATGCGTTGTGTCCGTCGCATGAGCTGGCTATGGGTCCCTAAGAACGTGGATGGTATGGGTCGGCCCCTTAAGATATTGAATACGTGGCTTGCATCGATTAGACTGTGGGTGATTGTGGGTCAACTTCGAAAAAAAACTTAAGGAATTCATTAAAAAATCAAAGGCTCGCCAAAATAACTGAAACTAGCTGAGCATTTGTAAGGTCTTTTACACCTTTCAGATGATAAATGTACGTTGCAAGATCCGACAGTTTAGCTCATGAGCTTAAAATTTGTAGACAAAGTGGGGCCAAAAATTAAAGATGTAATTTTACAAAAAAAAAACTAAAATAAAGGGTCCGCCAAATAACTTTTTTTTTTGAAAATGGCGCAAAATATCGAGTGTAGCTTCGGCCGTGTGGCACGTAGCGCCGTCCTGTTGAAATCAAATGTAGCCAATATCCTCCTCTTCAATTTTTGTGAACAAAAATTCGTTCAACATGGCCCGATAACGATCGCCATTGACTGTAACGGCCACTCCTTGCTCATTTTCGAAAAATGGGCCAATTATGCCTCTGGACGAAAATCCGCACCAAACAGTGACTCATTTTGGGTGTATCGGCTTTTCAATGTATGCGTGCGGGTTTTCTGTGCCCCAAATGCGACAATTTTGCTTGTTTACTACCCGCCAAGATCAAAATGAGCTTCATCTTAAAAGGTGATTTTTTTGGCAAAATCGGCATCTTCTCTAAGTCGATCGCAGGCCCACTTAGCGAAGCGTATACAGAACCATATTCGTTCAGCGGAAGGATAAAACTAATTATCTGTCAAATCAGACATGAGCTAAGTATTACCATTCACGAAATAAGCACTAGTTGAAAAAAAAAACGTTAGATGGCGGACTCTTTAGTAATAGCAGCGATGTTCTGAATTACTCTATTAACAAATGTTATGATTGTGTATCTCCCATCTTAATTGTATTTATTTATGTTTGACCAATCAGAGATCACTATCCTATTGTTTTGTTTATATGCTGCCCAAATTCCATACTGTTCCACCTGTTGTTACCAGCTCACAATCTTATTGAAATTATAGCGTACTCCATGTTTTTTTTATTTCAGAACTTTGTCTTTTCTTAACTTTTTCCTTTCAGAACTTTATTTTTCATAACTTTGTCAGAACTTAGTTGTTCAGAACATTTTCTTTCTTTTAACTTTGGAGAAATTTGAGAAAACAAATTTAGGTTACAAAACCTTATCCGAAAACGATTCTTGAACTTTTTTTCGTAAGAACAAAAGATTTTGAAAAAGGGGTGATTTTTAGACACTTTTTTTCAAAAATAACTTGTAGTTTTCGAGATATTAAAAAAAACCAGCATTTATTTGTACGTTTTAAGAATTTTTCTAAAAAGTACCCTACATTTTTGGAAACGCTAAAGCTTATAGGGGGATTTAAAGGTTTTTTTTTTCAACCCCCCTATAAACTTGAGCTTCTCCAAAAATGTAGGGTTCTTTTTAGGAAATTCTTAAAACATACGGAATTCGTTTGTAGTTTGGAGTTTTTCTTGTCTAGTTTTCCTGGTCTATTAAAATAATTACATGTACCTGGCAACCCTGATTGAACAAAACAAGTACAGAAAATACATCTTTCATCATGTTTCTTTATTTTAGTTTCGATTTATTGTGTGTTTTACAAACCAAAAGAAAGCTTAAAATCTGTAGCTTTTAAACTCACTGTGAGCTTTAATCTGATCTTCTCCAAGGTCTTCTTTTCCGTGATAGATGTTTCAATTCGATGCTGATTGAAAGCCATTTTAAAAAGAAAGGTAATTACTCGCTTCGCTTCTCACAAAAAGATATGGAGTTCTTACATGCGAGAATTATTATTCCTATCAACAGAGCCAAAGATTATACACGTCAAAAACTGTGTTTATGGATGAAGAAGGAACTCACCATCAACGTCATTGGGTGTGAAGCCATTATTCGCAACAAAATTATGACTACCAAGAGCAAAGGAATATAAGGGACGAGCACAAGAGTCGTCTCTCAATTCTCGCTGCCTTGCACAGATACACCTATATAGCTATGATAGGATAGTCGACTCATTTCATCAAGATCGTGACTTAGTGTCTCGTTCTGCCATTCAATATTCATGCCAGTCACAAAGATCTTGTTTGCCACAAGGAATATTATATCCTTCTTCAGTATGAGATGATCCATCCGCTGTGCGCGAAGCGGCAGAATAGTAGGTATACCACTTGTTCGACTTCCCCAGCGCTAGCGTAACTATGTGGCGCTATGTGCTGATGACGAAAATTCGCATAGCCAAAGACAAGACGCGATCAACGATTGCACCGCGTCTCACACTATAATCATAATCATCATCTCGGCATATAGCATCAGCCAGCGTTATAGCGGCAGCAAACAGCAGGAGCAGAAACAACGCGCTCTGGCATCATCAGATCTCATCCGAGCGCAGCAATCTGGCGTGCCGAGCGAAATTGGAAGATTTTTCAAAACGACAGCAGTTTATGGGCGACAAACCGATAGCGAGAATAAGAGGATCAACATTTTGTAACGGTGTGACCATACCAATTTTGTGAATATTTTAAATGCTAATTTCTTCGACGAAATGAGTTTCGTCATGTGTCGGTGTGTTTGTGCGCAAAAATTTGGTTTTTTGTTTAATTTTCTCAAAAACGGTTGTAACGATAATTACCGGATTACCTAATTGTAAAAAAAACTGCGCTTCAGGTTCTTGGAGACAAATTCAAATAACGGAATAGGCATTACACGTATTTTTTAGGAAATTGCGTTCTTATTTTTGGGTTATACCATTGGTATACATCTTCGATGGTCCGAAAGATTTTGTTATAATTATGAAATGTGGTGCTTCTCAATAGTTCAAAAAATATTGCATTTAAAAATTAAAAAAAAAAAAAAATTAAAAAAAAAAGTCCATTTTTGTGTTAATTTTGACGTTTTGTCCCATTTTTTTAAGTTTGCCTTATTGTTTTGACTAATTTGCCTGTTGTATCTATTATTTTCAGTCTGAACCACTCATCAATTTATGGCTCCAGAAGTAATTTTTTGTTAAAGTAATTATTTGGAATTTTTTATACCTTAAAAAGTCCACAGTTGAAATATTAAAATTTGCATTGGAAGCTGGTCACACTGAATTTCTTTGAAAGAATGATATATTTCCGCGCTCCATGTCGGATTAACTCCGAACTATTGGTTGCAAACACCCTTCGCCTTCGCCATCGCCATCGCCTTCTCTCTTCCCCTTCTCTCTCTGACCAGATGGTCAAAATTAAGTGAACCAGTGTCGAGCTGTTTACAAGTTCCCGTGTGTCTCTATGGATAGATCGATGAGGATCACTATACAACACGGTTCCTACATATACCGGGAGCGGGACAAAACAGTGAGGGATACGAGCCGCAATCGGGGAAAGGAAAAAAAACTAAAAATATTGATCTCTTCTGTCAGGGCGTTTATGAAGCACCCCGAGATAGAGAAGATACATAATATCTCAAGGAAGATGATCGCACTGTCAGTTTGCAACGCCACATGGCGAATTTCCTGTTTGCTCCTAAAAATAATTGCTAATCGACTCCTGGCATGATTGCGTTTTCGTTAAATTATAATTTTTTTTCTGCAGCTCTTCGCCGATAATTGCTGATAATTCGACGAGCAATGTTCACGTTGTCGCCCGTTGTGGTGAACAACACGCGTGACAGCCAGAGGAATTGGTGATGCGTGCAGGCACATTACCTGATTAGATCAGGTGGTGCTATGGTGACGCTGGCGTTGGCAATGGCAAGAACACATGTTTACAGCAAGTAAACATTAAATACATATATCTCGTCCCCAAGACCAATCTACCCTGACAAACAGACAAACTGTCATCTCGCTCCCCTGAGATCGTTTATGCGTGCGGTTTTCAAGTAGGTATTGTTGTTGTATATCTTTTTTTTTTCAAATCACATAAACGACAGCGGGACAAGTTTGACATTACCGGCGGCGGCCGCGGCGCTGCGCTGTATGACATTTCTATACGAGAACACAAAATCGACGCACACAGCATATTTAAGGTGATGGATTCATTCTTTGGCAGCAGCAAATGTGGGGAAATGTTTTCAGCGTGGGTGGTGACGAATGTTTTTGGGATTGTGGAGGTAGTTTTGGTGGTTTTTGTTGTAAGCAAAACGGTTTGGAAAAATACCCGCTTGTTGAATAAATAAACAAGCTGTCAAACGATCAAAATAGTTGACGGCTTTTGGGGTTGACAATTTGTGTTTAGTTTATACATTTTTGTGTTGCATGAGAGTGCTGCGTGCGGATGTGGTATTTCTTCGACATAGCATATGTTTTGTATGATTAATCGGTGGGGTTTTTGTTTGAATTTGACTTTGGCGAAGACAAATTTTTAGGTACCTCCTATAATACTAAAATATTAAAAGCTTTTGTGTCTTTTAAGTACTTATGATATGTATAGTACATACATATTTTCATACTCTAATGGGATATGATGTCAATAAATTAAAATAATAATAATTCTGAGGATTCAGTTTTGCTTATGTATAGGTACCTATACATTTTTTCAGACAATTGATTGTGAGTGCAAAAATTTTCGACGTTTCTTATAGAGTTTCTCGAATAAATCCGTTCCTTACTCTGAGTTTGCGTGATTTTCTGTACATTTGTGTGAATTTCAGTCAAAAAAGCTGTTTCTGTACTTACGACATTCGGAGTTTTCTCGGCCGAGTCTCGAGAAATCCAAAAATTTCCCCCTTCTATGATTTTCTGTCTAAGAATTGTGTGTATAAGTATAAATTCATAGTTCAGCTAAATGAATGAAAGCCAAACATAGTACTGTGTGGTGCATGACACTAACATATCGGGTTTTTCAATAAAAGCGCTACAAAAGTTTTCTGTGAAAGTAAGTTTGATGCCATTATGTATGGAACTTGATATATTTTTCATGGCCACGACGGACACGCTTGCAGAAGTCCAGACGCTGAACCCAATTTTCGACGGTTTTGCAAGCATAAATCGGCCGATACTGCTGCAATTTCACGTTCGATATTCGTACGAAGTTCATCAATCGTCGCTGGCTTGTTGGCATAGACCATAGAATTGACGTAGCCCCACAGGAAATAGTCTAACGGCGTCAAATCGCACGACCGAGGCGGCCAAGCGACTGGACCATTTCGTGAGATAACACGTTCTCCAAACTTGGTTTCCAATAAATTGATTGTGACATTCGCTGTGTGGCTTCTGGCGCCGCCGTCCTGTTGGAACCACATGTCCTCCAAGTCCATATAATCCAATTGGGGCCAAAAATATTCGGTTATCATTGAACGGTAGCCATCCCCATTCACAGTAACGTGCCGGTCTTGATCATCACGGACTGCCGGCCCATAAGCCACACCAAACCGTAATTTTTTCGGGATGCAATGATGGCTCATGGAGTAGGTGTGGATTGCTGCCTGACCAATACCGCATATTTTGTTTATTGACGAAGCCATTCAGCCAGAAATGAGCCTCATCGCTGAAGATGATTTTTTGATGAAAATCCGCATCATTTTCAAGTTGTTGCTCAGCCCAATTCACGAACATACGACGCTTCTGGTGGTCAAGCGGCTTCAGTTCTTGCGTCAATTTAATCTTGTAAGGATGTAGGCCAAGATCTTTTCGCAAAATTCGCCACAACGACGTCACAGAGATACCCAACGCTTGAGAACGACGTGTGAGAGACACCTTTGGGCTTTCTGCAACTGAAGCCTCAGCAAGAAATATGGCGTCGTTTGCTGTCCCTGTTGCTCTACTTTTGTAGCGTCCCTGTTGAAAAACCCTTTATAAGGCGCACAAGAAACATTTCTAGCTATTCAAATGCTTTAACAGCGCTCCCAGACCAAATCTTTAAGCTGGTTTATTTGAGAAGAAACTCTATGCACCTTTAGAGCAAGTGTAGGGCTTACTTACAACGCGAATTCATTGAGTTTGAGAGCACATTTTTGCTCGTAATCAGCTTTTTATCATTAGCTAGTGATTTTGAAGCTCTTTAATATGCATAATATGAAATCCTTAAAGTAGCACTTTTGACTGCTTTTTGTTTGTATCGCGCCTTCCAAATTCATTATATTACCTAGTGAAATTTTAAAAAAGTAAAACCAAAATTTATTAAAAAAACATATGTGTGTACTGACGTACGCGCGCTAGAAGTAAAACTTCTTTTCTCTCAAACAAAGCCTCTCGCCTCTGTCATATTCTTACTTATAACATACAAACATTTTGTATAAACCAACATAACAATTAATTGTTGATTTGAGATTATAATGAATTATTTACAAATTGGTTAGATAATCAAACTAAAGTTGACGATTTTCGCTTAGCCATTACACCCCGACTTCACAGGGCATTCAGATGCCCAACATCGAAACCACAATCCAATCAGCGAATTTTTACCGGTGGGCAAATTATGTCATGTCGTTTCACATACAAGGGAAACATACAGAAATTCCTTTCCCCACTACTTCTACCTTTTTCCTTCAACATTTACCAACACATTCAGCGAGAACCAAAAAAAAACTCACACACATGAATCGTCAAATCTCATGCCCAAGCTTTGAACAGCGGTCATGTCGTGTTGAAAAAGTAGTTTTCGTCGATATGTCGCTGCACGGACATGGATTTTTGTGCCTCCATTGGATTTTTTCTAGACATGTTCATAATCCGAGCATCATTCATGCCCAGTGCAGGTGGCATGTAAGGGCCAGCTGTACAAACGTCGAAAAACCGATTCCGGCGAGTTAACTGAGGTTCTCATTTGATTCAAATTTTTATCCGTGGCTTAGCAATTTCAATTCACCGATTTCAACTCACCGATTCACCTCAGTAAAATCTCCGAAATTGGGACGAGATTTAAGAAAGGAAACGAGACGAGAGCGTGACATTATTCACTGTTAGCATTTTTGAATTATAAAACCATTTCCCAATTCAATGGCAAGAGACTTTTGACGAGATTTAACAAAATAATAATATTAGCTGCATTTTATTATCCTTCAAATCTGATCCGGATAAGATCATGATAATAAAACAAACATAATCACGGTGAAAAAATGTTATATACCCATCTCTTTTTGTCCTTTTGTGTATTTATTTGTAGGTTTTCGTTGTCTTCGTTTTTACTCAAAAAGCCATCTACCCGTCAGCGTTAAAACTAATTTTTGCAAGGAAGTACTAAAGGTGTGTGTTCAAAAACGGATTTGCAAATCCAAAAGCAAAGCTGGACCTTGAATTGTTTTTGTAATAAATGTATTTTCGTGTGCAAATCCAATCCGGATCAGATCTGGGGGAAATTAAAATACCTACGACTATTAACGCTTACTGGTTTACAATTTCTTAATCAATTAATTTTACGTAACGTGACGACGCACGTGAAATGCTTTATAATGCATATCCTCGTCATAGTTTGAAACTAATTTAACAAGAACGACGAGATCTCGTCACACTCACGTCTCGTTTTCTTATCGCATCCATTGTGTTCGAGGACTAATTCCAAATGCATATGGCAATACTGTTTTAGATTTGTCAGCGGGTTAAGGATTCCTCGTATATGGCAATGCTCGTCTACGTTTGTCAACATTCAACAAGATAGTTTTGTTTACTTTGTGTTTTTCTTATTTTAGGTAAATTTATTTGTTCATTTTAAGTAGTTAGTTTATAAGTTAAGTTGGAAAAAACTGATTTGTGTTATCTAGCATTAAGTGTTTAATTATTTAAATTAATAAATTAAATTTTTTTAATAATGAAATTGGTTTTCTGTTCTGGTGGCTGTTCTTTGCTGTGTTTAATTTAAAAAAAAAAAAAAACAATTTTCATGTGGTTTTTTAATGAAATTATGTGTTTAAATGTTGTGTCGGTTAGTTTTTGTGGCTATTTTGCCAAAAAAACATTCTTTTTCGGTTTAAAAAATGTTTTTTTTAAATAATTATTGGTGGGTAAAAGTTTTTATATAGAGCTATGGCAAAATCTGTCGCGAAAAATTCTATCGGTTTTTGACAGATAAAAAGTGTCGGTTTGACATGTCACTGACAGCTCCATATAAAAATGTTTACCCCCAACGCCGGAAGAGAAGTTTTACTTCAAAAAAAACACCCTTTAATCGAAAACCATTAAGTTACTAAATTCTAAGAGGACATGGCCTGACCTAACAGTAGTTTTAGTTTGAACTGTTCATTATGGGACATCCTGTATATTAAAATTGTTCAAGATATTTCATAAAGAAAGATAAGGATGCCATTTTTAGGTACATAATGATATACCTGCACCTAAAAACGTTGCTTCAAAAATTTATTTCAATTTAACCTCTAAGAAATCACAAAAAAAAAACCTTAAATTCAAAATTTCAAGAAAATTGAGGTATCTACAGACAGACAGAGTTTCGGCACCAACTTTTGTCGTATGCTCTTTCATAATAATGTCAGGTTTGATTAAAATCCCCAGGTCGATTATTTTTACGAACCCTAAACTTGCCCTGTATCGCAAGAAATATGGCTCTAGGGTAGGTGCCCTTTAGTAATAAAATAAAAAAAAAAGTAGAAACTGCAAATAAATATAAGAAAAAAACATTTCAAATTCTTTTTTTGTTTTTTTTCTTCAAAAAACGCAAACCAAATACCTAATTGCAAAACGCCACTTTGATATTTTTTTATTTAAATTAATTCCTAAATCGAAAACCACAAGAAGTGAGAAATAGTTGACTTGGTAGAAAATGCTTAATTAAACTTTAAATATTTTCCCAGCGAGTCGTCTAAATCAGTTGAAGTTCAAAACGGTAATTCATTAGTCAAACTATTTAAAGTTTCAACATCAAATTGTTCTTACAACTTATTGTCTTCTATACCAATTCCCACAGCCCCCATATCGAAGACCGCATTATTGTTTCAAACACCTTATCCCAACCACAGTTCTCCGGTTGTAACACGCCCAAGATTCCCAAGTTTTCAGCTACCTACAATAAATGTTTGTGATGAAAAATCGGTGCCCCATCGATAAAGTCTTGCGGGAGACACCCAACTTTATAGAAGTGTCCCAATAAAGATTATTTTCTCCCGCACTTAACTAGGAAAGCCGCATTTATTGTGAACACAACAAAATAAATTTGTGGTCGTTGTCAAATCTGTTTCAAACATTAGGTATAGTATGCATTAATAAGATATGTGTGTATCCACCTGGCGATGGCGGGAGCATAGCAACACAAGGCGCACCACAATAAGATACAAATTCGTTCTGCTGGGGCATTTCATCATCATCTTTCTGTGTCAGTCGTCATATTTTTATGAGGCCAGCCGAATCCCGAGTGCATTCTCTTACCTGGATTTTTGGTGTGTGTTGTTCAATTATTACCCCTTCACTTGGAGCGCGGTAGTTTTGTTCCTCTTAATAGGTTTTTCCTTTTTTTTTGGTTTTTTTTTTGGACACAACCGTGCCGCAATTTGAGTCAATCAAAGTCCCGCGACGAAGAATGTAGACGCCATCGATAATTTACAACGTCATCGTCGCATGAGCACTTTACCAATCTTCAAATGTCGTCTGAGAGAGCGCCGCTGTCCGGTGCGGTGTCCATACCTACCTCCAGATCCAGACCAGCGATGCCTGTTGCACTTAATAAAGAGGCTTTGGGGGCCTGCAGCAGGGTTCGGTGCTGGACAGTAGATTGTTTCTTTTTTGGTGAAAAAAAAGGCAATGCGTATGGTTGTACCACAAAATGGGTAAACGAACATAATCGGAAGAGGACAAAAAGATACTCTTCAAGTAGATTGTGATAAAGACAACGGACAACGTACAGTGGAACATCAAAGCCTGAAAATGCGAATTGAAAACATCTATACCTATACTCAAATTCTTAAACGGACGAGCCTAGAGACATGCCAATTTATAACAGTCATAACAGTTTTTTGCCATTAAAAGTGGGTGTGTGAAGTATGCCCACCGGCGGAGCGCCCTGGCCCTGCGGGGCTACATAAACAGTACTTTTATAAACCAAAACTGTTATAATTGGCATTTCTAGAGTCACTACATTCTTAAATTACGTTGAAAACAAGACGTTTCCAACGCAAGTACCAGAGGCTTATATTTAGGCATTCATCAAATATTGTAAAACGAAACTCCACAGTGACTCAAGATATTGTGCTAATTGATTCATAACCTCTGACCTATTTCCAAGAATTTGATGACGAATAGACATGCAAGCATGATAAGTTAAGGAATCATAACGAGTATTAAATCCCATCAGTTCCACTGTACACATACGCATTCTAAAATTATTTAAATACAATTCTAATCTTATTTTATTAATTTTTTTCCAATTTTTCGATGTAGATTGCGCCACTGTTCACCAACAAGATGACCAGTTTATCAATTTCGATTCGGTTGGTTTTGGATTTTTTTCTTTATTGTTATTTTTTAGCTTGATATTGGGTTATTGCTGGATCATCGTGGGGTTGATCTTGTCTTTGATCAGAAACAAACGGAAAGAAATATGAAAACACCGCTCGTATATGTATACCTACAGTGTGTTGGATTCCATCAAAAGGAGCAACACGAAATAAAGCATCCGAACGCCAACACCATTTTTCCCATATAAGATGACTATGACGACGGTGCTGGTGGAGTTGTCTTCATTTTTTGCTGTCCTGTGGCAGCTGGCGGGATCGGGATGTTGAGATGAGAAAACATAACAATGGAGCATAATAGTCTGATGCCAACAAAATCCAGTTGAATTTTGACACTTTTGACAAATTGTTTTAATGTCAGGTTTTAAAAGTTGTTGTTTCGGAGTCACTTGGGTAGCGATGCACTGAAGGTATAGATAGGTACATTGGTACATAGGTAAAATGAGGTAAGAGCAAAGGGCACTTTAATTGAGGTTTAATTGGAAGGAAGTCACGACAAAATGTAAACTGCCATCAGTCGATTAAGTTGGTTGAGATAAAAAAAATATAAACTGTGCGACAAAGTAAGTGTATGAAAAGGATTGACTTGTTGCTGTCTGTCATTTAAAGTAGACAATCTAGATGTCTTAAGACATTTTAGGTATTTTGGTAGGAGAATGTGATTTGTATTTTTAATAATTTGATGTTGTGCCAAATCTAATAATATAAAGTCTATTTAGCACCGTTGTGGCTTACACCCTTCACGTAGGTACGAATCAAATATACCTATACGAACTTCAGACTTTAATGGATCGTTGGTGATGTCAATGAGAAAGAGGAGTAGATATACAATCTAGGGCTGTGTCAATCAGGAACGATTCGATTTTTTTGATCCGATCATCAAAAAGTATTGATGATTGAAATCACAAATTTTCGTTTCAATCGATCCCAATCTCAATCATTTCGATGATTCTCGATTTTCAATATCAGTCTCAATCATTTCGATGATTCTCGATTTTCTATCCCAAATTCAATCATTTCTATATGATTCTCGATTTTCCATTCTAATCTCAATCATTTCAATGAATCTCGATTTTCGATATAAATCTCTATTGAATTATTAATATATTTTATCGGAGAAACGAAATATGGGTCAGATTGGATTCGATCAAAATCGGTACAGTATTCGTTAAATGCGGAGATTGAATTTCATCGAAACCGAAATAAAAAATTGTCTGAGTGCCATATCTCATGGTGTAAACATCAAGGTTTGTTTTTAAATACTGTCATGGCCAGCCCTCTAGCTCCAGTGGAAACTCGAAAGTTTGCGCTGTCCAGAATTTCAGTACGGCGGATCGAAAAACGGAGTACACCAATCGATTTAAGAGGTGAATATTATTTTAGTGTGACGGCCGACGTTCTGGGTCCACTAGAACACTTAATTTGACAGGTGTCAAAATATGACAACATTTTTTGTACGGATGATCGAAAAACGGAGTACGCCAATCGATTTAGGAGGTGGAAATTACGTATAGTCACGCCCAGCTCTCTAGGAGAATTAGAACACTTTTAAATTGACAGGTGTGTTAAAATGTCAAATAATTTCCGAGAATACACGCTACGTAACGTGGTGCATCGTAACGTTGCACAGAGGAAAGTCTACGTTTTTATTTCACTCTACCGCCGGCATAGATATTTACACATCAAAAATGGAATCGGAACAATATGATATAATGAATTGAGTGGAATGAAAATGAACGAATGATCGATTGATTAAAATGATCGAATGATTTTGGTAATCGATTCTTGAACGATTCGATCATTTGAAATGAACGATTTACATAGCTCTAATACGATCTTTGAATGTGAGAATAGGTCAAGGAGCTGTACTAGGGTATTATAATATTTTTCGGACACCATAATGTATCCCAAAAAAATTAGACGAATATGTAAAATATGTAAATGCACATAAGAAAACGACAAAGCTGGGCTTAGGTACATAGAGCTTTGGTTTAATGTTTTAAGCATATCTTAAAAAGGACCCTTAATTTGAAAGAAAACTGGGTCGAATTTTTTTTATTTTTTAAATTTATTTATATTTATATTTTTATTTTTATATTGTTTAAATATATTTTTCGAATCCTTTCAGCTTGAATGCAAGTTAATGAATTTTTTATAAATTACGTTTTTTTTAGATGTATATTACTAAATAATTAAAAATGACATCCATTTTATTTCTATCTATTATTTATTTATAATTAACAAACCTTTAAATACTAACGTTACATTATAATATAAAAATTGTGTGAGTGCCGGGACTCATGATTAATAAATATATGTAAACATCAGCGTGCGCGGATCCAAAACGGACTTGTTTTTGCTTGAAGGGTATCTTAACATTTTTTTTCACGGAACGCACCCATCCTAGTTGCACACCGTAACGTTGCACGACGTAACGTTGCACACGAACGTTCACGTTTTTGTTTCACTCTACCGCCAGCATAGATGTTTACACATCAATAATAAAGGGTTTTCCAATAAGAGGTGTTATTTTGGTATTCAAAGAAAAATGGCATTTTTTGAGATAAATGATCGGATGTTTATTTCATTATAAAGAGGAAGGTATGCCGTTAATAATGGAACACAACATCAGCTAAATGGCCGCCACGACCACGCTTACAGGACCATATCCTTTTCATGAAATTTTCCATAACCAAATCGCAAAGTGGCTGCCCTATGTCCTCGATAGCCTCACGAATTCCATCTTTGAGGTCTTGAATCGACGCTGGGCTGTTGGCGTAGACCTTATCTTTCACGTGGCCCCAAAGGAAGAAGTCGCAAGGTGTTAAATCACAAGATCTCGGTGGCCAATTGTGATCACCTCTTCGAGAGATAACACGGTCCGGAAACTTTTCCCGTAAAAGATCGATGGTTTCATTGCTTGTGTGGCACGTAGCGCCGTCTTGTTGAAAGTAAACGTTGTCCAGATCAATACCATCCAATTCCGGCCATAAAAAATCATTAATCATCTCTCGATAGCGCAATCCATTGACCGTAACTGTTGCTCCAGCCTCATTTTCGAAAAAGTAAGGTCCAATGACCCCGCCGGACCATAAACCGCACCAAACAGTCACGCGTTGAGGATGGAGAGGCTTTTCAACAATAACTCTTGGGTTTTCCGAGCCCCAGATGCGACAGTTTTGCTTGTTGACGTAGCCTCCGAGGTGGAAATGGGCCTCATCAGTCAAGATGATTTTTCGATGAAATTCCGGAACATTTTCATGCATTTCAAGGACCCAATCAGCAAACACACGACGTTGTTGATGATCAGCCGGCTTGAGTTCTTGTGTTAACTGAACTTTATACGCCTTAAGACCCAAGTCTTTATGCAAAATACGGTGTAATGACGTTTGTGGAATGCCTAATTCCAAAGAACGACGAGGAATGGACAAACCTGGGTTTTCTTCAACACTTTGGGCTACAACAGCAATATTCTCAGTTGTTCTTGAGCGACGTGCACGGGTTTTATTCTTCACATCACTAACTTGTCCCAACAGCTCGAATTTGTCCACCAATTTCTGTATTGCGGTCCGACAAGGTGCTTCACGACGACCCAAAAATGTTTTAGTTTTACGAACCGTCTCTGCCAAATTTGTACCATTTTTATAGTGAATTTTAATAATTTCAATGCGTTGTTGAAGCGTGTATCGTTCCATTTTTATTAATGGCGTAGTTTCTACTTGTCAAATGTCAAAAAATGACAGCTTCAAAAGTGACAGCTACCGAAATAGCGGGCTATTGAAAATAACACCTCTTATTGGAAAACCCTTTACAAACAACACTTATGTATTATTTGTAGAATTATTAAATTCTTATTATGTATATGCATGTTAAATAACACATCGGAAGTTCCTGCGTTTCAAGTTGAAAAATTAGAAGAGACAATACGAAATTTTAAAAACAAAAAAAGTTTCGGAAACGATGCCATTCAATACGAAATGCTTAAGTTAGGTTTGCCAATAATATCCGAATCATTGTGCAACATTTTCAATGGTATTTTGAACTTTGAAGTTCTGCCTCTACAATGTTTCAAAACTGATATTATATTGCTAAACAAAAAGGGAACTAACAGCGACATTAACAATTATCGCCCCATAAGTATAACGTCTACGATTTATAAAGCATTTTTCAAAATGTATAAGCCATCGCATACAAAACACGTTAAAAATAAACCAACCAAGGGAACAGGCAGGAATTCGGTCTGGTTTATCGACAACTGACCACCTCCAAATCGAAAAATACCAAGAATATCAAATACAAATACGTCTTAGAAGAGGTGTTCCGATCTTTGACGTGGAATAGTTACGGCATTACGATAAATGATATAATTTGGCAACTTCACAAAGAGCAATGGAACGGTCTATTCTTAAAGTTAACAGACGGAATCACATTTCAAACGAATCATTTAGACAAAGAACAAATATAGAAGATGTCGTTGAAGACATGACTTGAAGATAACCGTTGGACAAAACGCCTAACTGATTGGTCACCTGCTGACAAAAAGAGAAAAGTTGGCAGACAACGGAAAAGATGGAGAGACAACATAGCTCAACCGATGGAGAGAAAGAGACGCCTGGAGAAGTCTGGGGGAAGCTTTTGCCCATTTAACTTATTAAGTTCACTTTAAAAAAAAAAAATAAGATATTGTAATTAGGGTTTTTCTGAGCTAAATATAATAATAATAATATATGTATGTATATTATTATGTGTTATAAAACAAAGCTTTTAATTTAATTCAGGTATGATTTCAGGTATGAAACAAAATTGAAGATATTGCTTATGTTTCGAGAGTGATGAGAGGGGTATTAACTAAAGGGTCCGCCATTTAACTTTTTTTTTTCAACTAGTGCTTATTTCGTGAATGGTAACACTTAGTTCATGTGTGATTTGACAGATAATTAGTTTTATCCTTCCGCTAAACGAATATGGTTGTGTATACGCTTCGCTAAGTGGGCCTGCGATCGACTTAGAGAAGATGCCGATTTTGCCCAAAAAAAATCATCTTTTCAGATGAAGCTCATTTTGATCTTGGCGGGTAGTAAACAAGCAAAATTGTCGCATTTGGGGCACAGAAAACCCGCACGCATACATTGAAAAGCCGATACACCCAAAACGAGTCACTGTTTGGTGCGGATTTTGGTCCAGAGGCATAATTGGGCCATTTATCTTCGAAAATGAGCAAGGAGTGGCCGTTACAGTCAATGGCGATCGTTATCGGGCCATGTTGAACGAATTTTTGTTCACAAAAATTGAAGAGGAAGATATTGGCTACATTTGGTTTCAACAGGACGGCGCTGCGTGCCACACAGCCGAAGCTACACTCGATGTTTTGCGCCATTTTCAAAAAAAAAAAAGTTATTTGGCGGACCCTTTATAATCTCTGGGAATAAGGAGGTAGAATAAGTCTTGGCAACCAGGGGAGGAGTCGAAGGCAGAAATGCAAAAATCTTCTCTGCACCGCTTCTATTCTAGTTATATGGACAAAGTAGTAAGGAGCCCATATGACACATCAGTAATCAAGTATTGGTCACACAATCAGGGCTGGCCCCATTCAAACTTGCGCCCTATGCCAGATTTGTAGAAAGCGCCCCTTTTTATATTTACACATGCATAAGACTTTTCCACATTACCCAGGAGGTAGACTTTCAATGCGTAGTTCTAGCGTGATATTTCGAGCTACATTGGGCAGGTACGTTCAACGCATTACGTCTTACATCTGAATTTTCAGATTTTGTAGTTGAACGTGCCCAATCTCCTTGAATGAAACAATGAAAGTGATATGTCAGTTAGGGTGCAAGAAATAACTTAACACAGGGATTATTTGAACAAGTTTTGTGGCAAATGGCCGTACATATTTGTTTGCTCAAGATCAGATTACGTTTTATTGCTCCTGGTAATGTGCCCCCTGAATTTCGCGCCCTGTGCATTTGCACATCTTGTACATATGGTTGGTCTGGCCCTGCTCACAAGAGCTATGAAAAGAAGCTTCAAAACGTAGAGATTCCGAAATTCACGCGAAAAAACGTTTTACAAAACCCAAGCCCGTATTAGTTTTTTTTTATTATAAAATTACAGAGATCTTTAACTGTCAGTTCTGAATCCACAATTATTTCAAGATCGGAAAATACACAACAGTGTGATCAAAGGAGACGAATCAAACATATGACTTTGTGACGTTGTGTCTTTTTTACGTGAAAAACACAGACTTTTGCTTCTGTTAATATTTTACTATACCTACCTACAATATTAAAACAAAAAGTTAAGTTGGGTTAGTTACGTATGACCGGAGTTTTACAGCTTCGGTAGACGAGCTTCAAAAATATATCGAAATGTTAGAAATTATATGCCTTTAAAATATTATAATTAACCAGCGGAGCCCGGTGAGCAAGGCGTAGCGATAACATCGCCCTACTACATGGCTAGTAATGGAGAGTAAGAGAATTTTAATGCCAGAAATGTGGATATGACAGTTATGGGATTTTACTGAAACGACATTATAAACCTTCCCGACGCTAAAACGAAGACAATCTAAAAATTTCAGTGAAGGTGGTTCAGTATATCATCCCCAAGAACCATTCTTTAAGTCCATAACCTTAATTTAACCTTTCAAAAACACCAAGAATTTTTGAAATTAGACCTGTGGTTTCTGAGATAAGGCCAAACGTTTAGACAAGCAATCAAAGTAAGCAAATTGGCGGGCATTTCTATGTCAAACTGCTGGACCGATTATATAATTTGTAAAATATGATACATAGTTAACCTTTTTTGAGTTTTATTCCATTGCAACCTAAACATAACCAAATTCAAAAAAAATAATTGCCCTCATAAAGCCATCCTCTAAGTGTAAATTAACCTATAACCAAACTGAATATTTTTTTAAAGTTGGATATCATTTTTCGTTTGTACCCCATTTTACCCTATAAATATAGTATGAATAGCTTAATTTTGAATCGAAATCTATCTCTTAAATAAATATTTAAAACACAAGAATTTTTAAAAATCGAATATTTTTTTTGATTTTTAAAAGAGACCGTTCAAACATTTTTCGTACACAATTTATTCTTACAACCCCATTTCACCCTATACCTAGCAATTTTTTGAATATATATCTCTTTAGTAATCCTCGAAGTCCAACCTTAATTGATCCATCAAGCTGGGTTCATCACAACATAAAATCATAATTCTAATGATTCAGGAATTAAGTTCCAATTAAGTCCTAATTTAGTACTCCTTGTACAAACTTGTGGTATACCCAGCTTAACGTCAAATACACCACAATTTCGAAGTTTAAGGGATTTTATTTCCAAATCAGGATTGGAGAATTTTTTTAAATGGAATACCCGAGTAATATTTTTCCTCTCATAATATGCTCCGAAAGATTTACTAGACTTATTTAAGGGATCTAAAGCTACTCTTGATGAGTCATTCTAGATTCTTATAAGATTGTAACAAATCTTAAATGGCCTATTTGTAAGAGCCTCTTGAAGTCTTGAGCAAGAGTTTTATTTTCCTTAACTTAATTTTCATTTGAGTAAATGTTAAAAAAAACTCCTTAAGTAGGTTAAAAGCTAATTTTATAGGTTATTGCTATGGAGAACACAAGCAAGTGTTGTACCTTTTTTTAGAAAGTACATTAAATAGAAAACTTTTTGAAATGATTGGTCACTTAAGCCGTTATACATTTTTATTTTTTTTTTAAATTGTCAAACTTCGCTTAAATAAATATTTTATTATTTTTTTTAAAAATTACAATTTAAAAAAATACAACAACTAGTGTTAAATTTGACTGTTTATCTATTAGTACAGATATTTTAGAATATTATAAAAATAAAAACAATAAGAATCATTCACTCGTAGTTTTTGTGTTCAGATATTTGATTAAAGTCATAATACTTAAAAAATAAAATACTTAAAAGAAAAATAGGCCATAACACAGATTCCACATGGACAATCATTTTTTTTGAAAGGTTTTACCCAGTTGCAAGGTTATCTATTATTTACGGGGCACCCTGTATAAAAAAGCCTTTTATTATCATACTATCAACCCCTTATTATGAGATCCTTTATGTTTAGATGCAATTTAATTTTAACACCAAAAGCAATGTTAAATGTGAATGTTTATGACCAATTTAATTATTAATTGAATGTCATAACGCCACTATGGCGCTGTTGGTATCGCCGCATCTTCAAAGGAAAACCTCCCCGCTCAAAATATAGTTCCTCATATGCATATAATAGCTATAAAGCAACAACATCAATTAAACACTTAACCCTTCCTCTGCCTCTAATTTACTATACCACCATCTACATATATAAATAAAGTAACCTTAATACCGCAGCGAAATTAAGTTACAAATCTTGTCAAATAGACAAAATGGGAACATCCCCTCTTGCGTATGCATATATGAAAGTCAAATCCTCCAGCTGCGTTTTGTCGAATATAAAGCAACCACCAAACACCCTCTGCTGGGCGTTAAGAGCACCACACCGCGTGATACATATACAATTCAAATTCATAGCAAATATTTCATTTAAATTGGCCGCGCACTCGACTCGACTCCACCTTATCGATCTGGGAGCATAACGTTGACGAGGCTGTAGCTCTGTTTCTGTGTATAGAACAGCCATAACAACAAAGACGAATACAACCAGCCACCACTGTCAGACAGACCGCATTTTTGGTCATATATCGTCCAGAAATTCTGGGCAGCTAACCTCTAATTTTCCAAATGGACAGACGACACGATATCATCTGCGCGACTCGACTGTGCTGTTGCTGTGGCTGTGGCCGGTTGTGGTTGGTTTAGTTGGACAAAATTGTTCCCATATTATGTAGGGAACATAGACCTCGTCCTCTCTGGTTTATGGATGTGAGTTAACCACTCTGCCACCATTCTGGACAAGGTATCCGCAATGATGACAACAGAGACGACCGACTTGGACGATTGTGGATGCGGTAAATGTGAACCCCCTTATTACTAGAACAATAAATAACACTCCTCTGTAATTTCGATGGCAATTATCTAGCGATAAAAGTCAAAAGCGGGACGGCACTTATGAACGTCTACTTCATACATTATACACACATAAACATTTAAACATTTAACACAGCAAAGTGATTCACAGGATTTTATCTTTAGAATCGTAATGGTCATTATCGTCATTAAATTAGTGTCCTTGTTTTCGACAATTCCTCAAAGGCCAGCAAATGAAAAATATATAAAACAGTAAGTGCAGGTGGAAATTTGAAGATATTTATTATATTATGTATAGGTATGTTCAAAACAAAGATACACAATTCTACAAAATATCAGTTTGGATTATGAAAATCGACACAATGGTCTCATTGACCGGCAGGTTGAGTCAAAAACTAAGTCATCTGATTTCTTAAAAAAAAGGACATTAAGAAAAATAAAATAAAACCGTCAAAACGGCTTCCGGGATATCAGCTTTTGTCAAAATTAAATTTGGCAGTTCGATAGATGAAATTAAGAAGCTTAATTGATTCTTAAAATCTTCTTAAGTCGGAATTACATTTGTTTTAAATACTTCCTTACTCCTTCTTAAATACTTCTTTACTCCTTCTTTAAGAGGTGTAACATTTCTTATGGAAAAAAATAAAATTTATTAATTGTTTGATTTTATTATTTTTTTTATTATTTATTACACATTTCTTTTGGTCTTTCAATTTTGTACTTTTATTTTCTATTTTCAACAATTTTAGCTTTTTCTTGTAATGATATTATTATCTTACACTGTAGTTGGAGACGATTTTTTGTATTTACCTGTGATTCTACCGGGCTTTGAACTAGAGTTCTTTCGCATGCTGTTCCTATGCGCTTCCTTTATTGCAATGCTTGTCTAAATTAAGAGCTAGTTGAAAGAAAGTTTTCGATTTTCAGTTGTGGAAAAGAATTGACGTAGGTTACTCATAGTAAAAAAGAAGCAATTATAATACTGACATCGTATTAAATAAACATATATGCACAACGAAAACTCAACGAGTTCAAGTTCCTTGAAATATTGAAAAAATGTTGTAACACGTTTTCAAAATATTGATTTTTTCAAAAAAAAATATTTGTTTTTTTTTCTAAACAAGGCTGGGAATTATAATCCCAGGCCTCCGGCATGACAGACCTACGCACTAATCACTACGCCACTGGCTACTACTCGTTTCAAGTGGTGCAATTAAAAATACTATTTTAAGAAGACTTAAAGAAGTATTAAAGAATCACCGAAATTCCGATTTAACTCCTTCAAAAAAAATAATTTTTAGAAGGATTAAAGAAGTATTAAAGAAATAAAAACAACTATTTAATAAATGCCAATTTTAGAACGCTTGAAGTAGAAGTGAACATAAAAATTTAAGTTCTCGAAGAAAAGAAGAAACACAAAATAAATAAAGAAGCCATACATTGGTATACCAATTTAATATTGAATAAAGTATAAATTAAGAAATGAATACCGTAATTTATACTATTTTGTGCTACTTGCGGTATATAGTGCATATGAACTTTTAATGCATAGACTTTGAAACTATTATTTGATGAAATTCACAAAACTATGACTGACCAATTACTGAAACTAGTTGACCTTTAATAAGGTAACTAAGTACTTTTAGATGACATACTTTTTCGAATATCCCACATATGAAGAGTTAAAAATTGTGGATGATCTTCGGCTCACCAATTTTTTGAAACCAGTTGATCTTTTTTAACCAATTACTGACCTTTTTGCAGATATCCCACATACATAATATGGGGTGCTAAGATCCTGGAGCCAAATAAAATTACATTCTAGGTCTTTTCAGTCAATCAATTATTAAGGGCCTGTTTCACAATGTCTGAGTTAATTTCTAATTAGTTACTCGACACATACGAAATTGGCCCGCCCTGCTTCGTGCGGGTAGACAAACCTAAGCTTCGTATACAAATTACAAAAGTAAATATTATTTTTTGACTTTTTGTAATCAAATACTATATATTTTCTTGGTTTTAAACCACTTCACGTTATGAAAGGCTACATTTGTAAAAATATGATAATCTAAGTCCAACCTTTATTGCTTTCCCAATACAGAAAGAATTTTTGTATTCGACAACAACTGTTTTATTTTTATAACATTTCACTCTATAGATACCGAATTTTTGAAAAAAAAAAAAAATAATTAGAACTTTACTTATACCTTGAGAATCATTTAATCTTAACTGATTCATCGTTCTCAAATATATTTTTTTACAGATATCGGTCTAGCTGTGTACGAGAAAGCAGAATATCAACAACGATCTTATGAGGCAGAACCAGTACTTTACTGTAGTAAACTAATACTGGGTACCACCGACGGTGTATAGGGGCCTTATACTTTTACAATTCAAAGCTGTTATAATTGACATGTCTAGACTCACTTCCATAATAAATACGGTAGGCAGGTAGGCGGCCTACCTTCTATTTCTTTAATCTTTCTAAAAATAATTTGTTTTAAGGAATTAAATCGGAATTTCTGTGATTCTTTAATACTTCTTTAAATCTTCTTAAAATAGTATTTTTAATTGCACCAGTTGAAACGAGTAGTAGCTAGTGGCGTAGTGATTAGTGCGTAGGTCTGTCATGCCGGAGGCCTGGGATTATAATTCCCAGCCTTGTTTAGAAAAAAACAAATATTTTTTTTTGAAAAAATCAATATTTTGAAAACGTGTTACAACATTTTTTCAATATTTCAAGCAACTTGAACTCGTTGAGTTTTCGTTGTGCATATATGTTTATTTAATACGATGTCAGTATTATAATTGCTTCTTTTTTACTATGAGTAACCTACGTCAATTCTTTTCCACAACTGAAAATCGAAAACTTTCTTTCAACTAGCTCTTAATTTAGACAAGCATTGCAATAAAGGAAGCGCATAGGAACAGCATGCGAAAGAACTCTAGTTCAAATCCCGGTAGAATCACAGGTAAATACAAAAAATCGTCTCCAACTACAGTGTAAGATAATAATATCATTACAGGAAAAAGCTAAAATTGTTAAAAATAGAAAATAAAAGTACAAAATTATTGAAAGACCAAATGAAATATGTGTAATAAATAATAAAAAATAACAAAATCAAACAATAAATAAGATTTATTTTTTTTTTCATAAGAAATGTTACACCTCTTAAAGAAGAAGTAAAGAAGTATTTAAGAAGGAGTAAGGAAGTATTAAAAACAAATGTAATTCCGAAAATATGATCTTAAGCATCAATTAAGCTTCTTAATTCCATCTATAGGACTGCCAATTTGGGCCTTTGCTCTACTTAATACGAACTTAAATCCGTTTTAAAGAAGAATGCAGGCACTGCTTTAGAATTCTTAAATCCTTCTTTATGTAATTCTGTGCTACTTGTGAAATAAATACATAAATGTAGAATGTAGGTGTTGCATTTATGAATTCATAAAAAAACGAACTCGAAATTTTGATTAAAATTGACATTACATTGATAGGGAAGACGAAAAAATGATCTCGCTAAAACGTCCATCTGCCTGTCGTGCGTACCTGTACCTGTCATAAAACATTTTTTGGCCAAGAAGGAAAATCTTATTTTTCTCAAAATCGGCTCCACGGATTTAAAAAAATTACTTCCAAAACAACTCCTACGATTTTGATAAAATTGTGTCTGTGTGTCTAAATTAATACCATCTATCATTTAAAAATATCAAAACTATTATTTAACCATTATTGACAGTACCTATCATAAAACGGCTTTTTTGATCTTCAACTATCTCATTTGAAATTGAAATTGATTGAAATTATTTTTTTTTTATACAGAAGCTTGTAGTAAATTTAAATTATATTGCATATAAGAATTTTCAAAAAAAATTACTTTTGGATTTAAAAAAAAAATCAATATTTCGGGTTAATGATTATGTTTTTGGAAGGTGGTTAAAATATAGGCTCCCATAACTAATTTATTTCAGACTTTAGAACCAGCACAGTGTGATCGCACATTAGAGCAAGTTCGTCCGACCCAGTCATTTTATTTTGACATGTGTCATACTCTGTGAGATAGTGAGGAAGTACTTTAACTCGCCATATTAAATCATAAAGGTTTATTTGTATGTAGGCCTCAAGCTCGATGTAAAGATGAACGAAAATTTCAACGTATATTGCTTAGGTCGATTAAAAAATTAAAATCTTTCAAAAATCAAGTCAAATTAATGGAAACTTCTAGAAATGGTGCTTAGATGCCTGTTTCCATCTCGTTATATTATTTAATCTGCTGATGTGAAACGAAATTTCTCTGTGGTCTCAAACACGACAGCAAAATGCTTACGTATAAACCAAAAAGCGAAAAAATACCCATTGAACGTGTCACCGATTAAATCGCATCAGCTGCATACTTGAAATCTTATACCTAACGAGAAATTGGATTGCTTTCTTATAAACAAATTTTTCACTTATTTTCGACTATCAGCACCAGCACCTACACACGAAACAATAAATTGAACATTCCTTCCATTTCATCTGTAATGCATACATTTATACGAGGACATACAAAAAAAAACAAATCAAAGACTAAATTACAATGCCCTTTGGCCATTAGATGGAATCATTTAAAATACCCCAACTGCAGGTGAAGCAAGAGAGATCATCCGTGGAGACAATGGTCGTCGACTGAGGAGGTGGTGTGCGCGATTTCATACATCCAATCCACACATCCTGCACAAATTCATCTGATACAACAACAACGACAAAAAAGTTCAAAATTAAGAGCCACAGTTGAAAAACATACAAAAACCACAGCAAAAGATCATGTAAACAAGGAAACACATCAGATAAAGCACACAGGAGGCACCTATTCAGTTTTTTTTTTGTTTTTTTTTTTTTTTCTGATGCAGATTCCATAGCCCATGAAATGTATTTTAACGCTTCACTGCGAAAGGACCCCAAATCCAAGCTCAAGTCAGATTATTACCGAGAGATGACGAAGATGATGAAACGGAAAACGAAGTTTGCACAAAAAAAAAAAAAAAAAAAAAAAAACAAGAATCCTCCTCCATAAAACTGAGATGGATTGACCAAAAAAAAAAATAAATACAATCCAATCCAATCCATTCACAAGGATATCCCGCGAAGCATATAATAACCTGCGATTTCAAGAACGCTCAATTCTGTAGCCCCGTGGTGCACTGTGTGTTTCGACTTTTTGTTTCCAAACGACATCGCGGTCATTAATCACATTCCGATGAAAATATTAATACCGCGCTCAGTGCGGTCGGTGCATGGTGGAGCGGCAGCGGATGCTGCATGCTGGAATGGAATGAAAGTATGCTCCAGTCAAGAATTAAGGTGGGTGGCATGGTGATGGCGGGGGCGGGGGTGGCATGACATTCAGCCTTGTTGCCATTTTACATGTTCATTTCAATAATTTGACACTTTTTACTTGCTCGATAGGGCACGTATTGGTTTCGTGTAAAAAAAAACAATTCGAGCTTGTAATCAAAACTAACACTACGGCGATGGAGAAGTCCAAAAAAGTTGGTTTCGTCATACCGTCCGTGCGTCTGTGCGTCCCTGCGTCCGTGCGTTCACTGCAATTTGAGCTGGAGCCTAAACGGGTGAGCCGATTTGCTTCAGATTTGATACAGAGGATTTTATGTTTTTTTTTAAATTTTCATAAGAATGACTGTAACGATTTTGATTAAACTTATCTAAAATAACCAAAGTAATTGTGAGGAAACTGCGTTTCAGTTTTTTGTTACAAAATCCACTTTACGAAAATGGGCTCTTCAATGTGTGGCTACATTACAGTTATTAACTAAAAGAAAAAGTTTGTGAGATCAAATCGTGTATGTTTTTTCATTCGACATTAATTATGTTGCAATTTTTCGCGCTTTGATCAAAATATCCTTAAAATTTCGTTCGAATTTTGATTTTGAAAATAATGACTTATGTACAGGGTGTGTTTTTTAGACGTGTGGTTTTTAATCTGGCAATACTTTTTTTGGAGTTGTTCTTTTTGACAGCTGTCACTTTATTTATGCTCAATTTGGTTTGCCATTTTATAATAAATAGATCTAATCCTGAACAACACGTTTGCAAATCGTGCAAAATGGGCTCGATACGAGATCGTTGTTGATCCCGATTTTCACAAGAAAATTTTGTTAAGCGATGAAGCTCAGTTTTGGTTGAATGGGTACCATAATAATCCAAATTGTCGTATTTGGATCGATCATAATCTATAAGCCATTGTTGAGACGCCCGCCGTTACATCCTCAATCCTTGGTCCATATTTCTTTAAAAATGAAGTCGGCCATAATGTTCAGTCCATGGGGAACGCTATAGAACCATGATTAATGACTTTTTCGTGCCTGAATTGAAGGATGTTAATGTGGACGACCTTTGGTTCCAACAAGACGACGCGCGGCGCTACATGCCATACAGCCAACGAAACAATCAATTTATTGAAGGAACCTTTTGGTGAGCGCATTATCTCACGTCGTGGGCCTGTGGCGTGGCCTCCAAGATCAGCCGATTTAACACCGCTGGACTATTTTTTGTGGGTTTATGTGAAGTCGCTTGTCTACGCAGATAAGCCCGAGACGATTGACGCCTTGGAAGAGAATATTCGGCGCGTTATTGCTGACATACGGCCTGTGATCGACTCAGAAAAGATGCCGATTTTTCCAAAAAAATCATCTTTTCACATGAAGCTCATTTTGATCTTGGCGGGTAGTAAACAAGCAAAATTGTTGCATTTGGGGCACAAAAAACCCGCACGCATACATTGAAAAGCCGATACACCCAAAACGAGTCACTGTTTGGTGCGGATTTTGGTCCAGAGGCATAATTGGGCTATTTTTCTTCGAAAATGAGCAAGGAGTGGCCGTTACAGACAATGGCGATCGTTATCGGGCCATGTTGAACGAATTTTTGTTCACAAAAATTGAAGAGGAGGATATTGGCAACAGGACAACATTATACGCTGCATTTAGTTAAATGGCAACGTTGTATACCTGCCTTTGGTTTGTTCTCCTTTTTCTTTGGGATAGTTCCATTTGAAAACAATGAAAACACTCAAAGCGGAAACCTCTCTCCAGTTACACTTCCAAAATGATTAGCGCCCAAATGTTGTAACAATCTGACTGCCTCCCTATGACTTCTGCGGTTGCGATTATCGACACACCACTATATATATGACATCACAATCAGTTTCAGTATATACCTATAGGTACACCAACCCAACCCTGGACCGCAACTTAAACATCTCGAAATTGATTTGTCCGATTGGATGTTTGCTGTTTAGTGTGTGCATGTGGTTTGTTGTTCCACACTTTAGAGTGTTTATCTGAGCGCCTTCAACAATATATAATATGACCAACACGTTGCATTGGCCAGGACAGGAGCAGGAACGAACAAACGAACAAGAACATTGCAACATTGCTGCAAAAGGTCGTGGAACTTGGAAGCTAGAATGATTATTTGTGGCGGATCGGATCGTACACTCTGTTGGGGCCAGTGTCTTGTCTCATTTGAGAAAGATCATAGGTCACATGCATGTCTGCCATGTTTGAGTTCCACCAAAGAATCTGTATACGCCAATGGAGTTGAATTTGAATTCTGCGGAAATTGGAAAGAATGTTTGTTTTCCTTATGTGTGTTGCATATTCTTCTTCTTATACTAAAGTGAGAAAGCGTTGATTAGGAGTGGTCAGCAAGGCTATAAGGAGGCGCGCGTGGTTCTCTAAAATTACCAATCGACGTAACATTTTTTTTCCGAACAGATGGTTTGGCGTTAATAGGGGTTGACCATTGACAGGCCATTTTTGGAGGATCTCATTGAAATTTATTGACAGGAACATATGGCAGAAAGGGATTGGTCGATTAGGGATGTACGTGTGGTCATTTTCAATAAACCGACCACAAATTAACAGATGTATGTGGATTAAACAATAAAATTGGTATTTGGAGAATTAAGAAAAAAAAAAAATTGAAAGGTGCAATATCCATCAATAATTTTGTAAGTCTACATTCAGGAGGTGTCATTTTGATAACACTGAATTTTTAAATGATATAATGTGTATTTTATAGAGCGCATATACATAACTAAATTACTGCTGCCTATACAAATTATACGGAATTGAGGCGACATGAACTTGCAATTATGAAAAATGCTATTTAGTCCGAAATGAAATGAAATTTTTAAGCTAAAAACGAGTTTATAATTTTCAATTTAAATTGGATAAGCCATATAAGACCGTAGTTATAATGAATAACCTTTCAACTGGGCAAAGCTGGACCTTCCAGAAAAAAATATGAAATATATATACTGCACATGAGGCCTCTATTTTAGCGTTTTGTTCAAGAAAATACGACTTTACTCAAATATCTAGATGCTAGCCAACCTTAATCCGACTACCGGAGCTAACCTCGGCCTGGTTGTTCATGAGCGACCCATGTTATTTGAGGTCACTGACCCTTTATATCTACTAAATTTACTAAATAGAAAAAATCGAACAACAATACTCTTATTTATTTACGTTATTTATGACTTATAAAGGGTTTTCCAATAAGAGGTGTTATTTTGATACTCAAAGAAAAATGGCATTTTTTGAGATAAATGATCGGATGTTTATTTCATTATAAAGAGGAAGGTATGCCGTTAATAATGGAACACAATATCAGCCAAATGGCCGCCACGACCACGCTTACAGGACCATATCCTTTTCATGAAATTTTCCATAACCAAATCGCAAAGTGGCTGCCCTATGTCCTCGATAGTCTCACGAATTCCATCTTTGAGGTCTTGAATCGACGCTGGGCTGTTGCAAGGTGTTAAATCACAAGATTTCGGTGGCCAATTGTGATCACCTTCATGCATTTCAAGGACTCAATCAGCAAAGACACGACGTTGTTGATGATCAGCCGGCTTGAGTTCTTGTGTTAACTGAACTTTATAAGCCTTAAGACCCAAGTCTTTTCCAAAGAACGACGAGGAATGGACAAACCTGGGTTTTCTTCAACACTTTGGGCTACAACAGCAATATTCTCAGTTGTTCTTGAGCGACGTGCACGGGTTTTATTCTTCACATCACTAACTTGTCCCAACAGCTCGAATTTGTCCACCAATTTCTGTATTGCGGTCCGACAAGGTGCTTCACGACGACCCAAAAATGTTTTAGTTTTACGAACCGTCTCTGCCAAATTTTCACCATTTTTATAGTGAATTTTAATAATTTCAATGCGTTGTTGAAGCGTGTATCGTTCCATTTTTATTAATGGCGTAGTTTCTTCTTGTCAAATGTCAAAAAATGACAGCTTCAAAAGTGACAGCTGCCGAAATAGCGGGCTATTCAAAATAACACCTCTTATTGGAAAACCCTTAGACGAGACTAAAAAAATAACAATTTATATCAGTTATAACATTTTTTCGCCATTTAAAGTATGAAATATGGGGGCACATTGAATTCGACGAGGTAGAAAATATTCTGCGATATTTTCTGAAAAGAGCGCTAAGGCTTCCAAGCAGTACTGCAAATCACATCCTCATGCTCGAAACGGGTCTGCCTCCGGTATTTATTTCAACACTGAAAATGCAGGTAGACTACATACTAAAAACGTTAAAAAAAAAAAACCTTCCAAAAAAACTAACTGGTTATTTTACGAAAGAAATTATCTTGGTTCGAGACCTGGAGTAACTTAGCCTTCCATTGCGGCCATCAACTTACTCTCGCTAAAAATAGACCAGACCAATGGAAACGTCAACTTTACGATCTAGTCAGCGCATTAGATGTTAAAAAACAAGAGGAGTTCATCACAAGAGCGAAACAGTCAACAAATAGACGTATTTATGCAATGCTCAACTACAACCTTACATTCAAAAGCTATTTCAAGGAAGAGTACCTACTCGACCGCCCTCATGTCACTCGTTTTAAAAACAAGAGGAGAGTTGCTGCCGCTCAACTTTATACCACACAGAGATGAGCGCCCAAAAATATGTAGCCTGTGTAATCAAGGAGAAAACACGTACCACTTCCTTTGTAGATGCCATATCTTAATGGAAACCCGGAGGAGCGTTTTCGGGAAGAGCTTACTCGGTGAAGACGAAATGTTCAGTATTCTTAACGGAGCTGATTGGAAAATTTTGTTCCAGTTTGTCAAGCTTGCGCTTTCCTACAGAAAACAAATCACTGAAGAACTTTTTTAAAAAGAACAAATTGTTTGCATTATCACTTTAAAGTTTAAAATTGTCAACTGGCAGACGGCTTGGGCCATGCTCGAAAATGTTAGTATATTACTATGAATTATGTTAAATTTAAAGAAAAATAAAACATTTATTAATCTAATCTTAATCTAATCTAAGTATGAAATATTCTACGCGCTTCGCACTGCTTGAAGAAATATATATATGGTGCCGGAAGTAAGCCCAACGGGTTCCAGAGGGACCTGGCCCCTGCGGGACTGCATAAACAGTACTCTTATAAAATTGGTTTACAGTAGACCACACAAATTACTTAATTTACGTTATGACATTACAGTGTGGATCTATCTGCGCCCTATTTTTTCTTAAAAAAAAACTTTTTTCTCTCATGAGCAACCAGACCGTGGTTTGAGCTGGTAGTCAAATTTAGATTGGCTAACATCAAGTGGCATACTTTACCACTTAATAATATTTACAAATAGTTATTTTATAGGCCTAATTATTGACTATTCACTGTAACTTAATTTTCAATTGAGTAAATGTTAAAAAGCTCCTTCAGTACGTTAAAAGCTAATTTCATCGGGTATTATTGACAACACAAACATTGTTGTGCCATTTTAGAAGGTAAATTAAATAAAAAACTTTTTTAAATAATTGGCCACTTATGCTCTGATACATTTTTATTTTTTTAGAGATGGTCGAACTTTGCTGAAAATAAATATTTTATTATTTTTGTATTAAAAAATTAATATTAAAAATTAAAATTTAAAAATAATGCACCAACCAGAGTTAAATTTGACTGCCTTTCTATTAGAACAGATATTCTGGAACATTTAAAAATGCAATTTTCGTACGAACGTCGCATATCATCTTTCAAAATTTTTGCACCTGATCACGTTTGTGATTTGCTACTTTCTCCAGGATTTTGGCCAAAATACTCTATTGCACATGAGGAGGAATAATTTTGCAAGAATTCCAGAAAATCCACCTGTTCAACCATCAAAAAACTGATAATCTATTATCAAAATGCGGGAGGAATGAAAACGAAGTTACAAAATTTTTACATGAACTGCCTGAATGGAGATTTTGACGTTGTAATCTTAACAGAAACTTGGCTTAACTCTTCTGTACTTGACGCTGAAATAGTTCCACCTGAATATAATCTTTATCTTTTGGACAGAAATTCATCGAACAGCCTACATAAACAAGGAGGTGGAGTACTTATTGCTGTTAAATGTTGTTACAATTCTAATGTTATAAATGCACATTTGAACACAGACTTGGAACTTATTACTGTTGAGTTATCGTCTTTACATTCTTCGTATGTCCTGGTTGCATTATATATCCCTTCAGGGTCTATAGCATTTTTATATGAGAAATATTCCTCGGCTATTACTGAAATAGCTCAATCTACAAAAACCTCTAAAATCATGGTCTTTGGAGACTTTAACTTAACAAATCTCGACTGGCAGCTTGATGAGGATGATAAGTCATCATTTATAATGTATTTGAAAGTGGTCCTTTATTTGAAAGAAATTTTATCGAATCAATATTTCTTACCGGAATGAGCCAAATCAATGGAATTCCAAATGAAAATGTGCGTTTGCTTGATCTCGTTTTTACCGACAGTTCATTATTATGTGAAGTTTCTAATGTTAAAGACTACATGCTACCTAAGGTGCCTCATCATTGTGCTTTACAGAGTGATATTACACTAAGTGATGAACTGAACAGATTATCTCTTAGCACACGGAAAACTGCATTTAATTTAAAAAAATAAATATTGCTAAAATTGATGAATTTTTTAATAATCTTGACTGGACTAGAATATTGATTGCGGATGATGAAAACAAGTCTGTTGAAAATTTTAATGGTATATTGAATAACTGTATTGAGCATTTTGTTCCTACCAAAATATTGAGTCATGACCATACATCGTTTCATTGGCTAAACAAAGATCTAAGACGTTTAAGGAACTTAAAAAATAAATACCACAAAAAATAGAAAATAACACATAGTATTTATAACTACCGATCTTTTGTTTATTATAGAAGACTATTTAATAATAATTTGAAAACATCATATAAAGCCTACATTGCCAAAATTAAGTGCAATATTTCAAAAAATCCTCAAGCTTTTTGGAATTTCATCAATTCTAAACGAAAATGCTCAACCTTTCCCTCAACCGTCCAATATAAAGATAAGACCTCAAGCTGTGATAATGAAATATGTGATATGTTTTCCGACTTTTTTCAACAGACCTATAGTACTAAAAAAGTAAGATGCTGTGATAAGACTGAACCTCAATCGAACTGTGATATACTTTTCTTAAGACTGAATGAAGATGAAATAGTGCAATACATTGACGATCTAAAAAATAATTATGTCCCTGGCCCTGACAATATTCCGTCTATATTCGTAAAATCATGTAAGTCTCACATTTCGTCCGCTATGACATTTATATTTAATTGTTCTCTGTCAACTGGTGTTTTTCCTGAATTGTGGAAGTCTTCTTACTTAATACCTCTTCATAAAAGTGGCAGAAAAAATTTAGTTGAAAATGATCGTGGTATAGCAAAACTTTCATGCATTCCAAAATTATTTGAAAATGTTGCGTGTAAACACATTCAGTTTCACTGCAGAGGATTAATTGCACATGAACAACATAGTTTTTGCAGTAACAGGTCAACTTCAACAAATCTTCTTGAATTCACCAATCAAGTAAATAAAAACTTGACCGAAGGCCTTCAAACTGATGTATTCTATGGTGACTTAAGTAAAGCATTTGATAGAGTTTGCCATAAAATACTTCTATTTAAATTAAACTGTTATGGACATCCAAACTGGATGTTGACTTGGATACCATCCTACTTGAAAAACAGGACCCAATATTTCAAACTGAAAACAACACTTACCCCCATACGAAAGTCGATTAAATCCTCTAAACATGTCGACACTGGAAAAAAGGAGAGAGATTAATAATGTCATGTTCTTATTTCAACTTCTGTCGGGATCTATTGACTAATCTTATATTTTAAGTCAACTCAACATCAATACCCGTCCAAGATCTACTAGAAATCCAGCGTTCTTTTACATATCTAGCTCAAGGGTCAATTATGGTTTAAACGAACCTCTTAATATTATGAGTCGAGACTTTAATAAATTTTATAGTTTAATTGATTTCAATAAATCTGCACCTTGTTTGAAACTTATTTTGTATTCTAGACAGCCAAATTAAATATGATTGTATCTTTCTTATGTTTATTATTTGAATTGTTATGTAAACAAATTGTTTAACTAAACTGTAAAATATTTTAAACAACTTTGACGTGATTGTCTGTAGTTGAAAGAAATAAATAAATAAATAAATAAACGTTATACAAATAAGTGTTTAGATATATTTGAGTAAAGTTATAATTCTTTAAAAACGCCATAACATAGAGGCCAAATGGGCAATATTTTTTGTCTCAAAGGTCTAAACTCCATCTTTTCCCAGTTGCAAGGTTATCCGTTATTTGCGGGACAACCTGTATATACAAGATGTGGTTTATGGTCGTTGTTTTTAAACATTATTAATGTGACAAAAAACCTACAAAATGTATTTTTCAAGCTAGTAGTTCTAAAAAAATAGAAAAATATTGTTTTAAAAATAAAATTGACATTCAAAACAAGACCAACTCTATACCTACTGTTTGCATAAATATTATCAATATTATTATTTTTAAAACCCTTAGGCCCTTTTTCACAATGTGTGAATAAAGTTCTGATTAGTTACTAGACACATAAATATTGGCAGAGGGTCATAAGTCCATAAGAGAAAGAATCACAGTTGTCCTTGAGCTTTGACCCACCTAAATAGGTTATCAATCCAAAAAATATGTTATGAATCTTGAACATAATTATAACCCTCTGCACCTATATTAATGAGTTGAGTTACTAATCAGAACTTTAATCAGCCATTGTGAAACAGGCCCTTAAAGTTTCTTGGATTTATTTTTATGGAAGTTATTTGTTAATGTAAAACTTTGAAATAAGCTGTCTGTACTATATGTAAACGGAGATGCTGTGATGTCAATACGAATGGATTTCTCTTTTTTTATAAAGCAATGAAATTGTGCCTGTTTAAGGATAATTTAGGTCTCAAACCAGATGTTTTAAGTTACAGACTAGTGAATGGAATCATATCGGTTGTTGTTTAGAGCTGCTTTTTTGCTTAAGTTCATTAAATTCGCCATCAGTGGATTGGATTTTGAATTTAGGGCTATATACCTTATCATACTTTTTTGTTAATTTTTTCAATTTTTTGTGATTTTTCATCAACTTTTTCGCTTAGAATACCAAAAATCTAATTGATTTTAACCGATCAACTTGAGTAATTTGTTTTATCGTATAACGAGAACGACGCCCAATATTTTTTTTTTTTTTTAAACAAAATGTAGTCCCAATATTTTCATATTTGTTTTACTTGATTTATTTGTTTTATTTGTTTTCTAAATTTTAATAATTTTGATGTAGTATTTTGTCAAAATGTCATTAAAACAATTTATTTTTTTGAAATAAGTTCAAGTTCAAATAAAGAAAGTTTTACATAACATTTTGAAAAAAAAAAAAATTTGAAACCATTTTTATCATTTAGCCGCTTCATAAGTGATGCATTTTTTCAACATCTAGCTACTCAATGTAGAAGCATTTCAATGTGGAGTGCGTATTTAGAAATAACTCGTAAAAAATCGGAATCCAGATTTTGATCCAAACGGACATTACGATCAGGGAAGACAAAAAAATGTGTCTCGCAAAAACGTCCATTTGTCCTTCTGTTCGGCTACAGAATAAACGGATGGGTCTATTTTCCTTAAACTTTTAAACTTGGTACCTAGCTTTTTTGAACATTCCCCTGACATGATTTTTTCAAACAAAATTTGGAATTTGAAAAACTTAATTACTCAAAAACGACTGAGTCGATTTTAATAAACAAAAAGAAGTTTTTTTAACATTATCTAGAAGATTTTTAACAAAAATTATTCTTATGACTTAGGTCCCACACAAACATTTAAAAACCTTTACGGAAAATCGTATTTTGTTCAAAAACGACTCCTACGATTTACAAAAAAAAAACCAAAGTGTTTATATAACTTTTTAGGCTTTCGCGGTTGATTGACATAGTAAAAATTTATATTTTCGGATTATTCCGCGTTATAAAATTTTATAACGCGGAATAATCGGAAAATATATATTTTTACTAAATTGTTTATGTGTCAAAATTTGTACGATCTACCTTTTAATTTAAAAAAAAATTAACATTTTACGTTTATTTTAGAACGTTTTATTTTAATTTCGATTATTCGGCTAAAATTAATTTTTAAAGAGAAGCTTGTATTAAATTAAACTAATATTGCAAATCAAAAATTTTTAAAAAAAATTATTTTTTTGGAAATTCGATATTTCAAAAACGAGTTTATATTTTTTTTTTTAATTCAATTTTTAACTCGATATTACTTGATAATTAAGATTGGCGTACCTACCAATTTTTTTTTCTCAACAATGGTTACAAAATGTTATATGTATCTACATTATAAAGGGTTTTCCAATAAGAGGTGTTATTTTGAATAGCCCGCTATTTTGGTAGCTGTCACTTTTGAAGCTGTCATTTTTTTACATTTGGCAAGTAAAAACTACGCCATTAATAAAAATGGAACGATGCATGCTTCAACAACGCATTGAAATTATTAAAATTCACTATAAAAATGGTGAAAATTTGGCAGAGACGGTTCGTAAAACTAAAACATTTTTGGGTCGTCGTGAAGCACCTTGTCGGACCGCAATACAGAAATTGGTGGACAAATTCAAGCTGTTGGGACAAGTTAGTGATGTGAAGAATAAAACCCGTGCACGTCGCTCAAGAACAACTGAGAATATTGCTGTTGTAGCCCAAAGTGTTGAAGAAAACCCAGGTTTGTCCATTCCTCGTCGTTCTTTGGAATTAGGCATTCCACAAACGTCATTACACCGCATTTTGCATAAAGACACAAGAACTCAAGCCGGCTGATGATCAACAACGTCGTGTCTTTGCTGGTTGGGTCCTTGAAATGCATGAAAATGATCCGGAATTTCATCGAAAAATCATCTTGACTGATGAGGCCCATTTCCACCTCGGAGGCTACGTCAACAAGCAAAACTGTCGCATCTGGGGCTCGGAAAACCCAAGAGTTATTGTTGAAAAGCCTCTCCATCCTCAACGCGTGACTGTTTGGTGCGGTTTATGGTCCGCCGGGGTCATTGGACCTTACTTTTTCGAAAATGAGGCTGGAGCAACAGTTAGGGTCAATGGATTGCGCTATCGAGAGATGATTAATAATTTTTTATGGCCGGAATTGGATGGTATTGATCTGGACAACGTTTACTTTCAACAAGACGGCGCTACGTGCCACACAAGCAATGAAACCATCGATCTTTTACGGGAAAAGTTTCCGGACCGTGTTATCTCTCGAAGAGGTGATCACAATTGGCCACCGAGATCTTGTGATTTAACACCTTGCGACTTCTTCCTTTGGGGCCACGTGAAAGATAAGGTCTACGCCAACAGCCCATCGTCGATTCAAGACCTCAAAGATGGAATTCGTGAGGCTATCGAGGACATAGGGCAGCCAATTTGCGATTTGGTTATGGAAAATTTCATGAAAAGGATATGGTCCTGTAAGCGTGGTCGTGGCGGCCATTTGGATGATGTTGTGTTCCATTATTAACGGCATACCTTCTTCTTTATAATGAAATAAACATCCGATCATTTATCTCAAAAAATACCATTTTCCTTTGAATATCAAAATAACACCTCTTATTGGAAAACTCTTTATATCTACAAAATTTATTATTTTTAAGACCACTCCTTCGATTTTTAATTTTTTTCTCATAAATCAAGATTAATCAAAGAAATAAGATGGTTTCCATACGGGATCAAAACAGCCTGAAAAGTTTTAATCAATTCATTTCTAATTTTGTTGATTTTTGTTAAGTTTTCCAGATTCCCATTCCATTCGTTAATCCGAAGTTATGAGTCCAAACTTTTTCGTTTTTTTTTTTTTTTTAATTTTCATGGTTAAAAAAGCTAAATTAAAAAAAAAAAAAACTAAGGAACATCGAAAGTTATGTTCTAGTGAAATTTTTATTTTTTCTATACCACATTTATTGTGGCCTAAATCCTCTCCTAAAAAAATATTAATTTTCAAAATTTAAAAAAGTCATTTTTAAAAATATAAGGAGATACAATTTTTAAAAAGTAATGGATTTTGCCCCTAGAAAAATTGCGCCCAACATTTTGGTGTTTGAACTTTTCCAATATCATTGATACTTATCGAGGTATCCTCTCCTTAACGAAAATAAAACTTTGGATGCAACGATCTTCAGCTTCATGCATCTTATACGAATCACCCTGTATAGTTACGCCCACAATTATCTTATTGTACTATTTGTTTCATTAGTTCATCAGTTACGCATATAATTTAATAATTATTGCCTTTTAATTAATGTGGGTTACTGTGGCGTATGTGGAACATTTTTTTCTGAAATAATTTTTTTTTTTACAAATCTTTTAAATATAATTTTTGTTGTATGTATGTATTCGATCTCACGACGACAACCCACGCAAAGAAAACGGAATAACGATTTACGAATTTTCTTATGGAACGTACGATCGCTCTATAGAGCTCGAGCTGCTCAGCAGCTAGCCGATGCCCTGTCAAAATATAAAGCTGACATAACAGCACTTCAAGAAATAAGATGGACAGGGAATGGTGTTCTACAGAAGAAAGATTATGACTTATACTACAGCTGTCATACAAAACACCATGTGCTCGGGGTAGGCTTCCTAGTCGGCGAGGCGAAAAAATGAAGTCTGCCATCATCGGCTTTAACGCTATAAGCGAAAGGCTATGCACCCTTCGCGTGCGAGGCAAATTTAAGAACATCAGCCTCATTAACGTTCACGGACCTACGGAGGAGTCCTCAGACGAAGAAAAAGAGACTTACTACGAACAAGTCGAGAGGGCCCTCAATGCCTGTCCAAGGTATGACGTAAAAAAACATCAGCCTCATTAACGTTCACGGACCTACGGAGGAGTCCTCAGACGAAGAAAAAGAGACTTACTACGAACAAGTCGAGAGGGCCCTCAATGCCTGTCCAAGGTATGACGTAAAAATCATCCTTGGGGATTTGAATGCAAAAATAGGTCGGGAGCCGGTATTCAGGCATTACGCAGGCACCCATAGTTTGCATGAGAACACTAATGACAATGGACTTCGAGTCTTAGAATTGGCAGCATCGAAAAACATGGTCGTTGCGAATACCAGGTTCCTGCGTAAAGATATCTACAAAGCCACCTGGGTATCACCTGATGGAGTCACTCGTAACCAAATTGACCACGTGTTGATAGACCGTCGCCACTACTCGAACTTGATGACGGTACGAACGTACCGAGGTGCCAATATCGACTCGGATCATTATCTTGTTGGTATGGTTTTCCGAGGGCGGATTGCCTTGCGAAGACGTATTGCTTCCGCCGATCAGGTTCGAATCAACACGTCTGCTCTACGCAATGAAAACACCAGTAACACCTTTGGTAATGCGTTAGGACTCGCCCTAGAACTGGGTAGAGTAAGTCCTGGAGCCAGTATGCTGGGCGTAGATGAGAAGTGGACACGCCTTAAAAATACTGTCATTAGTACTGCCAACTCCATCTTAGTGAGCAGTCGTAGAAATCGGAACGACTGGTTTGATGATGAATGCAAGCTAGCGACTGAACGTAAGAATGTTGCGTACCGAGCAATGCAACAATCTCATAGAACGCGGGCACGCGAAGACGAATATAAAGAGCTCAGAAGAATTGAAAAACGGCTTCACAGACAGAAAAAATCAGCCTGGGAGAAGAACATAATCTGTGAAATAGAGAAAAGCCGAGAGCGAGGTCCGCACCAGGCGCGGAAGTTCTACCAATCCGTCCGAAACATGACGCAGTACACACCACGCTGCACATTCTGCAAGGACGGAGAGGGAAATCTGATCACCGATCCTCAAAGCATACTGGAGCGATGGGAAGTGTACTTCAATGAATTGCTAAATGGTCAGCTCACTGCAGAAGTGGAGGCTCCACTACTACAAGAAGAGTACCCTATGTTGCCGCCACCAAGCATAGAAGAGGTTGAGAAGGCTATAGGCCGGCTAAAGAAAAACAAAGCCCCGGGAGCCGATGGTATACCAGCCGAACTATTTCAACACGGTGGGCCAGCTTTACGTCAAGCAATTCATGAGATTATAGTGCACGTGTGGGAGCATGAAGAAATTCCAGAAGACTGGCGAAAAGGTATAATTTGCCCCATACATAAGAAGGGAGATGTCACAACGTGCAGCAATTATAGAGGTATCACGTTGTTGAGTACCGCCTATAAGATACTCTCCTCTATCCTACAAGACCGGATAACCCCATACGCTAAAACCATCATCGGACAATATCAGTGTGGTTTCATTCCAGGCAAATCAACAACTGATCAGATCTTTACCCTTAGGCAGGCGATGGAAAAATGTCTAGAATTTAACATCCCAACATACCACCTGTTTATAGACTTTAAGGCCGCCTACGATAGCATAGCCAGGGTAGAACTTTACAAAGCCATGAGAGAATTCGGCATCCCAAATAAATTGACACGACTATGTAGGTTGACCATGACCAACGTAACAAGCCAAGTAAAAATAGCCGGATTGCTATCCAAACCAATCAACATCTTTAATGGCCTCCGACAAGGGGATGGTTTGGCCTGCCTCCTTTTCAACCTGGCGTTGGAGAAAGCAATCCGTGACTCTGGCACGGCAACAAGAGGGACCATCGTCAACAGGTCCAGCCAGATACTGGCCTACGCAGACGACATCGACATCATCGGAAGAACCGAGCAAGCTGTACGCATGATTCCTTCATCCAGATCGAGCAGGCGGCACAAAATCTGGGGCTGCACATTAGTGAAGGTAAAACAAAGTACATGATGGCGTCGAATGCGAAAGGAACAGTTGGTCAAACAATCAAGGTAGCGGAGCACGAATTTGAAGTGGTGCAATCCTTTAAATACCTTGGGTCAATAGTAGCAGCCGATAACAATATAGAAGAAGAAATACGCGGGCGGCTTCTCAAATCCAACAGAGCCTACTATAGTCTGTCAAAGCTCTTCAAATCCAGAAATCTCACCATAACTTCAAAACTGCTGCTGTACAGGACCATGGTCCTGCCAGTACTCACATATGGATCCGAGACTTGGGTGCTTAGCAAAAGGCACTCCGACCTCTTAGCCGCGTTCGAGAGAAAAGTCTTAAGGAGAATTGTTGGCCCCATATGTGAGGAAGGACGATTCCGGAGACGGTACAATCATGAATTTTCCGCAATCTATCTTGAAGCAGATATCGTGACAAAAATTAAGCTCGGTAGACTCCGGTGGGCAGGGCACCTAGCTCGCATGAGCGAAGAGGAACCTGCTCGGAAAGTTCTTTGTGGTACATTCTATGGTAGACGACAGCGTGGTAGACCATGCTTGCGCTGGAGAGATGGCGTAGACCAGGACGCCCGGAGCCTTGGGGTGCGCAACTGGATGGCGGCGGCTCGAGACCGGGATGGGTGGAGAGACTTGTTGAAGGAGCCCAGGACCGGACCCCGGTTGTCGAGCCGACGATGATGATGATGTATTTTAAATGATTAAAGGAAAAAATATTTACATACATATTTGAAATTTGGACAATGATGTCAATGCACAGATAATAGAGTTTTAACAGTTTTTCGCGCAACTAAAAAGAAAACTATGAGCTCCCGAAGTATATGCCCACTAGTGGAAAGCCTTGGCACTGCCGGCGGGGCTTAAACAGTTTTTTTCAGCTTCTGTACAACAAACTATTTGTGATTGAGGCAACCAACATAGAAAAATGTTTGTTATATGAACGAAAACGTATTGAAAAGTTCATTTGAACTTAAACTTTGGAATCACACACACAATTTTCTACCGTATCAAGTTGCAGTCTGACCTATAATATGATGAAAAAAATCAAATAATTTCAATGCCCGCACTTCTTTAATTTATAAACAATATTTAAGGATTTTTTTTTTACTAAGAACTCAGTGTTTTAGAACAATGAATCAATACAAGGGACTCGCACACCAGCAACCAAACAAGTGTAAACATAACTAACAAAAGAAGGCGCGGTTAATGAACAGTATGTAAAGTTTGAAAACCAAACAGAAACCCCACCAAACGACAACGACATGGGTGCGATATCCGTGTCCTTTTTAACGGCCAGGGCCAGCCACTGTCGGTTTTCTATGTATGAAAACACTCACCGGGATAAACTCACCACAACAACCTATTAAGGGGAGAAGTGGGTTTCCTTTTTTTTTTTTTGCAGGATATTGCATTGTTTTGAATTTCTTTTGAAAGGATTTTTGAGTTCTGTAGCTTGGGTTTTGTTTAAAAAAAAAAAAAGAAAAAAAACAAAGAGAAGCTTGGGGAGTCACATCATTTATAAACAAATCTACATGTTGAAAATTGGACTTTACAAAAGTTTTTCTCTTCCTTTATTTTTTGTGTTTTTTTTTTTTTTTTTTTTTTTTTAAAGGGTCAGGAAGGATTTTTGTTGCTTTGCCTTTTTTGTGATAAACTTTTGCTATGCAATATACCTTGCTGGTCAACTTTTATTTAAGACAATGGCTTTTGTATATGAATAGCTGATTTGCAAAAGGGCAATCAAATATTGGTGGCATTGTTATTAAGTCAAAGGAAAAATTCGTAGAAATTAGTACACAAAAGACCGCTCTCCCTAATAAGGGGACATTTTGGTCATTCTTTCTTTTAGGAAAAACATCTTTTTAGAAAAGAATAATATATATACTACAGGTACCTATATACCTTAACTAGTGCCAACATGTAAATGGACTTTATTAGATTTTGAGTGCATGTTTTTATTTATGTATTTAGCTTTAGTAAAAAAATCAAAATTTTATTTAATTCTTTAAATATTTGTGAACTTTAACAACAGCTCAAATTAATTTTTTTTTTCTTGCAACGTTTTGGGTATGAAATTTTTTGTTTCAAAAAAATAAAAAAAATGTTATAAGCAA
Source organism: Leucozona laternaria (assembly GCA_932273885.2). Taxonomy (NCBI): domain Eukaryota; kingdom Metazoa; phylum Arthropoda; class Insecta; order Diptera; family Syrphidae; genus Leucozona; species Leucozona laternaria. Next base: position 61,604,454 of record OW026367.1, on the reverse strand, counting down.
ATTTTTGGAGTGGATGTACAACCAACATTTGAGTATGAGAGGTTATAGATGTATGCATCGTGAAATCGAATACAAAAGTGCTGGAAGCCATTTATGGTGGTGGGTGGTCCAAAATAGCAATCGTTTAAATTTTTTTTTTTTTTGGGAGTTCACACAATTTCATTTATACTTGCGATATATCTAAGTGCTATCTATAGGGCAAATCGAGGTTTACATCATTACATTACGGTGCTACGGAATAGTGTAATTTAATATTTTTCCATTTTAATTTAAACTCCAAAATTAGAATTTTTTATTCAATTTTTATTTTAACTCTCAATCGAGAGAACCTTACTTATTTTACGGATATTAGAAACACTCATATAAGAAAAACTCGCTTATAAGAAACACAATCAAAAACCCAGTGTATTTTCTTTATATTTCCTTTTGAAAGTAATCGTATATAAGAAACTCGCCTATAAGAAAAACACTCTTATAAGAAACTCACTTTTACGTACCAATATCAATTTTAAGAATAAAAAAGAAATGCTAAAAGAAAATTAATTCATCAAAAAACCTTTGTCAAAACTTTCATTAGAGTTTTTATGCTGAATGAATGAATGAATAATAATTGGGGGTGATTGCACTGCGACCTATAGGTCTATTGTGCCCCCATCCGGAGCTAGATGATCTTGCTCATTTTATAGCTCTTCCTCCAGCTTAACACCTCTAATGAATTTGAGTATCTGGCGAACTTTCAGAGAGGGAAATTCGCCCTCTTCTACCTGGTAATGTCCCAGGTGTTTTTTCCTCTGATGCATGAGAGCATCACATCTACCTAGAATGTGGTCCGGTGTTTCCTCATGAGTACTGCAGAATCTGCAGGTGGGGCTGCTTTCTAGACCAATGACATTTAGGTGTCTTCTGAGTCTGCAGTGGCCACTGAGGAGACCCGTGATTATTCTGAGGTTGTTTCTACTTAAGCTGATGCAGTTCTTGAAACGTTCTTGGTTATAGTTCCCAAGTAACAGTTTTGCCTGCCTAAGCTTAGGAAGTTCCTTCCAATTTTTGGATCTTTTGACCTCCTCCTCTTTTTTGATTTTGTTTTTAATCACATTTTCTCCTATTCCACAATAGGGCTCAGGTCCCACTAGGGGGGTTGTTGCACCTGTTTTTGCTAGGGAGTCTGCCTCCTCATTGCCCTGGACCCCGATATGGCCAGGTACCCAATAGAGTGAGACATTGTTGTATTTGCCAAGTTCGTTTAGCCTGTGCACACATTCCCACACTATCTTTGAGCTGATGGCGTACGAGCTTAGTGCTTTGAGTGCGGCTTGGCTATCTGACAAGATGGCAATATTTTGGTTGCGGTATTTCCTTTCAAGATTACGATCTGCACATTTCGCTATGGCGTGTACTTCCGCCTGGAAAATGCTAGTAGACTGTCCCATCGGTATAGAAAGTTTAGTTCTAGGCCCAAAAATTCCTGCCCCAGTCCCTTCAGTCGTTCTTGAACCATCAGTGTACCACTTGATGGTATTTGCTTTGAGTGTGTAGTTCACTGTTTCGCCTACCCACTTTTCCTTGTTACTTAACTCCGTTTTGAAGTTTTTATCGAAGTTATATTTTTTAATCATACCATCTCTGGGAATGTCAATAAGGTTTGTTACTGTCGACTTTAAAATGTTGTCTTTTTCTCTAAGACTTATACACTTACCAATCCCAGTTCCCTCCTTTGTAAATCTCATTATGGCTCCCTCAGCTGTACTTACGATGATATAGTGTAAGGGGGTCAGATGGAGAATAACCTCCATCGCTGCTGTAGGGCAAGTACTCATTGCTCCCGTAATGCATATACATGCGAGCCTTTGGATTTTTTCTAGCGCTTTCCTAGTTGTTGCTAATTCGGTTCTTTTGTGCCACGCAACTGCCCCATAGGTAAGGATGGGTCTTACCATCATGGTGTACATCCACCTGAGGATGTTTGGTTTGCAACCCCATGATCTCCCTGCAAGCCTTTTGCATATCATAAGGGCCTTTGTGGCTTTCCCGACGGTAATTTCAACGTGTTTGTTCCAGAGGAGTTTACTGTCTAGTGTTATTCCTAGATATTTTACCTCTTTATTTGTTTCAATTACTTCACCAGCTAACCGGATAGGTTTCATGTGTGGTAGAAGTCTTTTCTTGGTAAATGGTATAATCGTCGTTTTTGCAGGGTTAATTGTTAGTCCTACAGATAGACACCATTTCCTTGTGATAGATAGTCCTCTTTGGATAATATCGCAAAGAGTTTCTTCAAACTTTCCTAGGGCGGTAATAACGATATCATCAGCGAAACCAATGCATCGTATGCCTTGAGAAGTAAGATTTTCTAGCAGTTCATCCACTACTAGACTCCACAGCAAGGGTGATAGTACCCCTCCCTGTGGACATCCTCTTGTTGTGGATATTGTTTGTACATTTGATCCTGCTATTACCTCTGCTGTTCTAGTGCCCAGCATCTCACCAATCCATCTAGTTAAGGTTATGGGTACGCACTTCCTTACAAGAGCTCTGTTAACAGCTTCATGGGAGGTATTATCAAAGGCTCCCTCTATATCTAGAAAGGCAGATAATGCCGTTTCCTTTGCTTCTAAGGCTATTTGTAAGGTATTCGTTAGTTCAAACAGGGCAGTTTCTGTAGATCTACCCGCTCTGTAAGCATGTTGGCGTTCATTGAGAGGCCTATTTACTAACACTTCCGATCGTATGAAGTTGTCAACTATTTTTTCCAACGTTTTCAGTATAAAAGATGTTAAGCTTATCGGCCTGAAAGATTTTGGATGAGTTGTATCTTTCTTCCCTATTTTAGGAATAAAGATTACCTTAGCTCTTCTCCATAGGCTTGGTATATACCCAAGTGCTATGCTACTTCGAAGTATGCTAATAAGATATGGCATGAGATCTTCTTTTCCCCTCTGAAGAAGGGCTGGAAAGATGCCATCTACCCCTGGAGATTTGAATGGTTGGAATGTACTTAATGCCCATTCTATCCTTTTACTCGAACAGATATTCGACGCTAATTTCCAGTCTTCTCTGTTTGGTTTGAGAGGTATTCTCCCTAGTGAGTTTCCTACTAAGGGTAGGCTGCCTGGAAAATGCGTGCTAAGCAACAGAGTGGACCTCTGCTCTTCATTTTCAGTGAAACTTCCATCATTATAGCGAAGTGCTAATGATGTAATTGTTTTCTCTTTTGCAAGAGCTCTATGTAGTCTTGCCGCAGCCGGGGTTGAAGAAATACTCTCACAGAAGGATTTGAAACTATTCCTCTTGGCTTTCCGAAGTTCTTTATTGTACTTGGTCAGCTCTGCTGAGTAGTTATTCCATTCCCTGGTTCTTTTTGCCTCATTAAAGAGTTTCCTAACCTTGGATCTTAATTTTGACAGGGTTTTGTTCCACCACGGAGCATCTTTCCGTCTTGTTACTGATTTAAAAGGGCAACTGAGTTCATATGCCTCTTGTATAGCCCCGCTAAATTCATTAACTGTAAATTCTAACTCAAGGTGACTATTAGTCGTGCTTGCTGGGCCTATATGTTCCAGGTTTGATTTTAAAATCGTTTTGTATAAGTCCCAGTTTGTTTTCTTAGGGTTCCTTCCAGAGGTATTCTCTGTGAGAAGGCCTTCTAAGCTAAACATTATTATTCTGTGATCAGACATGGAGGGTTCATTTGATACTCTCCAATCCCTTATTAGACGGCCTACGTCTGGGGTTCCAAAAGTTATGTCTAACACCTCTTTTCTTGTTCTAGTAACAAAAGTAGGGGTATTCCCTACATTGAATATTTCTAGGTTTTTTACCAACATGAAATCTAAAAGGTACTCACCCCTTATGTTTATGTCGGTGCTACCCCATGTTGAATGGTGAGCATTTGCGTCGCACCCTATCAACAGTGGTAGTTTCCTTTGGCTGCAGTAGTCCACAAGCTTTTGCGTTTCAATTGGTGGAATGTTGGCCTCATCACCGGCGAAGTAGGCTGCTGCAAGTACCACTGTCCGTAAATTGCCCTCGATGGTAATTTGGGCCTGTATCGGGACCAGATCCCTCGTCATAAATTCTGAAAGACATATAAAGTTTATATTATTTCTTATTTTTATGCACGTTCTGGGCGAGTCTTGTCTCGTGTCCCATATTAGTTTAGAGTCACTGCTTGTCAGCCCTCTTACCTGACCCCCGTAAATCCAGGGTTCTTGGATCAGTGCTAGCCCTATGTTGTCCGCAGTGAACTTCCGCGCTAAGACAGCTGATGCCGCCTTCGCATGGTGAATATTCACTTGGGCTAGTCTAATGCTGATCCCGCGTCCAGTCATTTGCTTTTAACAGATGGGGGCGAATGCCCCCTCATCTGCCAACAGATGCTCCTCTTCCTCAATCGTAGGAAGCATTTCGTCGCAGTCGATTCGGCTTGGAGAGAGGTCTATGCCCTCCATCTCTTCGCTTCCTCGACCTATTGCAACATTAGCCAGTGACACCTGGCTAACAGAGGGAAGTGTATTGTTGTGTGTGGGGGAGGTTGGTAAAACCGAAGTGGTTTGAGGGAATGTGGCAGATGGAATAGGGGTAGGAGGGTGGTCGTGAGAGGTGTGGAGGTGGAGGGTTTTGATTGGGAAGTAGCCTGGATAGATTCTTCCAGTTTCTTGTCAGCGGGGATAACTATTACGCCAGCACCGCCTTCCGGTTCGTATAAGGAGCTTGGTGCTGCGAACTTCCTGAGCCCCAAGACCGTTATTTTGCCAAATTTGTAGTGAAGTTGGTTTCTCACTTTAATTATGGCCTCCGCTGACTGGCTGTCGATGCTGATCACCAGCAATTGCCCTTTGCCTTCAATTTTGCTACTCAGCACTTTCCAGGCTTGGACATTAAGACCCTCGTTTTGGGCTTGGATTAATGACAAGGACTTCTTGTCATCCTGTCCCATACTCTTCGGCAAGAACATCTTTATCGTTTGCATCTTGGGGATTTCATCACCCATGCACGACGTCAGTTCTGTGCCTTTCCAAGTACTAAGCTTGGATGCCCTTTGTCTTAGCCAATTTGCTGTTTCTTGCCCAGCACAATCAACCAATAACAGACCCGTACGGAAGTATATGCCATTAAATTTCAGTTTGTGCTCCCAACCAAGGGCAACTTCCTCCACAATGGCTTCTTCCAGTGTCGACAGTTCGTCGGAACTGAGAGTTACCTGGGGGTAGTCCCTTGGCAGAACAGCAATTCTGACACCAATGGCCACACTAGCATATGAGTGCTTTGTTACGCCGGCTTCTACTAGAGCGGTTTGTGAACCCGCTGTAAGTGTCACCGTCGTCCTGGGTTTTTTAGCAACTTGCATTTGGGGAGGTGTTATTTGTTCGCTTTTCCTCTTACCCTCTACCAGGCTTTCTGGAGGTCCGTTGCTTGGGACCGTCTTTCTCTCTTCCACTTTCTTCCTGGCTTCCTGCGGGGACATCCCCGTTGCAAGGAACCGGAGATACCATTTTGTGCCCGCGCCACTTAGCCCCTTCCGTAGTGGGTCGTCCAGAGCGCCTGGCTTTCCCAGTTCCGGAAGCGGTCCTGTATTGCGGTTTCTTTTTGCTGGTGGTTTTGCAAGTGGTGCCGAGGTAACTGTCGTAGCTGCTGGTGATGGTAACTTCCCATCGCCAGTGCCTTCTGCAACCTTCTTAACATCTTTTACTAGCACGGGAGGTATTCTCCCCTTGCCAGTGCCTGATGTGCTTGGAATTGCATCTTCCATTTGCCTAGGAGGTATACTCCCCTGACTAACGGTTGACGCTCCTCCTTGAGCTGCCCGGTTCAGCAAGTCCCTGTGAGGTATCCTCTTCAGGTATTTACTGGCTGCCGGTCTCGAATCTTCTCCACGGAGATTTCTCTCCATGTGATCCGCATATTCACTCGCGGTAACATCCCGCGGAGTGTTGAATTTTTTAAGATTTTTGTTGTTTTTTTGTTTGGTTTGTTTTGGCATATTGTTCCCACGAGTAGCTAGAGAAATATTGGGGTCCGCCATATCAGAGCTCCGCATGACATGGTAAGGTCTAAGTTACTCTTTGATTCGACCTCGTTTCAAAGAGGTACCGTTATAATACAGCCGGTATACCCCCTGGCTGCAAACCATCCAATGGGCACGGTGCTCGTAACACCCTGGATTAGGGGGGGCAGTTCTTAGTTCGTAACTCCTCAAAAATCGCCATCGAATCAGGTTTCCCCAAAACGATGGGTCAGATGAATCTTTGAAACTTAAGCCTACGCACCACTACAAGGTGACTGCCACGCGTAGGAAGTTTTTATGTTTAAAAATATACTAGATAAAATTTGTCTTGTATACTTAGATATGTGCATTTATATTATTATGTAAATAGTTTATGGCAACTTCTTTTTCAGGATTTTATACACATAAAAACCATTGATTTTATATAAGAAATTTTCATTCTCATATCCGTGTTTCTCATATAAGAAATTTTCTTTCTTATATCTTATATTATATAAGATTTTAAGACTTTCTTATAACCGTGTTGCACTGTACCGCAAAAAATCACATCAGTTGGACAACACACATAGGGCTTACTCAGCAAAAATGTTCAGTTTTGGTGTCTAAACAGGTATCCACACATGTACTGAGAAAAAAGATTTAAAAGATATTCTTGAAGTATTCGTCACTTCCTTCGCAAGAGGCGTAGCCGTTTTTTTTGGGTTGCCGAAAATTATTTCCCAAAATCCCGAAAAAGTATATAGAATGAAAAATTTGGGCAAATTGTACATGTCATATAATTTTTCTGGATTTTGATTTCGAGAAAATAATTTAAAATTTTTACCTACAAGTTGAGTTAACATCCCTTAAGATAGCAACTGATAGACAATCCCTTTAATGCTAGTTGTTTTCTTATAAAGGGTCCGCCAAATAACTTCTTTTTTTTTTGAAAATGGCGCAAAACATCGAGTGTAGCTTCGGCTGTGTGGCACGTAGCGCCGTGCTGTTGAAACCAAATGTTGCCAATATCCTCCTCTTCAATTTTTGTGAACAAAAATTCGTTCAACATGGCCCGATAACGATCGCCATTGACTGTAACGGCCACTCCTTGCTCATTTTCGAAGAAAAATGGCCCAATTATGCCACTGGACCGAAATCCGCACCAAACAGTGACTCATTTTGGGTGTATCGGCTTTTCAATGTATGCGTGCGGGTTTTCTGTGCCCCAAATGCGACAATTTTGCTTGTTTACTACCCGCCAAGATCAAAATGAGCTTCATCTGAAAAGATGATTTTTTTTGGCAAAATCGGCCTCTTTTCTAAGTCGATCGCAGGCCCACTTAGAGAAGCGTATACACAACCATATTCGTTTAGCGGAAGGATAAAACTAATTATCTGTCAAATCAGACATGAGCTAAGTGTTACCATTCACGAAATAAGCACTAGTTGAAAAAAAAATCGTTAGATGGCGGACCCTCTATGTTCATATTTCTTCATCAGGTTGAACAATATTATTAAACAATAACATAAATAAATAGCCCCAAACAATTTCATAAAACCATAAAATATTACAAAATTTGTTTCACGGAAACCAGATAAATACTTTCTGAGAAGACGATTTTGAAAATTTAACATATTTATTTTATTTTAATTACGCGGGATTTTGACCCTTCGGGATTATGGGTTTAACGGGATTATGGGATTTTAAGTTTTCTGTATTTAGGTTTTTCTGGATAAAGGTTTTTCTAGATTTTGGATTTTTTTTGATTTTGGATTCCGGGATTATGTCCAACTCCCGTTTTTATTATTTTAAACCAATCAAACCCAGGCTTTAAACTAATTTTACATAAGATACGGTTAGGTTATCAATGGTAAAATATCGTTATTATGCACTTTTTAAGATATAACTAATGCTAAGAGCCAATATCAGGGCTAAGGGTAAAATCATATTATTCAGCCTATTAACAGATTTGTAAAAAAGATCTTCCTTAATGTGAAAGATAAAATCATCAAAATACAAATCCGATACAATTTCCCAGATTGGACTGCAATCGTTTATCTTTAAACATCTTGCTCTGAACGCCAATTGAATTGGAGATAATAAATTCCTTCGGGAAATGTGCTCAATTATTTTTTCAAATACCTTCGACAAACAGGACAAAATACTCTTATCGGTCGATAATATTTCATATTCCTTTCCTCGGAACGGGTTTTTTAGGGACAAGAGTTATTCTAGCCGCTTTCCAGGCAGTTGGAAGAGTTGAGAACGCATTTCAGTGGTTTTTTAAAAATGAGTCAGTATGGGTTTATTGCATATAGGGTAAATTTAGTTTTGTTAACCAAAGAGGAATGACATCTTCTTTGAGGGTCTTAAAAATGCTTACAATTTCATCAACAGACACAACCTTGAAACTCAAACTTTAAAAGTATTAATTTATTAATTCAACTTTGGGATTGAATCTGTTAGGTATTTCGATTGAAGCTCTAAACTTGGTGTTTAGTATATTAGGGTTCAGGTTAGGGTTAGGTTAGGGTTGGGGTTGGGGTTGGGGTTAGGGTTAAATTTCGAGGCAAAAAAGTTTTGTTTATCTGACCGGCTGATGCAAGTTACTTGGTTATGGAAACAGCAATACTGTCGTCAAGTTTCAGGATTTTGACGTTTCCTACATTTTGATTCATTACATCCACTTTTGAAAAAAAAAAAAATGACTTAAGTATGAGATTTCGTTCGTATCGTTCAAACACGTATGATGCGCCTTAGTTTGAATCCCAAATCGCATTTTATACCATAGAAATGAGACCTCAAAATCTGTAGTAAATTTCAAAACCCATTTTATTCATTTGAGTTTTTGCCTCAATATCCATTAAAAGTTATTTTGATCTTTTAAAATTATTCTTGTTTTTCTTATTAGGTTGAAACCAAGAGGTTAATTTCAAAACCCATTATTCATAATTTCTTTTGCTATAACTCCAAGACTGAAAACCCTAGATCATGATTTCTAGACTTTAATTATGGGAAATGCTAATTAAGTCCTAAAAGATGTTTGGTTTAGAAGATAAAAGTTTTTTCTAGATTTACTCGAAACATATATAAAATTGCGAATGAGAGAAGTCAATATTGTAGGCGATGTACAAAAAAGTGTATTCATGATCTGAAATACCATCCAGGAACAATAATTGATCTTTTAATATTAATGTAAGAAGGATCAGATACAATTATTAAATATATTAAGCTTGGTAAACAATTATTGATGTATGTGGGAAAATTAATTCTAATGCAGTAAAAAAGTTGCAGGTGAACAGATTCTGTTAGGTTTATAGATGCAAACTGTTACACATTTCACAATCTCAATCTCCAAAATTATAAATTCGATGTCATTATCATCTGATTTGCTTTAAATTTTAAATTTAAGACAAGATCTACAAAAACTTGCTTTCTTCTGGCTTTCAAAAAAGGTAAAGGGTTTTTCAACAGAAACGCTACAAGAGTAGAGCAACAGGGACAGCAAACGACGCCATATTTCTTGCCGCTCTTTTAAGATTTCTCTTCAGTAAGGTTTGCCATTTCATGATAGAAAGATATACGAGCCAACAACGAGTCGAAATTATTAAAATTTACTACCGAAATTCAGAGTCAGTGGCTTCAACGTTAAGAGCGCTACGTCCAATTTATGGTCGTCATTCATAATCGTCCTAGCAGATCAACAATTGAGCATCTACAGCGTCTTGAGAATCCACAAGCACAGTACGAAATGTTCCCGTGTCAGTGAGACAAAGAAGTGCCGCTGAGGCTTCAGTTGCAGAAAGCCCAAATGTGTCTCTCACACGTTGTTCTCAAGCGTTGGGCATCTCTGTGACGTCGTTGTGCCGAATTTTGCGAAAATATCTTGGCCTACATCCTTAAAAGATTAAATTGACGCAAGAACTGAAGCCGCTTGACCACCAGAAGCGTTGTATGTTCGTGAATTGGGCTGAGCAATATAATAATGAGCAAAAAAATAATTCGGATTTTCATCGAAAAATCATCTTAAGCTTGGTCAATAAACAAAATATGCGGTATTGGTCAGGCAGCAATCCACACGTACTCCATGAGTCATCATTGCATCCCGAAAAAATTACGGTTTGGTGTGGTTTATGGGCCGGCGGCGTCATTGGGCCGTACTTCTTCCGTGATGATTAAGACCGGCACTTTACTGTGAATAGGGATCGCTACCGTTCAATGATAACCGAATATTTTTGGCCCCAATTGGATGATTTGGACTTGGAGGACATGTGGATCCAACAAGACGGCGCACAGTGGTGCGAGAGCGGAAAAAAGTCTTTTGAAAAAGTCATGTCTATCGTTTTAAACTTTATGTTTAAGTACTCTTAGATAACCCGAGCGTATGATTTAAAAGTATTTTTTAACATATATATTGTATGTTCTGATTTACAAGCCCTCAAAGTTGAAAAATAATTTTACTCAAATCGCGAACCGTATTTTCAACAAATTTTGAGATGTTTTTTTCCGAAGTTCCTGTAGATAAATTCTCTAGCTTCTTAAATAATTTAATTGGTCTATTTTCGATTATCTAAAAATAAAAAAAAATATTGATTATTTATAAAAGATACCTTCTATAAGTAGCCTGAAGCTTTAGTACTAAGAAAAAATGATTTTTTTTTAAACTTTTTGATTAAAAAAAACAGCTCCAAAAGATACCAAGAAAGTAAGTATGCCACCATATGCTCCATATATTCATGTTAAAGCACAGAAAAAATCAGCTGCAGATACGTGCAGATGTGGAAGTTATGCTCAAAAATGTTTCACTCAATCGGATTTCAAAAAACTCCGTCTTGACGGTGGTGTTTACCAAAAAGTTTGATTACTTCGGTATTAATTGTCAGAATGAACTGGTTAAGCCTATTATTTTAAGAAAAAATGTCAAACTTTATTTTAAAAATAAAACAAAATTAATACATTGACCCAGGGCTGAGAATTTCGATTTTTGCGAAACCATTTATTTCTGCCTGGAAAATTTTTCAACTTTCAACTAAATTTTATTGAAAGCAACACACGAAAAATAATATAGTTTTATGATATTTTGAATTATATGATAGAGCTTAATACAAAATAAAGAAAAGGATTAGGGATAATCTTTTATTTTTTTTTAATTTTTCGCTAAAAGTAGGGCAGGTAAAAATAAAAAAAGGTGTTTTTTTTAAGTTTTATTGCTTTGTTTTTGTTGTGTATTGCGTAATTTTGTATTACCTGTAAGGATTAGTAATGGCTTATTAGATTAAAATCTCTTACTTAAATCTATATATATAAAGGATTAATGAAAAAAAGTCAGTATTGAGTTATTGAGCATTTGTGCAAGGTGTGTAAGACAAATTTTTACTCTTTGATCAACCAATAAGTGAACGTGAAGTGAAATATAATAACAAACATATATAGTGAATTCAATACATTAAAATATACATAGTTAATAATAATATTTTATTCAAAATAAAAAGTTCAGGTTTTACTAAAAAAAACTTTTATTTAAATATAACATCAAAACCCTCAAATTTTATAAAAATGTCAATAACTTTTTTTCTAACAATTTTTTCTTGACCAAATTTTGACCAAGCATGTATAAGACTAATCTTAACATGTTTGTCAAATTTCATTAAAATTCGTTTAATAGTTCAGATTTTACAGACTTTTTTCCGCTCTCCCATACAAACATCAAAACACTCAAATTTTAGAAAAAAAGTCAATAACTTTTTTACTAATGATTTTTTCTTAGCCAAATTTTGACAAAATGTGTATAAGACTAATTTAAAAATGTGAATCAAATTTGATCTTAATCCGTTAAACAGTTCAGATGTTACAGATTATTTTTCCGCTCTCCCATACAAACATCAAATCCCTCAAATTTTAGAAAAATGTCAATAACTTTGTTTGTAATTATTTTTTTTCAACCAAATTTTGACCAAATATGTACAAGACTAGTCTAAACACGTTTGCCAAATTTCATTTAAATCCGTTGAACCGTTCAGATAAAACAGACTTTTTTCCGCTCTCCCATACAAACCGAACCACTGTGCGGCGCACAGTGGTGCGAGAGCGGAAAAAAGTCTTTTGAAAAAGTCATGTATATCGTTTTAAACTTTATGTTTAAGTACTCTTAGATAACCCGAGCGTATGATTTAAAAGTATTTTTTAACATATATATTGTATGTTCTGATTTACAAGCCGTCAAAGTTGAAAAATAATTTTACTCAAATCGCGAACTGTATTTTCAACAACTTTTGAGATGTTTTTTTCCGAAGTTCCTGTAGATAAATTCTCTAGCTTCTTAAATAATTTAATTGGTCTGTTTTCGATTATCTAAAAATAAAAAAAAAATATTGATTATTTATAAAAGATACCTTCTATAAGTAGCCTGAAGCTTAAGTACTAAGAAAAAATGCTTTTTTTTTAACTTTTTGATTTAAAAAAACAGCTCCAAAAGATACCAAGAAAGTAAGTATGCCACCACATGCTCCATACACTCATGTTAAAGCACAGAAAAAATCAGCTGCAGATACGTGCAGATGTGGAAGTTATGCTCAAAAATGTTTCACTAAATCGGATTTCAAAAAACTCCGTCTTGACGGTGGTGTTTACCAAAAAGTTTTATTTCTTCGGTATTAATTGTCAGAATGAACTGATTAAGCTCATTTTTTTAAGAAAAAATGTCAAACTTTATTTTAAAAATAAAACAAAATTAATACATTGACCCAGGTCTGAGAATTTCGATTTTTGCGAAAACCATTTATTCCTGCTTGGAAAATTTTTCAACTTTCAACTCAATTTTCTTGAAAACAACACACGAAAAATGATATAGTTTTATGATATTTTGAATTATATGATAGAGCTTAATACATAATAAAGAAAAAGATTAGGGATAATCCTTTATTTTTTTTTTATTTTTCGCTAAAAGTAGGGCAGGTAAAAATTAAAAAGGTGTTTTTTTTTTAAGTTTTATTGCTTTGTTTTTGTTGTGTATTGCGTAATTTTTTATTACCTGTAAGGATTAGTAATGGCTTATTAGAATAAAATCTCTAACTTAAATCTATATATATAAAGGATTAAAAAAAAAAGTCAGTATTGAGTTATTGAGCATTTGTGCAAGGTGTGTAAGAAAAATTTTTACTCTTAGATCAACCAATAAGTGAAAGTGAAGTGAAATATAATAACAAACATATAAAGTGAATTCAATACATTAAAATATACATAGTTAATAATAATATTTTGTTCAAAATAAAAAGTTAAGATTTTACTAAAAAAAAAATTATTTAAATATAACATCAAATCCCTCAAATTTTATAAAAATGTCAAAAACTTTTTTTCTAATAATTTTTTCTTGAGCAAATTTTGACCAAGCATGTATAAGACTAATCTTAACATGTGTGTCAAATTTAATTTAAATTCGTTTAATAGTTCAGATTTTACAGACTTTTTTCCGTTCTCCCATAGAAACATCAAAACCCTCAAATTTTAGAAAAATGTCAATAACTTTGTTTCTAATTATTTTTTTTCAACCAAATTTTGACCAAATGTGTATAAGACTAATTTTAAATTGCGAATCAAATTTCATCTTAATCCGTTAAGCAGTTCAGATGTTACAGATTTTTTTTCCGCTCTCCCATAGAAACATCAAAACCCTCAAATTTTAGAAAAATGTCAATCACTTTGTTTCTAATTATTTTTTTTCAACCAAATTTTGACCAAACATGTATAAGACTAATCTAAACATGTTTGCCAAATTTCATTTAAATCCGTTGAACCGTTCAGATAAAACAGACTTTTTTCCGCTCTCCCATACAAACCGAACCACTGTGCGGCGCCACAAGCCACACAGCGAATGTCACAATCAATTTATTGAAAACCAAGTTTGGAGAACGTGTTATCCCACGTAATGGTCCAGTCGCTTGGCCGCCTCGGTCGTGCGATTTGACGCCGTTAGACTATTTCCTGTGGGGCTACGTCAAGTCTATAGTCTATGCCAACAAGCCAGCGACGATTGATGAACTTCGTACGAATATCGAACGTGAAATTGCAGCAGTATCGGCCGATTTATGCTTGAAAACCGTCGAAAATTGGGTTCAGCGTCTGGACTTCTGCAAGCGTGTCCGCGGTGGCCATGCAAAATATATCAAGTTCCATACATAATGGCATCAAACTTACTTTTACAGGAATAAAGAATTTCATTGATATCCAAAACCGTTTTTGTTTTATTTATTTTGTAGCGCTCTTATTGAAAACCCGATATAACGCATTTTAGTAAGTGTAAGTGTAAGTTGTAAGTGACATTTTTTAAATAATTATTTTTTTTCCAATTTAAATACTTTTATATAAAATGCGCCAAAACACCATTTTTGCACTCTTTTGAAGTATTCTCCATAACCTTTCATATGACATAAGTCTCATCACTGTCCTAAAGTCCATACAAATTTGCCCATGGTCCTTATTCAACATCGTTCAAATAAAGTTACTCCTGCAGTGTACGATTTTTTTTAAACATATTAAAAACTTTAACATTTAGGTATATAAAATGCCTTCAGATTCTATAGTCAAACAATTCATTACAAAAAAGTTTGAAATTGCCAAACTTCTCATAAATGTATGTCTATCAGAAAAGTGGATTTGAAAAATATACCTTCTCATTCAAGATCATTACCTTGTTCCTAAACGAGAAGATTTTCCCTGAACTATACAATCTATCAAAGGAAATCTTAAGTCTAAGCTAACATACATATAACGCCATACAAGCATATATATCATGAATATATGCATTTCAATATTATTTGATTGTTTTAGAAAGCTATATCGTATTAATGGACTCTTAAAACGCAGTCATCCGTCATCAAAAAACATTAACGAACCTGTGCCTGACACAAGTCAAATAAAGTAATGCCCTGCACTGCACCGTATTATAGCTCAATATAATGTGCGCACGAGAAAGTTGCTTTGCGTGCATCGGTCGTCGTCGCAACGAAACTGATGATATTTCAAACCAATAATTTTATTCATTAAATCATAATACTACCAGGTTTCTATTATTACCATTACCATCATGAGTATTAGTGTAAGCGAGCTATAGGTGTCTAATAGAGTAAAAGCCTTTTACTATTTTCATGTATTAATCATTATTTTCTCTCCTTTTTATCTTATGAACATTCGCGCCCCTTTATCAAAAAAAAAAACACATTGATTTTTATGACCTTTAATATCTAACGAAAAAAAAAACCTTTTGGTCAACACCACAGCAACACACAGAGAGTCTTTCTTAACATTGGTCATAGTCAGTGATATAATTCCTCATTGAATTTATGAGGCTTGAATTATGGCCAAGAAAACCTCCTTCCTATACTCTATACCTACCTACTGATATGATGGTCATCCAGTACATTATTGTGTTTCTATTTATTTATCTAACTTTTTCGTTCCGCTATTTCTATAAGAAAATTACACACTCTCACGTGATATTAAAACTTGCGATCACGAATTTGATGACGCTGCGCTGTTACTCTGCACACCATAAAAGAAGTGCTTACGCAGAGTGACGATGTCCACTGATACTGATATTCAATAAGGTAGGTACCATCTTAGCACTGCTTTGGTATACCATCCACTTGGCAATTAACTTTTTTTTAAATGCAACAACAACATCAAAAACAACTGTAGGAAGACGCGAGTAACTTTGTATCTTTCTCACTGAATACGCGCATAATATTGAGATTTAATTAGGGAAAGACCACACAAAAACAAAACAATATTTTCCATCGTTGCGTCGCCGTCGGTAGTGCCCATAATGCCTCAAGAAGTTGCCGTTTGAGGCAAAAGTTATGGGGTCCCCCATATTCATATCCGACATCGTAGAAGTTGGCTTAAACTTAAAGCAAAATCTATTTTATCAACTTGAAGGGGTCCTATATATATAAATTCAGTGTACATCACTTGCATAATTCTCTTTGAATTTAAATACAATATCATCGAGATGGGATTACGTAAACCCAAATGAAACTCGCTTGGGCTGCAAAGCGTGGCATTGTGGACTGTTTGATAGCCGTATAATTGTGGTTGCTCTAAAATAACTGATTTCAAAAAGTCTTTACCAATAAGTTGACTGGAATCTATGAAAACTTTACCATCAATTTTAAAGTTATTTTTTGGAGTAATTTTTTTTACTTGAATTGGGCAATAACAGCCATGATTGTGCAAGGTGTCCCCTTAAACGTTTAAGATAATTTGGGAAATTATTTTTGGGAATATTCTAATAAAAAAATCGTTTATAGTAAGGGTCTATCTCCAAAGTTGACATCATTTATCGGGGAATTAAAAAAAGGCTTAAGTTGGTAGAAGCTTTGTTTATTACTTCATTTTTAGAAAAAAAAAAAATACTAGCCTCCGTAATTGCGTTTAAATAAAGTTGGTAATCCGGTTTGAGTCTTCATATATCTAATTTCTATGCTTGTTCCATTTTTTTTGTTCATGCTAGTTTTCTCCAAAAAATGTGTAATAAACATAACGTTTTACTATTTTTACTTGCGATATACAAAATTATGTATGTATGTACCTATATACAAAGGTATACTATATGCCAAGTTCTGATTTCATAAAAAAAAAATTGAGTTCGAGATTTTGATCAAACTTGTCATTACGATGATAGGGAAGACGAAAAAAAGTTGGTCTCACAAAAAAGTCCGTCTGCCTCTGTCTGTTCGGCTACAGCCTAAACGGATGGGTCAATTTTCTTTAAACTTTTTACCTAGCGTATTTTATATTTTTAATAACGGTAACTGACATACCTACAAAATGTTTGAGCCAAAAAAGGAAAATCTTATTTTTCTCAAAATCAACTCCACAGGTATATTCAGTAAAATTAAATAGTAGATTAATTTTTAATGAAGAATTATTTACACCTTAGGAAGAATATTGTTTACCATTTTTTTCAAAAAAAATTGTTTTTAGGATTTAAAAAAAAAAATGTTTGAATTTTTTTTAAATTCATTTTTCCAACAAAAAAAAACTCGGTATATTTTCATTAAAATTTTAAAAATCGTTTTTTTAACATATTAAATATTTATTTCACTTAAAATACGAGCCATTTACCTATACTGCCGTAATAACTAAAAATGACGTATCAAATGTTTGTTTTAAAGGATATTAAGGGTTAGCTTTGACATTTATTAATAGAAATAATACTATTTTTATTGAAAAAGAAGTATTTCGAATGTTTAACCCCGAATTTATGGATATTGAAAACAAACACACGTTTTTATATAGGTATATTTACATTTCGTCAGTTCAGTAAAATATTGTAGCAGTCCTTGTCGTAGTGAGTGTTGAACTATCACGGTGGAGGTCCAGGCTTTGATTCGATCATATTCTAGCATAAATATTTTATAGGGATACTGACATTAGCAAAGTGGTGGTAATTCCTTCAAGAGTATATCCGATCATGGTAAAGTGACTCTGATTTTACCTATTTGAACTCGGCAGAAAATTGTGGGCCCTCTCTATTACTGCCGACAAACAACACGAACGCACAGGAATGGTTGAGAGTGTATAAGTCACTAGACCATGGTTACACACATTTTAATTTATTTTTTTTTATAAGAATTAAGTGGCAGAAAGAGACTAGATATAAGAGTGTTCATGAGGAATATTCTATGATATAGAGGGAGGGCCACGGGGCAACTATCCCATTTTAGAAAACTGAAGTACCTATAGGTAGTTCATTTTTTACGAGAAATTTCCTTTGGTATTTCCAGCATGGCTTTTTCCAACACACTCTTTATAATAACCTCTTGAGAAGTTCTATAATGTCACGAGCGTGAAGTATTAAAACAAAAATTGTATGATGAGAATAGCCATGGGAGATTTCACCTTCTAAGGATAAGTATTACTTGACCATCACAACCAAACCCCTGGACTTGAGGGCTTGAGGATAAGTGCCAGCAAGTACGTGTAGCATACAGAACGGGGATCCATGCAAACAAGGCCTAGAGTTTCTCGCAAGTTCTACGTTTAGAGAAGAACTGGATTCACACAATAAAAAAGGAGTATAGCATGAGAAGCACTTGATTGAACGCTTAAAGCCGTTCGTCAACAATTTGATAGGTCCATATCAGCGCAGCTTTGGGCCATCAGGAAAGTACACTAACGACCAAAAATATTAACACTATGGCAGATCTTGGAAAAAAAAGGATCTTTAAATCCATACCCAAACACTTAAGGTTGTTTTGAGAGGAAACTCCGTGTGATTTCTGGGGAGTGGAAGACTAGATTCAACAACGAACTACACAGCGACACCGACCTATCCAACAAAGTAAAAGGAAGCGACTGAAGTAGCAGCTATCCATAGAAAAAGCTGGCTGAACAAGCTTGTTGGCTGAGGCCCTGGTCAACACCAGTCTGTAGCGTCACCGTCAGTAAGTAAAAGTGTATAGATATTGTTAAACTATGGATGAATAAGCCTTACGTATATGCCTAGAAAATTTAGGCTTTCACTTCAAAATTAAATTTGATAAGACCAGAATTTAGGTGGAGAGATTAATTTGTAGCGATATGTTAAGCATTTCCCCAAAAAATTACCCTAAATTTTCATCAAGGGCCTCATCACGTAAAACTCAAAGCTATAGGACCATGTCGTTTCCAGAGTTGCTATCTCTGTCATTTCCTTAGAGAAAATTAAAGATTAAATTAAATATATCTTTTAAACGATATCGTCCAATAGTTTTCGTTGTACGTTGTTATGGTGTGAAGTTTTTTGTTTTCTAAATTAAATAAACCAATTTACTTGTGTTTTCATTTTCTTCACAACTTTTTGGTCTAACAAATAAAGTGCTTAAATCTTCTTTGTGTAGAATTTTAAAGGCTGTAATTTTTGATTTTGGCATTTTTCCAACAAAATTAATAATTTCGGTGATATTTTACCTAACAATATCAAAAGCAGCTGTTTAAATTTAGAGTATAGGTATGTACTTTTTAGAATGTACCTAAGCCTAAAATTTTAAAACAAAGCTCTCCATATAAATTCAGCTTTCTCTACCTCTTTTTGTAGAATTTTTCTGGGCTATCAGTGGTTCCATCGCACCAATAGATTATAAAGTAGATAAACTTTAATTTGTCAAGAAATTGGCAATAATTTACTCAGAGTAAATCAACTGTCAGCTGTCAAATTTACTATAACTGTAAACAGCGCTACCAAATTCATAAACTAAACCTCTAAAAATAACACTCTTTATAAATACTCATTGAATGGGTTAAATATCTTTTTCAAATTGGAGAAATTGTAAGCTGAAATTGAAGTATCGGAGAAACTACTAAAGTGACTATCTCGAATTTAATAAAAATCTAACTAGAATTCATTAATCATTAACGAAAAACGACGGTACCTACGAATTGTATACTAATTATTTTTCAAAGCCCAAATTTCTAAACCGAAACTAATATTGGCAAATTCATTTTCATTATAACCTACTTTCGTTTAAAACGGTTCACAAAAGAAATGTTTATTAACAATATTATACAACAAAAACACTAATACCATGCTCCATATCATTTTGAATGTTCATATACTTATAGCCTTTCCAATTTTTTTCTCGCAACACAATAAAAAGCCCATCACTCACTTGTCACTTGTTTCGTGACCCTCGCGTTTTGACATGCACCTGTGACCCCGGTCACGAACGCGCATAATTTATCAATTAAAAGCCAAAAACTGTCACACTAACCAACCATCAAATATCTCATAACGAAGCAGAAAATTTACGGCAATCACCTCAACCAGTTTTCTATAGATACAATAACCAGCAACCAACATTACCAGACTCAGCAGTAAAAATCCATCGTTTGCTCTAGAATCGAGAATAGCGACAAAACCAAAAAGAAGTCAACAAAAAAGTATCTTTTCCGCTCATTACTCTTCATTTGGCTCAAAAGGCATTCCACTAGAACTAATTGCCACTTTGTGGCCCATGATGGACGAACCATTGTTTTTGTGAGGAAAGAAGAAGACCTGATGTGCAAGAAAAAAAACAAGAAGAAGAAGCAGAAGAAGAAGTGTCGCAAGACACCGTCACATGGTTTCCCAATTCTGAACACCATACCAATGTCCAGTGCCGCAGTATAGCTGTATTTGTATATCAGTTACAAAAGATCTAGCGATCGCCCCAATAGATGGAGCTACATTACATGTGATGCCACCATCATACCATCATATTCAAACCACCGGACCGACCGCACACGATATAGATGGGACACCAGTTCCGTTCGAATGCAAATAGCTTTTGAGCTTGATGGAAGCAGTGAGCGTGAGGGAGCTAACGTATTCTGGTGCAATATTTATCGTTGGTACGTTCGGTGCGGTAGTGGCTCAATCGAGCACTCGCTCTCTCTATCGCTGTGCTGGTTTAATGGTGAAACTTATGGACACACGTCGGCGTCGTCGTCCTCTAAAGAGATTCGGTCAAATAACTCATGTCGAGCGTGGCTTTTGTATATGGGGACGACCAAGACCAACAACGGCGACTTAGACGCTCCAATATGTGGATGCGCGCGAGTAACCAGGCAACACGGCTTTAGCGAAGAAGACGCGCAGTCTCGCTTTCTTGGCTTGCTTGACAAAGTGGAAAATCCGAAATAGAAATTTGGGACACATACACGCAGATTGTTGGATTGTGGTGAGTAGATGGTGACCAGGCTTTTAGCAGACCCAAGTACAGTACTGTGCATTAGCAGCATGCAGCAGCAGAAGTCCCTGCCTCACTGGAGATGATGAGATGCAGCAGCAAAAGCTATAGCAGTGACGCGGTGTATGGCGGCGCAGCGGTGGCTTGACGGTAATTCATGTGCCAGATTGTTTGTATGTTTATGCACGAAGGTTCCAACAAATGCACTCAGGTGATTGTGGGTTTTTAATTGAAATGCTAATGAAGCCATCCAACCACGACACTGTGTCACATTTTGACTCCAGCAGATGCGCAGCGATTGAGAAAGAATTTTGTGAGCGCGCAATACAATGGCGATGGCGATTGCGTTTGCGAAAAAGTAGCATTGCTTAATGCTTAACACTAAGTTTTCGTGTTGCCGCCTTGCCGAGATGGTCTCAAGTGGCGGAATGCGTAGTGCATACGGCTTCTAATACTGAGTAAATCTGATAACGTGGGTTCGATCCCTATGATGGGCATGTAGAAAGTTTTTCATAATAAAATTGGATTAAAGCTCAACACCACTAATAAGAGGAGACTGATGATAGGCGGCTTGGCACCCCTTGAAACAGCTAAATATATCTCTAGCCAAAATAAATGAATTATAAATTAATTCGTAAGCAATTGGTGGTAGCACCATTAAGTTTTTGTTCAAAAATTCAATGAAAAGAAAATCTTGGAGTGCCATTTTTCTGAGATAAGCCCAAACATACAAACAAAATGGTTTTGGTGTCCATTAAAAACATACAAACATACGAGTAGGTACGTCCATTACACCGATTGAAAAGTTTTCGCCGTTAGTTATTCGATAATTAGTTCTGATAACTTCGAATTTGTAGTTCCATGTTTTCTATGTCTTGTGCTACTTCGCTAAGTTGATATCAACTTCTCAACCCTTTCAGAAAAGGGTAAAAACTTCAAGAATAGAATGGTTTTTCTATCTAATATTTTGCCGTTCGGTAGTTTTTAATTATTTGTGACAGTTAAATTTATTTCTATGTTTTGTTGATGATTTGCTATGGTTCAACTAAGCTAAGCACTCTCTCAAAAACGGGAAAACACTTCTTGTATTGAATGGTTTACTGCTCAATAATTAGCGGTTAATTATTCATGAATTAGTTGTGACAATTTCAATGTTTTCGTGCAATGTTTTCTATGTTTTTTTGTTTTTACATATGAAATTCATATGAAGTTAGTTAAGCACCCCTAGAAGTGTTTAAAACTTGATTTTTTGAATGATTTATTGCTCAATTATTTGACGGCCATAAGTCGTCAATTAGTTAAGAAAATTTCAATATTTTCGTGCTATGTTTTCGATGTTTTTTGGATTTATATCAAGTTGGCGAAGTATACCTCCACAAAAAACTTCTTATATTGAACGTTATATTGCTTTTTTTTAATGAAAATAATAGTCGTTAATTAGTTGTAACCATTTTAATTTTGTCGTGCGATGTTTTTTTTTTTCTTATCTTATGGGCTTCTACTATAGCATAATATAATAAGTTTTAACCACTTTTTGAGAGGGTGACATCGCACATTTGTATGAAAAGTTTTAATAATCCTGCCGATTATGCGGAATTCACAATTCTGGATTCGCTGTGTAGAGCCGTTCCACTTTACTCATGTGCCACAAAAAAAAGAGCACTGCGAATAACCACGAATCCATTGAATCGTATTGCGGTTCAACGTTTTTTGAGTAAATGCTTTTATTCGCTTATATCTTTTCAACTTTTTGACCGATCTTCTTATAATTTTGCAATCTGGTACTTAAATAGTTAAAATATTTTTTTTTATAGCATTTAAAATGTTTGAAAAACAAATACATTCAAGGAAAGAACTTTTTCGTGCTTCAAAAAGCGAAATCAAAATGCGATGCGAAGGAGAAGGAGAAGTTTTGGGAAAAGATCAATTTCTGATGTAGGTATACCTAATTCAAAGGCAAATCTAAGAAATCAATACAATTGCATGACGATTCAAATAATTTATTTTGGTAAATGCGCGTCAGTAATATTTGCAAAACGAGTGAAATTCAGCTCTGTCGGAATTTCATTAAAGTGCAAGTCTTATTTCACTCCAAATGACCGGCACCTGTTGTGCTGCTGAAAACATCGTAAAATACTGTTTTATTTGAGAATATTTCTTACAAGTGGATTACAATTAGAAATAGGTATCATTAAAGTCCCCTTAACCCCTTAAAATTATTCCAATATGTTGGCAACACGAATTTCTGCAAGCGCAACTGCGCGCATAATGATAATATAAAGTTAATTGACACTCTCAATTCATTGGCGTAGCATTCCGACTATCCTCCAAAGCGCAAAATCAACATTAATTACAATTGTCGTCCTTCCATGACAGCAATAATTGTCCACCAAGTTATATAGAAAGGGCAATCGAGTCACAGAGAGCGAGATATTATAAAGACGCGATGTCAGAAAATTCGTACCCACCTCCATTGTTATGCAAATGACACTTCTAAGCACGCTATACATTTGTGCACGACCCGACCGACCGACGAACGCGACGCTGCGGCTGCAGTAAGCGTTGGCAGTTAGGTAGGTACACATCAGATGCGATTGCATTCAAATGTACAAAGCTCGGGATCACGCGCTTTGAAGTTCACCTCTGCTACCACCATTACTCCCTTCGCCGAAGAGAGATCCGGCTGGGTCCGGTTTAAAAACAAAAAAAAGACACTGAAACTGTGTGACAGCGTCAACGAAACGATATAATACCTACATACAATGCTGCTGCTGGAGTTGCTGGGAGCATGCAAGGTGGCAATTATTAAATTGGCAATTGGATGTCGTGGCCAGGCCAACTACACACACTATATACATATATCTGCCTTCACCGCCGCATGCTGTGCAGGGAAGTCAATTAGAAATTGCGTCACTTAAATGCAAATCAGTTTTTCGGAATGGGATGCGGTAGTGGTTTGGTTGGTGTGTATCATTTGACTTGACTTGGCATGGTGACGGTGAGTGTTGGGTTCCCATCGCATCACAGTGAAATGCGAATTAGTCGCTTGGAATGGCCCCCAAACGACAAGCGTGACAGAGTGATATACACACTCGCCCGCCGCCGCCGCGCCGCCGTTGCACCATAATAAAAATTTCAGCATTGATTGGCGGACTAGAGAAGATGGGAAGATCTCACAGCAGTTGGTGTCTTTTTGTTGGTATTTTTTTTTTTTTATGATAGATGACGGGACAACTTTTGCGGGAGGATCAATTATTGCATGACAGTTGTTGCATGCATGTTTTGAAGTTTTGCAGAGAGGGGAATAGGGAAAATCAGGATGAAGTGTTAATTGGACACTGTCATCTAAGTCTTTTACGTCTTCAATCAAGGCTATAGACTTTTACGAGGACCCTGGTATAGAAGACGTGTGTGGAAATGATCGCTGATGATATAAGCAAAAGAATATCTTCAATGAAACGTATAAAACAAAACGATTTGCTGAGGTGAAGAACAATTGTTTGAATTTGGAAAATAAACCTATTGGTTATCCTAACTGAAAATAAAACAGACTTATAACCTATTTTAAGGTTATCTGGCTGTGGACAATCGACACGGAGATACTTTGTTTAAGATATTTGTTTATTGACCATTTTAGTTTGTATTAATTTGGTTGGAAAATGTTTTCCGTCGGCCGTTTTGGTCACAATAATTTAAGCAATGATACAAAATGTTTAACAAGTACTTTTTCCCGACGTTTCGACAGGGGTTGCTGTCTTCTTCAGGGGAGACTTTATTATGAATGAAAAACACAAATAGTTAATCACAATATAATGCAACAACAAAAAAATAGTGTTAAACTTACCACACTTAAAAAAATAAAGAATTAAATTTACATAATTAATAAATTAATAAATTATAAAATCAAAAATTTGTGCATTTCTGTTGAAGAAGTTTAATCGACATCTAATGTCTAAAAGAGAGGTAGAAATGGTGATGAGAATTTATGATGAAACGAGGGAGCAATAAACCGCTGAAATGTTCTGTGTGTCCTGATGCTTACGATTCATGTTGTTTTTGTTATTTAGAATGTATGAAGCGTTTCTTGAGTGTACATTGTACAGCTTCGAAATGTGTTTTTTGGTTTGAAGAACTTTGACACCACCAAAATTAGGAGAATGACCAAATTCTATAGCATGACTATAGTGAGTGCAGTTTTGGCAGGATTGTTAGTGTTTATATCAGATTTGTGATTTGACATACATTGGCCAAGAAATTGTTTTTTCGTTCCATTGTAGCATAAATTGCAGGATTCGTCAGTTTTCCCATACCTATACAGTTGATCTTGTATATTATATCCGTCCTTTTGTCCTTGTCCGGTTTTACTTTTTATTGGTTAAAAAGGTGCGTGCAAGTGTTTTGCTGGACTTGAAGGGTAAACGAACATTTATTTATTCAACACGTTAAATACTAACGCAGTAATCTCTTATATTATGACATTATGTACATTAAATATACTTATAAATACTTAAATCTATTTTATAAATTTAATTGTAATGTATGAAGAACATATTCTTAAAATTTTGTGATTTAACATTAACATTAATTGATTGAATTAAGAAATAGTTTTTATTGAAGATATTTATCAAAATATTGAGAGGACTATTGGCCCCATAGTTAGATCTACTAAAGATATTACAAAGAGGCGATTGCCTTCTTAAGCTGCAACGACTAACACTAAAACTCAACCTACACAGAACCGATGGAGCTGTAACAGTTCCGCTAACAATTCCCACCATAAAACAGAATTGCAAGTACTCTCGATGACTTAAAAGAGATGGAAGATTTATTAGTTGAAGTCTATGTGAATATGGTGGCAAATCAATCATACTAGACCAGGGAAGAAAACGTAAACAAAATCTCATAAATCTTCTTTGAACACATTCTATTCTGTTGACATGAACCGCGTAATATGGGGCCCATACAATACAACCGTATTCCAGAATAGACCTAACAAATGAAACATACAGAATTTTAAGCACATAAGGATCACGAAAGCCACGAGTAAATCTTTTAATGAAACCAAGCATCTTTAGGCTTTTTTTATAATATAATTGTAATGGTTAGTGAACGAAAGTTTTGAATCCAACGCCACACCGAGGTCAGAGAAACTTGAAAGACTACATAATTGAGACGTGTTCAACAAATAAGTATAAGATAGGACATTGTGTTTACGTGTAAAACGCATTATTTTACACTTGTCAATATTTAAAGACAGACGATTAGTATTGCACCATTCCCAGAATTTTTGAAGATCTTCTTGTAAAAGTTCACAGTCAGCTACTGAGTCAATTTTTCGAAATATTTTCACGTCATCGGCATAAATTAAAGACATAGAGTTACTTAAAACAGAAGGAAGATCATTAATAAATAAGACAAACAATAAAGGACCAAGGTGACTACCTTGAGGTACACCCGAATTAACTTTAAACCATTGGGAACATTCATTTCTAAATACAACACTATATAATCTATTTTTGAGATACGAAGAAATCCATAAAATAAAGCGATCGTTAAGTCCAATGGTGCTTAGTTTCTTAAGTAATATTTCATGATTAAGTTTGTCGAAAGCTTTACTGAAATCAGTAAAAACACAATCTACTTGCTTATACTTTTCAAAGGCATCTAAGCAGAACGTTGTAAACTGTAGTAAATTTGTGACCGTAGATTTCTTTTTGACAAAGCCATGTTGGTTTTCACATATAACAGAGGTTCAATGAAATGACAGAATATCACAGACAATGGATTCGAACAGTTTAGGGATCTTTGACTTTTTTACTAACTACATATTTCTTTGAAGTTCTTGGTCAAATTTGGAACATAAACCACACTTTTGAAAAAAAAAAAAAACCATCCGTACTTTCATCACATTGTTGGCCAGGAATTTTATGGATATATTTCGAAATCAAACCTCGAATAATAGGAGCAGGATTGCCATTGTCTCTTAATATTTGTGTTACTCTTCTTTGGTTAACTGAATGAAATTGTTTGTCACTCAAAGTAAATACTTTGTTCACTAAGGGCCAGTTTCACAGTCGACACTTACCGAAATACGTGGCACTTAAGTTTTACACATTAGGAATTTAAGATAAATTTCATAACTAGCGTAAGTGGAACTTAAGTCACCAACATCGGAGACTTAAGTGCCACTTATTTAGGTAACAGTGAACGGTGATATTGGGAATTGATCCCCACTTAAGTGTCACTTTTCTGACTGTGAAACTGGGTCTAAGTTCGATGCCGTGTTAATGAGTCGTCCTGAAGCAGTATTTTTTTGATACCAATGAAATGAAAGATGGTTTTCTTCTCGATAGATTTCAACATCAAGGAACGCAGTCGACTTCTTAATTCCTTTTTCTCGACAGTAAATTGTATTTTCGGGTGGAATCCGTTAAGCGTCAGCAAAACATCATCAATTTGTCGTTCATCCATCACGGTGAATATGTCATCCACAAGATTTGCAATGCTGGGTGACAGAGGGTTGCCCATCGGCATTCCGAAGATCTACTTAAAAATGTCATCTTTAAATGGTAAAAAGTTGTTTTCTTTTATACAAAAATCTAAAATTTCAAAAAATTAGCTCTGGTTGATCTTTGTTTATGTAAAAAGGGTCTTTCAATAGAGAGGCTTGAGATTTGTGGTAGCGGCCATGTTGTGAAAACAACGTTGGACAAGTTTGTTGTGAAATTATTCTTCTTTTGTTCAGAAGTGTATTAGTGTACCTATAGCAATTCACCTCGACCACGGAATTTTTCGTGCAAATCATCAAATTTTACTTCCAAAAACAGTGCTCCGTTAGAGAATTGCTCGATGGAGGGATGTGTGAACGAGCAAAATTGTCGGATTTGGAATGTTTCTGCTGCAGGTTTTGCAAAGTTTTAATAAATCTATGGGTTTCTCCGCAAACTTGTTGTTGTTTTTGTTGTTATTTTTGTTGTTGTATTATTATTACGTTCATAAGAAAATAAAATGCACGACTTGCTCTTATGTGCGATCAAACTGGGGTTCTTTGTTCTAAAGTTAATTTTTCTTTTTTGGAAAATGCAATACAATTTAAACTTTTTACAATCTTCTATACTATACTGTTAATATTAATAAAATGTAAGATTTAGTAACGTTAAATGGTATAGATACTTAGATTGTTTTAATATTAAAACACAGACAAAAATTGTACTAGTCGTTTTTGAGCTAAATAAGATTTTTCTCAACGATTTTTAAACATTTGTATATATTCGGTTATAAAAATAATTTTTATTTTTGTAATCTTTTAGATACCTAAATAATTTGTTCCCATTATTGAGGAAGTGTTTTGCTTACTTTCTATCAATTATGCAAATCAGCAGAAAAAAAAACTAGAAAGTACTGTCCGACACAATGCAATGTTTACCACTTTTCGATAATTTTTTTTATACATATACAAGTAGCATTTTTTTTTTCTGAACTTGGTAGAGCTACCTTTCGTAATGAGTATCTACACTAAATATACATCTACTCATCTCTTCTTATAGAATTTCTTCACTGAGATTTAAAACAATATTTCCAAAAAGTACATCCCTTTTTTTATTTCAAAACACCGCAGCCCCTGCTTCCACACGTTAATCTACCTGTATATTATTAAATTTCTTCCATCTGAACACAAAGTTCTAAAAAGGCTTTGAAACACCCGCCCTCACTCTCATACTTTAGAGAGTAAAGAGCTCTATCATCTGATAGGTATAAAAAACAGGACACGACTTTCAACATAATAACCGACAAAGTGATAGCCTCTTGGTAAAACACATGTCCATCGACTTCCAATTACGTAGATAAGCGTATCTGTACAAAACTATCGCACGACTTAAAAGCCATTAATTCAAATGTTACACTGGCTATAAGAGGCGCGGATCCCTTTTTCTTCTCCCTAACTCACAATCCAGATCCAGGTACATTTAAGCAAGATGATGGATGAATGTACACAAAAAACCCGAAATTGTAACTCCAAATGTAATTCGATTAATCTTAAGATCATTTAGCCGGTCATCGTCATGTATATCTGTAGGACAACCCTAAGAAAAGAAAGAAACAAAAAAATGATCCAAAACATTGTTGATGATCACCAAGACGATGATGACGATGACGACGACGACTACGCATCAACTCCAATTAAACGCTGAAATTATGATCAATCCTCGTCATATCGGAGGACATTAACTCTCCAGGGCCATGCCATTGTCATTGCTGGATGTGATGTGATGTTGTCTTTTCGCGCATTAAAGCCGAGTTGAACCTAGCCTAGCCTAGCTATAGACAGAGACACTGATGAAACAGAGATCCGTAATTGATGGGTACATCTGTCATTCGTCAATCGACTGCTCCGGCTGCGCTCATACCTGCGAAGGACGCGCAACCCAACACACACACACTAATCATCGATTGAGTATCTCTAACTACGCGCCTAATGATCAGCAATATTTCATAATGATTCCATCACATCTTGGATCTTGAGGATCTGAAGGCAACAAAAAAAATCAATCACATCAAAGATTCTTCAAAACAAAAATTAAATAGACGAGGCTAAGGAGGGGGCAGCAAAAAAACATTTGTCAAAGCCCAGCGCAGCGCAGCATCGCTCCCAGCCTCAAGTGC
The DNA here is from genome assembly GCA_932273885.2 of Leucozona laternaria. Lineage (NCBI taxonomy): Eukaryota > Metazoa > Arthropoda > Insecta > Diptera > Syrphidae > Leucozona > Leucozona laternaria. Next base: position 61,575,101 of record OW026367.1, on the reverse strand, counting down.
CAAGGGAGTGAGATAATTACAATCGACAATGGCCAATATTATTTTGGGCATCTTTTGGGGAAGGCTTCTCGATTAATTTCGAAGCTCGCAAAGTACCGAGTGATTTGGATGAATTATTGAACTCAAGTGGAGTCATTAGAGACGTCGAGCATCTGAGTTCTTTTTTTCATTACGAATTTTGTATTTTTTTTTATTTTTTTTTTTTAAATCAATGTTAATGGGGAAAACATTTTTTTTCTTTTAATTTGTACTTTGTCCAACATATGGGCGGGTGCTCTGTGTTGCGGGTATATAGATATGGATGGACGACATTAGAAAAAAACGTTCCTGTCAATCGATGGATACCATCATCATGATGATCGCTGGATCTGTGATGATGATCGACCCAAGATCAAAGAGTTGTGTGTTTGTATTTTTTTTTTTTTGTAATATTTTTTGTCGAAAATGCAAAGAGAAGCATTAATGAAATTGAATTAATAATTCACGTCAAAAAACGAAATTTAATTTAATTGACGTTGTGGAGTGGTTGATCACTTTCATGCCAGAAATTTGGGTCAAAAGGAAAAATAAATTAATTAATTTTTTTTTTTTTTGTTTTTGAAATATTATGACAAATTGATTTTAAGTAAAAGGTATGTATTTTCTATATACATACATACATTTGAAAATGTTAACTTTTTTTTTTTTTTGAAGAAATATTTAGTCCACAGCAATTCAGATTTCGCTTTGAAAGCAAAATGCAGAGGGAAAGCACTTTTAGTTAAGTCGTTGATAAAAAAAACTTGTGTGTAAATCACGTCAGTCACATGTTATAGATACACACATATTTAGCTCCATTAATATTGGTATATTTGTTTTAAGATTAGCATGCATAACTTGAATTACTATGCATAAAGTGTTGGCCAAAACTAAAGCTAGAAATTATCTAACTTTGGAAAAATATAAAGAAAATTAAAAAAAATTATGATTAATCTTATAATTTAATTTTTTTTTTCTATTCAAAATATATTAGACATTAATTCACAATCAATAATTTAATCATAACTCACACATTATTTAATAATCAACATTATAACTTAGAATTCATTAAGAAACTAGGTGGACAAAACTAAAGCACATTTTTGAATTCATAAAACAAATAAACACAAAAACATATTTTTTGCTAATACTTAGTGGTGTATCTATTATTTTCAATTATTGCAGCACATCAACGAGTCATGGAGTCAATAAGGTTGTTCATATTATGCATGGGGATATTTTTCCAGGCAATTTGAAATCTTTGAAGAATGGAGCTGAAATTATAGAATTTCTAACGATGAATTTTAAGAATTAAAAATCTCCATAGATTCTGTATGGGTTTGAGATGAGGGTATTATACTGGCCACTTCCAATATTAACAATGCGGTTGTCGTTAAGTCAATCTTTCACAAGTTTAGCGGGATATTTGGGATCGTTATAATGTTGGAAGAGCCTTTACAACGGCATATTTTAATCAGCATGAGGAAGGATAGACCATTTTGAAGAATCTCCTGATACATAAAACGATCCATTACACCATTTACCTTGTGAATTGGCCCGTACCCTTGACTGGAAAAACATCCCCAGACAATAATTAGCCTCCACCGTGCTCAACTAGGCCATTTGTAAAAAACAAAGGATTTATAGGCGTTTGCTCTCTGGCCTGCATACAGTAAGAAATCCTGCAGATAACTATAAATTTAAAAAGGACTCATCAGAGAAGATAACCGTTTTTCATTTTGCAGCAGTCCAGTTTAGGTCCAGTCTTGCAGGTTGATTTTTCTGAGATATAAACGGGCTTTTTTCTATAGTCAGTAAGATAGAATGTCACCATCAACCGCTTTTCCCTATAGATAATCCTGCTTGAGATCTCTAAGCCTTTTCTATTTTGCATATATTTTTGTCTATATGAAAGGATCTGTTTTGATATCCCTAGATAGTTTTTCAAGGTCTATCGCCACTATGGACCGTTTTGACATTTCCCCATGCACGAAATCGAGCTATTTTTTGCGAAAATACCGTACAACTCACACCAAATAAATGTTATTGATTCACAGTTAATGAATCAGACATTATTTTTTCTTTTAATCCATTGGAATATTTACTTTGATAGTTTTTACCACTTTTTATATCAATTATAATACTCGATCTGAAACAGGGCTGATGACTCACAACTAATTATTATTTTGTATTATTTAGATCATGCTTGAGTAGAAAGAAATAATTAAATTTGAAGTTACAGTAAATTGACTTAATTCAGGTGAGTTTTTGCTTAAATAAGGTCCATGTGCATGTGCCAACTGATCAGATCTTTACCCTTAGGCAGGCGATGGAAAAATGTCTAGAATTTAACATCCCAACATACCATCTGCTTATAGAGTTTAAGGCCGCCTACGATAGCATAGCCAGGGTAGAACTTTACAAAGCCATGAGAGAATTCGGCATCCCAAATAAATTGACATGACTATGTAGGTTGACCATGACCAACGTAACAAGCCAAGTAAAAATAGCCGGATTGCTATCCAAACCAATCAACATCTTTAATGGACTCCGACAAGGGGATGGTTTGGCCTGCCTCCTTTTCAACCTGGCGTTGGAGAAAGCAATCCGTGACTCTGGCACGGTAACAAGAGGGACCATCGTCAACAGGTCCAGCCAGATACTGGCTTACGCAGACGACATCGACATCATCGGAAGAACCGAGCAAGCTGTATATGATTCCTTCATCCAGATCGAGCAGGCGGCACAAAATCTGGGGCTGCACATTAGTGAAGGTAAAACAAAGTACATGGTGGCGTCGAATGCGAGAGGAACAGTTGGTCAAACAATCAAGGTAGGCACGAATTTGAAGTGGGGCAATCCTTTAAATACCTTGGGTCAATAGTAGCAGCCGATAACATTATAGAAGAAGAAATACGCGAGCGGCTTCTCTAATCCAACAGAGCCTATTATAGTCTGTCAAAGCTCTTCAAATCCAGAAATCTCACCATAACTTCAAAACTGCTGCTGTACAGGACCATGGTCCTGCCAGTACTCACATATGGATCCGAGACTTGGGTGCTTAGCAAAAGGCACTCCGACCTCTTAGCCGCGTTCGAGAGAAAAGTCTTAAGGAGAATTGTTGGCCCCATATGTGAGGAAGGACGATTCCGGAGACGGTACGATCATGAATCGTACGCAATCTACCTTGATGCAGATATCGTGACAAAAATTAAGCTCGGTAGACTCCGGTGGGCAGCTCGCATGAGTGAACAGGAACCTGCTCGGAAAGTTCTTTGTGGTACATTCTATGGTAGACGACAACGTGGTAGACCATGCTTGCGCTGGAGAGATGGCGTAGACCAGGACGCCCGGAGCCTTGGGGGTGCGCAACTCGATGGCGGCGGCTCGAGACCGGGATGGATGGAGAGACTTGTTGAAGGAGGCCAGGACCGGACCCCGGTTGTCGAGCCGATGATGATGATGCTTTAGTTTTGTCCATTTAAAATAAGAGATGAGTTATAATTAAATTAATTTTTGTGAATTAAAGCCATACATATTTTTTTTATTAAAACAAAAAATTAAAATTAAAAAATTATCATAGGTATTTGGAATTATCTAGATATATTTTAAAAGATGAGTTCATTCCTTGCTTTAGTTTTGGCAAACACTGTAGATACAAATGATTTTTACACGCAAAGTAAACTGTTTGAAAATAAATTTCTGGCTCTGCCTCCTCCATCGGGTCATAAATGAATATCCTGTATCCCCTTTGGGATACATACCATAATACGATGAGTAAAACAATACAAATAAATAAAACCAGGGCCCGAATTACCTTACACGAAAAAGATTTAACGCAATCGTTAAGACGAAAGTTGCATAAATACCGATTCGCTCCATCGAATTCGCTACCTATTCGATATGAGGACATCAAAAGTTCCATATATTTCGATTCATAAATAAATTTGACTAAGTTCAGATTTCCTTATAGAATTAACTTCAATATAATGCAAAGTGTATGTAAGCTTAACAAACTTGTACAATGTACAAGCTTCGATTATTTTCGAAGCTCCCAAAGTTCAAACAGTGATGTCCTCTTTTATACTAAACAGAATATGGCTATTTCAGTGCCGTTGCTAAAACTTCTTTACCAGTTACAGAGAATAATTCCCCGCTCCCTTATCTCTCGGAAAAAATTGTTATTAAGATTACTAATTCGCCGTCATTCAATGAAAATTCCCTTACTCCATTTTTCACCAAACACTTACACACAGTTTAATACTTATGAATTTTGGTGGAGCTTTATTTGTATGCCTTTAGGGCATTTGCTTTAAAATAACCCACATTTGGGGCGTTAAAGTTGTTTACATTCCATTTTTTTTTTTTTATAAATAAATATTTCAAAGACTATAACATTTTTTGACAAATCTTAAATATTAAAATTACAATCTATGCAATTCTTCATAAAATAATGTTCACACTTGCGCAAAAGTAATAACACCAGTTTTTTGTGGTTTCCGAAGTAGGCTTTATCCACTTTGAAAAAGCAAAACTCAATTGCTCTATAAGTCATTTTGTATATGTAACCAAAGTAACATTGGATTTTGACTTTGAAAAAATTCAAAAAAAGCTGTAGATTTTAAGAAAAACGTGCGTAACCGTTATAATTTCTTTTGTTTCTTTAAATGTACCTAATTTAGTTTTTTCTTCCACATCTTCGCAGTGAAAAGTGTATTGATTTTACAACAAAAGTGTTAAAATCTCTTTTGTGTAGAATTTTTCTGTCATTCCAATTTGTGTGTAGGTAATGGTTTTGAATTTCTGAATATCAAAATGGGAGGTAAAAATAGAGCCAGCAAAGCATCTCTATACTTGACGGTACGTCCGAAATTGGGCTGAAGGGTAAACTGATGAGCATTCGTAAAAGTGCGAGTATTACGGTTGAATTGTTTTAGGGGAGGAATGCAGCTGGCTATTTCACTAGAACACTGTTTGTGGAAGTACCGATAAAAAAGAGAGAGACATGAAACATTACGGCGGTGTTCATGAGTTGTAATTGTTTCTGTTATACTTATATCATCTATCATTTTTAAAGCTCTTTTTTGAATTCTATCCAAAGAGTTTGAATTCAGATGAGTTAAAGGAGTACCTACCCAGATGTGAGAGTTGTACTCAAGCTTTGGACGGATAAAGGCTTTGTTGATTACAGCCAAATCAGAAATTACAGCATCACCGAAGAAATCCTAAACATTTAGCAGCATTTTTGGCGACGTTGAATATGTGGTCATTCCACAAGAGGTGGTCTGTGATGCACATACCGAGAGCTGAAAGCTGTTCGGTTTCTTCAATGCAAGTACCGCTCATGGATAGCGGCATGGGGGGCGAGTCCCGCTTCAACGACAAGAGACAGCATTGGGTTTGCGAAGCATTAAATTCTACGCGATTCTTGATTCCCCATTGGACAATGCTGTCAAGATCAAAATTTAATGAGCTTATCATACGCTGCCGCTCTAAATTCACATCCGAAGGACAAGGATGTGACTCTAGAAAAGCTGAGGGTACTGTCGTCAGCAAAACAATTTAATGGATTAGAAGTTTGAGACAAAAGATCATTGATGAATATCAGAAAGAGAGTCGGAGACAAAACGGAGCCCTGGGGCACACCAGCGTTTATTTTATGAATATCAGACTTAAAACCATCCAATACGACTTGTATTGAGGTAATTTCTAATCCAACGAAGAAGAGATTCATCGATACCAAATGCACGCATATTCGATAAGAGAGCTTGATGCCCAACTCTATCAAACGCTTTTGAAATATCAAGTGCAATAATCTTACTTTCACCAAAACTGTGTAAAGATTTGTTCCACTGTTCGATGAGATATACCATCAGATCACCAGTGGACCTATTGCTACGAAAGCCATACTGCCGGTTATTAAGAAGCTTTCGTTCTTAAAGATATTTCTTAAGCTGATGATTAATCAGCGTTTCCATGACCTTGGAAAGAAGGGACGTAAGTGCAATTGGACGATAGTTAGAGGGTGAAGAAGATTCGCCTTTTTTAGGGACAGGCTGGGCAAATGCTGTTTTCCATCCACTAGGAACGAGACCAGTATAGTAGGACAGATGGAAAAGCTTACGCAGTGGTTTTGCCAGCGTAGAAGAACACCTCTTAAGAACAATAGGAGGGATACGATCCGGGCCAGCGGATTTGTGCACATCAAGGTCCTTAAGAACTCTTGCAACTGCACGAGTGCGAAAGAAGATTCGTCCCATGAAATCATTAGCGCTCTCAAGTACAGGAGGAGTCATAACACTTACTGGCAACGTCGAATTAACAGCAAACTATGCTGCAAGCAAATTGGCTTTCTCTAACGAGCTAACAGCAGGGCTGTCATTGAAAACGAGCGTCGGAACCGAAGACGAAGTAGTATTTCGTATGTTTATACTTTTTTAACAAAATTCAGCGCAGTCGGATTTTTTTGCCAAATTAAAGTCTAAATTTTTCTAGACTAATACCGCCTTAATATTCACGCCGTTTAAAACTCGATTTAAACGTCCTTTAACCGACTTCATTTAACCGAAGTAAACCGGTAATATTCAACCCGTTTAAGCAAACAATCACATTCGGCTTACGTCAGTTTAAATTTTTGATTTAAACCGAACGTCGGATAGCATCGCAAACAATTTTAAAGAAAAAGCCAGCTTTCGAAAATGTATGCAGTTAAGTAATACCCTATGCAATCTGCCTTATAGCAGTGTAACTGCAGAAAGGAGTTTTTCGAGTATTTCAACTGTGGATGCAATAATACAGTCGAAGGAATTATTAAGGGATGTTGAAGGGATTTTTGACATACCTACGCTCAAATTTTTTTGTACCATAATGCAACACATTATAGAAATACTAACATGTAAAAATATAGAATCAAAACGAACTTGCAATCATTTTTAAGGTATTTAATTTTTTACTATACTAGGTATTCATTTTCGTTAAAACTCTTGACTAAATAGTATTTTATGTTATCTTGTTGTTTCTTGTTGAAACTCTTTAAATAAAATTTTAAATTTTCGTTAGCTTGATTTATGTTATTTTAATTTGAACAATTGTAAATGTCGTTGTCAACAAAACAAGGCTATACTACGTTTTAAATTTGCGACGCTACATTTTTCGCCAGTTAGGGGGGCAACACTGTATCTGATGCCTACAGTTTTGGAGACCGGTGACGGAGCCGTTTCTCAAAACACTAATAAAAATTTTCGGTTTCGCTTTCGTTCAAACAATCATGCTGATTCTTGGAACCGTGCAGCTTTCAACGACTGGCTTGTCCTTCACCGACAGTGACGCTCCGATTACTTAATTCTATAGACTGAATATTTTGCACTGCCTGAATAAACCAATAAAATGTTGAATATTAGGTAGCTAGAACCATTTAAACCGTACTTAAATGACACAAAAATGCCTCATTTAAGGTGGAGTCGGTTTATCGTAACTAAACCGATCATTCGGTTAAAAATTTTGGGTAACGTCGGTTTAAGTGAGTAAATAGTATTAGCGATTAGTTTGTTTAAAAATTTTAAACCGACTATTGTAATGGGTGATTTTTTAAGAGGTTTAGAACTTTTTTAAAAAAAAAAACACAAACAATTCGAAAAAATGAATGAAATATTTATTTGAATCGATAGTTTGAACCTTGCAATTTAATGTTTAAAGATAATTTCATGCAAATGTTGACCGCGGCTGCGTCTCAGGTAGCCCATCCGCTGAGTCCAATTTTGGCATACTCTTTCACACATATCGGCCGGTATCTCACGAATGAATGCATGGATGTTGGCTTCCAGTGCGTCAATCGAAGCGGGCTTGTCCCTATAGACATTAGCCTTGACATACCCCCACAAAAAATAATCTAATGGTGTCAAATCGCACGATCTAGGCGGCCAATTGACCGGCCCGAAACGTGAAATTAACTGTTCACCAAACTCGCCTCGCAATTGCGCCATTGTTTCGCGTGCTGTGTGGCATGTGGCACCGTCTTGTTGAAACCACATATCATGCAAGTCAAGAACTTCCATTTCGGGCAAAAAAAAGTTTGTTATCATCGCTCGGTAGCGTTCACCATTGACAGTAACGCTGCGATTCGCATCATCTTTGAAGAAATATGGCCCAATAATGCCGCCGGCCCATAAACCGCACCAAACAGTGGCTTTTTCGGGATGCATTGGTAGCTGTTGCAATGCTTCTGGCTGATCTTCACTCCAAATGCGGCAATTTTGCTTATTTACGTACCTATTCAACCAAAAATGAGCCTACTCGCTGAACACAAGCAGCGCGCGATGAACATTTCGAACCGAGCACGAATTTTGATAGTAAAATTCAATAATTTGCAAGCGTTGTTCATTTGTAAGACGATCCATGGTTAAATTGCAAACCAAACTGAAGCTGTTTGACAGTGACACAAGGTACTAAACACACGTCAGCTGTCAAAACCAGTGTTGCCAAAACCAAACCAGCTAAAAAATCAGCCTATATTTAAACCGATGTTAAACGGCGTGAAAATTACGGCCGTTAGAATATTTTTCAAAAATTCTGTGTAAAGTTCTGATTACTTATCCGACACATATGTATGTATCTACATTTTGGGCAGGGTCGCAAGTTCTCACGAACTAATCGAAAATTAATCGGAAAATACCCGCTCTGATGGCTGAAATATTATGAAGGCTGATTTTTTGGCCCTGATAGGAAAATCTATGCCATATTCGAAAACCCGAATTGATCTTTACCTGCATAAAATTATTGGTTTTGGGAGCGCGAAAGTTATTAAAACCAAAGTTTACAGAGAGCTTGGAAAGCTTAATTTTCAAATATTTAATTTTTAATTTAAAATTTTAAAAGAAACTTTTTAAAAATGATTCTGTTTTTTGAAGGTTTGAATGAAACAACAACCACCTGAGTGAGCTACCAACAAGTCATTTTAGGTTGGAGTTATAGCTATTTCAAAAATAATGCGAAAACAAATCGGGAACAACTTGGAACAAATTTAAAAAAAATAGCAAATTCAAAAACAGGGGGCTATAACTACACCAATCAAGCCCTGGTCCAAATTTAGTGTACTTTTTATAAAATGCTAAACATATTCAAATAAAGATTTGTCGGAATTTCTTTGAAGTGAAAGTCTAATTCTACTGGCCAGAGGTTCATTGTTTTTCGTTTTCCCCGTACCATATTTAGTTTCCGGTAACAATAGCTTCAAGACTCAATTGATCCAGCGGTAATATTTTTGTAAAGCAAAATTGTAAATTAAAGCTTGAAAACTATAAGTAAAAGAGAACTTAAATTTGTACTAAATTTAAGACCATATCGCTTTGAGTTATAGAACATTTAAGTAAGTACGCACATTAAGTCAAATGTTTAAGCAACTGACGAAACTGGTCATGGTTTTAATAGCCGTGTTCCTTTGGAGGTGGCGAAATACTTATGAGTAATAGATGCAAACAATAATCTAGTACTACCAACTACTCGAGTTCTCATGGCGAGTACATAAGGTTTGTAGGAAAACCAATTTTGTGCTTTCCATTCAAAATGGCTAACAAAGTAGGTACTTCGCCACCTCCAAAGGAACACGGCTAATAAATATAAGTAAGTTATAGGACAAATGGAAATTAATATTGACATGCTCTGTTCATTGTATTATTTCCAATGATGTTGTACTTCCATGAAATGAGCTTCACAATTGAATATCCAGAAATTCATAGACAAAATATAGCCGTGTTATTTTTACAAGCCCCGAGGAAATTGGTCGAAAAAAAACGACGAATTTACATGTTAAATTCAACAACAACTAATCCCCTTCTGGCTTAGTTAAGCGCAGAGAATTCTCCGGGCTTAACTTAAGCACAGAGAAAAACTGTGTTACCGGCGTGAGTTGCATACTTTGTTATCGATAGTTTGTATGGAAACTTCATTTTATTTATTTATTTATTCTTTCATCATCAATTGATTTAAAGATCTGCTGATTACAATAATTATACAAAGTAAACGATATATTGAAATCAATATAGTTTGGGGTACATATAACAGTAAAATGCAAACACAATATTAATTACAGCAAATAAAAAAAAAAACATAATCAATTACATAGCTGAAGTATTTTATTCTTAAATAGATCCCTATTCATTGACCTACACAATTAAAAAGTTTTAAAGAACGTGTTATAGGTTCATTTAAGCCGTAATCGCCTATGAAGAGCAATGTAGAATAATTCACTTCTGTTGCGAAGCATACGTGTAGGAACATAGAAAGGAATAAGGGAAAGCAATCCCATAGAAGATATTCGATTATATCCAAAATATCCTTAACAAAAACAATGCATTGAGCTTGCCTGCGACATTTAAGCGTTTTTAAATATATAAAAGAGAATTTAGACTTATAATCCGGTAAGGATCCAACCCATTTAATCTTTCTTAAGGCATAAGTGGTAAATCATTTTTGAATTCTTTCTATTCGCAAAATATTATTTTCATAGAATGGTACTAAAGACACGAATAAGGTCTTTAACGTGTTAGCAGCCTTAAAATCGTTTCTAAAGTCGTTTTAAAAACCCTAACAAGGAATTGCCTCTAGAAACAACATAGTCAATGTGTAATCTAAAGTCAAGTTTAGAATCGAAATGCGCTCCAAGATCATTAATAGTATTGACTCGAAGAAGTCTAAAATCATCGAATTTGTAGTCAAAGTTTATAAGAGATGGAGATCTTGTTGCGCTGAAAATTTTACATTTTGAATAGTTCAATTCCAGATAATTGTAGCTACACCATTTTAAAACATTGGATATGTCCAGCTGAAGAAATGAACAAGCTGCAATTGAAGATGTTGAAAGGAAAATTTTGACATCATCTGCGTACATTAAGCAGTTGCAATATCGTAGCTGCTGTACTACGATATTGCAACTGCTTAATGGCCAAATCACAATCACGCGTTCGGTCGGTCGGGCGTTGACGGGCTTTTTACCGACTTTACGATATCATGTGTCAATAAGCGCGACCATAGAATTTGCAAAACGAAATGTAGCTTCAAACTTCGGGCGTTGAGAAGTCACGTTACAAATTCTCCGCAGATAAGAGAGAAACAAAAATGTCTCTGTATTTTATGATTTCATGAATAGGGAGTAACAACCAGTGAAATAAATAGCTTTACTAAAGGAGGTAAATACTAATGGCGATTGGATTTTCTTTTTTAATTATTTCATAATTTTACAACCATATTCCGAAAAATATTTCTTCAAGCATTTACAACTTTGATAAATAATCCAAAGAATGACATTAGTCAACAATGTCATTCTTTGATGTCAACAAATACGTGAAAAATAAGCAAACGTTAGGAAAAAAGAGATATGTATACAACACCGTTTTCACTAAGATCCGTATTGTATTATTTTCATGCGATGATCTACATGGATCATTGGCGATAATAAAATGCAGCAACAACATCGCCTAAAGGCTTAGCCTAGAATATTTTCGGGGCTTAACTTAAGCACGGAAAAAAAAACTGTGTTACACAATTCCAATCATGGTGAACAGTTCTAAGAATCGAAAAAAGTTTCAAAAGTAAAAAGAATTTCAATTTTTGGTTTCTTACGATTGTCAAAAATAAAATAAAAAATTCTAAAATTAAATAGCATTTTACTTGTTTTTCTGATTACTCCAGAAAAATGGTGTGTTTGACAATCAGCCCTATCATGAATTCCATCGTAATCGGAAACTTGTTACGAATCCCGAAAAAAAGTATTATAGAATCCATCGTATTGGAAAATCTCATACAAATTGCCATTACGAACGGATTCTGTGATAGTTTTTTTTAGGGATTCGGAAACATTCCGATTACGATGGAATTCGTGATAGGGCTAAATGACATCTTTTTGCAATATCAACGAAGAAATGTGGCTCTACACTTTCTCTAAATGAAATACATTGTAGCGATCACTGATCTTTATAAAAAATTACATAGGGATTAGTGGTAGCGAAACACCACTCCACAACAGACAACACATAACGTGAGACAAGTGTGAATTCGGCTTTAGAGTACGTAAACCAGAGAAAATACCTTCTCCGAAACCAAATAACAATTACCTAAATCAAACATGTCTACTTCCAAAACAGCTGTTTAGCATCAAAAAAAAAAAATCTTTTGTAGGTATGTGTAGGTACTTTGAAATGAAAGAAATGAAACACAAACTGATTTCACAGGATTTTTGTTAATGGATTGTTTTTAGTTTAGAACCAATTAATGAAAATATACATTTACGTATCTGCTGTAATAATAAAAATGTGCCAATCAATATTCAAGGCTTTTTAATATCAAATTCAATATGTATGTTGAGTCATAACTAAACCATTAGTACATATGTATGTACATAGGTATAACTTTTATTTCTGCTGCTGTTGCATTTACTACCTAAAAAAGTCACTCATTACAAACAAACTTTCTTGGTTTTTGTATAAATTTGATGATAATCAATTTTTTCTTCTAAATAAGAAATCATAAATTGCATAAAAACTTTAACATTTGAAAGAAATAGAATAACCAACACAAAAAGGAGAATTATTGTGAGCTGTCAAAGCGCCAGCAAAATAGAAAATAGATCTATTCGGGCGTTGGGTTCCAGCTTACGATATTTACGATCTAAAGCTGCGCAACGCCTGAGGTAACATTTAAGATTGCCACATAAGAGTCCATTGTTTCTATTCAATATGTCAATAATGTAAGTCATTAGTGAATATAATGAAAAGAAGTGGGCCCAAATGACTTCCTTGTGGAAGACCAGATACAACTTCCATAATATTTGAAGTGCAGCAGAAATTTGTAAAAAGGGTTAAATTTGTGCAAGTTGCTTTACATTTTAAGAAACCATGTTGACACGGGGATAAAGATTCCTTAACAGAAAAGTAAAGTCTTTCAGTAACCATTTTCTCGAAAAGTTTAGGTACTGCTGAAAGTTTGGAAATAGGTCTAAAATTCTATACTAAATGTTTAAGACCACTTTTATATATGGGATGTAAACAAGATATTTTCCATTCTTTCACAAAAACACTAGTTGAAATAGATGTATTAAAAATACGGGATAAAACATAACATAGGGTAGTTGAACATTTGGATAAAATAATGGGAGGAATCTGATCAAAGCCTGTTTTTTTTTCTTGTATCAATATCATTTAAACTTTCCAAAACATCCTGTTCCGAGAAACTCATTAACGAAAAGTCAGTCAAAGGATATAATGGGTGATTTTTTAAGAGGCTTAGAACTTTTTTTAAAAAAAAAACACAAAAAATTCGAAAAAATGAATAAAATATTTATTTGAATCGATAGTTTGAACTTTGCAATTTAATGTTTAAAGATAATTTCATGCAAATGTTGACCGCGGCTGCGTCTCAGGTAGCCCATCCGCTGAGTCCAATTTTGGCATACTCTTTCACACATATCGGCCGGTATCTCACGAATGAATGCATGGATGTTGGCTTCCAGTGCGTCAATCGAAGCGAAATTGTCCCTATAGACATTAGCTTTGACATACCCCCACAAAAAATAATCTAATGGTGTCAAATCGCACGATCTAGGCGGCCAATTGACCGGCCCGAAACGTGAAATTAACTGTTCACCAAACTCGCCTCGCAATTGCGCCATTGTTTCGCGTGCTGTGTGGCATGTGGCACCGTCTTGTTGAAACCACATATCATGCAAGTCAAGAACTTCCATTTCGGGCAAAAAAAAGTTTGTTATCATCGCTCGGTAGCGTTCACCATTGACAGTAACGCTGCGATTCGCATCATCTTTGAAGAAATATGGCCCAATGCCGCCGGCCCATAAACCGCACCAAACAGTGGCTTTTTCGGGATGCATTGGTAGCTGTTGCAATGCTTCTGGCTGATCTTCACTCCAAATGCGGCAATTTTGCTTATTTACGTACCCATTCAACCAAAAATGAGCCTCATCGCTGAACACAATTTTTCGATAAAAAAGCGGATCCTCGGCCAGCTTTCCAAGAGCCCATTCACCAAAAATTCGGCGTTGTGGTAGGTCGGCTGGCTTTAGTTCTTGCACCAGCTGTATCTTAAAAGGCTTTACGCCCAAATCCTTCCGCAAAATTTTCCACGTAGTGCTGTAACAAAGGCCTAACTGCTGGGAACGGCGCCGAATCGACATTTCGCGGTCTTCTGTCACACTAGCTGATACGGCCGCAATATTTTCTTCACTACGCACAGTACGTAAACGTGTTGGTGGTTTAATGTCCAACAAAGTAAATTTGGTGCGAAATTTGGTCACAATCTTCCGAATAGACTGCTCAGAAGGTCGAGAATGCCGATCATAAAATGGAAGCAGCGCGCGATGAACATTTCGAACCGAGCACGAATTTTGATAGTAAAATTCAATAATTTGCAAGCGTTGTTCATTTGCAAGACGATCCATGGTTAAATTGCAAACCAAACTGAAGCTGTTTGACAGTGACACAAGGTACTAAACACACGTCAGCTGTCAAAACCAGTGTTGCCAAAACCAAACCAGCTAAAAAATCACCCTTTATATCTGGATAAAACTCATCAATATCTACAATTAAATCACTGTTATACGATGTTTGATTGATTGAATGTTATTCGATTTTTGATTTTCATATTCCATATTTTGAGGAAAAGATGAAGCTTTTCTTTTGGAATTTATGTAAATCCAGAAATATTTAGAGTTATTTTTTATACTTGATTCGGTATTGTTTATATATTGCCTGTGTAAAAATTTATTTAAAAAATCAAATTCTTTCCTTAATTGAAAAAATCTTATACGGTCTTCGAAAAAGTTTGTTTATTTGTAACGCTTAAATGCCTTATTTTTGGCGTTTTCAAAATTTTGTAGACGTTTATTAAACCATGGAAGTTTATACTTTTTCTTCCTGATAAAGTTAGGAACAAAACGTTCTATTCCTTCAAACACAATATTATTAAAATAAGTATTCATATCTTCTAAGGATTTACCCACCAGTGAATCCTTCCAATTAATAGAAATATAAAAGCTATTTAGCGCAATGAAATCTGCCCTTGCATAGTTATAAGTTTTAAGTGGAATATTATCCAAGACAGAAGCATAATCATAATATTCAAATGTAAAACATACCGCTTTATGATGAACAGAGTTATTAAGAAGAGGAAAATCAGAAATTGATAAATGGTATTTTAAGTCATTATTTATAAATATTAAATCTAAAATTCTTCCCAAACTGTTTTTTATGTTATTTACCTATCTGAAAAAGGCTCAAAGCAGAAAATGAATCAACGACCAACATTTCTATGTCACTTTTAGCATCAAAAGTTATTAAAATTTGATCATCTTCCATGTAGCACCAGTCGATATCAATTTTATTCATAGGTTTTTGTTTGATGTACCTAGATGAATTGACCCTCAAATGAACTTTAACTGTTTGATCTGTAGTACTGATCTTCCTTATACTTCTTCCTTTACAAAGTCCTCTCTTCCTTCATTTTCAAGCTTGTGATGTATTTGTCAATATTATATAATTATTATCATTTATTACTCACAGTATATAGATATTGAGTGGAAGTTGAGACATCCCAGATACAAATTTTTTGAAATTTGATATCCCTGCTTTAAATGGTATGGTGGTTGTAGCTTTTATACCATTAAAACGTTATTTAGCTGCGCGCACACCAATTCGTGATTTGTCTTTTAATATTTCATGTTGCCTATTAGAAAATCAAAGAGATTTACGAAACTGGCCCGCTTTTTCCCCCATTTAGATACTTTAATTACTGCACCAACATGTCATCCATTAGTCTCCTCTGCAACCCACGATATGCAATAAGACAAGAGAGGGCCTCTGTTTCCAAAGGAAATTCGATACCGAATCCATTGCAAAACATAACACAGAGAAACACACCAGAACCAGTAGCTGATCTGGTATTTTAATCCAATTCCTTCTCATTAATTGGCCTCCGAATAGAGACGTTTCAATTGAGGTCCTCTACCCACGAATCTTCAGCCTTTGGGCGCCCCCTACACGACTAACAATAACAACAACAACAACAACTACTACTACTACTACAACAACGAAGACGACAACGACGACATAATGGCCTCTTGTTCGTCATGATCGAACAACAACAAAAGTATCAGCTACAGCAACAACAACAACAACAACAGCACCCGCAGCAGCTCCTTAACAGCAGCAAGAACGACCTCATCCGGAGCAGAAAAATATAACGGAGCTATACTACAACGGCAGCGTTTTGATTTAATTCAATTTTGATTTCGATTTAATCACGAACTACAACTTTATGCCATGTGTACTTGAGGAGTGATTTAATGAAAGCCATAAATTACCCAACGAAAGACTAACTGCGGCTTTATGGGTGCAAAGAAGCCCCCTCCATTCCGTCTTATCGTTATACTGTTCCTGTTTCTGCTGTCCACACCACGAGCTACGATGCGATTGCTCCAGTTGAATGCTCATGCCCTCTATCGCCAGCCAAAACCGTGTGCCATAAAATCCAAACTCAAGACCCAACTGACCGTAGCACGAGGAGCGCAGAGTATAGAGGCAATAGATTGCTATAGGTGAGGTGGATGGATGAATGACTGAACTACCTGAGTTCCTGTCATTTGGCTTGGACTTTTGCTTCCAGTCCTATGAGATGCACGATCTATAAAAGACAACAAGTGTGCTGCCAAGGCTCGAGGGAACTCGTGCTGCTGCTGCTGGGGTAATTCTAACGTTTAAACAATAAAATCTACGAAACCTGGTAGTTCGGTTTGAGAAGCTTCTTCCGGAAATGCACTCTTCTCTGATGGCTGTACGAATATGACTATACCAAACCAACGACGACGACAGGTACCTATGTTCACTAATTTAATATGCTTTTTGAGGTTCGTTCATGACAGCCTAGCGCGAATTAAAACGCAGTTGCGCCAACTACAGTTGGTGTTGTTCTTGTTGTTGTTGTTGTTGTTGTTGATTTTATGCGTTTTCGGTAAATGAGAAGGAAGTCATCACAATATGTATTTCTGCTGCCGCTGGGCTGCAAAAACCTACTAACGAGGTCCGAGACAATAAAACTCCAGGAAAGCTACTGATGGAGATGGATTGAAGCTTGGGCTTGTGGAACGTTATTCGTGTTTATGCAGCTACCTGCTATACTTCATGTGGTCTTGCTTTTGTATACGTCCATTGATTACTTCTAATAAAGTTTTAAGAACTTCTTTATATGTCAAATATTCTTGGCTTGTAAAGCCAACCCACTCAGGTATGAACAGATCGTACTGAGACAGGAATATTGTATATTGTGGCGCAATGTAGGACATTCTCAAGGTTTGTGCTGGAGAAGTTATATGTAAGGCTGGATATTTTGAGAGGGGCTGAAAGTCTGAAGGGATGGTCAATCTCTAGATGTGTGGTTTACAACGTTTATAGGTATGTGATATAGACGCAGATATTATCCAAACGATGATAGGTCAATCGATGCGTCTTATGCGGCTGCGGGATCTAAGCATAAAAGGATAGAAGTTGACGATCAAGGTCAACTAGTTTCAGAAAATTGTGTTATTAGCGATTTTTAGAACCTCATTTTAGGGATATTCACAATCCGAAAAGTCACTCAATGGTTATAGAAGGTCCAATAGTTTCAGTAATTGATAAGTCTTTGTTTTTTTTTTTTTTAATTATTTTTAAAAGATTTTTTCAAGGTCACAATCTATACGACTTTGAAAAATGTTAAAAAAAATTCGTCAATTTGATTTAGTGAACTTTCAGATGTAAGTTTTTTTTTGAATATCCCACAAATGAGGTACTTAGATCCCAGAGCGGTCTTACGCGATCTATGGTCCCGTTTTTGTATCGGTATTGGTCTTGTTCTCGGTCTCACGTCTTGATACCCAGACGATACTACCTTCAAAGCATCTGGGATGAGATTGAGACCTCATTTTTGGACTCAAATTTACCAAAAGTCTCATCAGTGCTCACGGCAGAATAGATACAGAATAAAAATATTGCATTTTACAATAATAATAATAAAAGTGAATTTTTCAATGTAAAAATATTTAGCAGCTTTTAGATTCGAAATCTAGATCGATATTTCTTTCACAAAAACACACAAAAACACGACGAAACCGAGATAATACTGACAAGCGCGTACTCAGCAGGGGGTTTTTGACTCATATTTGATTCTCATTGGTCAAAAAATCCTGGAAGTAATCCAGATCGATGGCCCTATAATAATTAGTGCGCATTAGATTTTCAGCGACCACAAATATTCAAAAGAATTCATTCCGAAAGTTAGTCAACGATTAAAGATGCGGTTTAAAAACAAAATTAAAAAAAAAAAAACCGAAAGTCCTCTAAGAGTTTTCTATTTTCACCAAGTAAAAAATAAACACATGCAAGGTTTTAGGAGAAGATGAGGGGGTCAAGCACCCCTTGCGTATGCCCTTGGATACTGAAACTAGTAATGTTATACCTAAACCAAAAATAGGTATACTTTAATTTATTGAGAACGAGATGAGACATTCAAAAGTCTCGTCACTCCGGTTCAGAGGATTAGGACTTTATTTATTAAAATAAAATGAAAATAAAGACCTAATCCTATATAAGCTATTTACTTAGAGAAGTAAATGATACCAATTATTGCCAACAACTGGGCTGTAGGTGGGTAGGTACAAATGGCGGCCCAGAGCAGCCTGATCCGTGACCCAACTAGGGCGGAGTGCGTCGCGCCGTTTTGATACCATAACTTGTATTGACCTGTTTATTGAAAGTGGTTTTATTAAAGGGGTTTGCAGAAATACCCCTTTACGGGTCTGAAAGAGGGTATACCCTTAGACACCCTTAGTCAGCCTACGCACTGTCTAATGTGTCCAATGGAGTTAAAATCGAAGTTAAACTTAGATCCACTTCGTCGCGTTGAGTAAAGCGATCAAATCTTTGACATTTATCTCAAAAAGTTCGTTTAGGTCTTCAAGAAAAGCCTTTCCATAAATGATTGCATTCTGAATCTGGCCAGGGCAGGGCATTAACAGAGGAAGTGAATTACTTTTTCCTTCTCCTGCTACTCCCTACAATATCGACAAAAAGTATTGTACGGAGTGCCCAGCTTTGCCGGATGCTCTCCTACTGGCCAGTGACCAGAACATGTCGCAACTACCTTGGCTATGTCTCGCCTGGGTCCTAAGATCAAGTCAATTGTTCGGGATTCATTATAGATGGGCCACGCAGTTTGTTGAACTTTCCCACCTGCGATTGGATTCAGTAAGAAAAACTGAGAATATTTTGCCCTTCATAACTCCCAGCGGAATGTTAACTCTTTCCGAAAGTGAGCTATATGAAGGGCTGATCCTTGCCTAGGCATTTCGTCAGCCCGCTCCTTTCCCTCGATGACCGGGAACCCAGATAAGAGTGACCCTGAGGTTGACAAGAAGACTTGAGATCTCATCCCGGCATTGATGAACCAATTAAGAGGATGATATAGCTGAATCAATGGCTGCCTGACTGCCTGTCAGGATAGCGCTGTTCCAGTTTTGATTAAAGTCTTGTTTGAGGCACTTGCATCCTTCTCTGATTGCTAGTAATTCAGCTAGAAATACACAAGCAACAACTATGGGCTGTACATGACCATCAGAAGCAATAAATGGTACAATTTTCAAATCGAACCTATAATTTCGGACTTAGATTATGACAAACTGTTATAAACGGAACAGAAAATGTAGAGTATTGCAATTAAATCCTATAAAAATGAATAAAAGAATAACATCCCTCTCGTTATTTCGTGCACCCCTATATATACATATCCAAAAATATGTATATCGCCCCTCACATAGTCACATAGTTAATTGGTCGATATATTCCAACCAATAGCTGGAAAGAAATTTGTCAAGCTATTGTCAACGACAATCATTTATGTCACCGAATGTCGTCCTTGTATACTCCCACCACCGACCAGTCACATAACCAGTCTCGTTTCTCTATAGAAACATTAATTCAAAAGACCAAAAGACAGTCCTTTTGACAAACCCAATAAAAAAAAAAAAACGCAATATGGTTCCAATTTTCGAACAATGAACAGGAACAACCCATCAGAGAGGTATCACCGAAAAATAATATTCGACGAGCCCACTACACCGAAGGTATCTTTTGTTATCACGCTTATATAGTTCCCATCCCTTTGCACAATGCCAAATGTTCTTGTGTCTCTCTGATGGCTGTTCCCGAGCCCGATCCCGATCCCGATTCCAATCCCGACGACACAATAAGGACAATGGAAAACGGGTCGGGAGTACTTAGGACAAACAAAGACTCAGGGACACACACAATCATCAAATAAACTATAATAACAACGACGTCGCTTCTTCTGGTTGATGATTATGATGAGGTTTTGTGCAATAATAATTGTTCTGTCATGGTGCAGAATACCTACCTCCGCCAGAGCCCTGCTATTGCATGTTATGATCCTTTTATTTTCTAATATGGCGCAGACAGATGTCCGAGGATCATCACATCGTCGTCATAGGCAAGGGATGACATAAGGGATTATGGCTGAGGAGTAGATTCATATAGGTTTTGTGCACTATGAGAATGCATCCTTATGTCAATCCGTCGAGAGTCCTTTTCCATCATAGGTAGGTACTCAGCAGACATGGGATTGGTCCTCTATAGGACTGTATGGAACCCTGAGTAAATAGATATTGTAAGGTCGAATGATACTCGATTTCACGGTACATATGGCGGAATAAGCGACAGTTGGTGGAAATTTTTCAATCGGAAAATCTATTATTATTATTTTTTTTAAATTTCTGTGTTTGGCAAAAATTGCGTGAAACGAGATCGTCAGGAATAAGATATTATTTTGTTTTGTTTTGTTTTTTCTTTTTTTTTTTTTTTAAAAACCTCTTTTTGTCGCTCTGAGTAACATGAGAAGATGTAAAATTTTCAGAGGCCGTCTGTCATAAATGACATGATCCAATTTTTGTCATATAGGTTTGTTTATTTCAGAGGGACAAATTATGAATATAGAGGGATGCTTGCTTGAAGATATATATCCATCATGGAGAAATATTCTGGCGGGGATCAGATATGAATTATGTAATTCAATAGAGCACACTCGATGAGATTAGGCAAATGGATTTGGGTATACCTTCCATGGTATATGATTTAAAATTCCTTTCATGTTTAAATTTAATTTAAGGTTAGCCTATTAGAAATTTTAGAAAGCCATCTGTTTTTTTATATTTTTTATTTGTAATTATTGGTTAGTGTAAGAAAGTTCCTAGGCTACAGGTTTATCTTATTCCAAAAATAGTTTGCTGTTCCTCTATAAAACCTTAAATTCAAGAATATATCGGCTGAATTAATTTAATTTTTTATACCCGTTTTTAGAACCCGTTGAACAAACGTGGTTCAAATTTAAACTATGGTTAAGGAATTTTAACTCACCATAATTTCGGCAGATTAACTGAGGTTCAATGATGTATAAAGTATGTAATTGGCTTTTATCACATACCTATATAACGGGTGATTTTTTAGCTGGTTTGGTTTTGGCAACACTGGTTTTGACAGCTGACGTGTGTTAAGTACCTTGTGTCACTGTCAAACAGCTTCAGTTTGGTTTGCAATTTAACCATGGATCGTCTTACAAATGAACAACGCTTGCAAATTATTGAATTTTACTATCAAAACTCGTGCTCGGTTCGAAATGTTCATCGCGCGCTGCTTGTGTTCAGCGATGAGGCTCATTTTTGGTTGAATGGGTACGTAAATAAGCAAAATTGCCGCATTTGGAGTGAAGATCAGCCAGAAGCATTGCAACAGCTACCAATGCATCCCGAAAAAGCCACTGTTTGGTGCGGTTTATGGGCCGGCGGCATTATTGGGCCTATTTCTTCAAAGATGATGCGAATGGCAGCGTTACTGTCAATGGTGAAAGCTACCGAGCGATGATAACAAACTTTTTTTTGCCCGAAATGGAAGTTCTTGACTTGCATGATATGTGGTTTCAACAAGACGGTGCCACATGCCACACAGCACGCGAAACAATGGCGCAATTGCGAGGCGAGTTTGGTGAACAGTTAATTTCACGTTTCGGGCCGGTTAATTGGCCGCCTAGATCGTGCGATTTGACACCATTAGATTATTTTTTGTGGGGGTATGTCAAGGCTAATGTCTATAGGTACAAGCCCGCTTCGATTGACGCACTGGAAGACAACATCCATGCATTCATTCGTGAGATACCGGCCGATATGTGTGAAAGAGTATGCCAAAATTGGAGCGGATGGGCTACCTGAGACGCAGCCGCGGTCAACATTTGCATGAAATTATCTTTAAACATTAAATTGCAAGGTTCAAACTATCGATTCAAATAAATATTTCATTCATTTTTTCGAATTTTTTGTGTTTTTTTTTTAAAATAAGTTCTAAACCTCTTAAAAAATCACCCATTACTTGAACCTCAAAAATCTGTGAGTTAAAATTGCTAAACCACAGATCAAGTTTGAACCACGTTTGCAAAACTGGTCCTAACCTGGTAACAACTTGTGTAAAATCGCTAAATCTCGAATCAATATTTAAACCACGTTTGAACAACTGGCTCTTAATTGAATTAAAAGTCACTTTAGTCACGCGGTTTAGACAACCGATTCCACTGTCTAAGACCCAGTTTTTCAGTGCTGAATTTAACCAGGGGGATCATTCCGTTATTTTCAAAATGATAATCGTCAAAACGATTATCGTTAACGCTATCGTCAATGATTTGCTTCACGTAACTCGACCTCTAAGGTCTCGTCTATCATTTTGAGTTTGAGATTGTTTGGTATATTTCAGAAATTCTCAAACTGTAGTGAAAATGTTTTTTTTTTCTATGGGGTTTGACAGAAAATTTGTAGTAAAAAAGCACACCTACAACTTTTTTGTGTTATGTTTATTACTTTGTGTTTTGTTTCGTGTAAACGATGTCGTTTTGATGATATCATCGCCGAAACGCTATCGTCTGACGATTATCGTTTTACGGAATGACCCCCCAGAGCTTACCCAACTCTGTACATAAATAAATCTATATTTTACTCAAGAAGCTGTTTTTTTCAGCGGAGGATGCATGTGGCAAGTTATATATAAAGGGTGGTTAAATTTTAAGGGCCGATGTTGATTTTGAATAAAACGCAAATTTGTTAGGAAATTATTGTCTTATCTTTTTATTATGAAAACATTGGTATGGTTCAATTGTGTATGGAGCAAAATATCCGCCAAACGGCCGCCGCGACCTCGGCGGCACACCTCCATCCGATGGTCCAAATTTTCGATGACGCTGAGGCATAATTGAGGTGCTATGCCGTTAATGTGCCGAATTATATCATCCTTTAGCTCTTGAATTCTTGCTGGCTTATCGACGTACACCTTTTTTGTCAAATAACTCACGCCACCACGTGAGATAACACGGCCATTGAATTTGTCGCACGCACAAAAGAGCCATTGTTTCGTTGGCTGTGTGGCAAGTGGCACCGTCCTGTTGAAACCACATATCGTCCACATCCAAATCTTCCAATTCGGGCCATAGAAAGTTCGTTATCATCTCACGATAGCGAACACCATTCACAGTAACTGCCTGACCGGCCTTATTTTGAAAAAAAATACGGCCCGATGATGCCGCCATCCCATAAACCGTAATAAACAGTCACTCTTTGTAGGTGCATTGGTTTTTCGACAATCACTCTTGGATTATCATTCGCCCAAATGCATCAATTCTGCTTATTGACGAATCCATTGAGTTGAAAATGTGCCTCATCACTGAAAATGAAAAAATTACGAAGTGCACGATATTCATTTTGATTTGAACGCCCATTTTCATAATAAGACTGAATAACTTTAACGCGTTGCTCGATTGTGTATTTTTCCATGGTTCAAATTGAGTTAGTCTGAAATTGAGAAATGTCAAATTTGACGTTTAGGTGTGGTTCATATTCAACATCGGCCCTTAAAATTAAACCTTACCCTTTATAAAGCTAGGGTATTTAGGTTGGGTTGGAAATAAATTAACATTGTCATGCTTTACCTTTTTTAAAGCTCGAAATCCATTCTTTATTTCTGTTTTTAAATCAAATTTATTTAATAAATTATTTTTGAAAATTTAATTTTTAAACTCAACATTTTGAAAAAAAAAAACTGAAAAATTTTTTCCAACAATTTTTTTTTTTTTTAAATTGTAGTGCCAAGTTTTGTTTTAGGTATTTAATTCTCTTATTAATTTTTGGTCAAACATTAAAAACCAATAGTAGCCGATGGCGTACAGGTGTGCCCCTCGTCTACTATATAGGAACATCTTTGGAACAAGTTTTGGTTTTCGAGTTTGAAGAAGAAGGTGTTATTTTGTTGAAATTTTTAATTCTAAAAATCTATTTCAAGAAAAGAAATTTTGGAACAAGTTAGAACTTAGAAGAGCCCTAGAACAACCTGGAACAGGGAGAATAGGATATTTTCAATGAAATTGTTTTTTCGGCTTAAAATTTTCTATATTTTTGGATGAATCTAATGAAAAATATTTAAAAATGGTGTTCCAAGTTCACTCAAACCCAATTGTTCGGGTTTAAGTGAACTTGGACCACCATTTTTAAATATTTTTCAAAAAAATTTGGAACAAATCGGGAACAACCTAGAAAATTTAAAAAATAATAATAATTTCTTGCATTGACGGAGAAAACCTAAGCACTTTGCAGCGTTTTTGGCGATGTCAAATAGTCTGTGGCACACATACCGAGTACTGAAAGCTGTTCGGTTTCCTCTATGCAAATGCCACTCATAGATAGCAGCATTAGGGGTGGGTTCCGCTTTAACGACAGGAGACAGAATTGAGTTTTAGAAGCATTAAATTCTACACGGTTTTTCATTCCCCATTGGACAATGCTGTAGAGATCAGAATTTAATGAGCTTATCATACACTGCCGTTGAAGTTCCACATCTAAAGAACATGGATGTGAATCTAGAAATGAATATGAAAAGCTGAGAGTACTGTCGTCAGCAAAACAGTTTAATGGATTAGAAGTTTCAGATAACGGATCATTTAGGAATATTAGGAAGAGGGTCGGAGACAAAATGGAGCCCTGGGGCACACCAGCATTTATTTTGTGGATATCAGACTTGAAACCGTAGAATACAACTTGTATTGATCGGTCCGAAAGGTAATTTATAATTAAACGAAGAAGAGAGGGTCGAATAAATTCCAGCCGAAAGGCCCACTTTTCTACGGCTCCAATTGTTGCGCGCGAAGGCCGACGGACTCATTCGGGTCTTCTTCGATACTCTGCTCCACAGCATCAGCAATAGCGTCTTCGTTGCGCACTGTACGGCGTCTCTGAGGATGCGCATTATCCACTAGAGTAAACGTGGTGTGAAACCGATCCATATGGTTGCTCGAATTACCGACTCTGGTGGGCGCTTGTCGACTGAATATTGGATGCATCGCGTCACCGAACCATTATTTTGGTAATAAATTTGCACGAAATGCAAACGTTGTTAAAAGGAGTAAGTCTATTAATGATGAAATGGCAAACCAAATTGAGCACAAATCAAGTGACAGCTGTCAAAAAGACCAACTCCAAAAAAAGTATTGCCAGATTGAAAACCACACGGCTAAAAAAAACAACCTGTAGAAGATAATTTTAAGAAGATCTGATACTTATAACTTAAATTGTAGGCTTTTCAAAACATTTCAAAAGGTACATCGATTAATTTCGGGCTTTCTCCAATAAATCTCGTTATTGATAAACGATCGGGTGTTACCGTGACGTCACTTCAATCATGGTATGTATACCTTCGTCTGATTTTGACTTGCGTTTTCTTATGCGCAATTTTATGAACCAAATGAAAAAAATAATATAACAGAAAAGCACTTAAATATTCTCTTCAAAAAAAGTTTAAAGCTTAACCACAATAAAAGCTTATCAGCCCAATTCTAAACATTCGCCGGGAAAATAACTCAACGGGAAATAACTCCCCGGGAGACGTATTCTCTCAGAAGTAGTAGTACCCCAACTAACAAACTCCCAGAGTTAAGCTCTTCAAATCTGATAAAAATGAAACAAATGTGTTTCGTTTGAAAGTTAAATGTCAAATTTAAGTCCCATAAGAGCATTTTAGTTCCCATAAGAAGTACTGTCTCTCAGAGAAAATTTATATTTACTGAGAGCGACACTTCTTACGGGAGCTCAAGCGTTGTAATGGGACTTCATCATCATCCAAAGATCTCATAGAGATGTTAAAACAAGAGTTAAAGTATCAATCAACAGCAGCCATGTTGCAAAATGAACAAAATGTTTTCATTATATTTTGAGGGTTACCGTAGCTTAAAAAAAATATTCAAAAAAAAAATTATCTTATTTGGTTTTCCATTCTGACCAAAACTTGTTAAAAGTTGTATAGGTCATATTCATCTTGTTTTCTCTTATTTGCTGTCGATATTAGTTGTATAAAAAATGGATTTGTATAACTTAGTATACAGCTACTATACCAGAGAAGAATGAGCGGGGACATTCTTTTTTGTGTTATGTCATTATTTAAAATTTGTGACAGCAGTATATTAACACGACACAAGTAAAATGGCATCTGTAAAAGTCAGTTGCTTTTGTCAGTTTTTAATGACAAATATATGGGAAGATTTCAGAAAATCTTAATAATGAAAAAGTGTCATATTTTGTGTTACTCTAGATCCAATTTTTGTCATAAAAGCACGATAATGACAGTAATTGGAAAAAAATATGGTATGAATGATCGCATTTTGTGAATTGTATAAAAACATACTTTGGTGATTTTTGCACCTAAAAAAATATTAATGGTAACCCTATAATAAGATTATAATTAATAACTTATTTATTATAATAATAAATATGCATAATTTTGGAAGCGCGTTGTTATTTGTCGAAGCAAAATGTGGAAATTAGTAGATGCAATTTTAATTGCACCAAGAATTTAGCCTACATATGCCATGATCTTAACAAATATAAAACGTCAATTAACTTGTGAGATAAATACTCGCATCAAAAAACACATTATTTTTTGACATGAGAGAATCACAAACACACATAAAAACTATTCGCCTGCCTTCTCCAAAAAAAGAAATTAAAAATGCGAAAGATATATGTTTTTTTAAGTTTACACACACTCGTTCTCTTTTTAACAACTTTTGTAGGAAGAGACGCACTCCCATAGGAAGAGTTAAGAGAGCTTTACTAGATTTACAAAGCGGCGTCTATAATCGCATAAGAAGAATAAAACTCTTCCTATAGGATCAAGAGGCTCCCATAACTAGGCCATTTAAGGCTTTTAACAATCTTATAAGAATCTAGAAGAACTCCTCAAGAGTGCATTTAGCTCCCTAAAATAAGTCTCGTAGCGCTCTCGGAGCGTCTTATGAGAGGAAAAATGTTACTTGGGATACGTACTCTTATTCCAAATTCCCCGAGAGAAATTCCCGGGAATTTTTTGTTTAGAATACGGGAGTAGGGAAAAGGGAAAAATTTCCCAGGGAATTGTGATTTAGAATTTTGCTGAATACCAATTTTGAAAAGGGAAAATTGCAGTGCTAACTTCACGCAAATCTTGATTTCAACTTATTAACGGTTTGATACCTAATATCCATGCCTGAATCTTCCAGTAATTTAAATTTCTAACAAATTAACAATATTTATATGTTCTAAAATAGCCACACATAAATAAATTAAGCAATTTAAAGATTATTTCGGAAATTCCAAATAAAAAAAAAAAAAACTCAGAAATGTATACCAACTCAATAGAATAGGTAAATACACTCTTAATAAATTATTGCCTAAACAGATGTACATATAATAACAAAAACAAATCCAACACACACCATCACCTCTGAAAAGCTCAAAAAGTCGATGCATGTTTTGACATCCTCGCCGCGCTATCTTCAAAACAACAAGGCAATTGAGAGCTATTTCAACTTCCCGCTCCAACTCCATTTGCACGTAATTATTTTTATTTTTCTAAGCCTTACCAAAATGATCGATAGCTTTCGCTGCCAAATTCGTTTAGCTTTAAATTCTTTATTTCGGTTAAAAATAGCAGATGGAGATAGGTATTGTATTGGTATACGCAGTTTAAAAACACCTGAACATCACATCCAATAAAATCGGCTAAAAACCAAACGAAACATTTCTCGGTTCCATCAGTTAAGATAGAAAAAGGAAAAGTCGATAGCAAAAACAAAAACATCTAAACAAATCTCAAAGACACACGGACACAAATCTGCCTCGTAAAACTTTTTCGGTTATGGCCTGAAACGTCACATTAACACAATTTCACTTACGAACTTTGTGTTTGGTTTAAATATCTGGCAGATAATTAGAGCAATTTGAACACAGAGCATCCCCGTCATCTAGTATAGAAACATCACCTTCCAAATTGTATTCTGCGTCGCGGTCGCCCCCCTAATTCCACCTAATAATAACCGCACCGCAACGAATTGTTATAGTATCTAGTTAACAACAAGTAACAAACGCTTTGTCAGTCGCGGATCGCAATTGAAGCAGAGGAATTTATGGGGCAATTTGTTGAGCAATTGAGATTCCGCAGGGGGAATATAAACAAGACTTCACCTCAGCATATACAGCATCACACTAACAAAAAATACACTCCACAATACATATATATATGTGGACTGTAAATAAACGTCTTCATTTTTTAGTGGAGGATGATTATTTGTAAACAAAATTTTTGGCCCACATTATTGCCTGCAATGTGGTGAAATAATCAAGAAGTTAAGATTTTTAAATTGATTCCAGAGCCGCATCCATCATCGTCAGAAGTTAAGGGCTCAACGCATCCTAAGTTAACAATGCGACGAGTATCATTTTATTTTGCCACAATAAATTAATCAAATTATGCATAGAATAATAAAGGGTTTTCCAATAAGAGGTGTTATTTTGAATAGCCCACTATTTCGGTAGCTGTCAGTTTTGAAGCTGTCATTTTTTGACATTTGACGCCATTAATAAAAATGGAACGATACACGCTTCAACAACGCATTGTCCGGCGGGGTAATTGGACCTTACTTTTTCGAAAATGAGGCTGGAGCAACAGTTACGGTCAATGGATTCGCTATCGAGAGATGATTAATGATTTTTTATGGCCGGAATTGGATGGTATTGATCTGGACAACGTTTACTTTCAACAAGACGGCGCTACGTGCCACACAAGCAATGAAACCATCGATCTTTTACGGGAAAAGTTTCCGGACCAATTGGCCACCGAGATCTTGTGATTTAACACCTTGCGACTTATTCCTTTGGGGCCACGTGAAAGATAAGGTCTACGCCAACAGCCCAGCGTCGATTCAAGACCTCAAAGATGGAATTCGTGAGGCTATCGAGGACATAGGGCAGCCACTTTGCGATTTGGTTATGGAAAATTTCATGAAAAGGATATGGTCCTGTAAGCGTGGTCGTGGCGGCCATTTGGCTGATGTTGTGTTCCATTATTAACGGCATACCTTCCTCTTTATAATGAAATAAACATCCGATCATGTATCTCAAAAAATGCCATTTTTCTTTGAATATCAAAATAACACCTCTTATTGGAAAACCCTTTATTTTTAAAATAATACAAAATATTATACAAAATTTAGTTAACTATAATTTTATAAAAATAGAATTGTTTTTCTGGATAGAAAGTTAAAGAAAATAAAGGTTTTAATATTTTAACTTGTGAAAACAAAACAAATAGCAAATATTATTTGATATAAAAAGTCTTTCCTTTAGGTCACACTGTTCCTAAGGCCAAGCACACTTTTAAATCCGGTTATGGTTAATTGTAATGTTTTATGGTATACCTTCTTATAGCATTAGGTAATACGTATTCAACTTTTACCTCAGAAACACTTACAAAATAAATGTATTTAAGCATTGGTAGCTTAGCTACACCTAAAAAATACCTAATAACGAAGAACCGTCATTATTTTTTGCCAAAGTATATACAAAGTTTAAGATTTTTTAAACACAAATAAATCACTGCTGGCATCAATGTTACCTATGAGATGACGTCAAGAAAAATAATTTTTTTTTGCGAAACAGCCACATTAAAGAACATATTTTTTTCTTTTCTATTCATACCAACGCTGAATATTATAACATCAAAAATAAAAATATTCAGACTTGCCGCGTTGGCGGTGGAGGTCTGGCTTCGAGTGCAGCCTATTCCATGTAAGTTATAAGAGTTATAAAAGCTGAGTGCGGCGAATGAGACACGAGACAGAAAAATTGTCCTGAAAATTGTAGAAACCCTTGGCATAATGGTTAGTCGGTTAATGCATAGGAAAATCATGCCGGAGATATGGGTTCGATTATTCCCACGCTCTTCCACCCATAAAACAGACATTTTTTTCACGGCAACTGCTTCTTGCGATGAAGTGACAAATCCCCCAAGAGTTATCTTCTCTTGCCATGAATAAGTGTCTCTTCTCTAGCCTTATAGCCGTTTTGGATTGTAGTTAAAAGTGGATGAACTCCACCACGACTAAGGAGTAAACACTTCTCTAAAGTTCAAAGCCTCAGTTTACTGGAGAAAGGATTATGAAGCATGGCTTTTCCATCACCATATACGTCATACTATGAACTTTTAACGGAAAATCATCTCAGCGGGGTTAAAAGAAATCATACAACTTCTCATAAATGAACTTGCGGAATGCTATACGAGGATTTTCAAGATCTTTGGATTTAAACTGATGATTCACATCAAAAAAAAACTGTCGAGGGGATCATACCTTATGGAATCTAAAAATCAGCACTTCCCATATTCCCTTAAGTGGAGCTTTATCTTTTAGTGATGCTAAAAGGGTAAAAAACTTGATTGCGGTGGTGGTATTAATGAAGTTCTGAAGTAGCTTCTTTAAGCTTAATGAAGGACAACCCGCACAGTTACCTCTAATCAAGGACATATGAAACTCTTCGATTAGAACAATCTATAGCTGTTAGGAGGTTAAGGAAGTGCTGGTCTGGCTCAAAGCTTGAGGACATCATTTGTAGGCCAAGATCAAGCACCTGGATTCCGAACCCTCATATACATATGAATCAGGTAATCCAGCTATCAAATCCATATACGTTCCACTCAGAACTACATATATGCAGAAAGTCGCGTTACTATGGAGGAGTAGAATGGTGTTTATCGAGGCGCCATTATTGTTATCAATAAATAATCCCTTCTGCGGACTAAAGGTATGATTAGTTTTGAATTTGAGACAATCACCCAGGGATTGTTTAAAAAAAGATTAATTTGCCTCAGATTGCGCGCCCCCACCCTCTCAAGAAGGCGAAGCTGTGCTCCAATACCCTGCTACCTTATCACCTCTCTATCTTTGGAGGAAGAATCCTCCAGGACATCTTCGGCTGCATTGGAATCTTCTCTAAACGTCGTCGACAATCTATCCAAAATGGAGCGTAAAGGTAACCTAAATTGTATTTTTATTTTTTTTTAATGCGGACTAAGTTTTAATTTCATCATCCGATTTGAAAGACCCTAACTGTGGTGAGGGTTATTTGAAGTGCGTTGAGATAGCGCCCGCATTTTCATTTTCCAAACAAAAAAAATCGTGCCGTAATGTGCTCAACTTCTACTGCCATGTGCCGTAGATATTTTCAAATAAAATGCACGACTGGGTTGCACGAACTTGATCTTAAGTATGCGATCACACTGTGGTTCTCAAGTCTGAAATAAATATAAGATATTATGGGAGCCTATATTTTACCCACCTGCGAGGAACATTAGGTTAGTTGAAGGTAGAATAGTGAGTATTCAAAAATGAACAGTATAGCATTTTTATACCGTGTGGCACATACATATATAGGTACATGCGCATGGAAATTATAATATTTAAACACGAAAATTGTTTTAAATCAACAAAATTTCAAATAAATTGGTTAAAATATTTTTGAAACTATTTTGATGTATACACCATTAGGTTTCTTCAATAAATCCTAATTTATGAGAAAAAATTTTTAAAATCGTATAGGAGCGGTTTTAAACATTATAAATTTTGTATATAAACAATTTTATAAAAATTTTTAAGACAAAAATTTGGAACGCCAATTTTAGGTATTTTTTTAATGTGGAGTTAAAGGTTGAATTTAAAAAAAAAAATCAACCGTTTTTGAAAAAATCGAATTTTCAAAAAATTATACATTTTTTTTAATTTCTTAAATAACAAGAAGTAATTTTTTGAAAATTTTGATATGCAATATTACTTAAATTAATTACAAACTTCTATAGAAAAAAAATTATTACAATCGATTAAGCAGATAGTGAGGTAGTCGAAAATCAGAAAAAGTGTTCCGTGAAAAGCATAGTACCTACACACAATATTAAAGGTAATATCATTAGCGTTTGCATTTTTGTTCAGTTCTGCGCATATGTGAAAATGGAGGATCCAGTGTCTCTTTACTTGTCAAAATGCTAATATTTATTGTTGTTTCTAGTAATGCCATGTGCATGTTTTCGTGGGCACTCGAGCCGCCATGTTTAATTTCTGACTGACATACTGCGCAATATATAACTCAGATTTGTGCGGTACTGTTTTTGGCACTAACATAAATTTTATTAAAATCAAGTCGTTTTTGACCAAAATAAAATTTTACTTACTTTGCCGTTATTTTTGGTTATAAAAATAATTTTTATTTAAAAATTTGCCAAGTTTCATAAAAATCGACTGAGTCGTTTTTTTTTTTGTTTAAATAGGTACATATTAAGTTTTCGAAAAAAAAAATTCAAACTTTTTTTAAAAATGAAATAAATATTTTGGTGCAAAATATTATTTTAGCTTTTAATTATTTTTTTTTCTTTTAAATCTGTAGAGCCAATTTTGCGAAAAATAAGATTTTCTTTTTTGGCCCAAAAAACATGTGTATGACAAGTCCCCTAATTTTTGGTCCTAAAAAATATAAGAAAAAACTTGTCGAGGGAATCAAGTTTACACGCACTTTCTTCGTCTTGCCTATATGATCAAAATCTCGAGTTCGATTTTTTAAGAATGTACAACTTGCCGTTTAGTACCTACATAACGTATAAATATATATCGCAAGTGAAAAATCGATAATTTTCAAATTTTACTTATCAAATTTGTGACAAAATTACAATTTTCTCAAAAACTTAAGTTGAGCTGTTTTGTGCTGTCGAAGACATAAAACTAAAAAATTCATCCGTAAAATTTGTAAATTTTCGATTATTTTTAACATATATTTACGGCGGCACTAATGGCCACAAATTTAGCACATCACAGCACATTTTTTTTTAAATGAAAATGGTGGTGATTACTTCACGCTATGGCACTTCGCTACATTTATTTTCGGCCGTTAAAGTTGCAAATATGCGGATTCTTCAAAAATATTAACGACACACATGGTAGCACAAGCTGAGCACATTACAATTCAACTTTTTTGCACACAGTAATTTACCTGATTGTAGCCATTATAAGGTAACGCAGTTAGTTGGTCCACTGGTACATATTTTTCTCCAACATTCTATTAAGGCATCCCTTAGAGAAGAAACTCCGCCTAATACATTTTTTTTCCGTTAAGACTATATGATACTGATAATGTCACTCGATTAACAACACCCAATTATCGATTATAGGCCCTACCTATACATACACAGATAGAAAAGACGCCGCATATTGTCATTTAGACAGACCAGTGGACCGATCAAATGCTTCCTTCTTCCCCATCACATTAAGCGTGTTCAGGAAAATGAGATATCAGAGATTTCTCTGAGTGAGCGTGAGCTTCCAAATCAAAATTTGTATTCCTCAATATTTTGACAGCAAAACTGAGAAATCTCGCTGAAGAATCCTGTTCATGTAACTGAGATTGCTGAGCCCTCTGAGATCTCATTTTCCTGAAAGCGGCTAATGTCATGGAGAAGACGGAAATATTTGATCCGTCAACTCCAATTGCATGTAAAGGGTTTTTCAATAGGGACGTTACAAAAGTAGAGCAACAGGGACAGCAAACGACGCCATATTTCTAGCCGTTCTTTTGACATTTCTCTTCAATAAGGTTTGCCATTTCATGATTGAAAGATATACGAGCCAACAACGAGTCAAAATTATTAAAATTTACTACCGAAATTTGGAGTCAGTGGCCTCAACGTTAAGAGCGCTACGTCCAATTTATGGTCGTCATAATCGTCCTAGCAGATCAACAATTGAGCGTCTAGTGGAAAAATTTGAATCCACAGGCACTGCACAAAATGTTCCAGTGCCAGTGAGACAAAGAAGTTCCCGTAGTGTCGAGAATATTGCTGCCGCTGAGGCTTCAGTTGCAGAAAGCCCAAATGTGTCTCTCACACGTCGTTCTCAAGCGTTGGTCATCTCTGTGACGTCGTTGTGGCGAATTTTGTGAAAAGAACTTGGCCAACATTGTTACAAGATTAAATTGACGCAAGAACTGAAGCCGACCACCAGAAGCGTCGTATGTTCGTGAATTGGGATGAGCAACAACTTGAAAATGATTCGGATTTTCATCGAAAAATCGTCTTCAGCGATGAGGCTCAGTTCTGGCTGAATGGCTTCGTCAATAAACAAAATATGCGGTATTCGTCAGGCAGCAATCCATACGTACTCCATGAGTTATCATTGCATCCCGAAAAAATTACGGTTTGGTGTGGTTTATGGGCCGGCGGCGCCCGTCATTGGGCCGTACTTCTTCCGTGATGATCAAGACCGGCACGTTACTGTGAATGGGGATGGCTACCGTTCAATGATAACCGAATATTTTTGGACGCAATTGGATGATATGGACTTGGAGGACATGTGGTTCCAACAGGACGGCGCCACAAGCCACACAGCGAATGTCACAATCAATTTATTGGAAACCAAGTTTGGAGATTGTGTTATCTCACGAAATGGTCCGCTTCGGTCGTGCGATTTGACGCCGTTAGACTATTTCCTGTGGGGCTACGTCAAGTCTATGGTCTTTGCCAATAAGCCAGCGACGATTGATGAACTTCGTACGAATATCGAACGTGAAATTGCAGAAGCATCTGCCGATTTATGCTTGAAAAACGTCGAAAATTGGGTTCAGCGTCTGGACTTCTGCAAGCGTGCCCGTGGTGGACATGCAAAAGAAATCGAATTCCATACATAATGGCATTGAACGTACTTTAACTTCTCGACTAAATGTCACTTCGTTACTATTTTACAACTTCACTTATATAAAGTGTTTTTTGTATATTTTATTTACAGATGTCCAAACTCATTCCACTTATACCTCTACCAATGAAAATGATGATGTCCAGACTGCAAAGACAAAACAAGACCGCAAAAACTAAAGCAAAGACTCAGCAGGTTGTCTTTTCCTGGATGTTGACTCAAAAATATACCGATCGGTGATTTTTTAAGAAATTAATGTTCATGTTGTGCGATACTGTCTCGTATATAAAAGGCAAATCTTCTCCAGACCTCCGGTGCTTCTCCTTTCTGTGTGCGAGTAGGTACTTTTGATTTCAGCTCACTTGCAGTGCAAGTTTCTATTATATGTATAGCTCACGTTTTGGTGAGAAGATCGCGTATAGAGTATTGTACTTGTTTATAACTTTACGATCGCATCGCGCCTAGAAACACAAAACTATTTTATCTTTTCTTATTTTTTTTGCGGCTCTGACGCAAAGAATCGATGAAATCGTCAATACTTCTTATATCACACCAAGGTGCCACACAAAAAAAAACCAGCGTAATGGCGCATTGTCGACCAACGATGCGACGAAGAGACGGCGGCGACGCAACGTCCAGTTGAAACCAAAACGATCTTCGATGATCTCTATAAATATTAAGTGGAGAGCTTTGGGTGAAATGAAATTTACGCCTTGAGGGGGAAATTTATGATGTGGCGAATGGCAACGTTTTGCTGCAATAATAAATGTCATCCACACTGGGATGCCGACCGATTATTTTGATATTGTTGTTGTAAGTATAGGTATACGTATCTACTTTGAATTGAAGTCATATCGATACGGCTACGGCTTCGGCATTATATACTGCTGGACCATTCTTTATTGTTCTTGTTGCTGTTGTTGTTGTCGCTCAACAACATGGCCCAATGGAAGACGTGGATATAGATATTTTTGTCGCGGTAGTATCGGTGGCGGTGACGGTGATGGTGGATCGGTGAAAACGTCTCTGTAGCCGATATACAAAATCCAAGGCTATTTCACGATCAATACGTTCTTGAATGATTCGATTGGAATCAGTCGATGGCATCTGTAAGATATTAAAAAAAATTGTGAATGACAAGCTATGTGCCAATGGCAAACAGATGGCAGTGCTCATATTATGACTGAGGAACAAAAGTATATTACAATCTGCCCATCAGGAGGCATAAACTGCTCTGCTCTGCTCTGATGGCAAAAAAGATCATAAAATGAATTTATAGCGTTGAGCGTAGGCTAGTGACGCAAACATCTACATTTTGTTTAAAATAAAATCCTCTTCATCTTCTCTCAATCAAATCGATTTTCTTGCAATACCTAAGTCTTTTAGTTCAATAAAATCTGAGAGTTAAGATATTCTTGTTCCGCATTGAGCATCAGCAAGCGCATATCACTTAACCCAATATCCAAGCCATTAAATTGTATTCCATATCTACTGCTAGGCTAGTATGCGAATCTTATCTTTCTTGTGGCTTAAACCACATATATGCTCGGCTTAAATAGAATTTATTTCCTTCCATCTAATTAAAACAATCCTTAGTTAGCAGCCGCGGCAGACACGGACACGGACACGGACACGGGCCAGCTAGCCAGCCATATAAGCGAGATTCAAATTTCTTAAAGAGCCCCTTGCGGTTATCATTTGAGCGCTCGTAAATATCCAACTCATAATTAGATGCAACAAATGCGCTAGCTCTGCGCGGCGCAACACGAGATTTACAACGATTCAACTTTAATCTAATCAGCACAAGCCTACACATCAGGAAACCTGTTGCTTTCTGCGGGATTAGATACTTTTATTTGCTCGCTGATGGCTGCAGGCTGAGTAGGTATATAGCGAATCCGTTAATAAGCCGTCGACTTATTTCTTGAAGTGGCAATGCACATTGCACATTCTTCTGTGAATAAGTTAATGGTGAGCTTTGATTGATTTGTGAACACATTGATGATATAGGTTGCGGTCTAGTGGAACAATATTTTGCTGGCACGAGTGTAAATGCTTGGTTGTAATTTTTGTTTTTAATAAGAGCTGACATATTCGTAAAGTATCTTTATTATCACCCCTATCATGGTATCCGTTCGGAACGGAATTTTCTCCAATTCATACAAAATTGGTTTTGTAAAAGTGAAATGTTTCATTTCGTCATACGATTAAAACTTTTCTATATTATTACTTGTAACTTACTAGCACTCGGCTACCTACAAAGGTAAAAGATTAGCCAATAAAAAAACGATTAGGCCTTTTTCGGAGAAAATTCCGTTCCGATCGGATACCATGATAGGGGTCTATATTTGTAGATTTTTTTCGAGTCAGAAACAGAACTTGATTTTAAAATTAATAATTTCATGTCAATATATATTTTTACTCGCATACAGTTTTTCAATTTTACAGTCGACAACTTCTGATTTGACGTCCTCTATTATTTTGGCGGATTTTTTTTGTCGCAATTAATATATTTATTAAGGAATTTTCAGTTGATTTCAGCTTATTTGTTAGCTGGAGCTCGGCTGCAGCTCCAGTTGCAGCTGTCAAAATATTGAATACACATAATTTCAATGTTGCGAACTACACAAA
The DNA here is from genome assembly GCA_932273885.2 of Leucozona laternaria. NCBI lineage: Eukaryota > Metazoa > Arthropoda > Insecta > Diptera > Syrphidae > Leucozona > Leucozona laternaria. Next base: position 61,537,286 of record OW026367.1, on the reverse strand, counting down.
GCAACGTAGCTGCAAATGGATCTGCAGCATTTTTGACATTTCAAAATTGATGGAGGCGAACAAGCCCATTTCAACTCGATGAGGTTAATTAAAATGAGCTTCAAAATGTCTTCATTTCCTCATGTTATAGTGCTTCTGCAGTCATAGAATATCAGAAAGCTGTACAGCTGCATTGTGGACACGTACTGCACTTTTTGACAACTATTGCTGTTGCAGCTTCAGTTCCAGTTGCAGAATTCTATTGTGTTCAAGCAGTTAAACGCGAAACATTCCGAACGACAACGATACTTCCCATTGTCAAAATTAATTTACGTGGCGATAAATGAGAGCATCCACAGTGATGCTATGTTGCGTCGCAACAATCCAAAGACTAACGTCAACGAAAGTTTCATTGACGTTTGGTTTTAGGACGTGTTGGTTTTAGGAGAGCCTTTAAGGTACTGATCAAGAAAATTGAGCAATTGACGCAAAATTCTGTTGCAAAATTTTCAAGTGGTGTATGATGTTCAACGCAGAATTATGTCAACGCAGTGAGTGAAAGTTGCGTAGATATAAACACACGCGCTGTCACGACTTTTAAGGTAAACGCGTTGGTTGTTATTTTCGTTGACAGCGTAATCACCACAGACTGCTCGTCAACCGTTTGACTTTGTTTCAGCGTTTACACAGTAGAAATGTCTGTTACGTTGAATGCGTTGGTTGACAATAGGTCTGTTCACAATCAACGAGTCTACGCGTAGCTTAAGTTGATAGTGATGAGTCCTTACATAAGAGCTGACAGCTATTTTTGTGTGTGGAAGTATAACCAAAATATTAGTATGAGGGGCTTAAAGGTGTATGATGCGTGCGTCGTGATATCGAAAACAAATGTCTGGCAAGTTTTTTTGGCACATGCCGGTGTTTTGGCGGTGAGGGATAATTTTGTTTGTTTAAACAAGTTAAAAGACTTAAATCTTGATCTCATTCATTAGAACCGCAAGAACGAGATGTCGCTCAGCTCGTCAAACAAGAAATCTCCGCTGGCCATTTTTCTGGTTCATATTTAGCTGGGGCATTCACAAAGGAAGTGATATAAGAGCCCTCCTCCGCCTCTTCATCTTGACACCCTCTGCACAAGTCGGATCAGCTGATGCCCACTCTGCGCATGTGGGTTCCCCTTTGAGTTGTGACCAAAAGGGACAGTTGAGGTCTGCTTAGTTCGAGAAGGAAGTTTTTTTATTTTTTTCTTTGAGATGTCTGGCCATAGATTCCTCGAGATCCGACAAGTATCAAGAGCTGTCCATCTATCGTTTGCGGCTGCGAGGAAACATTTGCGAATTCTGCCTTTTACTCGTTCTAGTGGCATAGAAACGTAGGATTCAGTTTGGCTTTGATTCAGAGAAGATCCTATTTTGGCCAGTTTATCCGCCATTTCGTTTGTATGTATGTCACGATGTCCTGGGACCCATCGGAGGGTAACTGTATTTGATACATTGAGTAATTTTAACTCGTTTCGGCATCATTATACCAGTTAAAAATCGAATCAATGGATTTAATTGCCGGCTTACTATCAATGAAGATGTCGATGTTTCTATATTAACAAGTTCAATAGTGGCAAGACTTTTTGCCGCCTCGTAAATTGCAAGCACTTCCGCTTGGAAGACACTGCAAAAATCTGGAAGTTTTATTGATCTATTCAAGGGTGGGTTGTCTGAGAAGATGCCTGACCCTACCCCCTCAACTGTCATGGAACCATCTGATGCATAAACCGAAACATGATCAGTGTTTATGACCCGGTTGGCTGCCCAGAGGTCCCTTGAGAGGAAGTCTGTTAGGCATGCGCATATTGGACAAGTTTAATCTACATAAAGGTGGATACATAATGCTTTGAAAAACTAAAAAACAAAATGATTTAAGGATCAATGCTTCTCAAATTAACACTTTTTTTGTTTTTTTTTTTTTCATCAAACTTATCAAGGGCGATTTTATTCACTCGAAGGTACCCATAACTGACTTCATCTATATGGTTTTTATTGTGTTATCGTTTGTTTATTGTGATCGGATCTAGTTTTCAAAATGGCCAAACGAAAGCAATGAAGCTCCTTATCATGGACAAGTTTAGTTTTCGCCCGCTGTAACTCAATGGCCGAACGGTCCCGATCTAACTCAGCCCATTTGAAATCTAAGTTAGCTCGTCCGCGTTCAATTTTCTGTTCGCTCACGGAATGTTGCTGCTTTTCTTGAGACAAATTAAGAATTTTAATTGGGATTTCTTCCGTTCCTATTTGAAGTCCACGGCTGTCCAATAAATCGTTTATAGGCTTCAGTTATTTTGCAGGTTTCACCCCAAGTACGGTCAACAATTGCACCTTCGTTCGACAACATTGACTCTGTGTTTTGGTGTTTTATCACTTTTTAACTCGTCTACTTGATTTTCAACAGTCTGCATTTGGGTTAGGTATCGATATTTTCCAGTTTCCAGGAATTGCTGCACAAAATCAAAAGTTGAGAATTACAATTTTTTTTGTCATAATATCGAAGGGAAATTTTCAAAACTACAAGTTAGCCAACTTTTGAATTTCAACTTCTTAATTGAGAGTTTCAACTCCGAAGTTGTATTTTCTGGCAAGTTGGACACTAAAAGTAAAAGAATCTGGTAACAAGCAGGTACATTTTAAATAACTGACATTGTGATTGGTATTTCTATTTCAGTACAAATGTTCTTATACTTGGGGACCCTTATATCTCGGGGGCGCCGCGCCGTACGATTGATACGGATGATACCACGGTAGCTACGCCCCTGTAACCAGCACACTATCTCTGCCTCTTTTGGTCTTCTGCCGGCATACCTATATATTTACGTGCGGGTTGAATACCCCATCATCTCAAGTAAAGAAGTCAGGTCCTTGGCACGCAGTGTGCACTATTATTATGGCAACTGGTGTCTCCATGTATTGCACTATATGTCCATCTATACTTGAACATACACCCATATAAAATACATTTTTATGCTATGTGTTTGTGAGTCATCAAAATGTATCAATCTTTTCACTACCTTATGGTTTCCTGCCACTGGCCTAACCGCATTTGGTTGAATTTATTTTTTTATTTCATGAGCAGTTCAGACATAATTTCCTGTCTTCACCTTTTCCCAAGCTGTCACTTCCCTCAAAAAATAATTTACCAACTAAATCCTCTTTTTAATAACTACCCAAATGATAAATGTCTCTGAAAATGCTGCTTTATTTTTTATTATTCCAAACACCATTAGCAATAATCGTGCAGCCAAAATGTAAACATACAAAGTTGTGTCGCTCTGGCTGATGATGAAGTTCTGCGCGATACAAAGACCGACCCTCATATACAGATCACCTTCACCACCATCAGAAATATTGTATTTGCCCTTTATTCCAAGAAACGTCGAAACGTTTAAATATACAATGCGCCATCGCCAGTCAGCCAGCCAGCCCCAGCAGCAGCTTTATCGGACTTTATAACCAGTGAACGGATATTAATTATTATTGTTCGCGCAGGCACCAAATCCATTTGTCATTTCTGAGCCAATACTGTGGCCTGTCCCATAAAATTCGTAACGAAATTATATTATTCCGATGCGGTAACTGGGTAACCGATACATTTCCATTCCCACAGTACCTACAAAAAAATCCTTTCCTCTTCTCAAAAAAAAAAAAAATAAAAGAATTCGGGACTAATTTTCGCCATAAAACCAGAGTTCCAAATCAAAAGCCTAAGTTCAGTTTTACGACTGTGTGCTCCGTGCCGTGCGACTGTGCGAGTTCCATTAAAGTTAAAATACAAGCTACAGAAGCAGCGGAGGAAGAATCCTGAATGCTCCCAGACCAGACACTATATTGGGTGGACACGATTTTTGCCTCCCTTTTAATAGATGTCCGTTATGGAATTTGTATACTCTTAAATGCTTTTACGCTGAGCCGAGAATGCATTAGTGGGTGTTGCCAAGATGATATTGCCATTCTGTGACGAAGGACGAACTCTATATCTCCAGAGCCTTTAATGAGCATGCGATGGGAAATCCAAATCGTTAGGACTCAGAAGCTCTTCCAGAGGTCGAGGAATTCCAAATACGAGTAAAAAATATTGTTTGCGTTCATCATCACCAGACAAGGGTGGGCCTCAATTCATTTGGCCAAAGTTGGAGATGGGCTCAAAGGATAAAACGATTGACTCTGCTCCTCGAGGCCTATAATTAAGACGGTCGTCGCGTCGGTGGTTGAAATGGTCATCTTGATCGTGCCAAGGTGAAGTATTGTAAAACCAGAGCAAGACACACATCAGGGACGGGAGTAAGGAATATAGGAAGCCCCAAGCGGTCCCTATTTTTGTGTCGCATCAAGGTAAAAACTTATACCAAGAAAGACCTAAATGCGAAGATATTATCCTGGGTCTTGTCCCATGGACTATGGGCTCCGGTGCGTGATATGCTTGGAGCGCTGAGCTGCGCTACACAGTGACGATGGCAATGATGATGATGATGATTATGACGACCACGATGACGACGGGAAATTAAAAAGCGTCTCAACGGCCAACGACTATAAGACGACGACCGACGACCGACGGGACACGAAAAGTAGTATAAAAGGATGTGAAATGGTGCTGGTTCCATTCGAACTGTATGACACATGGGAGGGACCAATTTTAATGGAATTTCTGATTTTTTTTTTTTTTTTGGTATATTCTGCTCATTTATTATTAACAAAAAAAAAAAATAAACTAAAAACACCAAGAGAAACATCGGACGGGATGACCGCAAAGAACATCAATTTTTTTTTCGGGATGCATTAGTGGGTAGTATTGGACAGGAAAGGCGGGTGGACATCTTCCAGACGCTGACACATATATAAGAAAAAAGAAGACTCAAAGGAAGATAATAGACGTAGCTATACAAAGCCCTCAGGTAATGTGTGGAGTTATTAAGGACCTTTTTTTAATTTCGACAAAATTGAACCACTCAGCGCCGCTCACCGTGACGTGTTGCTAACAAAATGGTCCCACAGAATTTTGATTTAGTGTCCATTGATTTCTAGTATACCCATACCTACCTGTCCTGTGATGGGACAATCTTATAATTAATCGGAAGTGGATTTAATTGGTTTTCTGGAAATAATCTTAGCAGTTCTATCTTCTATGTTTCTGACCAAATGTTACAAGAAAAATAAAATATTCAAAGAGTATATGACAAGAATAAAACGTTATAAACAATTTAACTTCTCTAATTGGAAAAATTGGAAAAAAATATTTTAGTAAAAACCATTGGATACCTACAACATCAACATTTATCAACTGAAAAGTTGTTAGGTGGATAATTTGCCGTTAATTAGTTGTGATAATTTCGAATTTGTCGTTCCATGTTTTTTATGTTTTTTTTTTATTTCTGCTTCGCTAAGTTGATATCAACTCAAGGGCACCCTCTAAAAAATTGGTCTAAAACTTCTTAAATTGATTGGTTTTCTGTAATTAATAATTGGCCGTTGGGTGGTTTTTAATTATATGTGACAATATACATTCTGTTGCGCTATGTTTTCTATGTTTTTTTTTTTAGCTACTTTGCAAGCTTGGTTTCAACTTAGCGAAGCATCCCCTCAAACACTTCTTGTATTGAATTGTTTACTGCTCAAAAGTTTGTCGTTTATTACTCGTGAATTAGTTGTGACAATTTCAATTTTGTCGTGCTATGTTGTCTATGTCTTTTTTGCTAATTTGATAAATTCATATGAATTTACCGAAGCACCCCCCCAAAAAGTGTTAAAAGCTTCTAATATTGAATGTTGTATTGCTCAATAATTTGCCTTTAATTAGTCGTGAATTTGTTGTGACAATTTTAATTCTTTTCGTTCTATGTTTTCTATGTTTTTTCTGCAAATTTTCTAAATTCATATGAAATGGAGGAATAACTGGCTGAATGAGTCGGCAGATGTCTTAGACGAGCCCATCCTAAGGATTATGCACAGCGGATGAATGCTAATACTGTCGTCTCAGCAGTCAGAGATAGCTAACGTCAGCTACTCACTTGTCACTTAGGTCTAAAGTCAATGAGGATTCGCAGGAATAGCCCGGGTGCTAAAAAAGAGATAGTGATGTGGATGAACATTTTATGGGCCAACTCTACACTGGTGGTGTACTTTATATGGCAGAGCCAACAAAATTCCATAAGAACTGAACGACTGAACCGATTTTGATGAAATTTTCAGGAGTACCTACTGAAAACACTGCCACTCCCACTTTTAAGAAAAATTTACTATCGTCATCTAATTTGATAAAAATCTAATTACCTAACTTTATAGACAGCTTTAAAAACAAAAATATTTTTTCAGGGCTGATGAGCACGAAGAGTCATACTCTTGCCAGCCGGTTTTTTTTCAGACTATAAGGCGGAGTATAAGTATTAAGGGCCTATCTGAACAAAGAAGATCCTATAAATAACTTTGATTATCCTGATGGTTCTGCGGTATGGCGCAGAAGCTGCATGAGTGCTTTGAGACGAAAATCTTAGCGACATAAAGTGTGTTTTTTTTTTTAGACATGTGGTTTTAAATCTGGCAGTACTTTTTTCGGAGTTGGTCTTTTTGACGGCTGTCACTTGATTTTTTGACAGCTCCAATTGTTGCGGGCGATGGCGGATGGACTCATTCGGGTCTTCTTCGATACTCTGCTCCACAGCAACAATAGCGTCTTCGATGCACACTGTACGGAGCCTCTGGGGATGCGCATTATCCACTTGAGTAAACGTTGGTGCGAAACCTATCCATATGGTTGCTCGAATTTATGTGATTTTGCAATTATGTCGACCGAATGTTGGACGCAGCAACCGAACCATTATTTTGGTAATAAATTTGAAAGATTTGCAAACATTGTTCAGGAATAAGTCTTTAATTTATAAAATTTTTATTTCTAAAAACTACTGCTCTAACAGACTTTCCTTGATTCACCAGAATATAAGAAGTCTAAGAGAGAATTTTGCTTGCCTTGTTTCCCATTTAGATTCCTTTTCCTGTATCCAAGACTTTATATTTGTTTCGGAGATTTGGATATATAAGTTTGAGATAAGTGATTATTTTTTACCTGGGTTCAAATTTTTTGCTAAAACAAATGTGGCGGTGTGGGCTGTTTTGTTGGGGATGGTTATGACTGTGTTGCTACTGAGATAGATTTTTTGAGTGCCGATATTTTGAAACTATCTTTTAAACAGGATCGAGAAAACATTGTTATTCTTTGCATTTATAGATTACATAAGTATAGTGCGTCTGTTTTTATGGAGGAATTTTTTAATCTTTTGGATACAGAAAATTCAAAGAACTTAATCATTTTAGGAGACATGAACATCGACATCCTGGAAGATTCAGAAACCATTTCTACATATTTGTCGGTTCTTGCATCTCATGGCTTGGCTTCTTTTATTAACGATATAACTAGACCTGCTTCTGGGAAATGTTTAGATCATATGTATTTATGGTCGCTTTTCCAATTGCTCGTTTAGCATAGTTGAAAAATTTATTTTTGATCTAGGTATAACTGCGATCACAACATGACAGGTATTTTAGTGAGTTGCCCTACTAAAGCCAAAACCTCATCTCCTACTTTAAGCGTTGAAAAAAAGGAAATCGATTTTTCGTTACTGAAAACTAAACTTTCTTGTGAATGTTGGCAGTTGTTGGCAAAAGCCTATGACATTTTTATTGAAATTTTAAAAGAATTCATAATTCAATGTACTTATACTATTAAAATAGGATGCAAACAAAAAAAAATTAAATCCTTGGATAAACAATTATATTTTAAGAAAAATTAATGTGAAAAACAAATTGAGAACCAAATGTGCAAAACATCCACTTAACCAGAATTTAAAAAGAAGATACGAAAAGATGTGTTCCAAGCTTAGAAAAGAAGTTCCATTAGTTAGAGATCGCTATTATGGCAACCAATTTGATTTTTCTAAAGGGGATATTAAAAATGAATGGAAATTAGTAAACAGTATGCTAAACAAACCTACGTCTACCAAAAAGGATATTACCATCAAAATTGATGAAAATGTGGTATCTGATAAAAACAGTATTGCTAGTACATTTATTGATTACTTTGTCAATGTAACAAACACCTTACAATCTTCTTTTTCTTCTGCATGTACTTCTTGCAGATCTGCTATTATTTGTGGTGATCCTTTGACCCAAAATTCGTTTTTTTTTTAAACCCATAACTGGTTTAGAGCTCCTTAAATGTATTGGAAGTCTTCGAAATTCGAATTCTTGTGGACCCGATGGAATTTCATCAATGGTGCTAAAAAATATTGCTTGTTTCATAGTAGATGTTTTAGCCTTTATATAGAATAGAATAGAAAAATGTGCAGATATTGTTCCAATCTTTAAAAAAGGTTCAGATAAAGAAGTAAGCAATTACAGACCCATTTCAATTCTTCTTCACTAAGCTAAATTTTCGAAAAAAGTATTAAAAAAGACTTATTGATTTTTTAAATAAAAAACAGTTTTCTAGGTCTATTAATCGATTCTAAGATGTCATTTAGGAATCAATCTGAGAATTTAATGAAGTATTTCCGCTCCACACTCAGGCATTTTTTCTACCTCCAAAAAGTATGCTCACCTGTTCTGCTTAAAAAAATTTACTATGGTATCTTTCAATCTAAATTACAATATGGTATAGCATGTTGGGTAGGAATGTATTGAAACAAAATTAAACCGATTTTGACGCTACAAAAATATGTCATCAGAAAAATAAGCAGAAAACATCGATTGTACCGTAGTTTTCCACTATTCACGGGGTTGAAAATTCTTCCAGATCGACACTTATACTGCTATAAAGTCCTTAAAACTTTCTTTAAGCGCTCAGGAAATCTTAATTTCAGAATATTAGATAACCATAACCTTCGTGGTAACATGCAATGTATGGCTCATGTCCCTATCTTCCGCACTACCGCCTTCCGCAATTTCTATTCTGTTGCGTCTCCACGTTTATTCAATAAACTTCCTATTATGATAAGATCACTTATATTACCAAATCGTTTTGAGAAACTTGTAAAGGACTGGTTGTTCAGTTTTAACTTTGAAGAGTTAGAAGAGATGTTGTCCCCTGTCATATAAAAGACTGTCGTCTATATCTTCTGCTGTTTTCAAGGAGAGTTTGTTATCTGCTCTTTTTTACTTTGCAAATGAATTAAATTTATCTGGGTTTTTTTATAATTACTTTGAATTGTTAACACTTTTTTATTTTTAAAATGTACTAATTTTTCTTGAATAAGGGTCACCCCACCCAAATTACTATTTTTGATAACTTTGTATAACTTAAAGTGGCATTTAGTACTGTTTATTCTTTAAATATAAAATGCCACTACTTTATTTTTATTATTAGTTTAGTTAATGATAATTTGAATTGTTGTATTTTCATTTCCAAGAAATAAATGTATTTACAAATCTAATCTAATCTAATCTAAAAAAAAAAAAAAAAAAAATGGCATAAATCAAGTGACAGCTATCAAAAAGACCAACTCCGAAAAAAGTATTACCAGATTGAAAACCACAGGACTGAGAAAACACCCTTTATGTACATCCTTTCAACGATATCGAAATAGTATTGCAAAGTCAATTAAGTGATCGCTAGTGTGATCCCTTCACAGTATACGCTTCTAAAATAAAACAAACAAAAATCTACAATTGAATGATCCATTTGTACATTTCAACTTTATTTCTAAAAAAGATGAAAGTATAATCTCCGTGACATTCCTGTGTGATCCTCAATTAATTGATAAACAAATATAGAACCACTTACTCCATCCGGTGGTATATGTACCTACTAGAGAGCAGGAGCAGGACTGCGACTCAGTCACATTCTAAAGATATGACAAATCCACCCAAAAGAACACATGGCTCTGCCTTGATATAGTCGGCGCATTATAGCCTTAAGAATTATACGCTCGTGTCAAAGATAACGTCGCTTATGACGGAACTCTTCAAGCACATTTCCAAAACCCAAAAGCACTCGAGATTCAGCCTCTTTTAATCCATTCGAAATGTGTCCAACTGCAAAGTACATATTCATATATGTATAAAGAACATCGCACTGCCTAGCCTAGTGCCTGGTAGTTGATCAATCCCCCCACAGACAAGACATCTCCTGGTAGAACCCCATCAGTAGCATATATAGCGTCGAGAACATATTGGCGTCATTTGAACACTTGAAAATGCCACTCTTCAGCTAGTTCCGCTTTGTTTTTTTTTTGTTTTGTAAAAAGTTGGTTATGGTGTTGGTTCATCTCCGAACTGTTTGTCTGTGATATTATCTATGGCACACAGAGCACTTAACCCACAAAGTCACGAATCTATTTTTATAAATGTTTTCAATTCAAATGAGATTTTCTCAAATCGACTCTCGACTCAATATACCTATATGCCCACAATATTACCACAATCGAAAATAGTACATTTGTGAAGAAAATTCATTTAGCACAAGTTTCTGATGGTCAGTCAAGTCAGAGAATCCGCAGCATAAGCATCATCAGGGCGTAGCCCTAGCCCTATAACATTTTCAAACGAATTTATTGCTTCATTGTTTGTGTTGGAAACATTTTTATCGTCTTCCTGATTAAGTATCGCTGGTGGAATTGACTACACTCCACCATGGATTATTATTATTGGCCAACAATCGAAATGCCAATGGATCACAGAAATCAGCTGCTGTGCTGTTCTACACAAAAAGAGATGTGTGTCGGTTTCCAGGGGTGTATTTGTTAGGTCCAGTGAGTTGTTTAAAATTATAAAGTGCGCTGAACATTAAAAACCTTACTGATGGCTCAATACAATACAGCTGCAGTTAAAAAAAAATCGCTGTAGCAGAAGCTGTCATTCAAATCGCTAACTCATGTAGCAAACGACGTCTACAATCGTGTAGCGCGGTTCCCCATGGCTAGCTTTGATTAGAAAGAGAAAAGTATAGAACGATCCATTATGTTATCTCAAATGAAGCATGTGTAGCGAGCAACAAAAGTTTAAGTTGAGTCAATTTTTGCTGCAGCTATACAGCTTCACATTGTAGCGCTGTAGGTAGGTATACTATTTACGATTACCTTTCAACTTTGACACGGCTACGTGCTTCAGCTACATCATCGTGTTCAGCCAGTTATTTGAGATAGGTAGGTATATTGTTAAATTTTACTCTACATTATAACAGGAAGTGACTCTAGACATATGCTAATTTATAACGCTTCGTTTATAAAATAACTGTTAATGCGGCCCCTCAGGGCCAGCGGCCTTCGCCAATGGGCATAATTCGGAAACCGAAATATTTTTTTGGCAAGTTACGCCAAGCGCTTTCTTTTCCATCGACTTTTGAATTTTTGGACCACAACAGTGTGTCGGAGGGTCCTGGCCCTGTGAAGCCACATCAACAGTTATAAATTGGCAAGCCTTTTAAAAACACTGTTATTCGACCATGACTTAAAATTGGTGTCAAATAAAAGATAATCATACTGAAAAAAAAAATAGGGCTGCCACTTTTAAAATGGTCGCATGTATATGGCAATCCTGGTTCCACAAAACAAGAAAAATCTTTTTTTGTAATAACTTTTTAGTTTGGTCGAGTTTGAGAGTGTTTTATAAACCAAAAAAGGAACCGTGTCTGTGCGTCTCTGTGCTCCTGTGCGTTTGTGCATCTGTGAATCTGTGCGTCTGTGCGTCCGTGCGTCCGTGTGTCTGTGCGTCTACTGATAATTAAGCTAAAGCATAAATGGATGGGATGATTTGCCTCAAATTTGGTACACAGCATTTTTATGCAATTCCCTAAGGGAAAAATTTGAATTTTTGTTTTAGCTCATATGGAAGGGTGTTTTTTTTAAACGTGTGGTTTTTAAGAAGAAATAAAACGCTTATAATTTAATGTTATGGCCAAAAATTTAGCTTTATTATAAAGATAAGGGTTTGCCATTGTGTTTTAAAAATGATTTCGGGTAAGTGACCGCCACGGCTGGCTCGAATAAATTCCAGCCGTGAGGCCCAATTTTCGACCACTTTTTGCCCCATTTGGGGCCGTATGCCAGCAATAACGCCACGCAAAATAGTGCAGCGGTGTTAAATCGCACAACCTTGGAGGCCACGCCACAGGCCCAAAAGTTTCCTACCGTCTTGTTGGAACCAGAGGTCGTCCACATCAACATCCTCCAATTCAGGCTCTATAACGGCGCGGCGTCTCAACAATGGCTTGTGGATTATGATCACTCTAAATACGTCAATTTTACTTATTAACGTACCCATTCAACCAAAAATGAGCTTCATCGCTGAACAAAATTTTCTTGTGAAAATCGGGATCACAACGATTTCGTTTCGAGCCCATTTTGCACGATTTGCAAACGTTGTTCAGGAGTAAGTCTATTTATTACATGAAATGGTAAACCAAATTGAGCCTAAATCAAGTGACAGCTGTCAGAAAGGACAACTCCGAAAAAAGAATTTCCGATTCAATATCACACGTCAAAAAAAAACACCCTGTATATAAAGGGTTTTCCAATAAGAGGTGTTATTTTGATATTCAAAGACAAAATGGCATTTTTTGAGATAAATGATCGGATGTTTATTTCATTATAAAGAGGAAGGTATGCCGTTTATAATGGAACACAACATCAGCCAAATGGCCGCCACGACCACGCTTACAGGACCATATCCTTTTCATGAAATTTTCCATAACCAAATCGCAAAGTGGCTGCCCTATGTCCTCGATAGCCTCACGAGGTCTTGAATCGACGCTGGGCTGTTGGCGTAGACCTTATCTTTCACGTGGCCCCAAAGGAAGAAGTCGCAAGGTGTTAAATTACAAGATCTCGGTGGCCAATTGTGATCACCTCTTCGAGAGATAACACGGTCCGGAAACTTTTCCCGTAAAAGATCGATGGTTTCATTGCTTGTGTGGCACGTAGCGCCGTCTTGTTGAAAGTAAACGTTGTCCAGATCAATACCATCCAATTCCGGCCATAAAAAATCATTAATCATCTCTCGAGAGCGCAATCCATTGACTGTAACTGTTGCTCCAGCCTCATTTTCGAAAAAGTAAGGTCCAATGACCCCGCCGGACCATAAACCGCACCAAACAGTCACGCGTTGAGGATGAAGAGGCTTTTCAACAATAACTCTTGGGTTTTCCGAGCCCCAGATGCGACAGTTTTGCTTATTGACGTAGCCTCCGAGGTGGAAATGGGCCTCATCAGTCAAGATGATTTTTCGATGAAATTCCGGATCATTTGCATGCATTTCAAGGACCCAATCAGCAAAGACACGACGTTGTTGATGATCAGCCGGCTTGAGTTCTTGTGTTAACTGAACTTTATAAGCCTTAAGACCCAAGTCTTTATGCAAAATACGGTGTAATGACGTTTGTGGAATGCCTAATTCCAAAGAACGACGAGGAATGGACAAACCTGGGTTTTCTTCAACACTTTGGGCTACAACAGCAATATTCTCAGTTGTTCTTGAGCGACGTGCACGGGTTTTATTCTTAACATCACTAACTTGTCCCAACAGCTGGAATTTGTCCACCAATTTCTGTATTGCGGTCCGACAAGGTGCTTCACGACGACCCAAAAATGTTTTAGTTTTACGAACCGTCTCTGCCAAATTTTCACCATTTTTATAGTGAATTTTAATAATTTTAATGCGTTGTTGAAGCGTGTATCGTTCCATTTTTATTAATGGCGTAGTTTCTACTTGTCAAATGTCAAATGACAACTTCAAAAGTGACAGCTACCGAAATAGCGGGCTATTCAAAATAACACCTCTTATTGGAAAACCCTTTACATCATGCATTTTAAATGTGGGGTTAAACACAGTATTTAACCTCAAGAGCAACTTCGTGCGATCAAGTCGTGAATATTTTTTTTTTCAAATTTGGAAATGATGGGTAATAAATTGATATGGCCCCAGTTAGAAGCTTAGAACTAGAGTTTTAAAGGCGATTTTTTTTCAAGGTTAAGCTGTAAGGTCTTCAAATCAAGGATAAAGAACAAGGTTATGTGTATTAAACGGCCATTCCATGTTCTCTAGAAAGACCTCTTGTTGTCATCACAACGCAGAAAAATCGTATCAATATTCGTGCTTAGTGATAAGTTGTTGGTGCAATATAGGGCCCTGTTTAATTAAATTGCACATTTCGGAAATTAAATCCCCTTCACCCTACTAACAACCATCATAAATCCGGCCGTGTGAGTCCTCCCTCTTCGCGAAATGGCCATAATCTGCGACCAAAAGTCTCCCCAATCTATTGTTGGCATTTAAGCAATGTGTATATGTTCGGTTTGTGGTTCAATTTTTTTTGTTTCTCTATAGTATAGTGATGGAGGAGGATAATAACAATTGTCCTCAGGCGACTTATTGTTAAGATTTATATAATACAAAAAAAAATACATTTATCGCGAGCACTTAATCTCGCCCGGTCTGCGCGATGGTCGCGGAATGTGTGTATATACGCGTTTTTGCTATAACCATATAGTCGGAGGGAGTTTCACTTCATACGATAGCCCAACAGGACTCACTCTCGACGTGGTTTGCATATCGGAATAAAGACACATGGCCAGGGACTCATTTTGAGGTAATTGTATAAGGGTTTGAATTCGATACTATATACAGTAGGTATATACACGCATGGTGATTGCTTTTGGTGATTTACTTGACTTGTGGGGAATTTGTGTAGGGTGGCCTGATTGTCGTTGAGTCACATTTTTCTCAAGTTCGTTAACCCAGCCAACTATGGTAAATAAAAAACTTCCTATCCCAGCAACAGTTTCACGTTAAAAGCTATTGAGCTTCATACAAACTTGGCTTATATTGTTCAAGTATGTAGCTGGGATTTGATGCCTAGGTGAAGACAATATCCTGGACTTTATTTATTGAGCAGAAATGTTGCTACTCACAGCGAGAAGACGGCTAAAATAGGAATATCATGATAACCATAAATAATAAGATATATCCTTCTCACTTCCAACTAACTGAAATAGTCATAGGGACCAACATTGTAGCGTAGGTACTGTTTTTTTTTTTTTTAATAATCCATAAGTCACGTCCAATCAATCAAAACCCATGCAAATCCATCATTATACAATCTGGTTTCCATCATGGTTCATATTCATATATATTTAGACTCTGCAATCTACTTCCCTGTATGATATGCGTCTGATGCCGTCTGCCCATGTGTCCATTGCTAATTTCCGGCTTTGACGCAGTGAACCATAATTGAAATTCCTCCTCAGTTGAAGTAGCTTCAACTCACCCGGTCGATCTCATTCGCCAAATCGACTCCGTCGCGATGTTTTCTTCTTGCACTTCTCTATACGATTGTATATAAGGTATACTAATGTCAGATGCTGCCGTACTGGACCGTGTGGAAATCAATTAAATCTAATTCTCACGACCGAGTGACACGCCAAACTGCACATCGCACGTTGCTGTAATACATATCACGGTGGAAGATAGACGGTGGCGGCCGACGGTGCGGCGGCGCAGATGATGCATCTGCATCAGCATCGGTATCAATATCAGCATTGCGCGCGCAGTGCGAGTGCATATAGTGCTGCCCCATCTCGCACATCATGATCGACCTCTAGCATCACTCGAATCAGGAATCGCAGGCTCCGTGCTAAAGAATGTTGTAAGCTCAAACTCAGAGCTATATTTTTCATGTGTGATTGCAAAGCAATAAAATTCAAGGCACAAGAAAAAAGTATAAAAAGTGCAACAATCAATTCACTGGCAGCGGTCTTTCACAACGAACCAATCAGTATGTGTCATCCTCTTGCTCGGACACTTGCCTATATATATACGTCGCCGTCGTTCATCGTTCGTCGCATTGCATCGGTCGTTCACAAACTCACAGAGAGACCGATCTCGATAATCATGCACGCAAAAAACCCGTTCACCCTAAGCCAACTACGTTATTACGGGCAAACAGCGAAGAGACAATGTGTAACGCACCAGGACAGACCCAGCAGATTGTCAATTTTAGGGTACAGTGGGGTAAAATTAAGCAAATTATTGGACGAGAGTATTTTTGTAGAGAAATCAAGAGACTTCAAAGGCCCATCAAACACTGGATCACTTTTAAACTCGACTAAAGCCAGATTAAATTTTGTTTCAATTACATACACCCCTCGTGTGATTTGATCGAGCATTTTATTTCATTGAATACGTCTTTCTGTTTGGGGTGCAAAATAGGGGGAGAAGGGAGATCAGATGATTGGGCGGGGTACCTGTGGTAGGAAAATGCATTTTTGAAGTCAAATAATGACACAAAAATGATTTTTGAAAATTGTGGGGCCCTCTACCCTTTTTCCGACACCAACTCTACAGAGAGTCTGACTTATGACATAAGTACCTATACAGATTTTTTTATCATCATTTTTAGAGCTGAAAACCAATGGGGCATATTCATAGTCACTTTAAAACTCCAGTTTATCTTAGACTGGGGTTTATTCAATGTTATTTAGATAGGATCACCCCAGCTCTAAGATAAACTGGAGTTTAAAAGTGCTGACTATTAATATGCGCCAATGTGTTTAATTTATGTTCTTGAACATATTTTACATTATAAAGGGTCCGCCATCTAACGTTTTTTTTTCCAACTAGTGCTTATTTCGTGAATGGTAACACTTAGCTCATGTCTGATTTGACAGATAATTAGTTTTATCCTTCCGCTGAACGAATATGGTTGTGTATACGCTTCGCTAAATGGGCCTGCGATCGACTTAGAGAAGATGCCGATTTTGCCAAAAAAAATCATCTTTTCAGATGAAGCTCATTTTGATCTTGGCGGGTAGTAAACAAGCAAAATTGTCGCATTTGGGGCACAGAAAACCCGCACGCATACATTAAAAAGCCGATACACCCAAAACGAGTTACTGTTTGGTGCGGATTTTGGTCCAGAGGCATAATTTGGCCATTTTTCGAAAATAAGCAAGGAGTGGCCGTTACAGTTAATGGCGATCGTTATCGGGCCATGTTGAACGATTTTTTGTTCACAAAAATTGAAGAGGAGGATATTGGCAACAGGTGGTTTCAACAGGACGGCGTTACGTGCCACACCGCCAAAGCTACACTCGATGTTTTGCGCCATTTTCAAAAAAAAAAGAAGTTGTTTGGCGGACTCTTTAGCTTCAAGGGCATTCAGATGCAAAACTTGCCCATTTCTATACCTTACCTTAAGTCACCTTAAATTCTCACCATATCCATGAAACCAACAAGCTCAGTATGAGACTCTTGTGTGCTGCATCATCCATTTCACAAGCAAAAGAGAGAGTATACAGCAGCTCATTGCTCTGGGACTATGGACTCTGTGCAATTCAATCTCAGTGGCCGGCCGGGAAGCCGCACAGGTGCTTCAATTTTATATTTGCCGCTTGGAAACAACATACAATCAACAGCTATAGATTCAGAGTCGCATAAGTCTCATAACTCAAAATGTATACTAAAAATGTATAGTAGACGATCAACTTATAGCTTTCCTATTGCTGATGTGTGTTGCTTTGCCTCGTTGGTAAGTCCATAGCTTCCATCCATGATTGCTGGAAGCTTCAAAATTCATAGCATAACAAGGACCAAAAAATTAAAAGGAGTTGGTATATTATAAAGTATTTGATCATATAATGGGTGATTTTTTAAGAGGTTTAGAACTTTTTTTAAAAAAAAAACACAAAAAATTAGAAAAAATGAATGAAATATTTATTTGAATCGATAGTTTGAACCTTGCAATTTAATGTTTAAAGATAATTTCATGCAAATGTTGACCGCGGCTGCGTCTCAGGTAGCCCATCCGCTGAGTCCAATTTTGGCATACTCTCTCACACATATCGGCCGGTATCTCACGAATGAATGCATGGATGTTGGCTTCCAGTGCGTCAATCGAAGCGGGCTTGTCCCTATAGACATTAGCCTTGACATACCCCCACAAAAAATAATCTAATGGTGTCAAATCGCACGATCTAGGCGGCCAATTGACCGGCCCGAAACGTGAAATTAACTGTTCACCAAACTCGCCACGCAATTGCGCCATTGTTTCGCGTGCTGTGTGGCATGTGGCACCGTCTTGTTGAAACCACATATCATGCAAGTCAAGAACTTCCATTTCGGGCAAAAAAAAGTTTGTTATCATCGCTCGGTAGTGTTCACCATTGACAGTAACGCTGCGATTCGCATCATCTTTGAAGAAATATGGCCCAATAATGCCGCCGGCCCATAAACCGCACCAAACAGTGGCTTTTTCGGGATGCATTGGTAGCTGTTGCAATGCTTCTGGCTGATCTTCACTCCAAATGCGGCAATTTTGCTTATTTACGTACCCATTCAACCAAAAACGAGCCTCATCGCTGAACACAATTTTTCGATAAAAAAGCGGATCCTCGGCCAGCTTTCCAAGAGCCCATTCACCAAAAATTCGGCGTTGTGGTAGGTCGGCTGGCTTTAGTTCTTGCACCAGCTGTATCTTAAAAGGCTTTACGCCCAAATCCTTCCGCAAAATTTTCCACGTAGTGCTGTAACAAAGGCCTAACTGCTGGGAACGGCGCCGAATCGACATTTTGCGGTCTTCTGTCACACTAGCTGATACGGCCGCAATATTTTCTTCACTACGCACAGTACGTAAACGTGTTGGTGGTTTAATGTCCAACAAAGTAAATTTGGTGCGAAATTTGGTCACAATCTTCCGAATAGACTGCTCAGAAGGTCGAGAATGCCGATCATAAAATGGAAGCAGCGCGCGATGAACATTTCGAACCGAGCACGAATTTTGATAGTAAAATTCAATAATTTGCAAGCGTTGTTCATTTGCAAGACGATCCATGGTTAAATTGCAAACCAAACTGAAGCTGTTTGACAGTGACACAAGGTACTAAACACACGTCAGCTGTCAAAACCAGTGTTGCCAAAACCAAACCAGCTAAAAAATAGCTTATGGATTTCAGTTGGCAATACTTAGATTATGCTGATGGTCATATGGTGGCAGAAACAATTTAAGGATAGAAATAAATGTGTACAAGCTTTGTATTATGTCTATGTAGCTTGACCAAAACATTTACGCTCGAAATTCTATCTCGTTCGATTTATTTCTTACAGTAAGTTTGTCTATTATACCAACTGCCAATGAGTACAGTATTCTGTTAGATGCATGTGGAGCAGATAATGTCTGGACGAGTGTTATAAAACTTTTGTAATGTTTCTAAAACGAAGTCTGACTTTGTATATTTCAAACCCAAAAATTGACAGCTCTTAGCAAGTTTTAATTTTTGTTTAAAATATTTTATAAAAAAAACTTTGAAAATATAGAACTTGCGGGATAGTTTTCGACTTTTTTTACTTGCTCTATAGGGCAAGTATTGGTTTCGTGTAGAAAAAAAAATTTCGAGGTTATAATCAACTAACTAACTAACTTACACTACGATAATCGAGAAGTTCGAAAAAGTGTGTTCCGTCATGCATGCCGTCCGTCGGTCTGTGCGTCGGTGCGTCCACTGTAATTTGAGCTAGAGCCTAAACGGGTGGACCGATTTGCATAAAATTTGATACAGAGCATTTTTATGTGATTCCCTAGAGGGGAAATACGAATTTTTGTTTTAGCTCATCTAGAACGGGTAGCTGCCATACAAATATTTTGGCTCCTTTAAATTTTCTGGAAAACGGCTCTAACGATTTTGATTAAACTTCGTACCTGTAATAACCAAGTCAATTTTAAGAAAATTGCAATCCAAGTTTTTCTCAACTCAAAAAATTCACATAACGGAATTAGATATTCCACGTTTTTTGAGAAAATTGTCATATTTTTGGGTTATTCGCGGATATCTTTGCCATGGTTCGACCGATTTTGTTATAATTTTTTCAGTCTCATGCTTCTCAATGGTTTAAACAATAATGCATTTAAAAATGTTAAAAAAACCAGTTTTTATAAACAAAAAGAAATCAAACAAAAAATCATTTTTTTAAGTACTTTTGACTCTTTTAATATTTTATCGTTAAATATATATAAATCATGCATCTTCAATGTGGGGTTACACACAGTATTTAACCACAAGATCAAGTTCGTGCGATCCAGTCGTTCATATTTTCTTATTTTGTTAATAATTTAAAATGTATTGTGTAAATGTAAGGCGAGTAAAAACTACTAACAGGTCAAAATTTCAAAATCGGTTGCAGTTTGGCATAGTTAGAGCCAGTTAAAAGAAACGAGACCAAAGATCATAGAAACTGTTTTAAGTCCAAAACGAAAGGAAAACGAGAAAATTACCTTTTAAGTTTTTCGACTTAAAATGACCTCACGAACCCATGGTTTTCGTCTGCGGCGCGGCGGTGACTGTGGGTCACCCTGTATAGTAGAACTTGGCTCTTGTTTTAACATTTATGGTTTTGGTAAAGTGTGATTTCACTTCCTTTTGCAAAGAATTTTGTATATTTTCTCTTCTCAAGTGAATATAAATTCTCAAATTCAAAATTTTCATTGCACTATACAGCCTTTAGACTCTATCTAATTTTATCATTCTACAGTAAAGTAGATGCCTATTTCATAAAGGTAAATAATAATAATTCTGAGAAAGTCTAAAGTTTTCAATTTTTTTCTTCATTAGCACTACAAGTCTTACCACTCTTCCAAATTGCATCATTCCAAATCAATCAGAAATACTTCATATAAATTATATAACAATTCTGATAAAGTGGGCGGATTACGCCCCTTAAATGAAAAACTTCAAACTTTCGATCTAGTACCAGTTTTACTGGTATGAGAAAGTGCTCCAAATTTGGATGATCTGTCCTCTATATCTCAGGAACCGCATACTGGATGCTATGGAAATGACATTTTGGTAAGGCAACTGATCTTAGCCAATTGTGTGAATTTTTAAGTTTCCGACTGTTTTGGTAGCTACTGAAGTTAGAGGGGTTCAAAAATTGACTGAGTTTGTTTCTGTAAAAAAGAGTTTTGTCGGCTCATTTGGTGGTTGGCACACATTTATTTATTGGAGTTTTGGTAAAAGAAATAACAAATTGTATCAATAAATCAAAGACAAAAAATAATTTGCCAAATTTCCTTCGAAACCTACTTTGAAACGACTTAACTGATTTTGATAATAAATAGTTGTGTATACGCAGATAAAAAAGAATTTCAACAATAATACGTCACACACAGATTGTTTTATTTCATTTCAACATCGACCCGCTTTTATTTTTGACTTGAATTCGCATAAGGAAATCTTATCGTTTCCATTTCAAAAATTCAATTCAACTCCTCGAATCTATCGATTTTGATCAAACTTGACATCACGATGATAGAGAACAAAACAAAAAAAAAAAACGAAAAGTCCAAACCATTGAAGCGATTTTCTTGAAATGTTTAACTCAAAGTTATTCAGTGATTCTCTATTAGAGTCAGGGCCGGCCCCAGCCAAACTTGCTTCCTATGCAAGATTTGTAGAAAGCACCCCTTTTTATATTTGCATCCATACATACATACACTGATACACATGCATAAGATTTTTCCAAATTACCCAGGAGGTAGACTTTCAATGCGTTGTTCTAGTGTGATCTTTAATTTTGGGATATTTTGAGCTAAATTCTTCTTGAATGCAACAATGTATGTGATGTTAGTTAGTGTGCAAAAAAAAACTTAGCACAGGGATTATTTGAATAAGGTTTTTGGTAAAATGGAAATGGCAGTACCTATTTGTTTGCGCAAGGTCAGATTTTCTTGCTCCTGGTAATGCGCCCACAGAATTTCGCGCCCTGTGCATTTGCACATCTTGCACACATGGTTGGTCCGGCCCTGATTAGAGTGATAGGTACCTGCCATACAACCGTTATGAAAAAAAAAAAGTTTTATCTCTAAAACGGCATCAAAAACATTTTACCAATTATTGTTAGGTACCTACTACCGATCCCTGTCACAGAACAGTTCGTTTTTTTTTTTTGATTTTTTTGACTTACTCGCTTGTCTGATTTTGATCAACATTTTTAAACAGGTACTTTTAAATTGAAATAAAACTTTATACAAATATTTTCAAATTTTTGGATTTTAAATAAAAATTCAATTAATTTTTGAAAAATCAATATTTTAAAAATGGGTCAGTAAATTTGTTTGAAATTACAGTTTAAGATGTACACAGGTACATATATTATTAAGTATACTTAAAAATAGGATCACAGCTTTTCTTATAACAAATTTTGAAGAAGTTTTAAATCCAGCTCGAACGATTTTTTAGCATAAATAATTTATTTTTGTAATCAAGACGGCTTAGTTCTTCAATTTGAGATAAAAGAATTCTTAGGAGTTGTTTTAGTTGTTTAGAAAAAAAACGAGTTTCTTTTTCCATTCCACTACCCCCCACACCCCTCCCCGTTAATCCGGGAGTGGCATTTTCTAAAAAAATTGACTTGGAGCAGAAAAAAACATCGGGAACTCTTAGACTACCATGCAATATCTTTTTTTAAGACCAGAATTCTCTTCTTTAATTTTTTTTTTAAATAAAGTTATTTAAGTGAAAAGGATTTGAAAAATTAGTTTTTAATCTCAAAATTTTGAAGAAAAAAAAAATGAAACAAAAAAATTTCAAACTAATTTTGTTCAAAATGTAACGTTATTAAGAGTTGTTGCTAATAAAGAGAAAAATTGAATTTAAAAAAATCATCCACCTGTTTTTTAAATAACGAATTTTCAAAAACTTAATTTGAAATTTTTGTTTTAAATCCAAAAATATATTTCTTTAAATTTTGATAGGTAGATAGATATGCAATTATATTTAAACTTATTGCAAGTAGGTACCTATACCTATCTTTATAATAAATTTTACTTTAGGACGCGACTAGATATATGCCAATTTATAACAGTTATAACAGTTTTTCGCCATTAAAAGTTTTTGTGCACTAACGCGCTTCGACTTCGACTTAAAAAAAAAAAAAAAAAAAATTCTATATGCCTGAAGTAGGTATGCCCACCGACAGAGGGCCCTGACCCTGAGTGGACACAAAAACAGTACTTTTTTGAACCAAAACTGTTATAATTGGCATATCTAGCTAAAGTCACTTCCTGCAGTACAGGAAATCGACTGGAAATCTTTTCGTTTCCATTTCAAAATTTCGACTCAACTCCTCGACACGGCATATAAAGGTGAAAAGCTGCACAGATATCAAACAAACTGACATACTAATCGTCCTATTTTTATTTCTAGAATGATTGCCCCAGACATAATGTATCTATGGTAAGAAAAAAATACAGAAATGGATTTCGCGAAATAATTTCATTTATGAAATTAAAACTGTCTACATTCATACATAGATACATTATTGAATATGACACAAAATGTACAAAACGAAGTAATGATTTTAAAACTCGGAAATTCAAAATTTACCTGGAAAAACACATAATCTTCTTGAGAATATCTTAAAAGAGAAAAAGTAATTCACGCTGCAATTTCCGTGTTCAAATAGAGTTTATGTGACAAGATCGCCACAGGACATGCAATCATAATAATACCCCCATCCTCATCCGCACTGATGGTGGTGGAGCTGGTGCATGTGAAAAAAAAAGTTGCATGACACCAAACAAGACTTTAATAATAATTACAATTGCACCTTCACCAACTACGTCGTCCGCCGTCGGTTGTTCGTCGCCGCTGTTGGCCATGTCTGTCCCATATAGTCGCCTTGATGGTCGTTGTCCACCATCTATATATTTACACAGCACTCACATGGAACGCCAAGATTAAAAACAGTTCACATTATAACTACATGTAAACTTGCGATCCAGAATTATACGAAAAAGAAAGAAAAGTTATATAGAATCTCCGCATACCCATCCGCCATCCCACCAAGAAAAATTAAGGAGAACTTATGTTCGATTCGTTAATTAACAAGCGATAACGACCAGAATTACAGGTGTATAACATAACGTGCGACGCAACCAGCTCATTCCACTATCCGCATGTGATCCCGAAGCTATACAAAGTATATATTTATATGCGATGGTCAGAGACGTGGTGACGCGAGGCAATATGGAATCCCAGCATCGCATCCACCACATGCCACATAATTCCATAAGTTCACTTAAAGTCGCTCCAAACGGTTAGATAAACAGATAGAGATACCGCACAACAGAGATGCTGAGTATAGAGCCTCATAGACAGGGATGGACTGATCGGGATAAGTTTAAGGCGAAGCGTTTATTATACAAACTTATTTTTTTTATTGTTTATGCAGCCTTCCAGAAGCAACAACAAATTACTTCTTAATCTGTAAATCCCAAAAAAAATTAATAGTTCAACTTTTCAATCGCGTAATCCACTTTGACTAAATAACAGCAGCTTGATCGTGATTCCCCCAAATTTTTATATTTCTATTTGTGTTTACCAATTGAAAGAAATCCTACGGTTTAGACGGCAGAATACATTATTTGCTTAGTGTTTAACTTTCAGTATTTCCACAGGCCCAGGACATTGCATTACTGAATCGCGCTAAGCGCAACACACCAAACAAGCTTTGATTCCATGGACACAGAATGCCAGTCAGTTCATCAAGACATTTGGCATCCAATGATAAGCTCTATAAAACTATACAGCGATAAATAATAAATTTATTTGAATCGCGCGAAGCGCTTCATAATAATTTCTGTTGTTAAAATCAACAAGTCGGTCAATTTGAAACCAACAATTGTGGTAATTATGCGTTGATCGCGTTGCCCGGCAGGCGCGGCGCAGTGTCAATGTCCAGAATGGACTTTTATTTCACAGTCATAGTGAATTTTGTTTTTTTCTACACTAAAATGACAACTTCAAATAATTATGGACTTATGGCCCAGCTAAGTGCGCCATGAGACCATAATCTGCAGGTCATTTGTCCCACTTAGTTAAAAGTTCATATTTTATTTGTGGACTTGTAATTCATCCAAGTGGGTCAAAAGTCCATTGTGGACTTTTGACTTGTAAAATGTTGACACTGCGCCGCTTTACCCGGCTTTGGCTTTTGAGTGGATTTCGGGTTTTTCAGTAAATATTTGTTCTTATGTTGGCAATTTGATTTTATTATTTTGCCAATGCAGCCCTGATCAAAACATTTCTCCAGATGGCTGGAAAATGGTCACATACATATGCGCTAGCTATGGTATAAATGACTAGAAAACCTGTCCACTGCCTCAAAAATTGCATGTCCTCATATCAGGAACACATATTAGCCATCAAAATATATACGTACATTTATATATTTTTTTTTTTTTAATAATTCTCGAGCCCTCCACCCCCGCCCCGGCTTGATTACCATGCTGGCGTGCACCGAGAACGATATTTCCCAAGACAACAGCATCACTTGGAGAGTCACTTTACCGAAGGACCATGTTTCATGAGAGATTGAGATAACAAACTCCACATCCATATGCGGAGCACCGAGCATATACATCTATGTAGGTATAGTGAGGACATGGAACTCCATATAGCAATGCCGGCGAAAGTCTATAACTCCGCACGGTTCTGTTTACAGCCAGAGCCAGCGCAGCCAGCATGGCCTGAACGTTTGGCATCAGGAGATGGAGGAGGACCATCAGAGCCTGCTATGGATCTAAGCATATGTCTCCAGGGTGTTGTGCGCGGACACACACAAGTTCTCGCACATACAGTCTGGTGCTTGGTCATATCACACGTACCTTAAACCAGGACAAACAGCACTGCTGCGAGTGAGCGCAGTTGATGCCAAAGTGGGTATTTATTCCAAAGGAGGTTCAGGTACCTACATTATAAAAGATATAGTTGGGCGCTTTGTTGGATCTATCTTTCAGGTTATATCGATCATTGCATCCAATTGCGGAGTTGAAGAAAATGTAAAAAAAAAATAATAACAAACCTGAGCAAAAGGTGTGTTAAGTTGTTTGTTGTTGTTAGATCACTTCGAGCCTCTAGCTATAATCGGCGGCGGTGGCGGCATTGCGTTGGCCGGTTATATAGAGTTTGGTCAGTTCAGAGCAGACATATGGGCTTCGGTTTCGAATTTTATTTGCTTGGGTTTCATATCGGATCGCTGCCAACAAAGTAGGCGTTAAAATCTCACAAGAATTTCAACCAAAAAAAAAAAAACATTCCAAATAGAAGCGATTCATGCGTTACACTGAAAAAAATAAAGAATTTTTATCACACAAATATATCCAGAGAGAAAGGATATTTTTTGAATAGAAAAGTCTTATTGTGGGATTTTGGGTAAAATCGGGCCACGGACAGGGGGTAGGACTCATCATGTGCCGTTTTCTATATCTTTAAGAAAAATTACGGCTTTAACGATTTTGACTAAACTTCATAATTTTTAAAGTGATTGCATTTTAACTGCGTTCCAGGTATAATCATCATCAGAGAATCGAAATTGGGTATTAAAGTTTTAAGACGAAATTGATTTTATTTTGCGCTATTGTCGTCTTTTTTAGACGTGTGGTTTTCAATTTGGCAATACTTTGTTAGGATTTGGTCGTTTTGACAGCTGTCACTTGATTTATGCTAAGTTTGGTTCGCCATTTCATAATTAATAGATTTACTCCTGAACAAAGTTTGCAAATCGTGCAAATTTATTACCAAAATGATGTTTCGGTTCGCGCGACGCATCGCGCGCTGCGTCCAATATTCAGTCGACATAAGCGCCCAGCAGAGTCGGTAATTCGAACAACCATGGATCGGTTTCGCACCACGTTTACTCTCATCGCATCCTCACAGACGCCGTACAGTGCGCACCGAAGCCGCTATTGCTGCTGAGGAAGAAGACTTGAATGAGTCCATCGGCCTTCGCGCGCAACAATTGGAGCTATCGCAAATTGGACCTCTCGGCTGGAATTTATTCGAGCCAGCCGTGGCGGCCACTTGCCCGAAATCATTTTAAAATATAATGGCAAACCCTTATCAACATAAATGGCATTACAACATATGGGTATCTAATGCATTCGTAAGAAAAATCGAAATCAAGTTTTTAATAGTAAACTTGATATAATAAGACTGTGCAAAGAGTGGCTTATAAAGGTCCGCCATCTAAAGTTTTTTTTCAACTAGTGCTTATTTCGTGAATGGTAACACTTAGCTCATGTCCGATTTGACAGATAATTAGTTTTATCCTTCCGCTGAACGAATATGGTTGTGTATACGCTTCGGTAAGTGGGCCTGCGATCGAATTAGAGAAGATGCCGATTTTGCCAAAAAAATCATCTTTTCAGATGAAGGTCATTTTGATCTTGGCGGGTAGTAAACAAGCAAAATTGTCGCATTTGGGGCACAGAAAACCAGCACGCATACATTGAAAAGCCGATGCATCCAAAACGAGTCACTTTTTGGTGCGGATTTTGGTCCAGAGGCATAATTGGGCCATTTTTCTTCGAAAATGAGCAAGGAGTGGCCGTTACAGTCAATGGCGATCGTTATCGGGCCATGTTGAACGAATTTTTGTTCACAAAAATTGAAGAGGAGGATATTGGCAACATTTGGTTTCCACAGGATGGAACTACGTGCCACACAGCCGAAGCTACACTCGATGTTTTGCGCCATTTCAAAAAAAAAAAGAAAGTTATTGGGCGGACCCTTTATATAGCAAGTGACTTGCAAAGTAGGTATCGGGTTCTTCAATAAGAGCGCTACAAAAGTTTGTTTTAAATAAAACAAAAATGGTTTCGGATATCAATGAAATTTTTTATTCCTGTAAAAGTACGTTTGATGCCATTATGTATGGAACTCGATATATTTTGCATGGCCACCACGCACACGCTTGCAGAAGTCCAGACGCTGAACCCAATTTTCGACGGTTTTCAAGCATAAATCGGCCGATACTGTTGCAATTTCACGTTAGATATTCGTACGAAGTTCATCAATCGTCGCTGGCTTGTTGGCATAGACCATAGACTTGACATAGCCCCATAGGAAATAGTCTAACGGCGTCAAATCCCACGACCGAGGCGGCCAAGCGACTGGACCATTTCGTGAGATAACACGTTCTCCAAACTTGGTTTCCAATAAATTGATTGTTACATTCACTGTGTGGCTTGTGGCGCCGTCTTGTTGGATCCACTTGTCCTCCAAGTCCATATCATCCAATTGAGGCCAAAAATATTCGGTTATCATTGAACGGTAGCGATACCTATTCACAGTAACGTGCCGGTCTTGATCATCACGGAAGAAGTACGGCCCAATGACGCCGCCGGCCCATAAACCACACCAAACCGTAATTTTTTCGGGATGCAATGATAACTCATGGAGTACATGTGGATTGTTGCCTGACCAATACTGCATATTTTGTTTATTGACGAAGCCATTCAGCCAGAAATGAGCCTCATCGCTGAAGATGATTTTTCGATTTTTAGCGCTCTTAACGTTGAGGCCACTGACTCCGAATTTCGGTAGTAAATTTTAATAATTTCGACTCGTTGTTGGCTCGTATATCTTTCCATCATAAAATGGCAAACCTTACTTAAGAGAAATGTCAAAAGAGCGGCAAGAAATATGACGTCGTTTGCTGTCCCTGTTGCTCTACTTTTGTAGCGTCCCTGTTGAAAAACCCTTTACTTATTAAATAGTCTTATCATCACATAATATGCCTGTTTCGTAACTACAAACCTTTCAACAGGTTGATCCAAAACTGGATTTTTTCCTATGGGTTTTGAGAGCAAATTGTGAAAATTTGTAAAAAATTTCACGTTACCGCAAACAGACTTAATCTCATAAGCATTTTCAAATCATCGGTAGAAGGATCCACTCGATGATATTTTTTCGTACCCAATAATCTACTCACCTTTCACATCTACTTCTAGCTCTCCACAAGTGCTTTAGTTATTTAAGACCCCTTCCCATACCTGGCTGGTTGTTCTTGTGGCGGCTTGTGTTCAACTTGTTGTGCCAATTTCTGATTGACATAATGGGTATGTAAATGTAAAGCATAATCGAATAGAAAAAAAAGTAACCCAGACAAATCCGGAGTACTGGCGCCGCGCCAGTCGGTATAGGTATTTATAAGTCAAATTAATTCCTTTTAAGGAAATCCCCATAAAGAATATTATATGTCGTACTGTTATTATTCATATTTTTGAATAATAAAAATCCCAAATAATCTCAATCTTGTGTTGAAATTCTTCTATTTCAACAATGCAATAACAATACAGCAAAACTAGAACACATAATTCTTATTCATTATTTTAATACTATAGGTAGATATACAATGGCAGATATACAGATACACACGCTGGCTTTATTGATAATCCTTTTATACATCAGGAAATCGAAATAAAAGCCACAAACAAAACGAAGAGTTTTAAACAAAAGTTTAATCTTGTTTCGTTCAAGTGGCTCACAACAAGATGATCCTTTTTACCCAAAAAGGACACTCTGATGTTTTGCACTTGATTCTAGCCAATTACACCTATTGTCCTTTTTTTTTTGTCTTGTATCTTTCACTTGTGTCGTCCAAGATGCAAATCGCTATTGTCGATGACATTTCAATCCCATCAGCTGAACAAAAGGTACCTATTTAGAATCTATAGTCTATATGATGTCCTTTTGAAGATTAAGCGCCATGCGCTAGAGGATTATCCTGAATCGAGATGCCGATAGATATGTGTAGAACCAAAGGGAATACAAATAATAGACACTATAACGAAATGGAAAATGGACCAATTTTTTTTTTTCTCCCATCAGAAACCTATGTCAAAGGACATTTTGACATCTTTCGGGTAACCATTAGGTTACCTCTGTTAAATTATTAGCCGTGCATCGATAATAATCTAATGGATATAACACAGAGTATAGACCTTTTCGAGTTGTGTTGTTTTCATCACACCATACCGAGATAAGAAAAGAATCCCTTTTGGTGTATAGTTTTCTTTTTTATCTGCTGAAGTGAGAAGATTCATATCGGGACTGTGACTCTGGGAGGAGTCCTTTATGCAAGGATATTTATTGATAATAATAATAATTATAATATTGGTGATGGTGTTTTGGAGATGAGGTCAAGGGGAATAACTTGATGACAACATAACAAAGGGCCAACAAAGGTAATTTTCGTTATGTCGCACACTATATAGGTATAGGTTCTGGTTGTTTCGACAATAAAATATAGAATTGTCTTTATCCTCTCTTTTCAAAAGGAGGGACACCTTTTTTTTTTAAACAAAGGATGCCGAAAGATGAAATTATGGCGATAATAATTATGAAGATGATATTTTATTTTTTTTTTTTTTTTGGTTCGCAACAGATTGCGTTGTTCTTTGCGCTTCGATGAGATGGATGCGGATTTATAAAAGAAATTGTTATAATTGATGAATGTTTGAGGAATGACCACACACTGCGTTGTAGGTAGTTAAAGGATTTTTCTATAAAATAATTTTTGAAAATAAATTAGTTATGAAACTTTTATAATTATGGTAGGTATACCTGGCTATATATAGTCGAAGTAATTGCATCCTTAAATTGAAAAATAAACAGACTGCTGAAAGTGTATATAGGATACTGCACCAGCTGAGAGGTGGTTACCGTATTGTATACCACATCATATTGCTACGAAGGTACTTATAGGTGCAGTAGTAACTCCCAAGGAACTAACACCCGTAACCGTAGAATTATAATTCCCAAAAATCATCTTCGGACTCTTTTCTATTTTAAAGTGACATAATAACCCGGGGATAACCTCTAATTATGTCGTCTGTCAGGTTTAACTCTATTACGATAAGGTCCAACTTTAATAAAAGTTATAAATGGTCTTCCAATAGGGACTTCCGAACTTTGACAGTTGACAGCTGCCATAGTGTATTTACATACAGCTGTCAAATTGGCTGTCATTTATTCGGTGTGTTTTTCCCACAAATCACCATAGACGGATATAGTGTTCAACACAAGTGAAAATGATAAAATTGTTTTATCAAAATGGCAACGTTTTGCGCGTTGAGCCCATTTACGGTCATCTTCAGTTATGAGGCCTATTTCTGGAGATGGGTTCCTTCAACAAACAAAATCGTCGAATTTGGGACGATACGAATCCACATATGAGATCCAAGACCGTCCAATGCATCCCGAAAAAGTCAATTTTTGGTGTGGATTTTAGGCTGGATGACGGCGTCATCGGCCCATATTTCTTTGAGGACGACCGACGTTGGCCAGGCCATCACCGTCAACCGTGAGCGATATTGGTCTATGATTACCATTTACCAACTTCATTGTCATCTCACCTGGAGATGATGTGAACTAGACACCGAGATCGTGAGATTTGACCCCGTTAGACTTTTTCTTGTGGGGTTATCTGATGATGAAGTCGCAGGTCTTTGCGAATAAGCCACAAACCACAGCGGCCCTCAAAGCCAACATAACCCATGGCATCAGTCAAATTCAGCCTGATTTATGCGTCAAAGTCATGGAAAATTGGACATTTCGGATGCGCACCACCCAAAGAAGCTACGGCAAACATTTGAACGCTATCATATTATGAAGGGTCCGCCATCTAACGTTTTATTTTCAACTAGTGCTTATTTCGTGAATGGTAACACTTAGCTCATGTCTGATTTGACAGATAATTAGTTTTATCCTTCCGCTGAACGAATATGGTTGTGTATACGCTTCGCTAAGTGGGCCTGCGATCGACTTAGAGAAGATGCCGATTTTGCCAAAAAAATCATCTTTTCAGATGAAGCTCATTTTGATCTTGGCGGGTAGTAAACAAGCAAAATTGTCGCATTTGGGGCACAGAAAACCCGCACGCATACATTGAAAAGCCGATACACCCAAAACGAGTCACTGTTTGGTGCGGATTTCGGTCCAGAGGCATAATTGGGCCATTTTTCGAAAAGTGGCCGTTAAAGTCAATGGCGATCGTTATCGGGCCATGTTGAACGAATTTTTGTTCACAAAAATTGAAGAGGAGGATATTGGCGACATTTGGTTTCAACAGGACGGCGCTTCGTGCCACACAGCCAAAGCTACACTCGATGTTTTGCGCCATTTTCAAAAAAAAAAGAAGTTATTTGGCGGACCTTTTAGTAAGGTAGTAAAAATAAAAATTAAATCGAAAGTAGTCGATAGTGCGTGCCATTTCAGTTAGAGCTTTTTTATGCTCCATAAGTCTATATAAGCACAGACTATTTGTTGTCTGAAACTGATATTTAAGTGTTTTTTTTCCAAATCCCGGAGGAAATTCCTTGAAAGAACGATACCAGGCTCTGTGAACGGTGATTGACAGAAGGTAATGCAAAATTAGCCTTTTCAGACCTCATGCGACCAGAATCTGCTGCTAGGCCAAAAAACAAATGATCTCCATTAAATTTGAAACAACTCGATTCAACCATTAAAGCTCTAGCTCAAATTTTAATGGGCGTATGGCCGCACAGACGAACAGACGCACAGACTTACACACGCACAGACCGACGGACGGTACCTAGATATATGATTAAAGCCACTATTTCAGACTTCTCGAAGCTTGATCACCATAGTGTCAGTTTTGATTAAAACATCGACATTTATTTAAGCGAAACCATTATAATGGGTGATTTTTTAAGAGGCTTAGAACTTTTTTTTTAAAAAAAACACAAAAAATTCGAAAAAATGAATGAAATATTTATTTGAATCGATAGTTTGAACCTTTCAATTTAATGTTTAAAGATAATTTCATGCAAATGTTGACCGCGGCTGCGTCTCAGGTAGCCCATCCGCTGAGTCCAATTTTGGCATACTCTTTCACACATATCGGCCGGTATCTCACGAATGAATGCATGGATGTTGGCTTCCAGTGCGTCAATCGAAGCGGGCTTGTCCCTATAGACATTAGCTTTGACATACCCCCACAAAAAACAATCTAATGGTGTCAAATCGCACGATCTAGGCGGCCAATTGACCGGCCCGAAACGTGAAATTAACTGTTCACCAAACTCGCCACGCAATTGCGCCATTGTTTCGCGTGCTGTGTGGCATGTGGCACCGTCTTGTTGAAACCACATATCATGCAAGTCAAGAACTTCCATTTCGGGCAAAAAAAAGTTTGTTATCATCGCTCGGTAGTGTTCACCATTGACAGTAACGCTGCGATTCGCATCATCTTTGAAGAAATATGGCCCAATAATGCCGCCGGCCCATAAACCGCACCAAACAGTGGCTTTTTCGGGATGCATTGGTAGCTGTTGCAATGCTTCTGGCTGATCTTCACTCCAAATGCGGCAATTTTGCTTATTTACGTACCCATTCAACCAAAAACGAGCCTCATCGCTGAACACAATTTTTCGATAAAAAAGCGGATCCTCGGCCAGCTTTCCAAGAGCCCATTCACCAAAAATTCGGCGTTGTGGTAGGTCGGCTGGCTTTAGTTCTTGCACCAGCTGTATCTTAAAAGGCTTTACGCCCAAATCCTTCCGCAAAATTTTCCACGTAGTGCTGTAACAAAGGCCTAACTGCTGGGAACGGCGCCGAATCGACATTTTGCGGTCTTCTGTCACACTAGCTGATACGGCCGCAATATTTTCTTCACTACGCACAGTACGTATACGTGTTGGTGGTTTAATGTCCAACAAAGTAAATTTGGTGCGAAATTTGGTCACAATCTTCCGAATAGACTGCTCAGAAGGTCGAGAATGCCGATCATAAAATGGAAGCAGCGCGCGATGAACATTTCGAACCGAGCACGAATTTTGATAGTAAAATTCAATAATTTGCAAGCGTTGTTCATTTGTAAGACGATCCATGGTTAAATTGCAAACCAAACTGAAGCTGTTTGACAGTGACACAAGGTACTAAACACACGTCAGCTGTCAAAACCAGTGTTGCCAAAACCAAACCAGCTAAAAAATCACCCATTATATACCTACTTTCCCTGTGAGCAAGTACAAATAAAACACCAGCGCTCGGCGGATGAGCCAATTAGAAGATTAAATTAATTATCAGCAGGATGATTAACTGATCACTTACGTACAAAAAATAAAAACCTATCCGATCGGTTCCTCTAAAATTGATTATTCTTATCGCCAATTCATCCATCGACGAATCAATCAATCTCCATTTGAAAACAAAAATTAATTTAGCCCCCTCTTTATTCTTGTCATCGCATTATTTATAAATTCGGTCGCTTTTTGTTAAATTAAAAACAGATTTCCTTATCAAATATATTGGTCATTTAATTCGCTCCGATCAATAGAAAATAAATAAACTAATTGGACAATCCATGAGCTCTACACCAAACCATCGCACCATCGGTTATAAACGCCTTCAAGATTGGAATTAACTTAACCCATTGATGCTTTCCCAATATAACAGCGATCGAGCGAGCGAGCGCCTAAGCCAAGTCAAGTCCGCTTCCACTTAGCAACCGAAATTAGCTTATCTCTGGATGTGCGTAATTAAATTCTCTTAAAGTGCAATTAAAATTGAATTTCTGGATATCTCGTCGTATTCACTGAGAGCTGGAGATGCGATGCTGCACGTGTCGTGTGTCTACTTTGCGTCTCCCCCCATCACACAGTGGGGTAGACTATAATATGGAAGGGGCGGAAAATAAAATAAATTTCGCATTTGAATTTATACTTGATTTTTTTCAATTAAAGTCTTCTGTTAAATGATGGCGGGTTTAGGTTCTAGGGCTTGTCAATTAGGGCGGCTCGATGTTGAAATGGAATAAAACAAGTTGTGTGTGAGGTTTTAACAAAATCTTTGTTTTATTTGAAAGGCCCATGTATGACATTATGTATTACATCGTTCAAATGCCCGCCTCGACTTCTTACGGTGGCACGGATCCGAGTGGTCCAATTTGACTCTTCTGCATAGATCCGGATGATTTTGAGCGATGGCCAGTGTTATGTTCCCCTAAAGGGCATCGAAGTGAAAAAAGTCTAACGGGGTCAAATCGGACGATCTTAATGCTTAATTCACGTCATCTCTGCAAGAGTTAGCCTTACCCTCAAATCGTTCATGCAGAATGTAAATTGTGGCGTTCGCTGCGTGGCACGTAGCACCGTTCTGTTGGAACCACATGACGTTCACATCCATATTATCCAATCGGAGCCAGCAAAAACTAGTTATCATCGATCGGTGGGGCTATGCGTTGATGCATCGCCGCCGCCGGCCGTTTTGGAAGAAGTCCGAAGTCCGAAGTCCGAACTCTCACGAACATCGGCGATGTTTTCGATAGATCTTGCGTTCCGTTCACGTACGGTTATTGGCTGATTGTTCACTGACTCGGTCGACACAATTTTGTCCACCAAACGGTGAAAAAGTGAAGGAGAAGGCACACCATATAAACCGTAAAATGGACGCACGCATTGTTGCCACAAAAGATTTTCGTGTAACTTGCCATGGTGATTTGGCATAAGTAACTGAATAATAAACAACAATTTGACAGATGTCACCAAAACAACATGGCCGCCACAAGCCGCCAAAATTATTTATAATATTTGGCGTTTCTATATCTATACCAATAGAGCCATCTATACCAATAGAGCCAGTTTTAACTGTATCGAAGAAGATGAAATTCTTTCCGCTGTCGAATACCCAATTCAATTAGGCTGTTTTGTTTGTCTATAGAAAAGTACGAATACATAAAACTTGTGTGTAGAATTTTACAAGCTACAAATTTTGTGCCAAAAGTTACCAAAAAAAAAAAAAATCTTGTAGTTTGCAAGATGAATTTTGGCCTTTTCACCCCACAAAAGAAAAAGGCAGTGGTTTAGCCTTTTTTTGACATATTTTCCTGCCTTATTTTATTCTGATGAAATGTTTTGATGGCAATTGTTAAAATAGGTGCGAGGTAAGATGGCGCAGCTTCTATGTTGTACTTCCGTTTTCAAAAACGTGTTGTAACCATCAATATCTCGAGAACGACTTTTAATACAAAACTTTTGCATAGGCACACTTTCAGCCGAAGTATTTGGAGAGGGCCCACATAGAAATTACAATCATATTTACAAATTTATTGATTTATAAATTGTTTTTTATTCAGTTTTGAAGCTATTTTGTCCCACTGTATGAATCGTCTTCGTTGGTGGAAGCAAAGTAGGTATTCATCGGTTCCTGTAGATGAATTTTTTTTTGTTTTGTTTGTTTTCATTAACCAAATTGATTTTTTGTTTCTTTTATTGGAATTGGACAGAAAATTAATGACATATACACACCGACACACCGACACACACACCAGTCATGTAGTCCGTCGACTTTGCCTCTGTATCACTTCATCGGCCGAACGATTGGGCCTCCATATATATATTTCAATAGAATTCGTGCGTTTTATCGCGTCTCCAGGAATTATAATGTTTTAAAGACTTCTAACAGTAGCTGGGACACTATATGGATACCTATATATTTTTTTTACCCCCGGAAAACAGTGAGACATTCAATGGAAGAATTTAATGATCGCGCGTTTACCGATCTGTACTGCACATCGTTGTTTGTTTTGAGGAACCATTCAGAAAAAAGATAACGGTATTAAGTGAATTTAAAAGGAAATGCGTGCTGCCTTCATCGCAGGGTGTTTCGTAATAGGCAGAGGGACCTATAGAGTGATGAAATGAAACCATGAAAAATTATAAACTATCCCATCAAGATGCGCACCCCCTGCTACAATGAAGTTATCAACTGGTGAGTGATGTTCACTACTAAATATCACGAAAAATGCAAATTTTCACCAAGGTAGGTAGGTATAGGTACAGAGAAACTAGATTTTGATGAGCTAACCGCCCCTGAGCACGCACTGTCGCAACTTGCAATCTTCTTCATTTTAACATAATATGTACATTTTACATGTAAGGTCTATCTAAGCGCTCTTGGACATGGTTATCTGATCATATGACGAGAAAGAAGCTGAGTGGCAGAGGCCGACGAGCGGCGGCGATGGCTCTTCACTGGCGTCTTCATTAGCCGGATCAAGTTGATAAAGAGCGCACTGCACTTGCTTACATGCGTTTTACCAATAAAATTTATGTTTTACCGTGGGGTAATGCAAATCCGTCACAATAATGATGTCTTGATAAGAATCGTTGACACTGCGTAGACATCAGTGATGTTTTTTTACAGACTGGACTGGCCCGGTGGAAGGTGGAATGAACCTGAAGTCAATCTCATTATTTGTCTTGGAAATTGTTTTGAAGAAAACATTGATAAGGAGGGGAATTGCGCTTTCTTGCTAGATTGCATGTCGCAGTTTGTGATAAGATTACATAATAAGTTAATTGAGTTTAATAATTCCAGGAAGCAGAAAGAGTTATCATACTAAGGGAGGCAATTTCGTTTCCTTTTTGTAATGTAGTGATTTTTTAAATTTTCTTAATAAGTTCTAAAACAATTTCACCATTTTTGAAGTCGCAATATCTTGCAACTATGTGAATGGCAAGTTAGCGGGGTCGATCTACATTAAGTGGTTAGGTGGGTAATAATTGTCAGTTAGTTTGTCGTGAATGAGTTGCGACAATTTCAAATATGTCGTGTGATGTTTTCTATGTTATTTTTTCTTCTGATTTGCGCAATTTACATTGATCTAGTTAGTGAAGCATCCCCTCGAAAAGGGTTAAAATTTTTGTGTATTAAATGGTTTATTGCTTAATAATTTGCCATTCATCAGTCGAGGACTATAGTTGAGACAATTGCAGTTTTGTCGATGTTTTCTATGTTTTTTGTTGTTTATTTAATTCATGTTTACCTTCCTTTCCTTTTAAATCATATGCATTTAGCTGAGAACAACATGAAAAACATGCATTTAGCAAGAACAAAAAAAAACATAGAAAACATCGCATGATAAAACTGAAACTACTACTACCAATGAAAGAGTAAACACCTATAGTGAATGCCAAATTATTAAGCAATAATTTATTCAACAAAACAAGATGTTACCCTTTTCAAAGGGGTGTGCTTCGCTAACTTGATACCAGAACTTAGTTAAGCAGCAACGAAAAAACATAGACAACATATTGAATGACAAAATTCGAATCTATAGCAACTCTAATTAACGAGAAGTTGTCTATTTTGTAGGGAATATTAAAATCTATATAGCTAAAGTTAATAAGAGACAACTTCGAAGTTCTGAAAAGGGGTTGCCAGAGCAAGGATAATAGTATATTTTTATTTAAAGTGTTTTTTCGGCTTAAAATCTTCAAGTTTCAATATTTTTAGATGAATCTTGGAGAACTTGGAAATACTTTTGGATTTTTGATTTTTTAAAAAGAGGGCTAATGAAGATGTCGATGTTTTTTTTTTTTGTTTAAATTGGATTTTAGGATGATAATAAAAATTTAGGGACACAATATTTTCTTAACACATGTATTTCTCATCAAATGTTTTTTTTTTTTAAACATAAAATATTGCAGAGTGGATTTTTACGTTTTTGAAAAAAAAATTGTTCAGAGCACTTTTTGAAACCTAAAAAAAAAAGTTAAAAAGTTCGATTTTTGATAACAAGGGGGCTTGAATTTTTTCGAATTTAGGCCTTAACTTTTGATATTTTTATATAGATTCCAAACACTTGGAAGAATGTAAAGAACAACTAGAAAAATTTTCAAAAATTCTAATTTTCGAAAAAAAGGTGGGAAAGATCAAAAACTGTTTTTGGGTCTAAGACCCCCCATTTTTGAATATTTTCAACAAAAGTTTGGAACAAATCGGGAACAACTTTCAAAAATAACAAATTCAAAAAAAAAAGTGGCTAACTTCACACATTCAACAAAAACAATTAAAATCCAATATAAATCTGGCAAAACGAAATTATCTTATTTTAGATGAAAACATCCCTTTTTCTGTTCTTTGCAAAGTTAACTTATGTCTGTTCTGTATATACCTTAACTATACAAGTGGTGAACCAAAATTCTGTTTTCTATGTAGGTAAAATCTGTAATAACTTTTTAACGAAACGATATACAAACTAATGAAATAACTTAGAGGGGGGGTGGGGGGTTGGCAGAGCAAGGATAATAGTATATTTTCATTTAAATCGTTTTTTCGGCTTATAATCTTCAAATTTCAATATTTTTGGATGAATCTAAGAGCTTGCCTATTTCGTCGGAATTTTGTCCATTACGTTTGGAAACTTTTTTGGATTAAGTATGGCCACCATTATAGAATTAATGCACTCATCGGCTCTTTTTATAGCACTTTCCATGACTTTTTGCAGTGTTGCCCGTGTAATTTGGGCGATTTCGGTGCGAATGTTAAGTTTTAGCTCCTCTGTAGTCTGTTCCCAAATCATCGGACATTCAAAATCGCTGTTATTTTTTAGATAATGCTAGCTGCAGTAGTTACTCAAAATGTTTCTCTGAATCCTGCAAGATCGATCTGTTGGGCCCACTGAATTTTGTAAGGGTACACAGCACAATTGCAGCTTTTCCTTCAAAATCCGATGAATCATGCCAAGCAATATAACGAAGCACCCTCTCAAAAAGGGTTAAAAACTTCTTATATTCTTCTTCTGATAGCAATCAAACATTCAATATAAGAAGATTTTACCACTTTTTTTTGGGGGGTTCACGGTAACGTCATCTGAATTTAGAAAAT
This sequence comes from Leucozona laternaria, assembly GCA_932273885.2. Classification (NCBI taxonomy): domain Eukaryota; kingdom Metazoa; phylum Arthropoda; class Insecta; order Diptera; family Syrphidae; genus Leucozona; species Leucozona laternaria. Next base: position 61,497,817 of record OW026367.1, on the reverse strand, counting down.
TATCAGAAAAAAAAAACAAAGAAAAGATTGCACGACAAAATTGTTGCTACCCCTTTAGTTGGAAGTGCATAAAGTTAGCAGGTGTATAAAGTTAGCAGGAAACTTTTCATAATTTGGAATAAAAAGTAGATATTATGTATTTACCTAGTAATAAGCGAAACAGCTAAAAAATACATAGAAAACATGAAACGACAAATTCGAAATTATCAAAACTTATTACCGACTAATTAACGGAAAATTATCCACCTAACAACTTTTCGATCGGTAAACGTCGTTTCGCAGAGTTGACACTCATTAAATTAGTTACAAAAAAATGTTTATAGATAAGTGTCGCAAATATGGCCCACGTTGGTAATATGGCCCACCGCAATATTTCCTGAATGAAACAAAGTAGGCACCCAACTGCCAGTTCAAATCATACACATTTAAACCGGTTCTGCTTCATTGTATGTATGTAGGTGTCAGTAACTGATCAACTGTGCAAGATAGAAAAAGTTATATAACTTTTATTCATTTTGGATGTAATTTTTGGGTAAGTTTACTTAAGGATTTTTAAATTAAAATTTGTGGAAATTGAATAAGTTTTTTTCGAAATATATATGTCATGAAATGTGAAATTTAAATTTTGATTGAAGTTAATTGAGTATATTAAAAATTAAAAAAAAGTGAAAAAGGCATAGTGTTGATAATATGGCCCATCACAGGTGTTCATAATATGGACCAGTGGGTCATATTTGATACATTGTTTTAACTGAGTCTTAATTATTTTTTTTGTTTTTGTTTTAAAGAATCACATCATGGTTCAAGTTCTAAGAAACCCACAAAACAACGACAAACGTGGCTGAAAGAAGATATGATCAAAGCAATCTCTGCATATAAATACAAAAAAATGGGTTTCTTAAAAGCGTCAAAGGAATTCAACGTACCCAAAACCATATTACGGCGTTTGGTAGCAGGGGATAATGAACCTTTGGAAAAATTGGTGAGTGCTAAACTAGGCAGAAAACCCATCTTTCCGCCAGAGCTCGAAGAGTCTTTGGTTGATTATACTCTACAAATGGAAGGAAAACTCTTTGGACTTACTCGGAATGATATCAGATTATTAGGATTTCAGCTAGCATTGAAAAACAATATACCAAATCCGTTTTCATTGCTAAACGAAACTGCAGGTAGGTCCTGGTTGCGGTTATTCCTTACGCGTCATCCGTTGTTGTCGTTCCGGCAGCCGACTGGAACGTCATTTGCTCGAGCTAGTGGATTTTCAAAAGATAACGTTGAAATTTTCTTCAACCACCTTGAAAAACTAATGGTGACGTACCATTTCCCCCCAGACAAAATATTTAACGTGGACGAAACAGGAATTTCAGTTGTTCCATCCAAAATGCCGAAAGTGTTGGCGCTCAAAGGTCGAAGGCAGATAGGAGCACTAACATCAGGTGAAAGACCTGATTTTGTGCATGAGTGCTGGGGGATCGTTTATACCACCAATGTTTATTTTCCGAGGAAGAGGAAAAATCCAATGCTTATGAAAGGTGCACCGCCAGGTTCAATTTTCGCTAATCATCCATCCGGATGGATTCAAACGAATTTATTCACAAAGTGGTTCAAACACTTCTTGGATAAGGTGAAGCCATCGGCATCTTCACATGTGCTTCTAATAATGGACGGACATGCAAGCCACACAAGAAATATTGAACTTGTGGACCTAGCTCGGAATAATCATGTGCCTATTATTTCCATTCCTCCGCACTCAAGTCACAAAATTCAACCGTTGAACAAAACATTTATTTATGGAAGAAATCAGACGCTGGGTAATCAACAAAGCAAGGGCTTTGACGCATTTCGACATTATTGAGTTATTCGGGCGGGCCTACTTAAAAACTCAAAGAGGAGACATCGCGGTGAATGGATTTGCTTCCACTGGCATATGTCCTTTTGATAGGCATATCTTCAAAGACCACGATTTTTTGCCAGCAGAAGAGGTTGATGAAACCATCACCAATGTAGAAAATCCTGGTCAGTTGAATGTGCCTACTAATTCACTTGGAGATACACGCGAGATTATGCAGTCGGAACCAGATCCAGATGAACCTTCCACTTATACTGGAATTAAATCAATTGCTGAAACATTGGAATCCAATTTAAAACCAGTAGAAACAGAACTTGAATTTTCAGAACCTTCTTCTTCTTACATAACGCCTCATGAAATTTCTCCAATTCCCATCCGGATTAAGAAAATATCAAGTCAAGGAAGAAAACGTGGAAAGTCTGAAATTATTTCACCTTCACCATATAAGCTAGTCTTGGAAGAATCTATGAAAAAAAAAGATGAAAGAGAATTAAAGAGGTCAAAGGCACATACAGAAATAAAAACTAAACTTTGTTTGGATAAGAAGGTTGATACATATCTAAATCATATGATAGACTTCAGCTTATATATTTATTTTTATGGTTTACATTTCAGAAGGTTCTAAAGAATTTAAAGCAAAGAGAAAAGAAGATTTCTCGTAGAGAAGTATCGTCTTCGTCAGAAAGTGAGTTCGTTCCAGACGAAACATCAGATGTGAGTCCTGATAGAAGTAACCAGGAAGATGCCAAATGCATTTATTGTTCTAGTTTGTTTTCCGATGATAAGGAAGGAGAGGCATGGGTGCAATGCGTCGTATGTACAATGTGGGCTCACCCTGGTCCATATTTGAAACTAGGTGGGCCATATTAAAAGAATTTTTGTAAAAATTGAGAAATGAAGTTGCTTTAATTTTTTGTCAATATCTTTTTGTTAATTTATTTTTTACGCTTAAAATTAATAAAGACCGAAGTAAAAATAATTTCTAATACTCTTAAAAAAAATATATATGAATTCGAGTTAAATTTGTAGGGAGGTATACCTAGTCCGTAACGAAAACATAGTTTTGTAAAAATTCACTGGATAGTGTACCTAACAATTTCTATATACCTATATATACATTGTTTCATCCCTAAAGTTTATTATCTTTAACGGTTCTGCTAAATAAAATCATAAAACAAAACACAGGTAATTAACCTTCCATTCTGCTACAAGTTAGTACCATCATGGTCCCTAGTATACCTCTATACCTACCATTGATAAATTCACAAAATCATAAAGAAGTTATAGGTACCTACACCTATACCTATCGTTCAATATCAATACTTACTTCCAGAAAGGATTATAAGAAAGGTAAAGGGTTAAAACCAATTATATATCTACATATACCATTATATAGGCAGATAAATATTTTTAACCCTTTCATTTGGGACATTCCGATTCCTGAAATAATAAAATCGCGCGACACACCTGAAATTCGAAACGCGCAACGATCTTTTGTCTCCAATTTATTGTCCCAGGACTCATTAGGATATAATAACTCAAAGAAAAACAACCATCAAGACAAACAACAAAGGATCCTTTTGGTGTGTTGTTTTGTATACCGAGATCGAGGACCGCGATGTAGATAGGTATAGATAACACAATTATCATCGGGGTGTTAATGTATAAATCCTTAACCCTTTCATTTTCGGCTTCAGAGCATCATCAGTTCAGATTCAGGTTTATAATTTTTTACTGCCGCACATTTATGACAGAGCGCGTCATCTTTTATTTCCTTTAACCCTTTCGTGTCTTCTCTCTAATTCACAAAAAAAAAAAAATTTAGTTGTAGTAAAACCATACAAAAAGGACGAAAATGTAGAAAAAAAAAGATCACATCACCTAAACTGCCATCTATAAAATTAAGTTGTAAACCAATCAGGATCGTATCTTTGTCGGAGTCTTGCGTGTCCTCTGAAAGATCTTTTAAGTTCTTATACCTTATCTCGACTCGATTGTATACCTATAGGGGGTTTTATTGAGGATTATTTGCATGGTATGAGATACGTGAGGATATCATAAAAACGGCAAATAACTATATAATAATGAATGTGAAGGTATATAGAGGATAGGATATCCTTGTGCACACGGGACACGTCATTTTCGTCATTCAAAAGATGTTTGTCATCGAGCGTACGAACAGTAGGTATACCTATACGAAAGGATACGAAAGGGTTAACAAATTTAAATGAACTCTTGGTATTTTGAGGACTTTTATGGTAATGTCGATTCGGTTATTTATTTTTATTTATTTATATACATATACGTACATAGATATTTATTCGTTTCGGCGGCCAACAGCAAAAGATTTCCTTTGTGATAGCTTTAGAGAAAATATTAGAAGATCTTTGAGTGCCTAATCTAAGTATCACGGCCGGACCAACCATATGTGCAAGATGTGCAAATGCACAGGGTGCGAAATTCTGGGGGCGCATTACCAGGAGCAAGAAAATGTAATCTGATCTTGCACAAACAAATATGTTCTGCCATTTGCATTTTAACCACAAAACTTGTTTAAATAATCCCTGTGCTAAGTTATTTCTTGCACACTAACTAACATCACTTTCATTGTTGGATTCAAGGAGAATTTAGCTCAAAATATCGTAAAATTAATGATCCCACTTGAACTACTATGCATTGAAAGTCTTATGCATGTGTATCAGTGTATGTACCTACATATGTATGGATGCAAATAAAAAAAAGGGTCGCTTTCTACAAATCTTGCATAGGGCGCAAGTTTGGTTGGGGCCGGCCCTGTACTTAAGTAGGTATCGGTACGAGATACAATTTGTATGTTGTATTTCTTGAATGAAACAGAATTTATATTATAAATTGCGTAGAATATTTAGGTATAGGTACATACATGGCTTAATGTGAATGAATCAAAAAATATGTCAGCACCTTAAATCTTACACATTTAGGCCCAGTTTTTCAGTGGTGAGTTGAGCCAGAGTTAGTTAACTCTATACTCTGTCCAACAAAAATTGGCAGTGTAGGCAAGATAGGACGTTTGCCTCTCATTCTGGCTACAGTGGATTGCATAAATCTGCTCTTCATAAAAGCTTTCACAGGGTTGTCATAGTGTCCACAATAACACTCATCATTAAAAGCTTTTTCTTAAAGCTCGAATATCAAAAGCACCTTAACAGAAACTCAAGGAAAAAAAGCTCAACGAATTACCAAATGAACACGGGTATAACTCTGAATGTACATCAAGCAACAGCCAATCGCGATTGGCCACAGCAATTCAGTGCACACCTGCACACTCAGATGTGCCTTGAATAGGACGTTGGGTCTGTGTCCGATGCTATTGGAAATTCACGGGCGGGCAAACACTTTTTATGGAGGAGTTATTTCAATTTAGTATGATGCAAAAATATGGCACGCTACTGATTTTGAAAAAGCTTTCCCATAAGACGTGTACAGCATATTTTTTGTTGGACAGAGTACAGAAGTAAATTAATCCACAGTTAACTGAGGAAGTAATTTCCTGATGGAGAATGCATGCGGAACGACTAAACATACTCGGCGGATAAAACATCAAAAGCATCTGTTCAGTTAATCCTGAGTAAACTCACAAAATTTAATGACTTAACTCGGGCTTAACTTCGCACTGAAAAACTGGACCTTAGTGCCTCCAGCTATGATAGTCTCAATCTTCCCATAATAACTTTTGAGGTAATTTTTAACCAATCTTTTCGCACATTTCGGGTGGTATCTTGGCCATAACTTAAGTACCTAATGTTGGTTTTTAATGCGTATAGAGTTCGGGGAGTATTTGCATAAACACATTCTTTTGCGTAGCCCCACAGAAAAAAATCTAACAGTGTCAAATCGCATGATCTTGGTGGTCAATTGACGTCGCCAAAACGTGAAATTACGCGACCAGTAAACTTCTCACGGCGCAATAAAGCCATGATTGGTAGTGATGTGTGACTTGTTGCCCCGTTTTGTTGGGACCACATATCGTCCAAGTCATGATATTCATTAGCCGGCCGAAAAAAATCGGTTATCGGTTGCTGCGAACGCCGGGAAATCGATAAATTCTGATCATCAGCAAAACTTGCACTTGCAGCAGCAATATTTTCGACTGAGCGTGTTTTACGATGAGGCACAGGCCTTACAACATCAGTAAAACTTCCACTCTCTTCAACATTGACTTATTATATAATAAGTCAATGCTCTTCAAATTTCTTCACAATTGTACCGATTGGTTGCGTAGTCGGTCGATTATGACGACCATAGAAATCGCGTAGTGCGCAAAAAGTGGCTACGTTTGAATCACTACTTTAAGTTGTAGTAAGTTGTAATAATTTTAACGAGTTTTTTGATTGTTAAGCGATTCGTTATCTTAAATGACAAACATTCAGCTAATATTATGACACTTCAAATGACAGCTGAGTTTGGCAGGTGTCAAATGCCAGCGCTACTAACTTTAGACCATGAAATTGTGAAACTTGCAGTCGGTTTGAGATCACTGGAAGAATGATCATCATTGAAGATATTAGTTTCAGTTTCCGTCTGCTGCAGCCAGTGTTGCCAGAAACACCGATTTATCGTATTTCTCCCGACTTTTAATTACACAAAGTATACCTACATATTTCTAAATATATTTTTTACATTTTCCTCCCGCTGATATTCAGAAAGAGTTTATTATTTTGATATTAACTTAGCCAAATTCTTTTGCCAATGTTGAGAGAACTTTCTTTTGGGATATAAATACTTTAACAAAAGAAAAACTATAGATGAGCTTGAAGTTAACACTTTATAGGGAGTTTATGAGAGCTTTATTTTTGTGTTGTAAGCATTTCCTAAAAATCTAAATATACGAGGAAGTGATATGGGTGAAATTCCGTCTTCTGTATACCTATACACCTTAAAACTGTATATTTAGGTACCTATTCGTTTTTTTTGTTGAAAAAAGTGAACATAAAAATTGTAGCTTATGGGATTCTAGACAACACTTTTTCTCGTCAAAGCAATAGGTTTTGAAAAAAACTTGTGCAAACCTGCAATGTCCCTTTGACAATTAGGTATTGTAACTTGCATTCTTAGTGAAAGTCTATTTTTACTCTCTTTTCTTAAAAAAAAAAAAAACAACAAACCAAAGGATGTTTTTTTAGACGTGTGGTTTTCAAGAAGAAATAAAACGGAAAGGTATAATTTAATGTTATGGCCAAGAATTTAGCTTAATTATAAAGATAAGGGTATGCCATTATGTTTTAAAAATGATTTCGGGCAAGTGGCCGCCGAGGCTGGCTCAAATAAACTCCAGCCGAGAGGCCCACTTTTCGACAGCTCCAATTGTAGCACGCGATGGCGGGCGGATGAAATGGCAAACCAAATTGAGCATAAATCAAGTGACAGCTGTCAAAAAGACCAACTCCGAAAAAAGTATTGCCGGATTGAAAACCACACGTCTAAAAAAAAAACACCCTTTACCTAGTTACTATCTTCTTATAATGCTCGGTACCTACCTAGATAATACATTGAATTTCCCGGTTGGAATTACTTTTCAATGGACATGGACTCAGGCTCTTTTCGTTGCCATCATTCATAGTTAAGTTTAAGTGGTCACCTATATAATAACTGGGTATAGGTACTACCTTAGGTATACGTACCTTCTCCTGCCATTCTGTCTCTTGCTATCTCAAACCAACACCCAGTTTACCTATCTCTATCGCACTGTGTCACACATAGCCCCAAGCTATAGTATCTAGTTAGGTACCTACCTATTTTTTTCTTAAATCTAAGGTACCTATAGGTAGAGGAGAGGTACGCTAGTCGTTCTCTTCTTGATCACGTATTTTGTCACCAAACCGCTCCCACGGACTCACCACACCATCTGTAAATAAACAAAAATACTCAACCTAATGGGCCTTTTCCGAATTGACAGTTAGATAGGTACCTACTTTTCTTACATTATATAGGTATCTAGGCATTATCTACGGTTAGAGTTAGTAATTGTCACAAGTGTCGCTATATTAAACTTATTACTTTATAAATGCTGGGGAGCCTAGGTATAGGTAAGTTAGGTAGGCAGGTACACACAACACAAATAATAATTTCACTCTCCATTTCACATACAAACACGTTCTCTCACAAAATACCTACCTGTCCATCTCCCTCTTGGATGTGGTGGAGTAGATTTGGATTTTCGATTCGTCCCACCAAATCGAAGGCACACACACCCAAACTTCCGAGGGGGTCTGGGCTCCCATTCGTCGCCATCTTCGCCGCCGTAGCGCTATATTTTCTGTCACATTGCAATCGCGCGCACTCAAAATATAGGTATCCGAATGCTAGAAAGGAAACCTGTAATCCAATGAATGAGAGGAACAGAGAAGAAACGTAAAGTATGGTGACTCTTTTGTATGTGGTCGTCGAGTCGCGTCGTTTGTGTCTTGTGTGGTAGGGTAGGTAAGCATTTGCCCCCTTTTTATAGAAGTTTAACTAGGTACACTGCCACCCGGCGATGTCCAAAGTGTCGCTCAGCATTTAATTCAACTTTAAAGTCTTTTAAGCTCCACAACTACCTTCTATCCTCTACCATTCACCATTACCACACCAGACACAACACTCATAGCAATTGCGTCTACATTATTATCCGGCTTTGGGTTTCTCAGGCTCGGGCTCGGGCATGGACATATTGGACATCGAGTTGGATTTAGGAATTGGAATTTGGATATCGGTGTGGATTTGTGTTGGAGAGGAGTATCTCCGAAGAGCGGTGTCAGTCTCGAAAACTGTAGAAAAGAGAATAAAGTGAATACCTAGTTAGCCAGGCTTTACAATTATTTACCTTTAACCTAACCGACTGTGCGAAACTGAGAACGCCGAGTGAGTTTGATCTTTTAGAGGATGGTATGAGGGGACATGGTAGATTGGTTGTTATTGGTAGAGTATCGACTATCGTTGATAAAAATCGGTGGAAAGAGAAAATTTGATTTGTAAAAATATTAAGAGAATCTGCGAATTTAAAATACCTATGATGATGAAAAGATGAATTCATGATAAATGATATCCCTCGTCCGCTATTCTATACCTATAGGTAGGTAGAGGTATAGGTACGCTAAACTACTACTACATTTTTTGTTTAGCTGATGGTAGCAGTAAGTAGGTAAGTAAGTATGTATGTTAGTTTAGATTGGATTTGGATTATTCATCTATCTTCGTCAAGTTAAATACCTAGTTATGTTGCTTTTTCGCAGAAAGCACTCTCTGGGTAGGTTCCTCACAAACAACATAGGTATGGAAAATGGGAAGAAGGTCATCTAGGTCATCTAGCACTAGGACTTAAAAATACGAAAAATTGGTTTGGCTGGATGGAACTCAGCTGCAATACATAAATAAATGCACCGCCACCTATTTAAGATGATACGAAAGGACGTTTGCAAGAAGTTTGCCTAGCCTATAAATATAGGTATATACTTACATAGGTAGGTATGTCCAGTGAAAAAAAGACAGCCTAATATAATATGCCTATTTAGGTTTATACCTATAGGGGAGAGTGGGTAAGAAAGTAACATTTTTGACATTTCGTGCCGTTATTAGATAACCAATAAACATATCAAAATGAAACATAGTGCATATTAATGAATGAACATTTAGCTACCATTAAATACTAATTTGGTTTCCAGCTTTGTCTTCGATTTAAATGTATGACTTGAAAAAGAAGACAAGGTCAAATGTTACAATCGTCCTTTTCGGTGTGTCGATTGTAACACGCTGAAAGGCCGATTGTAACACCATATAAATATATGAAGAAAAAATCTAAAATGGTGGTTAGACTTAGAATTTATTTCTAAGCCAATACCATAAATTAATTATGTAATATTGTAAAGTAAATGAATGCCAATAAAACGGCAATCTTATTCACTGCTGATAATAAATGGACTTATGTAGTATAACATTATTTCGAATTTATTTGAAAAAAAAAATTTTTTGATCTCTATCTCCAGCTGTTGAATAAACAAAGTCACCAAATTCTATGTGTGGACGGTTATAACACAAATAATTATACAATTATTTGTGCTTGTATTTTGTTACAAATGTCCACACAAAAATTGTTACAACAGTCCACCCCACGCTTTTTTATATTAAAAATCAAAGTAAGAAGAAACCAGTATGCCTATCGTAAAAATATTGAGTCTATTCGATTTTAAAAATATTGGAACACGGTAAGGTCGCATCCATTCAATGAATTGTTTATTTTTTTCAAGAAAAAGTATGAAAATACTCAAGACCAAAAAAATTACGTTTTCACTAAAATTTCACATTTTTGGCTATTGTTGGTACATGCGACTGTACTGACTTTTGGGTTTTTGTGGTTGCATTCAGGACCTAATTGCAAAGAATTGTGCATTAAAAAATGAACGCATACAGTTCTAGTTTTTCGTAAAAATTGAATGTTACAACCGACCCACCGTTACGTTCGTACCCACTCTCCCCTACCTTGGCCTTATTCCACCAAATGAAATAGCCAAGTAGGTAGATATAAGAAGTGTTAGCCCCATTTTAAAGCGGTGCCTCATACATATCTATGAATTTAGAAAAAAAAAAAAAAAAAAAAACAGAAAACATCGCATGTCAAAATTAAAACTCTCATAACTAATTAACGACAATGTGCCTGGACATAATAGAAACGGAGTTGCAACTGGAACTGTCAAAATATTGAAAAGCTACACACAAACGTCTGCAATTGGAGCTGGAAGAGTTTACAAACTTTTCCGTAGGTACAGCACTTTTGACGTTTCAAATTGTAAGAAGAAGAAAAAACAATCAACATAATGTCGATTTGTGTCCCGAAAAAAATTATAAATTAAAAGAAAAGATATCAGAATTAAAAAATATGGGTGGGTAACTAAAACTAAGGGCCAGTTTCACAGTCAGAAAAGTGACACTTAAGTGGGAAATGTGAAAGATTAAGGGCCAGTTTCACAGTCAGAAAAGTGACACTTAAGTGGGGAATTTGAAAGATTAATTCCCAATATCATCGTTCACTGTTACCTGAATAAGTGGCACTTAAGTCTCCGATGTTGGTTACTTAAGTTCCACTTACGCTAGCTATGAAAATTAGCCTTAAGTCCTTATATGGGAAACTTAAGTGCCATTTATTCCGTTAAGTCCCTAATCCTGTCTCCCGCCAGATTTAATGGTAGGTAGGTTTTATAGGTGGGTAGGTTGTAGGTACACAAAAAGTTGTACAGCTGCATTGTGGGCACGTTAAAAAAGCATGCAAGCAGATACGACACTTTTTTCTTTTTCTTTGTATCTTAGTTGTCGCACTTTCGGATCAATGATTAGTGACTTGACAAGAGAAGATTTAATAAACTCTCACAGGTGGCCCAGTGAAACTTGTTAGTCTCCACAGTTTTAAGTTAGATTTACCTATATGACTTATTTAAATTGGGGATGCTGGGTGAGATACGACCTAATGTTTTAAGGTTACCTTTACACCTAGATATACGCTTAATAATATTGCTTTTGGACAAATTATTTCAACAATTTTATTCCGTAATATCATAGTAGGTACAATGCAAAGTTAGAAAAATGTTTAGTAAAATCTTTTACAAAATTTAATCTTGTAAGTATTTAGCTCAAGAGAACACGTTTGATATCTTCTTATCCAGACTTAAGAATGGGCAATTTTAGTTGCAATTTACGGTAACCCGACTAAATTGAATTTTTCTTAACTTTTTTTATTTTTGAAAAAAGTAGGTAAGTACCTACCTAAGTACCTACCAGTGTCCGGACTTCAGACTTTTCAAAGCAAATGTGGAAAAAAAGCGAAATATAGGTACACATAATTCCAAAATATCCGAAGAAGATTTAGAAATCAAAAATAAAAACACAGTTTTTATAGGTATTTAAACTTAGTAGATAGATACCTACATATTTCTTTTAAAGTTTTATCAAATTCATTTCCGAAAACTTCCTCTCATCTCTGGCGCCGGCGGGCGCTGCTCAACATATATATCTAATCTACCTTATCTGACAACTTTTTGAACACAAGTCCTCCCATACCTACTTTTTTGTTATTTCATTTCATCTGTCGTTGAAGATATCAATTGAGCTTTTGTAAAAAGGAAATGAGTCGACCACTTTTAAAATTGAAGTTAAATCCTCTTCTTGAATTTCTTTTGGGTTTAAAAATTGTGAGTATATAGGTTGCTAAAGTTAAGTTTATCGTCTTCAAATACCTACGAATCTTTATTTTGAAATTTTTGAGTTTATTGGAAACAACAGTGCTGTCTATTTCTAAAACGATGTAACGCGTGGTGACCAGTGCTGTCATTTCATTTCTTGATAGAAGATTTTTTAACTGAAGAAAATAAAAGTTGATTTTGAAAAGCGAAATAGGGAAGTAGATTCTATTTTTTTTCTCAAAACCGAAGTAAATCTACTTCGATTGAAGTGAAATACAAACCCTGGTAAGTACCTTCCTTGGTAAGTGTACCTATAAGTACCTATAGTTTCCCGAAGGTTATGTATGTTTTTTTTTTTTTAAATCCAATATCAAAATTACTCAATAGGCAGGTGCCTACTTAGATATTTGTTGATTTGTGAGATATTCGAATGTAAAGTTAAAAAATATCGATTTTTACACAACAATAAGAATTAATATTTAGTCCTAAAACTCGCATTGTCATCTGAACTGAAAGTAGGCGGTATAATTATAATAATATTTAATTTTAATTCATTCTGATTTTTTTTCCAATATATTTTTACTATCAAAAGTAGATAGCTTTTTACATCCTTATTTGTTGTGCAAAAATTAATTTTGTAGATTTTATGGATTATTTTTTGTTTGCATTTAAAGTTTAAAAAGTGAATTTCCGGTCAGGTCAAATAAAACGGAAGTTGGTATACCTACAAAATATAAAAAGTGAGATTTTCAAAAATATTTTCTTGCACGAAATTATAGCTTTCAATGCTTATGTTTTGCGCCCACTCACTGTAGCTCAAAAAAATGACCCACAAAAGCTACAAAATTAATTTTAGCGCAACAAATAAGCATTTAATTAGCTACAATCAGCTAAGGGACGTAGTTTTTACTCTTTTATCAACTCCATTTAAAAAATTTAAAAAAAAATCAACCAAAAATTGCAGAAACATTCTTTTTTTTTTTGTAAATTATGGATTGCAATTTGTTATGTGTGATTGAATTCAATTTCTTACCGCAATTCCTTGGAAGAAGGGAGGTACTTACCTACCTATTTTGCTTGTTCTATTACAATGGACAAAGTGGTACTTGTAACCTGTATCTCCTGATTTTATTAATTAAATCAAACTATACTCTGTCCAACAAAAATTGGCAGTGTAGGCAAGATAGGACGTTTGCCTCTCATTCTGGCTACAGTGGATTGCATAAATCTGCTCTTCATTAAAGCTTTCACATGGTTGTCATAGTGTCCACAATAACACTCATCATTAAAAGCTTTTTCTTAAAGCTCAAAAATCAAAAGCACGTTAACAGAAACTCAATTAAAAAAAGCTGAATGAATTACCAAATGGACACGGGTAACCCTGAATGTACATCAAGCAGCAGCCAATCGCCATTGACCACAGCAATTCAGTGCACACTGCCACTCAGATGCACAGTACACAAATCTAAGGTAATATATTGCGCAGGTTGTCAGTCAGAAATTAAACATGGCGGCTCGAGTGTCTACGAAAACTGCACATGGCATTACTAGAAACAACAACAAATATAAGCATTTTGACAAGTAAAGAGACACTGGATCCGCCATTTTCACAGATGCGCAGAACTGAACAAAAATTTAAACGCTAATGATATTACCTTTAATATATGTACCTTGACTCAGATGTGCCTTGAATAGGACGTTGGGTCTGTGTCCGATGCTATTGGAAACTCACGGGCGGGAAAACACTTTTTGTGGAGGAGTTATTTCAATTTAGTATGGTGCAAAAATATGGCACGCTACTGATTTTGAAAAAGCTTTCCCATAAGACGTGTACTGCTTTTTTTTTGTTGGACAGAGTACCTATACCTACCTATTCCTTTAAAAAAAATAATTTCCAAGGCGCTGAGACTTTCCAAGTGGTGTCGGGCCCCTCGAAGAGCGGGGCTGTATGCAGTGGCACACACCGCACCTAGACCGCTCTAGACCTCCTTCTTTGGGATTTTTTTAAGTCATGGGTCTATAAAAATAAGCCAAAGACTCTGAAGAGAATATTCAAAATTATGAATTAGTCATTTCACTATAAAGAAATAGGTAAGAAAACAACTACCTCTACAATCGAGCCACCTTATAGGTAGGTAGATAGGTAGAATTTTAATATAAAAAAAACGGTGAACTCGAAGAATTTCTACATACCTACATAATCTGCTAAATAACTAAGTAAGGAAGTAGTAGCTATAGGTACCGTTGAGGAGGACCTTGCAGTTGAATAATGGATTGAGGAGACAAAAACTAAACTTTATCAATATTTTGTGTTTCAGAAGGTTCCATATCTACTTATAGAACATAAATGGACAATTTTAGTTACTTACCTGCTAGTCAAAATCATATCTTTTTAAAAATCAACACACTGCCCTTTAACAAATAAATACCCATCCATTTTTACCCACCCTTCAGTGTATCTATATTCAGTTCAAAACATCAATAACTTGCTTTTTATTGTTCTAGTCTCTTAACTAATAGTATCAAAAAGTACCTTAGTACTACATCACACTATCACACTACACAGATACAATTCATAAAAAGACTCATTCGCTCTACATTACCGATACTTGGTTTTTACTCTCTTCTGGTATTATAAAAAATATTTCATTCCGCTCTTTTAAAATTCAACAAATTGTAAACAAAGAGATACAAAAACAGATCCCTCACACTGAGAGCATCAATTCAACATGGTTGATTTTCTATTTACTTAGAGAGAATGTTTATATGTGTGTGTCATCGCAGAGCTCTACCAACTTATTTAACCACTTAACTGCACCCATATAGTAGTGGACACATTTTACAGTGTCACACGATTTTTCAAATCGGATAAGTACCCCTTGCTCCTGTACCAGAGCATGGAAAATGTTCAATGTGTGTGTGCTTTAGTTATGTACCTCATTCAATGGTACCCCACACATACTATCCCAATGCCTCAGGCACAAACGAATCACAATCACTCATACGGCACACGGGGTGGTAGTTGCCGTTGTCGTACTCGTTTCTTTGCATGTTTACTTATTCTTTTTCTCTTTCTTTTGTTTTTTTTTTATTGTTGGTAGTTGTTTTTGTTTTGTTTAATCTTTAACGAGGAGAAGAGTGTGTGTCATTTCTTGAGTACTGAAAAAAGAGAGACACATTTTTTTTGTTTTTGATATAATTTTTTTTGTTGGTTTTTTAACGCGGAGGGGGCGACACCTGACTTTAAGTTCTTGAAATTCTCTTTTTTTTTTTTTTTGCTTAGACTTAAGTTTGTTTTTTTTTAGTGATGTTTTGGTTAGGTGTGTGTTCGTGCTGGCCCCCTCTCTTTGACCGATAATAACTGGTCGTGTGCTACGCTTTTTTGCGGCTTGGATGACCATCGCCATCGCCGCAAACTTTTGCCATCTTAATGGAGCCCCAGTATCAATGGGTCCGTTCGATGGGACGCTTTAGATGTGACCCGCGGTTTTTTCTCAAAATAAAAACAGTTTTTTTGTTGCCCTATTCTCGAAAAGTTTTTACGGATTAAAACCAACACTTGGCGATTTTGACACTGAGATAGAAAGAGAGAGAGAAGGCGAGGCTTATGTTCTTGTGAGCAGAGCACATAACCCACACTCCGTGTTTTGTTAGCCGGGTACGCATCCCTAGTGACATTTTGACAGCACCCTTACAGCACACAGCACAGTGTGGTGACAGAAGGACTTCTTGGATTTTGTTGCTGCAGTTGAGTGCGTTGTTTGTGTGAGTGAGTGGTGTTTGTATATAGGAAAGTTTTTTCTCTTCGTTTGTCACCTCCCTCTCTTTTATTGGGATTATAAAACTCGTTCGTGTGAGTGCGTGGCGTGTTGCCTTTGCCTGGCCACTCTGTGTATGCATTGCATAGCACAGAACAACGGGAACGGCACAACGAACGGCTCGGCTGGCTATGTAGTGCGGTGTATAGTCGTGTCGTTCGTTCATAGCATTCGGTTTGTCATTGGCGTCGTCGTTGGCGTTGTGTCTCCGTTCTCGTCGTCATCGTCGTCGTTATGTCGTCGTCGGTGTCGCCATCTCGTGCTGTCGTCCTCTCTTTGACATTATATACCTCAGCGTTGTGTATATAGAATTCCAGTTATATTCTTTGATTTTTTTTTTGTTGAATTTTTGTCATCGTCGAGTGTCATTGGTCGAGTGAGTAAAATAAAAAAAAAAAAAAAAAAAATAGAAGAGAATTCAAAGGCATCACAAAAAGCAAAAGAAAAAAAAAATAACAAGAGAGAAAAAAAGTGCAATCGAGTAAAGTACATGGAACGGTTGCGATTGCGACTTTGGAGGACTGTGTCGCGTAATTTGGCATCTCTCGGACTCGTTTAGTGACAACAGCAGCACCTACGTCCAGTTTAGTCTTTAGTCGAGGCCGCGACATTTTTACTACAGCTCCAGTCTGGATTATCTACATAATACCGTAATATTTGATGCGGAAACGGAAATTTGCATTCAAATTAAATCTAACCTTCCTAAACTGAGTTTTTCACTTGAATTCCAATTGGAATTTTGTGAGGATTAAAATAATAATTATCCCTGTGACTTCCAGTTAAACGCCATTTTGTCTTTTTGAAATTAAAAAAAAAAAGTGATTAGCTCTCCACCAAACTAACCATAACCGTGTCTTGGGCGTGTGTGTGTGTTTTTTTTTTAATCGGTGGACGGATATTAAGGGTTAATTATTTCGTTTTTGTGTACCTACCTATTTTTTTTGTTGAATCGCGTGGGAGTCAAAAAATATAGTTGGCATGAATGTGTAATTACGCTACTTTAACGACGATTATGCAGTTTAATTGTAACGCGGAAGAGGCGTATCGAATCGTGTGTAATTGATGTTTAAAAGTAAATAGGTAATAATAAAGGTTTCTTAATTAGAATACCAAGTAGGTACCTACCTAGCTATACCTTAAGTAGTTGTAGGTATAAAGGATATCGAAAACGAGTGAGCTCAGAAAAATAATACTAAGTGGATTATTTACCGAATTTTACTGAGTCTAAGTAAATTTTTATTAGACGAGAGAGTTTGTTTCCTTTGGTCAACGCAAGAAGGAAGTGTGCAAAATTGAAATTATTGTCTGTGATTTTTTTTTAAATACCTACCTACCTACCTAGTTGAAACAAAAAAAATTAATAATAAAAAAAAGTGTCGAGAAGACAAAGGAAAAACTTTTGACAAACGGATTTATCTACCTTCTGATCGAGATCCTGATGTGACGGATGGTTTCGTTGGAACTATAGGTACCTATACCTATTTTAAATAATTGGTAAGTTATATAATCTTTAAAACCTCAAAAGCGATAGATATGGGACGCGTAGTGAGTAGTTATTCCCAGGTTCAAATTAAAACCAATAAACCTAAGTAGGTAGGTACTTACCTATAAAGTTTCAATAAATTCTATACCTTAGTACCTACCTACCCTGGTATCTAGGTAGACGTACCTACATAAAAACTGTAGCTTCCTAGTTAGGTCATTCAAGTCTGAAGAACAATTACCATACATAACAGTCGAACACTGGCTCCAGTTTCATTGGTGAGTTAAACCAGAGTTTAGCTAACTCTGGACATAATTAATGTAGGTACCTAACTAATATTTCAAGTATAGTTAACAATCTTTCCGAAAAGAATGTAGGTATATGCAGAATGAACTAACTCGGTGCATAAAATATCGAAAGTATCCTGTACAACAAATAATGGCAAATCCAGCGCTATTTCAATAAATTTGGTGATTTAAGACGGTTTTAACTTTAATCTTCCACAGAGAAACTTAACCTTAGTGGTCTACTTAGATATACCTACCATCAGTGGCGGATCCACAGGGGTGGTTTTCGGGCCCAGTCCGGACATCCTAATTGTTTTTGCCCAGATTCGCAATATTAGGATAATTTTTTTAACTTCTCGAGTTATGCGCGTTAAGCTGTTGCTTTCGCCTGGTCCAATTTATTTAAATTCCAAATTAAAATTAAACAAACTTCTAATAACTTCACTGTCATAAAACCTCAACTCAAGATTCCGTCTAATAAATTGCCATTAAAAATGAAAAATTAGTCGATTTGAAATGTTTCTATAGTTAGAATAAATTCGGTTAACATGGGTCTTTAACGCCCACCGTTGACCGAAACGTGTTACAGTTACCTATACCTACATGGGTTTAATAAAGGGTCCGCCATCTAACGTTTTTTTTTTTCAACTAGTGCTTATTTCGTGAATGGTAACACTTAGCTCATGACTGATTTGACAGATAATTAGTTTTATCCTTCCGCTGAACGAATATGGTTGTGTATACGCTTCGCTAAGTGGGCCTGGGATCGAATTAGAGAAGATGCCGATTTTGCCAAAAAAATCATCTTTTCAGATGAAGCTCATTTTGATCTTGGCGGGTAGTAAACAAGCAAAATTGTCGCATTTGGGGCACAGAAAACCCGCACGCATACATTGAAAAGCCGATACCCCCAAAACGAGTCACTGTTTGGTGCGGATTTCGGTCCAGAGGCATAATTGGGCCATTTTTCTTCGAAAATGAGCAAGGAGTGGCCGTTACAGTCAATGGCGATCGTTATCGGGCCATATTGAACGAATTTTTGTTCACAAAAATTGAAGAGGAGGATATTGGCAACATTTGGTTTCAACAGGACGGCGCGGCGTTACGTGCCACACCGCCAAAGCTACACTCGATGTTTTGCGCCATTTTCAAAAAAAAAAAGAAGTTATTTGGCGGACCCTTTAGAAGATGGTGGCGAGGATGCTGGTCACTCGAAAGAGTTTTCGAATATTTTGCAGTCTTAAAAAACAAATTTTCTGATTTTCTAAACATTATTGACCTAAATTTGAGAAAAAATGATGTACATTTGATTGTTTGTGTAAATAACGCAATAATTGATGTTTAAAAAGCACGGCCGTTTGTTTTTAAGAGTTTTAACGCATTTTGTCTTGCTACGGAAAGCTACGGAAATGACGCCTTCGTTAAGGAAAAGATGGTCTGTAGCGGATCCAGGGGGAGGGGGGGGCTATAGGAGCTAAAGCCCTCCCAACAGCCTTCCACAGCCCCTTTAGACCCCCCCCACACAGCCAATAATACAATAAAATTGGACACACATTACATAAAACAAAGAAAACAAATAAACATTTTGTTTTAATTTCAGATTAAATTTTTTGTTCGTTTTCCATAGGCTACTTTTAAACAATTCTTAATTGTTAATTCTTTTCAGTCATTCTAATTATACTTAGGTAATATTTGTGTTTCTTTTAATTTATTTCCAGTTGCAAATGCAATTTAAAATGCTTTACTTTTATTTACGGGTAGCTTTTCCCAAAACCCATTTTTCCCACAAGATTTTGGCAGCAAACTGAAAATTTGTAAGACATTTTAAAACACTAAACAGAACTATTAACTTTGTGCAGATGAAAGGAAGTCTCCCCTATCAATTCGCTTCATTCAGAGAAAATGCCGAATTTTGAATAAAACATACGCCTGCAGCATTGTGAAATGGAATTATTCGAAAGTTATATACCTACAAACCTCTGAAATTTCGTCTTCCCGCGCCACGTCTATCTAAAGACTAAAATATAACGCAATGCGCATAAACTAGCTTAACTTCAATTGTTGAATGCACCCTACGTAAGTGTAAGAAGCAATGTCAAAAAAATCTCCGGAACTTTGACCGGGGAGATTTTGTTCACTCCCTTTAATTCGTGCCCTTCTCGACCAAAAACTGAAAGTTGCTGGAAACTTAGTTTCGTCGTGTGATAGGGAACATAAAATACCACTAGGACTAGGTAAGGTCTTTAAATACTCAAATTTCGGAATTTTTCGACCTTGTGACTGACCAGCTGTCATAAAAAGACTTTTAGTGACGTTTAGTCACATGAAATTCTTACATGAAAATTCAGGTGACAACTTGAATGTAAAATCTAGAGTTTTTAGACGGTGTTCACATTGGACTCACTCCGCGCGACTCATTTTGACATATCTTTCATTTATCTCACTCCAACTCACTATATGAGAAAGTGAGGCGGGATTTTTTGATTTTTTTTTTGCAAAAGCTTGCCTCACTAGACTATCTCTTTCTCCTCATGAGTTGGAGTAAGATAAAACAAAGAAATGTCAAAATGAGTCGCGCGAAGTGAGTCCAATGTGAACACCGTCTTAAAAATACATAGCTGACATTTTATATTGGAATGGAAAAAAATGAATTATTATTTATGTATATCTAAGTGATTTTATTATTTTTATTTTAATATTTTGTCAAAAATCGATGTGATTGAAGCATTATTAATATTTAGAAAAAGAGCAATGAATTTAAGCACAAAAGTATTTAGACATTTAAAATGTTTGTCTCGAACTCCCGCCCCCCCCCCCCCACACACACAGCCGAATCCTAGATTTGCTACTAAACGTGACAGTATAAGCTTGAAGGTGGTATTGTTTTAGAGAAGAAATACAATTGCCTATTTCACTGGGACATTGATTATAAATATATTGGTAAAATAATGATATAGAGATATTTAAAGCTCTATATTAAATTGTATCTAAGAAAAAAATATGAGTTATAAGAGCACCTGTCCATATTTAAGAACTGTAGTTATAAAAGCTTGATGCTTAACCCTATTAAACACTTATTTAAAATACAATGTGCATTAACTTACATTTTTCAAAACGGCCGTGTAAAGACTGGTCCCAATGCTCAGTGAGATATCACTAAAGTACCTTTTCCTACGAAAATTGTTCCGCCAATCATTAAGAAATAGGTGAAAAGCTTATACGCAGTGGTGTTGGCAGCTATGAAAAATGCCTCTTTAGGACAATAGGAGGGAAAATATCTGATCCAGAGGATTTCTGTACGTCGAGATCTTCCTTAACTCTTGCAAATGCACTATACAATCATTTACGCTCTCAAGTATACTGGAGGAGTCATAACACCCTCTCGCAGCGTCGAATTTACAGCAAACCGTACTGCAAGCGAATTGATTGAATTGTTCTGGCAAACTAACAGCAGATGTCGTTCTAGACAATCGTTCTAAAAGTGTTGGCTCAATTTTTGGTTATGTACAAATTTGATAAGTCGAATATGACCGTAACAGATCTTGTAGCTTGTTTTAACCTATCCCAGATTTCCTAAGTGGAGTTAGTCTTATAACTTCGAAAATCTTTCTTTTCCAGCTTGATTCAAACTATTTCGCTTTGATGCTTTTTGTCCGATTCCGAGCTAAAGTTTTGATTCCACCACCGGAATTAATTTAACGGTCTGCCGTTGTCCTTAACAAGTTTTGAATATTTGTCGAATAACTTGAAGGATTAGCAATTAATAATCCATGACTTTTTTTTTTTAAAGAAAAAAGCATCTGAAGACATTTCCGTAATTCAATGGTTGATGGGCACGGAAATGACGAAAATCCATGTTTTTTTTTTTTAACTTTTTAGTCAAGAAAAATAGAATGTTTTTTTTATCGAATTTGGTATCTATGAATTATTGTGCAACATAATGCCACAAAACTGTTAAAAAATAATGTGTGTGTGTGCTACCAATTAACAAAATTGTACTCATCAACGGAACTGACGAAATTGATGAAACACCGTGACGGATACAACCGCCTTTTTAAAATTTACACACGAATCGAATTTCCTACTAGTTTTTTTTTTTGTAGTAATTTTTTTATTTTTCACTTTTTTCTTCATTTCACTTGAATTCTTTAAACTGGCGCGCGGGCAGTCCTTAATTTGGATTTAAAAGCATTTTATTTTTGTTTACGGAAATGATGCAAATACCTAGAGACACATGCTTCAAAGTTGCTATTTTAGTTTTTTTTTTTTTCAAATCAATAAATATTAATTTAAGGATAATTGTATTGATAGTGAAATCCGCAATCAAATTATAGTTTTTTTATTTAAATCCAAAACAATTCGATTTTTTTGTTCTGAAACGAGAAGGAGACACGTTATGGAAATGACTTTTCGCTGTTAAATATTATTTTTTTGTTATGAAATACTTTTAAATATTTTAAATTGAGGAGTGGACTAGTTTTAGTTAGGAACGTTGCTTACGTTATTATCGACGGGCATAAGCGCCCGTAGGTGTGGGGCAATGGGGAGGGGTGCTTTGGAGTCTGGCTCTGGACAATACTACACAACTTACAAATTTTTCATTTTTTACTATGTATTTTAACAAATACTTAATATCTTCCCTCCATGATATATTTGAAGATATATTTGTACCCACGACGTGCTCGGACCATCACTTAGTCGTCGAATATTAAAATGAGTACAAAAAGCGCGATGCGCACGTACCAGCTCTACCGCAAACGCGCGGTGCGCTCACGTGACTCATGGCGACTAACAATTCCGCAAATCCTGCGCTTTGAATGATACCCCTCCTGCTTACCTTAACCCAATAGTATTTCGATAATCGCATTTAAAAGTTGAAAAATTCCCGCTGAACACCCTATACAAGTTGCATCTATTCACAGCAGTAGGTATTTTTGGCCGAAAGGGGCCAACGTGAAAGTGAAAGACACGCAGCAGAAAAGTGTTTCGAAAAAGCTGTGATGGAATGAAACTTAACCCTATGGAAAAAAAATCAAAAAAATTGACGGCGGACGGACGATCAGCCTTCAACTGCCGTTCCGCTTGTGTCTCTGGAATTCGAATAAATGTGGGAACTTACTTAAACAACGCATCACACACTATAGGCCTAGTTGCTGACGGTAGGCTGGGATACCCGCACTGTATCTCCAACATTTTATTCGAAGCTTCCGGAAGCCATAAACCGGAGCAGAATCATTACTTTCTGCCAAGATAACAAGATCTGTTGAAGGACACTTTTCCCTATTAAATTCAAATAGCTTGTACACTTTATATTTGCTTCTCATCGTCTATTTGGTATTTCTAGGTGTGGCTTCACCAAATCCACAACACGCTCAAAAGTGCGCTTGTCAACCTGAAGCGTTGATAAAACGACAAATCGTCCCATTCATCAACGTTTGCATGGCTGCGCAAAGTCAATGGTTGCCGGCACTCATAAGGTTCGCTATCAGAAAATAAAAAGTCTTCGAAGAGCAAATTGTCTTCTTCTTGCTATAAGAAACTTTATATCCCTATAATTCGTGGAACAAAGCATAACGTGCCATTTGTCAAATTTTTAAAGTGAAATGCTGAATTTTATATGAATAATATGAATCAACGCCAAAACTAGTTTTAAAGCTCTTAAAACTAGTTATTTCTGGTTTTGTACATTTCGAGTTTTATCCAAAACTAGTTTTAAGATTTTAAGTTTTAAATGTCAAAACGTTTTTGAATAATACCGATTTGTGCAAAACTTGAAACTCGAAACCTTTATAGAACTAGTTTTCCCGTAAAATTAGTTTTGAAATCAGTCAATAATATGGCTGTTAGAAAATAAACGTTGATATAATTTTTTTATTGCGTAACCATACAATTTTAATTTAAAGCTAATCTGTTTTGTGGGCTATTAAAGTTCAGTTGTTTAAACGGATATTATACGATTTTTATTTGATAATCAGCCGTATCACGAATTCGAGCGTAATCAGATTTGTTTAAGAATCCCGAAAAAAATATCACGGAATGTGTTCTTGATGGCAATTTGTGTGAAGCTTTGCACTACGATGGATTCTGTGATTTTTTTTTTTCGGGATTCGTATAACAAAGTGTCCGATTACGATCAAGTTGGTGATAACGCTCAATAATGAAGTAAATATTTATTTAAATTTTGGATACAAATAGAAAGTGTAGATTTTCGAAAAAAAAATAAGTTATTTCTTTAAAAGCAAAAGTTTGATTCGGAGTTCGAAATTTTTGTTTTGAATTTTCAAATCGTTTAGTAATTTTCTCAAAATCTTATTCAAGTCTGATTATTTATTTTCATTGCCTTAAAAAAAGGAACTTGGGTAAAGCTGTACTTTTCTATGCAAATTTGAATTCCAAACGCTTTAGTATAATAAAATTGTGTAGGTACCTATCAAAATAAAAAAAAACAAATATCTATGTATATTATGTATTAATACGTAAACACTTTGCTATAGGTATCTACCTTTTTAACTGACTAAATGGTAACTTTTTGAAAATATTTTTTCTCTTTTAATTCTGAAAACTATCAAGAAACAATGAAGGCCAAAGTATTTCGAAACTTTTTTTTTTTTGAAGCTGTCCTTCAATACTTGCGTAACATTGGCTTTTCTAAACTTTTTCCTTTTGTAAAATTACATTCGTTCGTGGTTCGTGAATGGATTTTCAATAGTTCTCGCATGATAAATTCGGAACGAACGATATTTTATAGATCCACATCCATAGTGGTTCGATCGTGACAATTAATTTTATTTTAAAGGAATTTTTCACAAGAGAACGAATGATATTTTATCATTCTATGAACCTTGCTTTTTATATAGGTATACAAAAACGCCAAAATTGATTTTAATACAGTTTTTTTTTTATATCACAAAATTGGATTTGTGTCTGCTAAAAAAAAGGCTAAAAGTTCCCGAAAAAAATGCTCAGATAACATTATTTTCTTGAATCTGAATTCGTTGCAACACGCGTTGCGAAATTTAATCTTGAAATATAATTATAAAATAAAAAAGATATAAAATTAAATTATATTTTATTTTCAAATTTCCTGCCGCAATCTTAAATATTGAAAAAATCGTTTGAGCTACAAATTCGTAGTTTTCACAAAAAAATAAGCTTCAAAATCAGTTAGCAAAATTGTATTTTGTATTTCAAAATTAAATGTTGTAGGATAACCTCAATGCAAAATCTTAAATACACAAAACTTGATTTTTAAATGAATCAATTAAATCAATCTTCTTATATAACATGACCGCCGCAGGCTGCCAAAATCTACCCGCACCAATTGCAAAACCTGATATAAGTATGCGAGATTATATGTATGTATGTATGTAAAATTATACGAGATTTTCAAAACGATATTTGGATTTTCGTTTTTAATTAGATTTTTGCGTGTGGCATATTATTTTTTGTTTGCTCCTCCTGGGGCAACAAAATATTCCAACTACGCCACTGGCTACCTACGTAAAATGCAACTATAATATGTAAGTATATATTATAGGCGATCCCGATATAATATTGTTCCTAACAACCTAATAATAGTTAATCGGTTATGGTTAATTAGTGTCCAATCAAATGGTGATAAAACTAACAAAAACACTCTAAAGCCTCAAACCGCACATCATCATCACGCATTGAAAAACCTAAACAAAGTATTAATTTATTTGACACAGCGGGCTCATTGTTCGTATTCGTATTGGCCGACGTGACGCGACGGTCGGTGACGATGACGACGACTTGGAGATTGTAAAATTCACTGAAGTGTGAAAATCACAATAATTGTATTTTGTATAGCCTGTCCTAGAATAACTCCCCTTGGGAAATCGACCTTAGCCACAAGTAAAAAAATAGTTACATAGGTTTTTCTTTGAAAACAAAAAAAAATTGTTGATATTAAATTCATAAAACAATTATTAACTGTAAAGGGTGTTTTTTTTTTAGAGGTAGGTACAGAACTTTGAAATGGAATAATACAAAGATGATTTTTTTAAATTGACATGAAATTTTCTTTATTCGAAATATAATTTTCTGGCATTATAATTTAAATATGATTTTTGGCATATGACCGGCTGAGGCTGGCTCGGACGTAGTCTAATCTGGAGGTCGAATTTTCGATGACTTTTTCCAACATTTGTGGCAGTATATCAGCAATAACGATGCGAATGTTGTCCTCCAAGTGGTCAATTGTTTCGGGCTTATCGGCGACTTCACATATCCCTACAGAAAATAGTCAAGCGGCGTTAAATCGCACGATCTTGGGGGCCAATTCACGGGTCCGTAACGTGAAACTATGCGGTTATTACCAAACGTTTCCTTCAATCAATCAATTGTGGCACGAGCTGTGTGGCATGTTGCGCCGTCTTGTTGATCCCACAGCTCCTGCACATCATGGTTGTTCAATTGATGAACGAAAAAGTCAGTAATCATGGCTCTATAGCGGTCACCATTGACTGTAACGTTCTGGCCAGCATTGCTTTTAAAGAAGTACGGACCAATTATTCCACCAAACCATAAAGCACACCAAACAGTCAGTTTTTGTGGATGAAATGGTGTCGCAACATACACTTGAGGATTATAATCACTCCAAATACGGCAGTTTTGTTTATTGACGTTTCCCTTCAACCAAAAGTGAGCTTCATCGCTAAACAAAAATGCGCTTGTGAAAATTGGGATCAACGGCAATCTTGTTTTGGGCCCATTTGGGCACAATTTGGAAGCGTCAGTTTATTCATGTTGAAATGCCAAACCAAACTAAAAATAAATCACTTGAAAGCTGACAAAATGACCGCCAGTTAAAATAGAGTTGCCAACTTAAAGTTCTATACCTCTAAAAAAAAAACACACCCTTTATAAGAATCTACCTTTATATGTTCACTTAATTCTTTATCCATTCAATTTTAATACAAACAAAATAAATTTAAATCAAAGTAAGTATAGGTATCTATGTCCTTTAGATATTTCTTATGAAATTGAAGCCAAATTTTAATTGATTCAAACTTGATGCTCAGCCAACTATGGGACACACAAAAACCATTAATTGTAAAATTATTCGAATGAAAACATATATAAACAACAAATCAATAATTTATTAGGTAATTAAATTGTATTTGTACATATATGAAGACCCGCCGGCCGCAAAGACAAAAGACATCATCGCCCGTCCGTTCGGTCCAGTCCACCGTCCACCCGTCCGTCAACTGCGGCTCACAAAGAGCGTCCTTGTGTTGACCTTTTTTGTGTTTCGCTAAATTTACGTTTTCTCCAATTGCACACGCAGCTCAGTGCACCAATGAGTGTTGTGCATATAAAGGTATACCTACTGTTGTACGATGTGCAATTTATATAAACAAAGACTTTTATTTATAACAAAAAAAAAAAAAAAACAGAATTAAGAATTAAAAAAAAAAAAAAATTAAATAAAAATAAATAAATTACATCGCGCGAGAATAAAATCTTTTGTTATTGTTTGTTGCCAATGAAAAGCGCATTCACGGCGGCGGCGTTCATAACACTGATGCATTGCTACAACGACGACAACCACAACGAGGACGACAAACGTTAGACGTGGGACGTCGTCGTTGGCGGTCTTTGGTTTGGCTTTGGCCTGTCGTCTTCAACTACTGGGATACTACCTATGACTTCTTCAAATGTAGACGGATCCACTAAGTTTATTGGAACAAATCATGTGACTGCACAGCGTCGCGTTCGTTGGTGGCATCTCGGACGAACTTAATTTAATCAGAAGACCTGAAGAACTTGTATAGGTTAGGTACCTACCTACCTACCTATAGCTATATTTTAGTGAGTGCGTTCTTCAATACTAAGTATATTTTTTGTAGGTGCGCATTGTCATGATTTTTGTTTTATTTGTTTTGAGAAAATAAAATATCAAATGTTGTCGTCTTAAAAACCTTTTTAAACACATGAATCAACTTTTTTTTTAAGATCGTTATCGCCATGGCGATAACCCCACACGATTTTAATTAAAATGTTAACACGAAGATTAAATTGAAAAAAAAAAAAAATAAATAAATAAATTCTCGTTTATCTGCAAAAATACAACGACTTAATAAAAATAGTTTATAATGTTAATAGGTAGGTAGGTGGAGGTACGATATTTTTTTTTTTTATTGATTTGATTTCTTTATTATTGTGTGAGTTTTTGGTAGGTAGGTTTAGTGCAATTTAATGTGGTGATAGTGATGGTTAAGATAAGGTGGGTGTTTATTTGCTATGCACAATGATAGCGCTGTTTATTTAGATAATATATAGCATTAAATAAAAGTTTGCAGTGCAGCTTTTCATTTAAAGACTTGGGATGTTTTTGTATAACAATTTCAAAAGTCTTCTGCGACTGCGTTTGAAAATGACCAGTTGCACCAAACTAATATTTAAAATCATTTTAAGTTATCTATACATAGTTAAACTAATCTGGGTTGCTTCAAAACCAACGGTTGCTTCGAAAGCAAGACAGAATTAGTAGTGAAGATATGGTTTTTGTTGACCATACAATTGACCTAGTAAAAAACCCAAGGCCGTAGGAGCATAGCGTAATCTGGAAGTTCAATTTGTACACACTGTTGGCAGTAAATCAGGCTGTAATTTGGCAATAACGCGTCGAATGTTATATAGAGTGTGTGAGCTATAAAATTGATTCCGGCGCGGCTTCGCTGGCAGTGCTTTAAACAGTCGGTCGAATTTTTGATGACTCAGGTCGAATATTCCGGCAATAGTGTCTCGAATATTGGCCTCGAGCTAGTCCAAAGTGGTTGGCTTGTTAGCGTAGATTAAGGGCTTGACATAGCCCCAGGGAAAATAATCAAGTGCGGTATCAAGTCATGTGATCGCATGGCAGCCAATTTATGAACGCTCGCCATGAGATGATCCAGCCGCCAAATTTCCCGTTTACATCTTCGGGCGTTATTTCGCTTCTATGGGATGTAGCGCCGCCGTCTTATTGAAACCAACAGCTCGGATATATATTGATGTTGTCAAGCTCTGGCAACCTGAACGTCGGTTAACATCGCTCTTAACCAGATACCATTGACGGTAACGGTGTCTCCTTCCTCATTTCGAAAGAAATAAGGTCCGATGACGCCGCGCCGCCGCCATATACCATAAACAGCACCAAACAGTCAATCTTTGTGGATGCATTGATGCTTGGTCGAAAGCTTGTGGATTGTGTTCGTTCCAATAACGCAGTTTTGCTTGTGAACATAGCCATTGATATAAAAATGGGCTTCGTCCGAGAATATGATATCGGAACTTCTTTTTAAATAATTGTAATGAAATGGTAAACTTTACTGAATATTTTGATAGCTGATGAATGTCATTGATAGTAACTTTAACAATAGCTGGTGAAACATTTAATAATTCGAAAAACTATCATTGCCATCTGGTCACCCTGTAGCTTGTAAATGCTCAATTGTTTCTGGCTTATCAGCGCGGCGTAGACATGCAACTTTACATATCCCCAGAGAAGATAATCTAATCTAAAGACGCCGACGCACGTGGCCAGTTTACAGGTCTATTTCGTGAAGTTAATCGTTCGTCAAAAAATTTTTCTTTCAGTAAATCTTTAAGTAAATTAATTATATTAATTATAGCCGCCGCCGCCGCCGCCGCCGCCAGCCGGTCCTGCTGAAACCATATTAGCGAGTGCGAGGGTAATATTCATGAATTATCAAAGCAAAATAACCTCAAAACAACCGAGAACTGTCCAATCGTCTGTCAACGAAATAATTGTTGATAATTTAAAGTTATCCGCCTCTAAAAATTTCCTTGATAAATCGACTTTGCTATAGGTTGAACGTATTTTGTTCAGGAGGTCCAATTATCGATGACTTTGTCGCATAAATCTGGCTGAAGTAGCTGGATGTCATTCGTTTAGGTTGACTTTGAGGGAATTTGGGGGGATTTGCGATTTAAAACAGCCCGAAAGGAAGAAGTCTAAAGACGTTAAATTGCATGGCCACATTGGCAAATTCACGTTGTCCCCCGGAGAAATAACCCGAAGCCCTCAAATCACTCGTCCAGAATAACTTCCGATTGCCTCAAAGGCCATCAACCGGTTTACCATCATAAGATCCTAGTTCCGTTGGATTTTCAATTGCAGATACAAATCCCGACGCAAATCAAAGAAAGACCAAAGTCTTGAGAAATTGATTGCATCGGGGGGTTTTCCCGTAGGTATAGGTACACTCTAACACCTTCAGACATTCGAAAAATTCCCTTTTTGCCACAAATCTTTTCTTTTTTTCATGAGTCCTGACCCTCATACATTTTTTTTATATCTCTTTTTCCGAGTAAAATTTTATAAACAAAGAATTCCCGCAAAATATATCGGTTTTCTCTTTGTCGCTTAAGAAGTCAAAATTCCCATGATCCAGCAGCACTATAAGCTATAGACTCTCCCATGGAGAATTGCCATACAATACTAAAAAAATCACAATAAATTTGATAGATGTTGCTTAACAACATGGACGATATTATAACTCATAATCCATGGTATAATTAACTCGATATTAAGAGGTGAGCTAAGGATTTTTATTAATAGGGCTGATAGTAATTAATTTTCCCTAAACAAAATTCAAATAGGTATAGAGATACATTTTCCTAAAATGCAAACAAATTTTTTATTATTTACCAAACTTATTTTTCGCATGCCAAATAAATTGTTTTGCATGCAAATAAAATTATTAAAATAAATTTCATTGTAATTTTGGTGCCTATGTCTTGAATTGGATAGAGCGCGGTAAACTCGGAAAGAAATCGCAAGCTTTGGGTTTGAATTGAAATGCAAGCCCTCCAGAGTCCATACACTGTCAAAGCTTTTTTCCATTGTGACCGGAGCTTGGGCGATTTCGGTCCCGATGTTATCTTTTATATAGGGCTTCAAGGTTCCTAAGACGATTATCTCCGCACGGGAAAAAAATCAAGAGTGTGCGACCCAAAAGTTCAAGGACGAGTCCTTTTTCCTATATGTAATAGCTCTATAGAGCAAGTATTGATTTTGTGGAAACAAAATTTCGAAGTTTTAATCAAAATTAAAACTACGATGATGGAGAATTTCGAAAAAGTGGGTTTTGTCATATCGTCCGTCATTATGTGCATCCGTGGAGCTAGAACCTAAACGGGTGGACCGATTTGCCTCAAATTTATTACCTACCAGATCATTTGTATGTGATTCCTTATGAAGACAAACTTTCGAATTTGTTTCAGTTCAAATTTTCTCGAAAACTCGAAAACTCGATCTAAAGATTTTGATTAAACTTCTTATATTAGATGCCTAAGTCAACCGAAGTATATAATACTGCATTTTAGTTGTTTGGCCAAAAGATCGCATAGCGGAACTAATTCCGTTTTTTGAGTAAATGTTCCAATTGTTGGCTGGACCAATTTTGTTATAATTTTACAATCCGGTGCTTTTAAACACTTTTAATAATATTGCACTTTATTTCATTTTCTTTGAGGAAAGACAAGCGAACAATTCGATCATAAACGCCAGCTCATATCCTTTATTCATTTATGTTCACTTTTGGAACTTGCCAGAAAGCTTTTACAAGTTAAGTTAAGCGTACAGGTGCCGTCATCATAAAATCATAAGAAGTTGTTTAGAAATATTAGACTAAAGTCATATTGATCCGTTAAAAGTTAATCAACTTATTTAACAGTTGTATCGGGTTTTTCAATAAGAGCGCTACAAATTTTTTTTTTTAAATAAAACAAAAACGGTTTTGGTTATCAATGAAATTCTTTATTCCTGTGAAAGTACGTTCAATGCCATTATGTATGGAACTCGATTTCTTTTGCATGGCCACCACGGGCACGCTTGCAGAAGCCCAGACCCTGAACCCAATTTTCGACGGTTTTCAATCTTAAATCGGCCGAAACTGCTGCAATTTCACGTTCGATATTCTTACGAAGTTCATCAATCGTCGCTGGCTTGTTGGCATAGACCATAGACTTGACGTAGCCCAACAGGAAATTCACGAACATACGACGCTTCTGGTGGTCAAGCGGCTTCAGTTCGTGGGTCAATTTAATCTTGTAAGGATGTAGGCCAAGATCTTTTCGCAAAATTCGCCACAACGACGTCACAGAGATGCCCAACGCTTGAGAACGACGTGTGAGAGACACATTTGGTCTTTCTGCAACTGAAGCCTCAGCGGCAGTAATATTCTCGACACTACGGGCACTTCTTTGTCTCACTGGCAAGGAAACATTTTGTACTGTGCCTGTGGATTCAAAATTTTTCCACTAGACGCTCAATTGTTGATCTGCTAGGACGATTATGAATGACGACCACAAATTGGACGTAGCGCTCTTAACGTTGAGGCCACTGATTCCGAATTTCGGTAGTAAATTTTAATAATTTCGACTAGTTGTTGGCTCGTATATCTTTTCATCGTAAAATGGCAAATCTTATTGAAGAGAAATGTCAATAGAGCGGCAAGAAATATGGCGTCGTTTGCTGTCCCTGTTGCTCTACTTTTGTAACGTCCCCGTTGAAAAACCCTAATCAAATAAAGGGTGTTTTTTTTTTAGGTATATAAATTTAAGTTGGCAACACTATTTTAACTGGCGGCTATTTTGTCAGCTGTTAAGTGATTTATTTTACGATCGGTTTGGCATTTCAACATGAATAGACTGACGCCTGAATAACGCTTCTAAATTGTGCCCAAAACAAGATAGCCGTTGATCCCAATTTTCATATAAGCGAACCTTGTTTAGCGATGAAGCTCACTTTTGGTTGAAGGGAAACGTCAATAAACAAAACTGACCGCTATAGACCCATGATTAATGACTTTTTCGTTCATCAATTGAACAACCATGATGTGCAGGAGCTGTAGTTTCAACAAAATACCGCAACATGTCACACAGCTCGTGCCACAATTGATTTATTGAAAAAAACGTTTTTAACCCCATAGTTTCACGTTACCGACCAGTGAATTGGTGGCCCCCAAGAACGCCGCTTGACTATTTTTGTAGAGATATGTGAAATCGCTAGTCTACGCCGATAAGCCCGAAACGATTGACCACTTGGAGGACAACTTTCGCCGAGTAAATGCCGATATACGGCCACAAATGTTGGAAAAAGTCATCGAAAATTGCAAGAAATCACATTTAAATTTAATTGCCAGAAGATTATCTTTCGAATAGAGTAAAATTTATGTCAATTTAAAAAACTCATCTTTGTTTTATTCTAATTCAAAGTTCTATACCACTAAAAAAAAAAACAACCTTTATAAGGTAAGAATAGACATAAATACATAAATATCTCAAAGAACAAAGCTCCAATAGAAATAATAAGTTTATTAGATATTTTTTCTTATTTTTTGGTCCGTTTTACTTTTTTCTCCACATTTTTGGACCGATTTATAGATACCTATAGCTTAAGACAAATTTTGACATTTTGACTAATGGTGAATCGCTTTCAAAAACATTAAAGCGCTGAACTTGCGTTCAAACGACCCGAATGTAAATCTTTTTTTTTTTTTTTTAAAAACAATTCAAGATAATTATCTAACTCTAATCTTAATTGCACCATTACCAAATCGTTGTGCCAAAACTAAACCTACATCTACATTTATATAAAATGACAACTCAACTTAATCCTATTACAAAAAAAAAAGATAATCATAATGTTACCGCATTGAACCACTAACTGAAATTATTTAAAGAATAAATTCACATCAACACTCGTGTAGTCGTGTATACAAAAAAAAAAAAAATTAAAATAAAAAGATTCTGCTTAACCTCAAACAACAATAACAAAAGGTTATCAAAAGAAATTTACATATTTTCCAAACAAAAACTAATTTCACTTTAAATTGTGTGAAAATCTATACAAAAAAAAAATCACGGATTGTTTTGACTATACCAGTGTATAGGTACATAGAAATTTATTCATAGCTAATTCGTATATGTAACTATAGGTGGGAACATTTTGTTCGGTGTAGGGCTTTTGGCAAAAATCTATAGGTATAAATTGTTTTTTTTTTTTTTTTTTTTTCGGACTCGAACAATTTGAATAGGCTAACTAGCTGCCTTTAGCATCATCCATAGCAATAGATGGATGGCAATAATTATTATTGTTCACCACATTTGTCCATTTAATTTGCTTTTTGCATGCTAATGGCAAATTTTTTTTTTAATTTTTTCCTATATTTGTATAGATATACCTACACAAAGGGTTATGCGGTGGGCTTAGATTAGGTTTGT
Organism: Leucozona laternaria; assembly: GCA_932273885.2. Classification (NCBI taxonomy): domain Eukaryota; kingdom Metazoa; phylum Arthropoda; class Insecta; order Diptera; family Syrphidae; genus Leucozona; species Leucozona laternaria. The sequence goes on along the minus strand of OW026367.1, from coordinate 61,463,933 downwards.
TTGGCTAAGAGGATCTAAGTGAAGACAAATGGGAGATTAGCGAAGAGGCGTTGACATGGTTTTTTTTTTTTTATTTTCCATTTTTAATCTTAAAAGCTTTTTATCAAGATTATAAAGACTTTTAAGAAAGGCAAATATCTTTTTGTAATTAAGGCAAGTAGGTACTTAGAGATAAATATATGTATGTATAGTTTTCCATAGTTTCCATTTTATAGCACCATCAGTCTTTTTTTAATTTGTTTAATAAGGCCAAGGGATAGATACTTAACTAATTTGTATTTGTTTTTAGATTTAATTGTGCATTAAGGGTTTCTTAAAAGCCTTTTTAATAATTTTATAATTTATTTAACCCTGAAGGTGAATATTAGAAAGAAAAAAAATGAAAAAAATATTTAAATACTTAGGAAAAATAGCACTGGGATTGCATTATTCATTTTTTGTTGTAATATATTTTATGTAGTAAAGTAGTATTTTTGTTGTGAATATTCAATACCTACTCTTATTCATTTTATAAGTCAAACACTAAAAACCAGATGCTTAAATTTCTTCAAGTTTTTGAGAAAACTGAAAATAATAGAAATAAGATTCAATTAGACTTACTACCAACAAGTCGAGAGGGCCCTCATGTCTGTCCAAGGTATGACGTAAAAATCATCCTTGGGGATTTCAATGCAAAAATAGGCACCCATAGTTTGCATGAGAACACTAATGACAATGGACTTCGAGTCTTAGAATTGGCAGCATCGAAAAACATGGTCGTTGCGAGTACCAGGTTCCCGCGTAAAGATATCTACAAAGCCACCTGGGTATCATCTGATGGAGTCACTCGTAACCAAATTGACCACGTGTTGATAGACCGTCGCCAGTACTCGAACTTGATGATGGTACGAACTTACCGAGGTGCCAATATCGACTCGGATCACTATCTTGTTGGTATGGTTTTCCTAGGGCGGATTGCCTTGCGAAGACGTATTGCATCCGCCGATCAGGTTCGAATCAACACGGCTGCTCTGCGCAATGAAAACACCTTTGGTAATGCGTTAGGACTCGCCCTAGAACTGGGTAGAGTAAGTCCTGGAGCCAGTATGCTGGGCGTAGATGAGAAGTGGACACGCCTTAAAAATACTGTCATTAGTACTGCCAACTCCATCTTAGGGAGCAGTCGTAGAAATCGGAGCGACTGGTTTGATGATGAATGCAAGCTAGCGACTGAACGTAAGAATGTTGCGTACCGAGCAATGCAACAATCTCATAGAACGCGGGCACGCGAAGACGAATATAAAGAGCTCAGAAGAATTGAAAAACGGCTTCACAGACAGAAAAAATCAGCCTGGGAGAAGAACATAATCTGTGAAATAGAGAAAAGTCGAGAGCGAGGTCCGCACCAGGCGCGGAAGTTCTACCAATCCGTCCGAAACATGACGCAGTACACACCACGCTGCACATACTGCAAGGACGGAGAGGGAAATCTGATCACCGATCCTCAAAGCATACTGGAGCGATGGGAAGTGTACTTCAATGAATTGCTAAATGGTCAGCTCACTGCAGAAGTGGAGGCTCCACTACTTCAAGAAGAGTACCCTATGTTGCCGCCACCAAGCATAGAAGAGGTTGAGAAGGCTATAGGCCGGCTAAAGAAAAACAAAGCCCCGGGAGCCGATGGTATACCAGCCGAACTATTTCAACACGGTGGGCCAGCTTTACGTCAAGCAATTCATGAGATTATAGTGCACGTGTGGGAGCATGAAGAAATTCCAGAAGACTGGCGAAAAGGTATAATTTGCCCCATACATAAGAAGGGAGATGTCACAACGTGCAGCAATTATAGAGGTATCACGTTGTTGAGTACCGCCTATAAGATACTCTCCTCTATCCAACAAGACCGGATAACCCCATACGCTAAAACCATCATCCGATAATATCAGTGTGGTTTCATTAAAGGCAAATCAACAACTGATCAGATCTTTACCCTTAGGCAGGCGATGGAAAAATGTCTAGAATTTAACATCCCAACATACCACCTGTTTATAGACTTTAAGGCCGCCTGCGATAGCATAGCCAGGGTAGAACTTTACAAAGCCATGAGAGAATTCGGCATCCCAAATAAATTGACACGACTATGTAGGTTGACCATGACCAACGTAACAAGCCAAGTAAAAATAGCCGGATTGCTATCCAAACCAATCAACATCTTTAATGGACTCCGACGAGGGGATGGTTTGGCCTGCCTCCTCTTCAACCCGGCGTTGGAGAAAGCAACTGGCACGGCAACAAGAGGGACCATCGTCAACAGGTCCAGCCAGATACTGGCTTACGCAGACGACATCGACATCATCGGAAAAACCGAGCAAGCTGTACATGATTCCTTCATACAGATCGAGCAGGCGGCACAAAATCTGGGGCTGCACATTAGTGAAGGTAAAACAAAGTACATGGTGGCGTCGAATGCGAGAGGAACAGTTGGTCAAACAATCAAGGTAGCGGAGCACGAATTTGAAGTGGTGCAATCCTTTAAATACCTTGGGTCAATAGTAGTAGCCGATAACAATATAGAAGAAGAAATACGCGGGCGGCTTCTCAAATCCAACAGAGCCTACTATAGTCTGTCAAAGCTCTTCAAATCCAGAAATCTCACCATAACTTCAAAACTGCTGCTGTACAGGACCATGGTCCTGCCAGTACTCACATATGGATCCCAGACTTGGGTGCTTAGCAAAAGGCACTCCGACCTCTTAGCCGCGTTCGAGAGAAAAGTCTTAAGGAGAATTGTTGGCCCCATATGTGAGGAAGGACGATTCCGGAGACGGTACAATCATGAATCGTACGCAATCTACCTTGAAGCAGATATCGTGACAAAAATTAAGCTCGGTAGACTCCGGTGGGCAGGGCACCTAGCTGGCATGAGCGAAGAGGAACCTGCTCGGAAAGTTCTTTGTGGTACATTCTATGGTAGACGACAGCGTGGTAGACCATGCTTGCGCTGGAGAGATGGCGTAGACCAGGACGCCCGGAGCCTTGGGGGTGCGCAACTGGATGGCGGCGGCTCGAGACCGGGATGGGTGGAGAGACTTGTTAAAGGAGGCCAGGACCGGACCCCGGTTGTCGAGCCGATGATGATGATGAAGATTCAATTAATTTGACTTTAATCGATTGTTTAAGTTGCTATTATGATCTCTTTTTCACAAAGTTGAAATAAAAAGTTCAACATCTCACATATAGGTAGTTTTTAAAATTTAAATTGTTTAACTATATACACCCCCTTGTGATGGGCACTGTTGATCTGATGTTCAGTTATTCCAGAGTTTAATGATGTCCAAACTTGGTGAGTTAAATAAGAGTTAACTCGAGTTTTAAATTGTCTGGGAAAATATTGTATACTGAAATATTGTATCTGAAAAGTACCGAAAACTGGACCTGAATATTTAGACTATAACTATAGGTCCAATTATAACTTGAGAAATGTATAAGTTCTATCACACCTTTGTTGGCTTTCCCTGTTCAATAATAGGGTACGTATTTTAGCACCGGGAAATGTATAATTTTACTAAAAAAAAAAATCCAAGTGAACATTTTGAAATGCAGTCATCTTTATTTTGACATTGGAAATATGGCACAAGCGCACAAGTTAGTACAAAAAACAGACATCTAATATTTTGATACCTATCTTTAACGAGAAAATGTTAAAAAGTCATATAAGTAACACAAAAATTGATTTTTTGATTGATTTTTTTGTCTTAAAAATTTTTAAACGAAATATTGTTTGCAATATCAAGAAGCACCAGAATCGATTACATCCTCGAAATTTCCTTTTTAAACACGAAACAAATACTTGCCTTATAGAGCAAGTATAAAAAGGACATTTGAGGGAAATTTTATAGTGTTAAAATCGAGTTTGCTTCACATATATGGTTGCCACTTCAGTCATTTGGGGCCTATTTCACAGAATTTCATCACATATGATTTATGTTCCGTAAAGAAGACTGAGTGTAAATTTTGAATTAAACAAAAAAAAAAACTATAGGAGAACTTATAAAAGGCATAAATTAAATAAAAATTTTAATTTTCACTCACTCATCTGGGCATATTTTACGTCACATAAGTACATTGTATGTGATGTTGTGATGTATGTTCCGTGAAATGGAGACCAAGTCACTTTTTCTGAAGAGAAAAAGCATGTTTTTTTTTTATTATTGGGTGATGGGATATGCATTAAATGTGCAGCTCAGATGAAGCGCTGACTAAATTTTAGATATTTTACAATATTAAAAATAATATGCTTGGCATATTTTTTTTTTCTTACTTATTTTTTTTTTTTTTGTGAAGTATAGGTACTGTGTAAATTTATCAATATTTCTCTCTTCGTGACCTTTTTTATACAAATTTTGAACTTCTCCCAAGTGGGCTTTAGGTCTTGTTTATTAACATTTACTTCGAATAGACGACGTTTCCAACGTGGTTACGTTCTTCTTCAGGTCTCTAAAATATAAAATTTATAGCTGTTTTAAAAATTAACTTATTCAATCTTAATACCTTAAAGTTTTAACAATATATTATATGTTGTTTCTGTCTTATCATATTATTATTTATTTAACAATTGAATGTCTTGAAAAAGACGTTTCAATTAATCAAATTTAAAGTAATAATAAATATTTCAAACAAAAAATTTGTTTTGAAAATTCGATTATTCGAAAACGGGTGGAAGATTTTTTTTGTAATATTAAATTTTTAACTTCACATTAATAAATACTTAAATTTGACGAAATTTTATATAAAAAATGAATTATTTTCAAAACCGCTCCTACGATTTTAAAATTTTTTTCTCATAAATTGAGATTTATTTTATAAAGGGTTTTCCAATAAGAGGTGTTATTTTGAATAGCCCGCTATTTCGGTAGCTGTCACTTTTGAAGCTGTCATTTTTTGACGTTTGACAAGTAGAAACTACGCCATTAATAAAAATGGAACGATACACGCTTCAACAACGCATTGAAATTATTAAAATTCACTATAAAAATGGTGAAAATTTGGCAGAGACGGTTCGTAAAACTAAAACATTTTTGGGTCGTCGTGAAGCACCTTGTCGGACCGCAATACAGAAATTGGTGGACAAATTCGAGCTGTTGGGACAAGTAAGTGATGTGAAGAATAAAACCCGTGCACGTCGCTCTAGAACAACTGAGAATATTGCTGTTGTAGCCCAAAGTGTTGAAGAAAACCCAGGTTTGTCCATTCCTCGTCGTTCTTTGGAATTAGGCATTCCACAAACGTCATTACACCGTATTTTGCATAAAGACTTGGGTCTTAAGGCTTATAAAGTTCAGTTAACACAAGAACTCAAGCCGGCTGATCATCAAGAACGTCGTGTCTTTGCTGATTGGGTCCTTGAAATGCATGAAAATGATCCGGAATTTCATCGAAAAATCATCTTGACTGATGAGGCCTCGGAGGCTACGTCAACAAGCAAAACTGTCGCATCTGGGGCTCGGAAAACCCAAGAGTTATTGTTGAAAAGCCTCTCCATCCTCAACGCGTGACTGTTTGGTGCGGTTTATGGTCCGGCGGGGTCATTGGACCTTACTTTTTCGTAAATGAGGCTGGAGCAACAGTTACGGTCAATGGATTGCGCTATCGAGAGATGATTAATGATTTTTTATGGCCGGAATTGGATGGATATTGATATTGATCTGGACAACGTTTACTTTCAACAAGACGGCGCTACGTGCCACACAAGCAATGAAACCATCGACCTTTTACGGGAAAAGTTTCCGGGCCGTGTTATCTCTCGAAGAGGTGATCACAATTGGCCACCGAGATCTTGTGATTTAACACCTTGCGACTTCTTCCTTTGGGGCCACGTAAAAGATAAGGTCTACGCCAACAGCCCAGCGTCGATTCAAAACCTCAAAGATGGAATTCGTGAGGCTATTGAGGACATAGGGCAGCCACTTTGCGATTTGGTTATGGAAAATTTCATGAAAAGGATATGGTCCTGTAAGCGTGGTCGTGGCGGCCATTTGGCTGATATTGTGTTCCATTATTAACGGCATACCTTCTTCTTAATAATGAAATAAACATCCGATCATTTATCTCAAAAAATGCCATTTTTTTGAATATCAAAATAACACCTCTTATTGGAAAACCCTTTATAAGAAATCAGATGGTGTACATCGCGGTTGGTTAAAAAAAGTTTCAGAAGTATTTTAATCAAATGATTTCTAATTTTGTTCAATTAAAACAATTTTCGTGTTAAAATAATATAATTTCCTTGCAAATGAATAAAATATAGGTTCCCATAACTAATTTATTTCAGACTTTAGAACCACAGAGTGACCGCACGTCGCACGTAATGCAAGTTCGTGCGACCCAGTCGCTCATATTTTGTTACCTACCATTCGTGTATCCGAAGTTATATAAGGGTCTAAACATTTTTGTATTTCTTTTTAAGTTTTATGGTTAAAATAGCTAAAAAAAAAAATAAAAAAAAAACAAATCTTTAGCTTCATCGTTTTATGAATTATTTTTTTTTTCTTTTTTATTTACCTAATTGTTTTTATTATTTGTTAATAATAAATGAAAAAATATGGCAAACTCTTTAATTTTGTGTGTTCTATATATATGTAGGCAGCTAACGTTTTCAAATTTATATTATTTTGGTCACTTTTTACTGCGTATGGTTGCTTTTTCTTTTAATTTCAGTTACAAATTTTATTTGCAAGTGGAAGCCATGCTGACATCTCTGCAATTTGCATTATGTACCAAAACTAGGTTATCTCCCTCTTACATGCAAAGTGTATGAGAAATATGTAAGTGAAAAAGCCTAATTTGACGGACGAAACTAATGTAATGCCAATTTATAACAGTTTATCGCCATTAAAAGTGGGTGTGTTCGTAAACATCTTAACGAGCTTCGCGACACTTCCTTTTTGAAAATAAAAATGTTAAGATGTATGCAAACATAACAAAATGGTAGGTATGTATGTATTTCTTTTTCATCCTGATATGAATCTGTAATACTCTTGACCGCGATTCATCTGAATCTCATTATCTTTTCATCTTCAAATGATAAAATTCATAATTTGTCTTTGCAATAAATAAAAAAAAATGTGACAGTTAAAAATCAGCTGCCGCATTTTTAGGTAGGCCTACTGATACCTCCTCATTCCGATAGCATCAGTAAAAATATACGCTTTTAAAATTAAGTGAGACAAAAACGACAGTTTAGTTCAAATAATTAAATTTAAATGCACTTGGTGAAACTAAAAGATGTCATTTTAAGATTTAGCTTTTAAGTATTTAAAAACCCCTTATGAAATCGGCCATTAAAAAAACAAAAACACATCCATATCCATACCCATACGATTAAATGTCAAAAGAGAATGCAGTAGATGTTTTTAAATAGCCATCCGGCATGCAATGAGATGCATTTTGTGTTGAAAATTGATTGATTGATTGGTGAATCACATCCCAGCACTTAAAGTAATTAATTTCTGAACGCGGCCATTCGAAGTATTCTATATGTGTTCAGGTTGGAATATTGAATTGGATTTCATTTTGAATAGAATGCTTTTTTTTTATTAAAACAAATAGACGCATCTTTTCAACTTAAAGCTTGTACCCAGTTGTAGATATGTTTAAAGTATAAGGACGAGACTAGAGACATGCAAATTTATAACAGTTAAAACAGTTTTTCGCCATTAAAGAAAAACTCTGGGAGCCAGAAGTATGGCCACCGGCGGAGGTGCCTGGCCCTGCGGGGCTGCATAAAAAGTACTTTTATAAACCAAAACTTTTATAATTATGGCATGTCTAGAGTTACTTCCCTTTCATAAACCAAAACTGTTATAATTGGCATGTCTAGAGTCACTTCCCTTTTATAAACCAAAACTGTTATAATTAGCATGTCTAGACTAATTTCCTTAAATTCCCTTTCTTTAGATATACTCGTATCAACCTATCTCATTTGTTTAAATTAGCCGCTGGGTATGGGAACTTCCAAATGCTCATTTACTATACCGAAACTACATATATAGGTATAGGAATTATAAACTATGTATAAGGTATGCCTTTTCCTTCTCATTCTTATAAATATGTAGAATAAAATGAGAATTCTTTCAAAAATTTTCTAACATACAAGCTCGCAAGATAAACATTCTGTCCGAGAAATCAAATCCCCCCCAGGTGCTTCGTATACATATACATAAATGTACATATAACGATCAATCTGTTATAATTTTGTGTCCTCTGTCACCCCATATGCCATCATGACATGGAAATATCTGCGTCAACGTTTTCTTCACATTCCATTTCAAGCATAACAACATCCAGTTTGCAGTGTCACATCCAGTAATCACCACGGAATAAGCAACAACGAGCATAAAGGTCTCACACATCACGTACCGATGATGATGATGATGATGGTGATGCTGATCTCCGCAGCTTCAAGACGATCACCATCACCATCAGCATTATCATCCTCGTACGATATGTGCACAGATGGATGGCAGTTCCTCTTTGCGTCTTATATTTGCCATCTTCCACCATTGAACCAAGAAGAAGATGCAATTTGAAGTCTGATGAAACGAGTTCGCTGCGCGCAGCGCGCGGCTGAGGTTGGTTGTATTTGTATGGCGCGAATAACTGGTCTTGTTTTATGGAACTATATCCGAACCCAACCGCGCATTCGGACGAAGGGTTAGGGTCCCACGAGAGAAATTGGAAGAAGAGAATATCTTCAGCTCCACCGGATGGTCCATAAGTTCATCTCCATCCATCCGCTGCCTGCCGTCCGAGTTTGAGTGATGCTGATGAGTTATGGTGGTGTTGCCGAAGTATTCTTCGACATCAGCCAGCAGCTCTCGATCTCGATGTCCAAGGTCAAATTTATACGCCTCAAGACTTCGCAGTGCAATTATATACTTTTTTTTTTTGTTCATTTTATTTCGAAACTTCAAGCTCTGGCTGATTGTTTTCGAATCGATTGAACCGTCTCACTCGCTCACTCTCCGAACTGGTTTTAAGTGTTTGGGTGCTGCGATGGGGACATGAAGTTGGTGCTGGGGCTTTGTGGTGCTGGTGCAACACTTGTTCCGTGATCGATCTGAAGTGGCACGACTACAAAAAAAGTTGACTTCATTTTCGATTCGCATTCCATTTCATTCCAGCGTGGCGTCGTCGGTCGTGTTGTTGTCGTTTTCGTTGTCGTTGTCGTCAAAGTGACACGAAATGGCCGTACAAGTATGCTATAGGTATAGGTAGAATTAAGAGGGGTGTCAAGGAAAAAAGAAATACAAAAATTGCTGCGTGCGTGCACTGCACTCTGCTCTAATATCGAAAAGTGACACGAAAGTGATGGCAACGGTGATGGTGATGTAGGAGGCATTCGCCATTCGATTGAACTGCCCTCAAGTGAAGTTATAGGTATAGCTGAGCTATGGGTACCGCAGAATTCCCATGGTTCGTTGACTATATCACGACATGTGTGCTTCTTTTGTGTGTATGAGTGTGTGTGTGTTGACAAAATGACAACCAATCGTGTTGTTCCCATGGCACGATACTCGTATTCGATTGATTTTCTTATTCACTCTGGCTTTTTTTCCGCAAGGCACCACTTTTCCCCCGCCATTGAAACTGTCAGAGGCCGATTTGACAATCGACAAAATCGAAAACTTGATTACAGTTCCAAGTCATAGTCGTTGTTGTTGTCGTTATTCTTGACGATGCCATCGATGGTGATGAAGAAGTGGGTGAAGGGCAAAGTTGGCGGACAAATTGCTGAGGAACAAGCTAAAGAAAGAGTGAAAACACACACACACACACTCATGTATGTCTATATGTAGTATAGGAAGGAGTACAGATTGAGTGGCAGCCGGAATGTCGTGCCTGACATGTTTTTGAAAGGCACTTGCAACATCGCCACCATACCACGACCACACCACAGCACCTCCAACTACATATAATATACCTCACCCGTTCCATTACGGTAATCATCATCGCCACCATCACTATCGCCATAACGATTGCCATCAAACCCACCTCGACATCCTTCGCGGTAATTGTCAACTGGAAAAGGAGTCAGGTCACACACAGCAGAAATAAAAAAAAAAAAAAAAAAAACGACAACGACAACGACAACGACAACGCAAACGTCTTCGATGACGTTCGTTGTCTTTCGACATAGCAATAGCAAAGCAAAATGACAGAACAGATTGAACGGAACGTCGACGTGTCGTTCCTTCTGTCAGTGACGTGGTGAAGCTATACGTAAGGCAAATGGGGCGTTTTAATGAAGTTAATTATGTGAAGGTGGTTTGGCAGGAAGAAAAAAATTACCCGAGTGTTGCGCCCCAAAGGAATTGGCATTTTGAAGAATAAGAAAAGAGGTAGACATAGTTCGATACCATGATTTGATTTGTTTTTTTTTTTTTTTTTATATTAATTTTTTTGTTTTCATTTTTGATCTTGTTCCAATCGGAAGTTTGAGCCAGACGTTTTGATTGCATTAATATTTTTGTTTAGTTGAAAATAGAACTTTTCAGTATGTGATAACAGGTCACAAATGTTACCAGTCGCATTGACAGGTGATATGATTAGAATTCTTATCTTCTATAAAATTGCTGAAAAAAAGCTTCAAATGATAATCTTCAATTCTTTGGAAACAATAATCAATTGAAATTTCGTTGAGACTATACTTTTTGTACATTATAACGTAAGTATAAATACATTATGTAAAATATTGGCAACACTGTTTCTAGTGACAGTAAATTGTATTTTTGTTTGTTTTGTGCTCAGTACATTTTGCCATTTTACGATAAGTAGACGTATACGCCAGATTGTGCTTGTAAATAATTGTAAATGTCAATTGACGGCCAATCTGCTCGATAAATTTGAGGAAAATAGGACTTTAATATTGAGCTACATTCTAACCAGCCAGCCGCGTTGCCCATATATACCTTAAATCATTTGTTGACTTTTTTTTAATAATGGGTGATTTTTTAAGAGGTTTAGAACTTTTTTAAAAAAAAAAACACAAAAAATTCGAAAAAATGAATGAAATATTTATTTGAATCGATAGTTTGAACCTTGCAATTTAATGTTTAAAGATAATTTCATGAAAATGTTGACCGCGGCTGCGTCTCAGGTAGCCCATCCGCTGAGTCCAATTTGGGCATACTCTTTCACACATATCGGCCGGTATCTCACGAATGAATGCATGGATGTTGGCTTCCAGTGCGTCAATCGAAGCGGGCTTGTCCCTATAGACATTAGCCTTGACATACCCCTACAAAAAATAATCTAATGGTGTCAAATCGCACGATCTAGGCGGCCAATTGACCGGCCCGAAACGTGAAATTAACTGTTCACCAAACTCGCGTCGCAATTGCGCCATTGTTTCGCGTGCTGTGTGGCATGTGGCACCGTCTTGTTGAAACCACATATCATGCAAGTCAAGAACTTCCATTTCGGGCAAAAAAAAGTTTGTTATCATCGCTCGGTAGCGTTCACCATTGACAGTAACGCTGCGATTCGCATCATCCTTGAAGAAATAGGCCCAATAATGCCGCCGCCCATAAACCGCACCAAACAGTGGCTTTTTCGGGATGCATTGGTAGCTGTTGCAATGCTTCTGGCTGATCTTCACTCAAAATGCGGCAATTTTGCTTATTTACGTACCCATTCAACCAAAAATGAGCCTCATCGCTGAACACAAGCAGCGCGCGATGAACATTTCGAACCGAGCACGAATTTTGATAGTAAAATTCAATAATTTGCAAGCGTTGTTCATTTGTAAGACGATCCATGGTTAAATTGCAAACCAAACTGAAGCTGTTTGACAGTGACACAAGGTACTAAACACACGTCAGCTGTCAAAACCAGTGTTGCCAAAACCAAACCAGCTAAAAAATCACCCGTTATAACTAACATATTCTATTTTGAAATTGTTTATAAAGAGTAAGGCATACAACCAACTTATTTAAATAAATAAATCGGAGTGGTAAGTTTTTTTCATATCTATATTTATTTGTTTAAAAATAAACTATAGACTTTTTAACAGAAACTTAAGCCCGTATGCAAGGGCGTACGATTTCGATCAAAATAGGGGAGAATTAATTCGTTTAAACAAGATATTCGTCGATCTAAAAATACTGGGCCGAGTTATAGTCCATTCCATTTTCTGTTATCGCAAATTTTCAAAAGAAACTACAGGTAATAATTGCATGGCATTCCGACAATTAGCCAAGTCCCTACCTGCCCCCTCCCCAGCATACACCCTTCCCCGTATGATACTTCATTCTTATACACTTTCTTCTGCTAGTTTGTTCGTATTTGCTACGCGAAGGCAATGGCTTTTGGGCTATTCTTTTTAAACATTTGTTATTTAAATGGTGAAATGGGATCAAAATAAAAAAATTGTCCGATTTAATAAATTATTTTTTTTTTGTTTCAAAGGTTTTACATACCAAATGGCTTAAGGAATATTCTTTTTAAGAAAATTTATATTTGTAGGGTGAAATGGGGTAAAAATGAAAAAAAAAAATGTTTGATTTAAGAAATTCTTTTGGTTGGATAGCCTTAAAGTTTTTTTTTTTTTTTTGAAAATTGACATTTATAGTGTGAAATGGGGTAAAAACGAAAAGTAGATAGCATCTGATTTCAAAAATTCGTTTTGTATTTGACAAGTTATTTTTAAAAAAAATACTATTTATAGAGTGAAATAGGATTTTTGATTACAAAAATTCTTTCTATATTAGGAAATTAATAAAGTTATGGGAAAAAAATAAAAAATTGTTTTCGGTGTTTGACTTAAAATGATAAAAGAGCATTGAATATTTAAATCAAAAATTCTTCTTAATAATGTAAAATTTTGAACGAAATTATTTTGAAGAAAATTTTTAAATTTTTTTTTCAAAATTTTAAATTTGAAAATTAATTTTTCAAAAACTAGAGGTACAAATTGGATTTAAACAAAAATCACCCGTTTTTAAAAGTAACGAATTTTCAAAAAATAATTGATTTTTTTTTAAATCTTTTTTTTTGATAATTTTGATATGCAATATTTTTTTCAACTTATTAGAAGTTTCTGCAGGTTAAGGGTGTTTTTTAAGACGTGTGGTTTTCGAGAAGATATAAAACGCACCTAATTTAATATTATGGCCAAGAATTAAGCTTAATTATAAAGATAAGGGTTTGCCATTATGTTTTAAAAAAGATTTCGGGCAAGTGGCTGGCTTGAATAAATTCCAGCCCATAGGCCCGATTTTCAACAGCTCCAATTGTTGCGCGCGATGGCGGATGGACTCATTCGGGTCTTCTTCGATACTCTGGTCCACAGCAGCAATAGCGTCTTCGTTGCGCACTGTACGGCGTCTCTGAGGATGCGCATTATCCACTAGAGTGGATAAATAAAATTTTTCAATGAGAGATACGCTGTTAAAATTACTTTAAAATGTAATAAAATTCAATGGTAGATCGTATCTATAGGTACTGATTTTAACACAGACAAAATTTAATCACAGTCGAGCAAAATACAATTTTCCGTGATATCTGTGTGGGAGGTACCGTTATTTTTAGTTATAAGAATATTTTTTTTTTAAATCTTCTAATGTAAAAATCCGCTTTTTGCCAAATTAAATAAAAATCGACAGACTCGTTTTTTAAACATTGAATTTGCAAAAAAAAAATAGACAGACAGATGGAGAGAATTGCGACACCCACTTTTTTCGTCTTCCCCATCATCGTTATGTCTACTACTGTGTGATTAAAATCCCGGATTCAATTTTATTCACCAATCCATAACTAGCCATAATATGCTTTTACCTATACAAAGTGTGAAGTAAGCCCCCACCCCCTTTTTTGAATTTGTGATTTTTGAAAATTGTTCCCGATTTGTTCCCGATTTGTTCCACATTGTTCCAATTTTTTTTTTTCAAAAATCTTTTTGTGTTTTTTTGATGTTTGAAAGTGTGGAGGGGGGGTTAAGGGACATTTTAAAAAGTTCAAAAACTTAAAGATGAATTTTTAAAATTCCATTTAAGGGTGATAATATAAATGTAGGGACACAATATTTTCTCAACACATGTAAGTATTTATAGTCAAAAAATTTGAATCAAGGGTTTTTGAAAAAAAAAATCTATATTGGGAAGCCGTTTTTCGCTTTGAAGGCCTCATCTTTAAAAATATGTTGATCCTTTATAACTTAAATTTTGTAAACAATGGTGAAAACAATTTTTCAAACTTAAACAAAGTTAAAATGTTCGATTTTCAAAGAAAGAGGGCACGAATTTTTTTCGAATTTTAGTCATAACTTTTGAAATTTTTCACATAGAGGTCCAAAAACTTGGAACAATGTTTTAGAACAATTTTCAAGAAAGAGACTAAGTCAGAAGACGTTTTGTTGGGTCTAAAACCCCCATTTTTAAATATTTTCAAAAAAAAAAAAACAAATTGGAACAATGGAGAACAAATCGGGAACAACCTTTAACAATTTTCAAAACTAAAAAAAAACAAAAAAGGGGGGCTAGCTTCACACACTCTAGTGTATCGCCATGGCATGCCTTTTCAGCTGACGACGATTCCAATGAAAACAAATGCATGAAACCAGTTTTTCGTCTGGGATTGAAGCTTATAAACAATTCTTTTTTTTTGTCAATAAAGTATTTTTTTATGTAGAATCGTTTGTGTTTTCCATTTAATAAAAAGGAGTTATTTGATCTTTAAAACAACGTTTGCCACAAGATGTTATTTTATTGCATATAAAACTATTAATTATAGGCCAAAATCATAATTATAATCCTTCATACGCGACAACATCAACAGATGTTCTTAGCTTTCTACAAATGTTTTTAGCTTTTAAAATCTTTAATCGAGCTATTATCTTAGCCTGCAAGACCAAATTATATATTACACATCACGTCTCACATTTGTCAACTTAAAAACATGATACTTACTTGCATATTCAAACTTATGAATAAGTCTTCCAACAGGTTTTCGTATGTAATTATCACAGAAATTCCATAAAACAAGTAATTTGTCAAGATTCATATTTTCCCCTTAAAAACAAAAAAAATTAATAATAATAATAATTGTCGCCAATCGCGACATTGTCGTCTCTGATGGTAGACTTGTTATCTCCTCCACAGTGATGCTGATGATAGATACAAACTTCATTCGTTTGCTGCACATAATATACACTCCTCACATGTTCTTGACAAAGATAATTGCGAGATTTATTTTCCACATCATGATGGGGAGATGATGCTGGTCCCGTCTCGTCCCGTCCTGTCCCGGGCTGCCATGCCAGTCAGTGTCATAGAGGCATTTCATCTTCAGGTGTGCAAAATTATCCATATTACTCGGATGAGATATGTCAGTGTGGCTCTCTGTGCGCAGACTGCATTCATATATATACTTTACAGTCCGCAATGTCGTAAAAGCCACTCGCTGCTGTTTTCTTACAACGAATATAATAAAAGGTACAGAATGGTAGAAAGGTGGGATTTCGAATTTTTTTTTTCTCAAACACGTGAAGCAAATGGATGCACAGAACATGTATTTCATTAAAGGACGTTCAGCTTCAGCTAAAGAGCTGTTCGAGGTTATGTTATTTCCTGAGGACAGCTTGCAGTTAAAAGGTACATATATGCACTTCTCTATCCAGGCTCCTTGTCAGTGGCGTCCTCGAATTTGTTGTCGCCGCTGTTTCATTTTACTGTCAGAATGAGAAATGTCAGCGGGGGTTTGCGCTGCAAGTTGACAGCAAAAAGGTAGCACCCATCGATCGGCCATCTGTGGATCGGTTGGTTATGTAGGAGGAGTGGAGAGGGGGTCGTGCAAGTGTGTAAGACAGACTTTGAATTGAAATTTAAATGCAATGGCAAGACGACCAATTGAATGGTGTTTTGTATATTGCCAATCGAATCAATCATAATCTGTTGTCTTTGATGTCGTGAGAAGGTTCGTTAGTTAGGTTTGGTTTGTTTTTTTTTTTTTTTGTGATTCAAAGATCATTTGTTACGAATGGCCATCTTGGGGATTCGAAAAGATAGACTCAAGTATATCATGGAAAAGGTCGTGATGTGATGAGGTCGTTACCGCCTCTTGCACGAATTATTGCCATATTCTTTTTTTTTTGTATGGTTTCCTTTTTAATTTGTTGTAGAAGTTTTTTTTTTTAAGCTTGTCATTGAAATATTTTTTTTTTAATTTACGATAATTATTGGATAATTGTTAGTCCAATAATTGATAAATGAATTTCTGTCGGATATGAAATATTATTTTTTGTTGAAAAAAAAAAAACGAATCCGTTTGAATTGGTTTTGATTTGGAAAATCACGACCAAAGAGACAACTTGAGTTCGAAGTTCAGAATATACTAAAACCCAGTTCTCACTTCACGCCAAATAAAAATCAATGCATTCCAAAATCTTTTGTTTGTCATATATTTTTTCAATGTATGAGTGTGATACAAAATGGGATCAACGATGGGAAAAGTTAATCTTGTTTTGTTTCAAAATAACCTGAGTAATGTAAAATCTTAAACACTACACTCTTACGTTTCATTGAACGTTTACTGGGCCTAACCCTAATTTTTGTTTTGTGCTAGTATCACGAAAAATTTATAATATGCCTTAAATAAGATATAGTGGAACATATCAGTAGATATTCATTTCAGTTGAGAAAAAATGTGTTTTTACGAAATCTTTCAATTACAAAAAAAAAAATTTAAATCCATACAAAACAAGTGACGTTAAATTTAATGAAATGAAGAACTTATTTTGACATTAAAATAAATAATTTACAAAATGTCAAAATGTGATTAGTTGAAAAATTTGTTTGTGCTAGCAAACATATTTGGTATTGATTTTATTCCAAGAAAGCGACTGTGAAATAAAGGGTTTTCCAATAAGAGGTGTTATTTTGATATTCAAAGAAAAATGGCATTTTTTTAGATAGATGATCGGATGTTTATTTCATTATAAAGAGAAGGTATGTCGTTAATAATGGAACACAACATCAGCCAAATGGCCGCCACGACCACGCTTACAGGACCATATCCTTTTCATGAAATTTTCCATAACCAAATCGCAAAGTGGCTGCACTATGTCCTCAATAGCCTCACGAATTCCATCTTTGAGGTCTTGAATCCACGCTGGGCTGTTGGCGTAGACCTTATCTTTCACGTGGCCCCAAAGGAAGAAGTCGCAAGGTGTTAAATCACAAGATCTCGGTGGCCAATTGTGATCACCTCTTCGAGAGATAACTCGGTCCGGAAACTTTTCCCGTAAAAGATCGATGGTTTCATTGCTTGTGTGGCACGTAGCGCCGTCTTGTTGAAAGTAAACGTTGTCCAGATCAATACCATCCAATTCCGGCCATAAAAAATCATTAATCATCTCTCGATAGCGCAATCCATTGACCGTAACTGTTGCTCCAGCCTCATTTTCAAAGAAGTAAGGTCCAATGACCCCGCCGGACCATAAACCGCACCAAACAGTCACGCGTTGAGGATGGAGAGGCTTTTCAACAATAACTCTTGGGTTTTCCGAGCCCCAGACGCGACAGTTTTGCTTGTTGACGTAGCCTCCGAGGTGGAAATGGGCCTCATCAGTGAAGATGATTTTTCGATGAAATTCCGGATCATTTTCATGCATTTCAAGGACCCAATCAGCAAAGACACGACGTTGTTGATGATCAGCCGGCTTGAGTTCTTGTGTTAACTGAACTTTATAAGCCTTAAGACCCAAGTCTTTATGCAAAATACGGTGTAATGACGTTTGTGGAATGCCTAATTCCTAAGAACGACGAGGAATGGACAAACCTGGGTTTTCTTCAACACTTTGGGCTACAACAGCAATATTCTCAGTTGTTCTTGAGCGACGTGCACGGGTTTTATTCTTCACATCACTAACTTGTCCCAACAGCTCGAATTTGTCCACCAATTTCTGTATTGCGGTCCGACAAGGTGCTTCACGACGACCCAAAAATGTTTTAGTTTTACGAACCGTCTCTGCCAAATTTTCACCATTTTTATAGTGAATTTTAATAATTTCAATGCGTTGTTGAAGCGTGTATCGTTCCATTTTTATTAATGGCGTAGTAAAATGTCAAAAAATTACAGCTTCAAAAGTGACAGCTACCGAAATAGCGGGCTATTCAAAATAACACCTCTTATTGGAAAACCTTTATTTGTTTTTGTTTGAAACTGCCTTTTTGGCTCCCCGCACAGTATGCTTCCTTTTGCGAAACCGAACTTGAGCCCAGTAGTCATTTAATACATCTCATGGTAAAAATAGTTTAAAGTTACATTCGAATCCAAATTCATTCAATTTCGAATTTTGTAAATTTTAAACGAAAGAGTTGTTGTACGAACCTAGTTTCAATTTTAAATTTAGATTTTGTTCGCAAATGAATTATTGCATGAAAAAAGTGATCTATATAATTTTTATTTTTTAAAGTTATAAGCAATACTTGCTTGGAGGACCAAAACAATTTGGAGATGAAATTTCTTTGAGATCGCTACTCGGAGCTTTCTCAAGCTTAAACCCACATTCTCATCAGTCTTCGCACGCTGATGAAAAATCATAGTTGCCGTTGGCATTGAAAGACAAAAACGAGAAAGAAATTTTACTACTATAAAATCTCGCAATGTTTAAATCTTGCAAAAATAAAATATCACATCGAAAGTTTTTATTAGTTCGACCGTGTGAATTTGTTGTTCTTTTTTTTATGTAACGCTATGTCGTATTTTATAAAAGTATCAATCAATTTTCAAACGCGCAAGTTAATAATTTTCGATGCGAGATTGCAAAATCTTATAGCTGCGAGATTTCTATAATTCAACATAGGTTATACCTTACTCCAGATTTGTTCCTTTGACAGCGAGTTTATTAAAAATAAAGTTTTGCAAATGCACAAAGAACATAAAACAAGGTAATTTGAAAATGCTTAATTTCGCTATACCAAAGGGTTTTTGTTAATGGGTTGGTTACGATTGGCCGAATTTGAATTTAATTCTCTTTGAAAATCTCGCATTATCAAATCTAACTTTATCTAAATCTTCCATATTGAAAATATCGCAATTTCAAAATCTTGAAATGTTAAATTCTTCCAAACTGTAATCTGCAAATTTATGTAGGATCAATTTGGATCAATTTGGCACCACCAATCGTCTATTAACACTATTCGAAACTAGGCACTAATTTACCATCAGCTGTCAACCACTTTATAAAGGGGGCTACACTACAGAGCTCGGTCTCTTTTTTCTTCTACACGGGGCTCATCGAAACTACCACGTCGCAGTTCACAATAGTCAGTTACTTTTTCATTGATTTCTATTGCATTTTTACTTTTACATACTATTTTAATTTTAACAATTTTCCTAATAAATCGAATTACTTAAAAAGGTGACTTTTAATCCAGCTTTTTTAATCTCAAATAAAAGGTTTTATTAAAATGTGACATTTTCTAAATTTGCGAGATTTTTTTAATTTCGATAATCCGAGATTTTCCTATGCTGAAATTAAAAAAAAAAGAATGCGATATTTCGTTATTATATAGATTTTATATTGTGGCCAATCTCACATCACCCTTTTTTCGTCATCCCTGGGCCCGTATTACGAATTACGATTATCGTTCAAAATCCATCGTTATCGTTGTTTTGCGATTACGATTTACGATAGTCGTTTTTTTAAAAGGATACTCGTTTTCGTTTAAGACTGCTTTTGGCGGTCGATTTTTATACTTTTGGATTGTGACTTTATGTTGTTGTCACTTATTTATTATGTTTGTTTGGTTCTGCTGTTTTTTTTTTTATTTTATCTGGCATTCATCCATCTCGTAAATCATAATCGGTTTTTGTCATGACTATCATTTTCTTGGGTAGGTATCCTTTCGTTTCGTAATATCCTGTGCATTAAGCAAATAGTATGTACGTGGAAGAATTTTATATTGTCATCTGCAAATAGATTTATATTTTCCTTTTCTGCATTATCTTTGATGCCGCTAAAAAACAATGATGCCTGATTTTCTAGAAAATAAGTAACACGAACCAATTTTAATTTTACGATTTATTTTTAGTTCAGAACTTAATTTTTCTTTTAAAATTATAAGTTACGTTCCCGTATTGAAGAATCCGAGTTTTTTGATTTTCGTAAAGGCAAAGGCGAGCAGTAAAAAATTACATTGAATAGGCAAGTTCAGGAAAATACGATCCTAGAAATGTTGCTCCATCAAAAAGTAAAGGGTGTTTTTTTTAGAGGTATAGAACTTTAAGTTGGCAACACTATTTTAACTGGTAGCCATTTTGTCAGCTGTCAAGTAATTTATTTTTAGTTTGGTTTGGCATTTCAACATGAATAGACTGACACCTGAACAACGCTTCCAAATTGTGCCCAAATAGGCCCAAGACATGATTGCCGTTGATCCCAATTTTTATTTATGTCAAAACTCCGAAAACTATATCGATACAGTTATGCTTTACGAATTCTACAAAACTGAGTTCTAACTGATATCTGAAATTTTAGCTAATTAAATGCTTATTTGTTGCACAAACCAAAAATGCCGGAACGAAACATGGAATATATTACGGACTTTTGCATTAACTCCTTGTAAATCCTAGGTTTTATCTGTCAAACGTAGTTTTGCATCAATTCGGGGATTTACAAGTAATCTTTATGAAATAAGAATGATTTCACTGCAATCATAAAATATTAGTTCACAGAGGCGTTAACAATTCCTGACGTGCTATACATGATCAGAGTCACGATCTTCCAAGTGTCCTTAAAGCCTTTCCAACTTAATATTTTCCCATGTGACTTACATTAAATCGTTTGTCGAAAGGTGTCTCCTTGACTCTATTCTAATCGCCCAATAATACGATCGGTCAAAAATTATGTCATTGTCATCTTAAAGTCCAAATTATTTTTTAATAAATTCACTCAGCCGATACAAAGTTTTACGGAGACACATTCCACTTAGCCAGTCGATCGTATATTCAGATGCCTTTTCTGTCTGCCGGCTAGCCCGGTCGGCCGTGCTGATTCATGTGACAGAGTATCAAGTTCCATCCCCTTGAAAGAAAGAAAGAAAGAAAGAGATGGAGAGAGAGAGAGAGAGAGAGAGAGAGATTTAAACCTTTAAAGATTTAAGTCTCGGATCAATCGGTGAATAAATTTGTGTCGCACGCGTTCTTCGTCATTATAGCGGTGTTGTCTGTCGCCTGAAGATGTTTTTTTTTTTGTTTAGAACTCCTTTCTGATATCGAAATGAGCTCTTCATTTTTTAATCATTGATTTGATTAATTAAATACCTTTTGATCGCACACACCAAATGATCTTACCTTTACACACCTTTAACGAAGTCTCGGAGCGTATAGCCTGTGTTTTTGCTTCTGATTTATTGGAAGTGCAAGCCACTTAATTATGCTAAGCGAAGTGTAAACCTCTGGATTCTACCGCAAAAAAAAAACAGAGGGGGTAATAGTGGGGCTCAAATGCACAGTTGGGTTAGGGAAGATATTCCACTTCGTTTCTCCCCGCTTGCTCGCTCGACATAAGCTGCATGCTATTTAGTTGTCGCCGCAAATGCCCATAATATTTACATATCACCTGGGTAATGAATCGTTAATATTTCTGACATCATAAATACCTACTGCCATCTACGTCTTCTCAAGCTGTCAGAGTTTCTCTGTATCCCTTTTGATCGTCTGTTGCTTTTTTTTTTTTTTTTTTCATTTCATTTCGTCGCATCAGCATCACCCGCGATTCATTTCTGGGAAACACTGAATTCTCGTGTTGTTCACTCGTGTATGTTGGCTACTCGTGCTCGTCAGGGCTCGGTGGTTGTCTCAATCGAAATGGATTTGGATGGACCAAAACAGCTGAAGGGCTTCTCAATTTTTCGTTTTTGGGTTTTTCTTTTTTCACTCTGAGTTTGCTTGGATGCAGTTGATTGCGTCGACACGAGGTAAATTGAATTTAACTTTCGTCGCGGCAATCTGATGGATTTGCTGTTGTTTTTAATTGTTGTGCGGGATCTCTTTATCGATAACTGTCATACATGGCGGATTGGATATACGGTTGCCTGTGACTGTTTGTTGAGTTTTTGACATGTGAATGTGACCTCCATACGCACCATATTGCGCTCAAAGTTCTTGTGTCTTGTGTTCATCCATTTTCAAAAAGGTGACAGTAGGTAGTGCACTTAATAAACCTCAGGAAGTTCCTAGTTTCACTTCATTTCATTTTCATTTATTTGAAGAAATGACTAAAATTCAAAATACCGAACAATTTGCTGATGTTTGCGTATGTGTAACCACTCCTCTATTAATAAATTGCGAACAAGTGTGATAGAGCTTACAAATCTGTCAACCTTTAAATCAGATTAATAAAAGTAGAATTGGCCGTCCTTCCAGGTAAATATATTTAAAAACGGGAAAGATACCATATAGCAAAAATATGTTTATTGATAAGAAAAGCGGACAAGCACGATAACCCTGCGTCAGCAAACACGTGTGTTAAGGAGCAGATAGTGTTTTTTATTAATAGAGTTAGAATTTATACAAAAAAGTGACGTTATAAGCTACAGTTTACTTAATAACGCCGCAGTAAGTTTGAAAATAATGAAACAATATAAAGGGTGTTTTTTAGATGTGTGTCAAGTTAGCATTACCACTTCAAAATTTTAGAAATCTAATAATTGGATTAATTGTAGTGAATTTGTCGTAAATTTGTAGTGAAAGAAAAAAATTTGTCGCTCTTGTTTTTTTTTTAAATAACCCCTGGTAATGCTAACTTGACAGTCAAGTTAGCATTACCACCCCTCCAAAATGGGTAAAATGAACTCAAAAAAAAAAAAGAAGTATGCCATTAATTGTCGTGAATTTGTCGTAAATTAGTAGTGACAAAAAAAATTGTAGCCACTTTTTTTTTAACCCAAAAAACCTTAAAATTGCATTTTCAGAGAATCCAGCATTACCACAACTTTGATTTGCTCTATTTTTTTTCTTGAGTGGTTTTTTGACAGGGAATTTTTTTTAAACAATTGTCGCTCGATGTCTTCAAATAATTTATGTTATCAAAAATTTTGTCGCGCCTCTTTTTTAAAAAAAAAACCCCTGGTAATGCTAGCTTTACTTTAGAGGTAATGAACTTTGAAATGGAATAAAACAAAAATTTTTTTTTTTTTAATTGACATGAAATTTACTTTATTCGAAGGATAGTCTTGTGGCATTATAATTTAAATATGATTTTTGGCTGAGGCTGGCTCGGACGTAGTCTAATCTGGTGGTCGAATTTTCGATGACTTTTTCCAACATTTGTGGCAGTATATCGGCAATTACGCGGTGAATGTTGTCCTCCAAATGGACAATCGTTTCGGGCTTATCGGCGTAGACTAGCGATTCACATATCTCCACATAAATAGTCAAGCGGCAATAAATCGCACGATCTTGGAGGCCAATTCACGGAACTTGAGGATTATCATCACTCTAAATACGGCAGTTTTGTTTATTGACGTATCCATTCAACCAAAAGTGAGCTTCATCGCTAAACAAAATTTGCTTATGGAAATTGCGATCAACGGAATTCTTGTTTTGGGCTCATTTGGGCACAATTTGGAAGCGTTGTTCAGACGTCAGTCTATATTCATGTTGAAATGCGAAACCAAACTAAAAATAAATCACTTGACAGCTGACAAAATGGCGGCCAGTTAAAATAGCATTGCCAACTTAAAGTTATATACCTAAAAAAAACCCCTTTATATTAAAAGCTTTTTATATTCTTGTGGCGTACCTACGTATAATCATTGTATTATAGCCAAGCGAAAGTTACTAAGTTAAAAATTAGTTTATTGGCCTCGAGTTTGTATATTTAAAATGCGAATATTATAGAAAAGTCATCAAACTCTCAATATATAAGATTAATACAAAAACTTCCTGCTTATATATTGACCTCCAAATATTTACCAATCAATCATGATGGCTTGTCAAAAAATCAAAATTAACTTAGCCAAACAAGATGACAAATACTCAAAAAGCAAATAAAAAAAAAAAAAAAAAAACCGAAATCTTTAAACACAATTCTTACAAAACGATTAATAACACATTTTTTATCGTATCTAATCTTGTTAGCAATGCAAACGTGTATTTAACTCCTCTTCACTCCGCCGGCAGCCGCAGCTTCTTTTTATTTTTCCAAAGACTCGCTAACAAGATCTTAAGTAGGTACCTTAGCTACCATACATATATGCATACGTCTCGGTCTTGGTCTCGGCGTTTTGTCAAAAGTTTATCGCACAGATAATAGATACTCCAAACGCTAACGTTTCGTTTTACTGTTAATGTCAAATCGATCATCATCTTCTTTGTCGTTGTCGTTGTCGTCTGAGATGTTTGTCTTTGCGGTTCTGACGATCTTTCAGATTTTCAACCTGCATACTACCAGGCAGCATCAGGCATCAGTTAGCATCATCATCATCATTACAGATTCTCAAGGCTGCTGGCACGATTTGTCAACTTAATGAAAATTGTTGCTATGTCATCAATCAGTTTATTGTCGCGAGACGTTTTTGATACTTTTCAAATTTTCGAATGTGGGATTTGGTGATCTTTTGTTGTGTTTAAAAAAAAAACGTTATTTTCTTATAATGTCGAAGTTGACGTTGAGGGGTGTAAGGGGGGAGTTTTATTATTATTATTATTATTTTTTTTTTTTGAGATGATCGTTGATGGTCAACAAGACGCGATAAATGGTTAATAATATAAAAAAAAAAGTAATTACAATAGCCATTGGAATATCTTTAAGAGCCTGTTAGCTTGATCTTGTGATTTGATATTTTTGTTAGCTTCCTCTTCCTCTACTTCAGTGCGCCTCTTCATTTTTTTTGGAGACAAATATGTACGTATAATATGTTGTTGTTTGATGAATAAAAAATAACATTCTATTTTGATGTAACCTTGGAGTCATTTTTGATGTCATTCTGTTGGTCGTCGTCGTGGTGTCACGAAGTGGTCACCAAATTGATTTTGAATTGAAAACCAATCACCGGATAAAAAAGGAAGAGCGTCATGATTGTGTTAGTTATGGCTTAGGTATAATTCTGATGATGGTGTTTGTGGTTGGGTATAGCTGAAGGCAATTGCGGTGATGGTATCAGTTTTTGTCCATTCAAAGGGTTCGCTGACTGTTGTTTATTTGAGAGAATGCTACTGGAAGTTTACTGATGGTTTATTCAAAAGAGGAAGCTGGCTATAAGAGGTTTCAGAGGTGATTATTTGTTGGATCTCGATTATCCGATTCTTGAATTATTGGTCTCTCTGCACGTGCTATAGAAGGAATTATTCATAGAATTTCTCTAGATGAGTTTTTGGCCTTTCGATTGCATTCGAGTCAAAGGTTCGTTTAGGCCATAATCGGTACGGTGGTAGGCAGTGAGAAAGAAAGGAACGCAGATCTTAACTGACGGGGGTTTGGATTCGGAGAGATCTTTTGGAGCAGATTATAGGACAATCAATGATCCCATTTAATAATTTGTGAACATAAACGATGTCGCCCTAATTTAAGGAATTGAAGTTTCAAAAGTTTAAGATGGTCTGCATAAGAGGGAAAATTATAGTGATCATCCCAGCCAAGACCCCGCAAAGCGAAGCCTTAAAATCTGCGCTGGAGGGTTTTAATATACGTTCTATATATGAACAACTTGATAATATGGTGACCAGACTTGCGGGAAGCATATTCTAGGAGAGGTCTAATGAAGATTTGTTTACATATGGACAACAAAATTCTTTCGACCAGCGTTTTACGAACTCGAGAGTTGAGTTGAGTTGAGTTGGCTTTGTGAATAATATGCTGCAGTGGTGGGAGCGAAAATTGAGTTGCAAATGGTTACAGTCAGAACACGCACTCCATTAAACGAGTATTGTCTTTGAGATAAGGAAGGACGCTTTCCATTGAAAGCCAAGGTTTGACATTTCTTAATGTTTAGCTCAAGATAGTTTTTTTTTGCAACTTAGTGCGTCGTCAGTGGTGAACGTTTGTTTTGAAATCCTCATACATTTTGCCAGCGTAAAATTCCAAGTCAGATTGGAGTAAAATCAGCTCAAAATCATTTATAGTCAGAACAAAAATAAGTGGTCCCAAGTGGCTTCCCTGGGTTACTCAAGATAATGCATGAATAGGTTTGGAGACACTCACTTTGAAAAGCACTCGAAACTGACGGTCGACTAGGCATGACTGAATCCATATGAAGTGAAGTGGAAAACCAAGTTTTTTTAATTAAAAAAAAAATGATGTTGTGGGAAATTTTGTTAATGTTCCGAGCTAATGGAAAGTTGGGGAATAAGTTATAAGCAAATCTTATAGACCCACTTCGCCTCTGGTCATACCTAATACCTATGTCGAAAGTTTTTGAGAGAATATTATTCCTGCTCCTTCTGCTAATAATATAGAAGAACGGCACCTTCTATCTAAACATCAGTTCGGATTTAGAAGCTTGACAATTGACCAAGTGCATTGAATCAATCATTGAGAAAGCTCTTGAAGAAAAGAAAATATGTTCAGTGGTCTCCTTAGATGTGTTGCAAGCACGTGTAGTACGAAGTCTTCAAATTTTAATTAAGACAAGTTCTACTTGATCTTGAATGACTTTATATGACTCTAAAAGATAATTTACAGAATACTCGTAGGACACGAGAAACGAGTATTCAAATTTCAAAGAAATAGTGACTGAGGTACCACAAGGAAGTGTTCTAGGTCCAATGTTTTTCCTCTTATTTACACGCCATATACCTTAAATGGAAGACACTATAGTGGTCATGTTTGCTGACGACACCGCAATGCTCCTTACTGTTTTATCAATTTGGGCAATTTGACATGAGTTTAACTTTCTATGAGGACAAGACCAAGCTTACATATAATGCGCAGTCACCAAGAAAGGACCCCCAACATCGACTTTTGGACGGGACGTCCTTATAGACAGCTATGATTCAGAGGTATAGTTAGGGACGTTGTTTATTTGGACTTCGCTTTAATCTCAAAATTGCACTTAAATATTTGTCCTGTAAAAAACATTAGCTGATTTAACGTTGGATAAACAAAACAATTCTTAGCTTAGTGAAAAATTTCGTTTAAATTATTCGTTTTCCTATAGTATAGGTTCTAAAGGGTCCGCCATCTAACTTTTTTTTTTCAACTAGTGCTTATTTCGTGAATGGTAACACTTAGCTCATGTCTGATTTGACAGATAATTAGTTTTATCCTTCCGCTGAACGAATATGATTGTGTATACGCTTCGCTAAGTGGGCCTGCAATCGACTTAGAGAAGATGCCGATTTTGCCAAAAAAAATCATCTTTTCAGATGAAGCTCATTTTGATCTTGGCGGGTAGTAAACAAAAAAAATTGTCGCATTTGGGGCACAGAAAACCCGCACGCATACATTGAAAAGCCGATACACCCAAAACGAGTCACTGTTTGGTGCGGATTTCGGTCCAGAGGCATAATTGGGCCATTTTTCTTCGAAAATGAGCAAGGAGTGGCCGTTACAGTCAATGGCAATCGTTACCGGGCCATGTTGAACGAATTTTTGTTCACAAAAATTGAAGAGGAGGATATTGGCAACATTTGGTTTCAACAGGACGGCCGGCGCTACGTGCCACACAGCCGAAGCTAAACTCGATGTTTTGCGCCATTTTCAAAAAAAAAAGTTATTTGGCGGACCATTACCTATCTCTGCGAAATTGATAAATTTTCATATATTTTAAAGCATCTATGTATGTTTATTTTAATGAAAGATTTCATAACTTCATGAATAAAATTTTGCTCCGGGATCTTAGCACCCCATTATGTGGGATATTCGCAAAAAAAGTCAAAAAAGGTCAACTAGTTTCAGAAATTGGTCAGCCATTTTTTCAAGGTCACCAGTCACGATTTTTAACACTAAATTTAAAAAAGAGTATATTCCTGCCACCTGAAAGGTCTTTGGGATTTCATAAACAGTCAAATAGTTTCAGTAATTGCTTAGACATAAGTTTTGTTTAATGAATTTTAAAGCTTTTTTCAAGGTCACAATCTCTACGACTATGAAAAAACTTTAAAAATTGGTAAAAAAGAATCAATGGCTGACCAATTTATGAAAATAGTTGACTTTTTATGAAGATTTAGTGACCTTTCATATGGAATATTTTTTTTTTTCGAATATCCCACAACTGAAGGCCCAGTTTTTCAGTGGTGAGTTAAAATAGTGTTAACTAACTCCAGAAGTAAATTTACCCATGGTTAACTAAGGAAGCAGTTTGTCTATGGAAAATGCGTGCGAAACGAGTAAGAAAAACTCGGTGGATAAAACATCAAAAGTATCTGTTCAGTAATCTTGAGTTAATTCACCAAATTTGATGAGTTAACTCGGGTTTAACTTTAATCTCGCACTGAAAGGCTGGACCTAATAGTTAAGAAAAGGCGTTTTTTATAATTTGTTGCTATAGAAGTTCCTACACAAAAACCGAAGACTAAAATGCTACTCCTAAATTTCATATTTTGTAGATTATGTCAGATTAATGTTCATTTGATAATTGAACTCTATAAATACGTTCAAATCATTTAAAAATGATATACGGATTTAAATCATGATATTTATATATCATTAACATAATCTTCTCTTAATTCAATAAACCTTTGCCGTATTTTGAATATATAGCTTCTGGATTCCAATGGAAAAAAGATTACTTCGATTGACCCGCGTAACCATAGATATACATATATATGTACATCAATCGAATGTGTCAAACAGGTGTAAATCACACGAGGCTATACCGGGCGAGAACTTATCATTGCGTTGCACCGTTTCATTGGTCATATTTATGCGGACACCAAAAAAATAAAACAAAAAGTTTTTGTTGAAACTAGAAAAATAAGGAAAAATTGTTATGTTGGGAAAGGGTTATATAAACGGGAACTATAGGGATTATATGCTTAAGAATTCAGGGACAAAAAAAATCCAAATCCAGTGTCAAAATGACGGTTTTAAGTATTACATTTGACATTAAGCATAACAATTATCACCTATACACCAATATAGGACCAAAACAAAAATTAGCAGTTTTGCAATTTAGGGTACCAAATTAACAGTAATATTAGCAATGAAGTATGCAATTTTTTTTTTAAATACTCATAATTTGGAGCATTGTTGCTAGTTAATAGCTTGCGCGGTTTGCTGAGAAAAGGCCTGACATAATGCTCATTTCACAGTGCCTAAACTCGAATATACACCCACTAACCAATGTGCTTCGGTATTTTTTCTTTTAAATCCTTCCTTACTTTCCTAACACTCGCACTACATTTATTAAAAAATTTTAAAGATAGTCAAAACCCCTCTGTGCGCTTATAATATTATTTACAAAAAGAAATTTAATCAACAGCAAAATGCAGAAAAGGAAATCAAAAGAAATGCAAATAATATTGCAAATTCTTTTGTCACCGTTGTCGTGGTCTAAAGTTTAAAATAGTTATGACAATTTCAGAAAAATAATTTCTTTTTTAAATGTTTAAGACAAAATTCTGGTACGCCATTTTTAAAAAGTAGTTAATGGGCACTTAAAAATTAAATACAAAAAAAAATTAAAAAAACATTTATTTTTAATTTGCATTATGCGCTATTATTAAGAATTATCAAATTAATGGTTCTATGATGGGATTTGCCATTTTTAATCATTTTTCGAAAACTTTATTTTGTCTTAAGATAGCCTAACCTATTAAAAGGGGTTGTTCAATTGGGGAGGGTAGATTTCGGCGGCCTTTGCGGTTTATTATTAAGTTACTGATGCCAAATCACCATGGCATGTTACACGATTGAACAGCACGTCCAAATGATAAAACTTTAATGTCAAAATCTTTTCGGGCAACGATACGTTGCGCCCATTATATGATTTACATGGTTAGGTTATCATTTAAAGTCGATTATCCAAAGTTTGGTGGCCAAATTTAAGTCGACCGATTCGGTGAACATTCTGCCAATGCTCTTGTGTCAACGAAATGCAAGAGTAACCGTAAACATATCGTCGCTGTCTGCAACCATAATTTTACTTGTATATGTAGCTTGGCATTATATGTACCTTCATTTTAAAACGTCAACCTTACAGATCGGACTTCTAAAACAGAAGTTATTGGTTTCTTCAGCCAAGCACCATCGATTGGCATTTTTATTTTCATACCTACGTATATAATTATTCCGACCGCGACTGCCATCTACACCATCCACCATCACTGAATATTAACACATTCCCTCTTATAAATACTTCCTTCTATTGTTTGATTGCATATTTCTGTTCGATTTGTAAAGGGTTTTCCAATAAGAGGTGTTATTTTGATATTCAAAGAAAAATGGCATTTTTTGAGATAAATGATCGAATATTTATTTCATTATAAAGAGGAAGGTATGCCGTTAATAATGGAACACAATATCAGCCAAATGGCCGCCACGACCACGCTTACAGGACCATATCATTTTCATGAAATTTTCCATAACCAAATCGCAAAGTGGCTGCCCTATGTCCTCGATAGCCTCACGAATTCCATCTTTGAGGTCTTGAATCGACGCTGGGCTGTTGGCGTAGACCTTATCTTTTACGTGGCCCCAAAGGAAGAAGTCGCAAGGTGTTAAATCACAAGATCTCGGTGGCCAATTGTGATCACCTCTTCGAGAGATAACACGGTCCGGAAACTTTTCCCGTAAAAGATCGATGGTTTCATTGCTTGTGTGGCACGTAGCGCCGTCTTGTTGAAAGTAAACGTTGTCCAGATCAATACCATCGAATTCCGGCCATAAAAAATCATTGATCATCTCTCGATAGCGCAATCCATTGACCGTAACTGTTGCTCCAGCCTCATTTTCGAAAAAGTAAGGTCCAATGACCCCGCCGGACCATAAACCGCATCAAACAGTCACGCGTTGAGGATGGAGAGGCTTTTCAACACTAACTCTTGGGTTTTCCGAGCCCCAGATGCGACAGTTTTGCTTGTTGACGTAGCCTCCGAGGTGGAAATGGGCCTCATCAGTCAAGATGATTTTTCGATGAAATTCCGGATCATTTTCATGCATTTCAAGGACCCAATCAGCAAAGACACGACCTTGTTGATGATCAGCCGGCTTGAGTTCTTGTGTTGACTGAACTTTATAAGCCTTAAGACCCAAGTCTTTATGCAAAATACGGTGTAATGACGTTTGTGGAATGCCTAATTCCAAAGAACGACGAGGAATGGACAAACCTGAGTTTTCTTCAACACTTTGGGCTACAACAGCAATATTCTCAGTTGTTCTTGAGCGACGTGCACGGGTTTTATTCTTCACATCACTAACTTGTCCCAACAGCTCGAATTTGTCCACCAATTTCTGTATTGCGGTCCGACAAGGTGCTTCACGACGACCCAAAAATGTTTTGGTTTTACGAACCGTCTCTGCCAAATTTTCACCATTTTTATAGTGAATTTTAATAATTTCAATGCGTTGTTGAAGCGTGTATCGTTCCATTTTTATCAATGGCGTAGTTTCTACTTGTCAAATGTTAAAAAATGACAGCTACCGAAATAGCGGGCTATTCAAAATAACACCTCTTATTGGAAAACCCTTACTTGTTATGTTGTTTTCTTCTATTTTGTATGTCATTTGCCGTGAATAAAATTGATTATAAAAAAAATCTAAATTACGTTTCTAGAATGAATTTTTGTGCTTTTCTCCAATTGTTTTAATGAACAGTTGTACCCTAACATGTCACCTCTATTTAAAGACTTTAATATTCATAATCCGATAACTAGAAGCAAAGTAATTGGCTTCTAAGTGTACTCATATCGACTGATTTTAGGATTTAGCCCATAACGAACTATTTTTCCACTGAAATTCTTCGTAGTTGGACGGTACTAATATTACCCAAAATATAGGGGTCGGATGGAATTCTGTGTATCCCTCCATCACGCAACACCCCCTTTGCCATCACGATGTTTCGCAGATTTTTGAAAATTGTGTGTTAATTTTTTCACATTGTAAATATATCAATACTGCCTGGTGAAAATTTTAATTTAAAATACTTACTCCAACATTACAATAGGTGTATATACATTTATAAATATCTATAAAACTAATAATTTACAATTACCTACCATAATTAACATACTTTTTTCAAGAATGTGTGTATGTATGCCTTCAATTTGTCATCATTAAAGAGGTCGAAATTTACATATCCCACTATCAATTTCGTCAAAAATTGTCATATTTCCCTTAAGCTTATTATTATTATAATGAATTAAAAAAAAATTAACAATAAAAATAAATCCGTGACAAGTCTCAATCAATTTTAAATTTTCCCACAATCAAAATGCAAAATAATAATAAGAGAGAAAAAAAAAAAACTCTTAACAACTACATCAGACAGACCCCACACTTTATACAAACCTATAGCATTTACCTAATTAATATTCAAATCTATCATTGACAATTAATTTAACCATTGAACGTATAGATGCACGATTCTGTGCTGTTTATAGTTCCACCTAAATTACCATGTTGGTAATTTAGAGAAACAAGTGTTTGCTTGCTATAGCTTGTTGTGTCTAAAGTTGTTTTTATATTTATATAGAGGAGAGCTTGCACGCGCTCACGTGAAACCATAAATCCAATAAAAAAAAAAACTAATTGAAAACCTATACCTACTAAAAGTTTGATTCCAAGCCAAGCTTATAGCTCCAAATAAAAACATAGAAACGATACTTATTATACACTGAAGTTAAAAATATGTAAAATGGAAGAAACATTTTGTTTATGTTTTCTTAGTAAATATTTTTTATTTTTAATATTTTTGTATGGGTTTTTGTTCAATAGTTGAATCGACTTAAATTTATCGATGCTAAACTTTTCAAAAAAGAAAAAAATGTTTCATCCTTCAAATTCTACAAGATCCCTTGGTTAAATTTACATGATCACTATCAAATAAAATGGCTGGCTGTTGAATTTTCATTTTTAGAGCTTTTTGTGCTTTGTCAGTCCTTTGAAAAAAGACTTAAATTTATCGATGCTAAACTTTTCAAAAAAACAATGTTTCATCCTTCAAATTCTATAAGATCCCTTAGTCAAACCTACATCAAATCAAATAAAATGGGTTTAGAACTTTTTGTGCCTTTTCAGTCTTTTGAAAAAAGCCTTTAAAAAAGCTTAAATTTATCGATGCTAAGCTTTTCAAAAACAACATTTCATCCTTTGAATTCTACATGATCCCTTGGTTAAATTTACATGATCACTATCAAATAAAATGGGTGGTTCTTGGATTTAAATTTTTAGAGCTTTTTGTGTATTTTCAGTCTTTTGAAAAAAGGCTTTAAAAAAGCTTAAATTTATCGATGCTAAACTTTAAATTCTACAAGATCCCTTGGTTAAATCAACATAATCAGTATCAATTAAAATGGATGGCTGTTGAATTTTCATTTTTAGAGCTTTTTGTGCATTTTCAGTCTTTTAAAAAAAGGCTTACAAGAAGCTTATATTTATCGAAGCTAAACTTTTCAAAAACGAAATTTTCTTCCTTTGAATTCTACAAGATCCCTTGGTTAAATTAACATGATCACTATAAAATAAAATGGGTGACTGTTGAATTTAAATTTTTAGAGCCTTTTGTGCCTTTTGAGTCTTTTGAAAAAAGCCTTAAAAAAGGCTTAAATTTATCGATGATAAACTTATCCAACACATTTTGAGAGTTTTTTTTTGCTTTTTCAGTCGTTCGAAAAAAGCCCCGCTTTTGGGCCAGTATCTATTGTATCGGGCACCCTCATCTGCATATTACAGATGAGGGTGCTTTGACCTCCGAAGTAGATAAATCTTCGTTCCTCTAGCCACTTTTGGGGGATAAAAAAAATAAAAATAGTGTTGGTGAGCATATAGCTTATTTT
This sequence comes from Leucozona laternaria, assembly GCA_932273885.2. Lineage (NCBI taxonomy): Eukaryota > Metazoa > Arthropoda > Insecta > Diptera > Syrphidae > Leucozona > Leucozona laternaria. The sequence goes on along the minus strand of OW026367.1, from coordinate 61,430,015 downwards.
TGGGATAATTTAGAGAAATTGATATGAAAAACTTGCGTGTCATTGTATGTGACCAACTTTTGGTTGTATATTTGCAATAAATCCCAAATGTCTGTGCTCATGAAAATATATACTAAATGACGAATAAGGATCGTTGAAATACTTTGGTCTACGATTTATTTTTACCTTTAATAAATTACCGTCACTTGGGTTTTTTTTTGTAAGCAGTGTATTTTCTTTAAGTGTAGGTGCTATAGAACTCTGGCAGTTGATGAAAATATTAGTATTGAAATTAGCACTAGAACACTCGCATATATAATGTTTGTGGATTACCTATAGCCCGGTTTGGCGAATGTGCGCGAATACTTGTTATTTTTGTAATTGACAATTTGCTGAATTGCCTGTGGCTTGCAATTAATTTGCAACACGTTGACAAACGCTGATGGAACGGACGTTGGAAACATTTCAAAGTTGCACGGTTAGTTAAGTACCTACATACATACATATAAACGTTGAATGCGGCTGGTCCAGCGAGCGCGTAGGTTATAGATTCCGGAATAATTGCGGCGTGTTAGAGAGGGTTGAGATGGGGGAGGTCATTATTCTTATAAGCATATATGATTGTATTACGTATTTAATGTTCTTTTTTGTATATTATCTAATATGCTGTTTTATAGCTTCTCTTTTAATAGACAGCTTTTGGTAAATATTTGACAGATGAAATGAGCATTTTGATTTGTTGGTCGTCAAAAAATTACTTAGGCCCAGTTTTACAGTGGTGAGTTAAACCAAAGTTAGCTAACTCTCGAAGTAAATTTACCAACAGTTAACTGAGGAAACAATTTTTCGGTGGAGGATGCATGTGGAACGGACTAAACAAACTCGGTGGATTAACAAATTTTCTAAAAAATTACTAAAACAGAAAACAAATTATTAAAAAAACAACGATCAAATTTACAATGCCATGCTATACCTCTTTGTAATGCCCGAAATCTTTTCTTAAATTTTCTTTTTTAATGATGTTATTTTAGTGAAGAGCTTTTGAAAAATTAATTTTAAATCTCCAAATTTTTGAAAAAAATTTTTAATATGTAATTTTTTTTTTACAAAATTGCTCCTTCCGGCTAAACGGGAGGGAATAGAATCCCCTTATAGTAACTCTCAATCATTACTGTGTGCGAATATTGTTGGTTGTAGGAGTGGAAGGAAGCTAAAATATTCAGCCGAATCAAATCGCCTCAGGTGGAAATCACTTATTCATGACAAGAGATACTATTGGAGGGCAGTAGCTAAGCTCGATTCTCTGTGTCTTCCTTTACTTGATCCCATACTTTTATAAACAGAGTGCTCAAATGAAATATAGCCAGTTGCATTCCAGATTCCGTTCATAAATCTATTTCACCGTAATACTCGTGCTTTCAAGAATACTCATTCATCAGATTACCCTTGAACCCAATTTCGTATACCTACCTACTGATATAAATACAGAGATTTTTCTCAGCCGCACTTCACGAATGTGTTTTTAAAATTAAATTACTTACATAAGAACGCCCACAGAAGCTACAAAATTATTTTTTGCTCAACAAATCAGTACGCTTCAACTTCTGATTAGATTTTCGTATTTATACCCGTTTACTTTAATTTTGTTTTAAAGGCAAATTGAATTTTAAACAAATCAATTTGACATATATAAATAATCGCAATTGCACAACATTTAATAATTTTATAAGCTCCAAATTAATATGTCGTAAAACAAAGGAGCGTATGCATATAAAGGGTGTTTTTTTTTTATAAGTATAGAACTTTAAGTTGGCAACACTATTTTAAATGGCGGCCATTTTGTCAGCTGTCAAGTGATTTATTTTTAGTTTGGTTTCGCATTTCAACATGAATATAGACTGACGTCTGAACAACGCTTCCAAATTGTGCCCAAATGAGCCCAAAACAAGATAGCCGTTGATCCCAATTTTCATAAGCGAATTTCATTTAGCGATGAAGCTCACTTTTGGTTGAATGGATACGTCAATAAACAAAACTGCCGTATTTGGAGTGATTATAATCCTCAAATGTATGTTGAGACACCGTTACATCCAGAAAAACTGACTGTTTGGTTTGGTGGAATAATTGGTCCGTACTTCTTAAAAACGATGCTGGCTAGAACGTTACAGTCAATGGTGACCGCTATAGAGCCATGATTACTGACTTTTTCATTCATAAATTGAAGAACCATGATGTGCAGGAGCTGTGGTTTTAACAAGACGGCGCAACATGCCACACAGCTCGTGCCACAATTGATTGATTGAAGGAAACGTTTGGTAACCGCTTAGTTTCACGTTACGGACCCGTGAATTGGCCTCCAAGATCGTGCGAGTTAACTCCGCTTGACTTCTTTCTGTGGGGATATGTGAAGTCGCTAGTCTACGCCGATAACCCCGAAACGATTGACCGCTTGGAGGACAACATTGGCCGCGTTATTGCCGATATACGGCCACAAATGTTGGAAAAAGTCATCGAAAATTGGACCTCCAGATTAGAATACGTCCGAGCCAGCCGTGGCGGTCATATGGCAGAAATCATATTTAAATTATAATGTAAAATAAGGTAAAGTTAGAGAAAGTGTCTCACTGTTCGAAACACTCCCCACCTTTAACCCTACAGATAACCATAAAGAATCCACTTATTAAATAAGAACTTAAAAGCGACTTTTCTTCGATAAAATCGCATAGCAAAGAACGATCCATTAACACAATTTAAACAAAGTATTTAACATGAAGGTAGGTATAGGTTTATTAAAAAGTTTGGTTTTATTCTTTTTTTTTCCTCTTCTAAAGCTCATAAAGATATAACCATCTTTAGCTACTGAATACAATTTGGAAAACATAAAAAGTCAAATATAAGCTAAACTCCGTCCACTCTTTGCTATAGATTTTTCTTAAAAGATAAATTCAATTAATTGTAATTGCCCATAAATAAAATAAACCTATAAATAAAACATAAATTAGGAAAAAAAAAACACTTTGTTATATACCCGCGCAAATGCCAGGCGGGTAGGTATTATAGGTACCCTAGTTTGATGACATTCACTTATGGACACAAATCAGATTCAAAATCTTTAGAAATAATAAACTATTTCCAGGAAGTTGTCAAACCATAATCGAAGCATGTCACCGCGCTTTTGCCAATGACCTTCCTTCTATCAGCCATAATATTTAGAGTGCCGTCGCGTCAAGTCGCTTGATCTTCAATCCTCATATACCCCTCGGTTTTTTTTTTTTGATGTTTTCTTATCTCGAAAGTAGCATCGCAAACCATCAGCTCTCAACTAAACACTATAAGCACCTCAATAACAGCACAAATTAAATCTAACCGCACCAAACCAACAACAACTATCATCAGAAACAACAGCCATTCGACATCACATGTATACCTGTATGTAGCCATCACATCAGCAGAGATGACAAAACTACTTAAAACCAGAATTTCAAGACTCCACAATCTTATCGCCTTATATCCATCCATCCATCCATCCATCCACACATATGTATGGTCAAGAGTCTATAACTGATGCGAACCCCACAGCCCGTTGCCCGTTGTCCGAAGCCCGTAACTCGAATCTCGAACTAGATAGCCAGCCATTCAATCCATCCACCGCCCGTAAGTCTGTTTTAAGACAAGACATTAAAAAAGCATCTAATCGCCGAGCGGCCTACCTAATTACACCTGGTAGGCCATAGAGGTGTGCGCAGCGGTATAATTCATCAGTAGCAGCACATTCAGATAGATTTATACGCGGCAAAATGACTGAAATTACATTCCGATGTTGAATGTCGTTCGTCGTAAAACACGCCATTAAACACACCAACAACAACAACAACAACAACAAGAACAACAAGTGACATAAAACAAGAAAAGTCCAGTCCGCTTACAGTCCAGTGCCAGTCTTAATCTTTAAAGATGGAAAATGCCCGAACGACCGTTTGGACAAAAAAACACAAAACAACATAACCTGTGTTTTATGATTTAAAAAATAAAGGAGCACCTCTCTCTCTATATTTCTATGCTGTCTATAAATTTATACGTATGTAGACAAACAATAAATGCCAAAAAGTATCCAAAAGATTCAAACAGAGATACAACATTGTAAAAAGGTCATCGAGATCGACATCAAGCTGAAACCATGTGTCAAAAGTGCTGTTCTGGGAAGTTTATTATTAATTTTTGGTTCAAAACATTTTTATGACGAAAAATTGGAGTTTAGTCAAGAACTCGCGAGAGGCTTTATCGGTGAAAAACTGTCATCTATCGGAATTTATTGTCAAAAAATCTGTGAACTTTTTTGGTAGTTTTATGGATTTTTTAAATTCATTTTATGCTTCGTTTATACTAATAAAAAAGTTTCCAAAAGTCAAAAGAGTCATAAGAGATTTGTAGGGATCTTTTGTAATCCTATGTATGCTTTAATGCTGATATTATGGTCCAGTCCATAGCGTGCGTCGTCGTCGTTGATGGAGGTGGTGGTATAGTGTTAGTGGCTTTAATTCAATAGAACAATAAAACACAAAATTTCGAATCTAAATTGATCAGTTTGTATACATTCGATGATTGGGCTCATTTCTATTACATCAAAGATTCGATTCGGTGGAAGTGATTAAATAGTTTCTTATGAGTTCTTTCTGACTGTTAGATCTTGCCGCATCGCATACAGTGGGGTAGAATAGCCTTACAATTGAAAAAGAAACAAGCCTGAGCATATATAGACGCAGAAACGTGAAATTAATGGTAAAAGTGTGCAGAAATATGGGTAAGAGTGCGCAACAATTTTTATTTAAAGCTTCATAGTCCTGACAATTTGCAGCTGTGAATTTTTGTATTTTACAAAACGGTTAGCGTAAAAGGACATTTGAAACGGCAAATTTTAAAGCTTCTGATGGTGCTCGGCATCCACTCGTGAAGACGGCGAACAATGGCGTTATAGAACTTACTCATCTATCAACCGTTAGTTCCTATTAATCACGGAACTGTCAAAAAATATCTGTTTTTTTTTTTTTCTCAGACATATGACAGCATAAAAAGTGTGTTTCTTTTTTCCATCGGAGTTAGCTCAGAGCTTCCTCAATTAGCTCAGAATAAAATGACCGAGCAAATCGAGCGAAACGCTGAGCGAAGCCAACTTCACACATAATTTAGAATAAAAAGAATCCATTCCCCATGAAATGACAGTTCAGTACTCAAGTGTGTTTCATAATTAAATCTGAGGACTCTGATCATAATCTGCTCAGAGCTCTGCTATGATCGCTCAGCCTCTGCTCAGAGCATTGCTCAGAGCCAAAAAAGAAAAACGCCAAATAAATGTGGAATGGCTTGTGACAGGTGCGAGCGAGCGAATAACTTTAACTCGCCTAATAATTGCATGTAAAGGGTGTTGTTTTTAGACGTGTGGTTTTCAATCTAATAATACTTTTTCAGAGTTGTTCTTTTTGACAGTTGTCACTTGATTTATGCTCAGTTTGGTTTGCCATTTCAAAATTGCAAGACTTACTCCTGAACAACGTTTGCAAATCGTCCAAATTTATTACCAAAATAATGGTTCGGTTTGCGCGGCGCATCCCGCGCTGCGTCCAATATTCGGTCTACATAATCGCAAAATCGCATAAATTCGAGCAATCATAGATCGGTTTCGCACCACGTTTACTCTAATGCGCATCCTCAGCGACGCGCGCTGTACAATGCGCATCGGAGACGCTATTGCTGCCATGGAGCAGAGTATCGAAGAAGACCCGAATGAGTCCATCCGCCATCGCGCGCAACAATTGGAGCTGTCGAAAATTGGGCCTCTCGACTGGAATTTATTCGAGCCAGCCGCGGCGGCCACTTGATCGAAATCATTTTTAAAACATAATTGCAAGCCCTTATCTTTATAATAAATCTAAATTCTTGGCAATAACATTAAATTATATGCGTTTTATTTCTTCTTGAAATGCACACGTCTAAAAAAAAAACACCCTTTATATATGACATACGTATGGGAATGTTGCTACATTTTGATATAGTGTTGCTATGCTTCCAGTTATAGAAACTGGAAATATATCTTAAAGCAAAACTGAGTTTATTGATAAGAAAAGTTATCAAGCGGACAAGTTCTCTATCGGCAATGCGTAGTGCATTTTGCTCTGAAGACGCTTGGTCTATGTTCGAGCCCCAGCCAGGCAAAAAAATTTTAAAACTAAAATTGAACGTTATATAGACTAAGCACCACTAAAAGGAGCCTGATGATCGACCTTGCAGCCAGAGATTATGAATTATAAAGATTGGAAACCTCGTCTGTCGTTCGGGTTTGCCTACAAGCTAAACAATATGGCTGCCCGTGGTGAAGTAAGTAAGTTGCATTAGTATGCATGTTTTAACTCATACTAGTGCAACTTACTGACTTCCACCACGATTTTTTGAAAACTTGATGAGTTTCAATGGGCACGTTCAAAAACTAATAAAAACACCTAAATTCATTTGGTTTTAAAGTTGCATGGAGGATTTTGAACAATTATATTTGAAGGGTAGTAAAATAATAATCAAAAATGCAAATTGACAATAAATCAATACATAATTAACGCAGTAAATAAATTTAATCAGTTAGTGAGAGAACAGAATATTGCAAAAAGTCTTCTTTCCATTTCCTGTTGAAAGTGATGCTTTAGGAGTGTTCTTTGCTTTTCTATTTCATTTAGAAATGCTGAACACTGATTTAACAAAAATGTACATAAATATAAAGCCTTTCATCGGATAACTATAATCAAAGTGATTTTAGCCATGAAACATACAATATTTTTGTATATTATTACTATTTCCTTCTCTTACACCGTTTGCATCATCTGATCCGATCTGTTCTAACATTTGTTTCTCTTATTAAATTGTATGTTTATTCTGTATCTACCACTCTTTCTTTGACATTTCGCCTAACCTCATCTACTACTTTTTAACTCTGTTTACCCTTACCCCTTTCAACGCACCGATGGCACTATAGTTTTCCACCAGAATTTATACCCGGTTGACACCGGATGAATTCAATATTCTTATGGAATATTTCCGCGCTGTAACCTAATTATTCACTAATCTGTCAACGTCGACACATGACTCCATAACACACCAAATGAGAGTAGCGTGGTTTGGGCTTTAACTGTTGTATATGAAGGGTTTATAATACAAATTCTATATACTACTGAAATATATCAGAGAAATAAAAGAGTTAGCACTATTTGTAGCATAAAAAGCGTTTCTAGCATTTTTAAAATAAACTCAATATATTCAAATTCAGCTCATCACAATCTTCGCCATAACTTATAATGTATATTTAGTAAGATCTGTGTCGTTATAGAATCATCTGTATTACGATGCTTTGCATAATATTTTTGTCACTTTCGATAATAACTAATTATTTCTGTTTGATGAAATTACCCTAAGGAAGCTGCAAGTGTCGATTTTTTTTTAAAAAATATTAACTTAAAGCTCACTCGTGAATGGCCAGCTATAGATTTATGAACAATATGGGTGCACCCTAAATTATTCTGTTTGCACCATATAATCTGTATTTCCCGAACACATCCCGATATCCCACCTAACGTCCGCCATTTTCGTAGTGAAAAGCTGATGAGTTGAATTTTCTTTAAAGATGGCCGCGTTTTTTACACATAAAAAATGGTCGAACTGTCAAAACAGAACAAACCCACCCTGTTTAATTGTTGTTGCAATTCACATCTATTCATCGACACAAAACGAAATTACAAAAACAACAATGTAAACAAATGTGTTTTGGAGGGTGAAACGTACGAAGGTTTCCAATCTTTATAATTCATAATCTCTGCTTGCAGCCTTGAAATATAGCTATAACTTCAGCCTTCAATAACTTGGTGGTAGTTCACTCAAGTGGTTGATATTTCATTTAAAACCGAAAGCGAAAGCGAAAGCTTTGCAGCCTAACTCCGGGTGTATTATCACACAAAAACCAACTTTCAAAACTACATTTTATACTTAAACCTTTTACGAAAAATAATTATCTATTTATTTGAAGTCTGGCAATATGTATATATTGTCCCACTGTTCACCACCATTTGGCCGGGTTGCCATCACACAATCCAATAATATGTCATAAAAATTCCATCTTCGATGACATTAAAGTGACACTTGTGGGCAGTTTAAATGTGTGAAGGGGATCGAACGATTGGTTTTATTTTTATTAATGCCCTGACGATGCATGGTCAGCTTAATGGAAGAGCTGTTTTCTATTTTTTTTATTTAAATTGATATGTAGACAAAATTTATTGTAGGTATATAATATTTGAATCCAAATGGTTGATTTTGTTCTAACTTTTGGATATAACTCGTAAATTTTAGATTTAAGTGGTGCCTATACGTAAGGGCTTTTTAAGACTTTTTTATTGAATTTATAAACTGCAACATTGTAGTAGAGGGATTAAATTCGCTGTTGCAATAAGTCTTAAAAACAAAAACAATATTTATGGATTATTTTAATACAAAGTAACGTAAGAAGGAAATAGTAGAAAGATATAAAAGGAGTTACAAAAAGGTTCTGGAAATGACTTAGAAAAGTTTTAAATTAAAACAAAAAAAACTTCTGCCAACCATATAGCAAATATTCAGTAGTTGCACAACACACATATTATAGCGTTTATCTACTCTTGGTAATTAAAGCGTACCACGCTGTGTTGGATTAGGCAATTACTCGCCGCCAAATTTGAGACAAGAACGTTTTGTTCCAATGCTCAAAACACAAGTCTGTCTTTATTGATTTTGAATATTTGCATAACTGCTATAATTGTTTTCTATCTTACTTTTACATATATTCAAATTCAAATTCAAAATTATTCTATTATTCTATTTTCCTATTGGCTATACAATATCTAAATTATAGGATCTTTTTACTATTGAGTGAATGAATGCAATTGAGTGGAATGCTGATGTAATGCCATGACAAACATACTCGATTGCACTTTAAATTTTTGTTACTCATTTGTAAAATGTTTTTTTTTTTTGTATTCTTTTCCTTATTTTACATTTTCCACCACCCACATGAAAAGCAACAAATTTTGACTCCAAAAATATCCCTTTAACTCTTCACAATATAAGTATGTGTGTATGTACTTCAATTGCTAAATATATCTCTAAAGGAATACCCAAAATATAGAAAATCAAAACGAAAATGTCAACAAATCCTAAACACACCTCCTTTACTGACTCCGAGCACCTGCATTTCATCTAAAATCATGCTGTCTCTCGGTCCTGTCTTCAAATATTATCATCTGACAAATGTGCGCAAAGGATTAAAATTATTTTCAAGTGTTCTAGCCAACACTCATGATGACAATTTTCCATGTAAGTCCTTCAGAAAATATTTAACACACACTGACGTGTGGGTATGCCTATCCTATATCGTCCCTTCTGTCACCGTGATATTTACTTAAGATCTCAAGGCACCAAGAATACTTGTATTAAAAAAAAAAGTGAAACCGAAGCAACCCACTCAACTCACCTATGCAAATAAATTGACGTCTGTCACAAGTGAGATGACCGACCAAAGACCGACGACAGCGACGCGACACGACGCAATGTTGAAAATAAGAACGAACGACACAATGACAAAGGGCCTAGTTGAAGTGACATCGTCACTGAGTACCTGAAGACCGCACAGGTAACAAAAAAAGATTACTCATTGCCGTGACGCATGTGTACCTAACCTATACAGTGTACGATGCCCGAAGACCACTTGTCGCGCTATATTTACCTCTTCAATGAGTTGAAGATGAGGCATGATCGTCGTCCCATTGTTCGAAGTGATGAGTGGGATCTCTTGGGAGCTCTCAATGTGTCTGTGTGTGGCTTGATGATGTCTCCAGAGTGCACTTGATGTTTCTTTCTTAATTTTTTTTTTAGATTTTTGTCACATCACCTTACTATTTGGGAGGTCTCTTGATTCCTGGGAATAGCATTTCTACCACATATTATATATCTCATCTCTCCTATATAATTCAACTTATTTAATAATTTTTTTTTTTATTTTCTTGCAGGTTATTCACTTGAACCGCACTTTAAGGAAACGATGACATCCATGCTGGCCAAAAATTCTATTGAATGTCTTAATGAGCGTTAATCAGGATTACATCAGCAGCGGAAATAGAGGAAGTAGCAGCGAAAGCAGCATTACCAACGACTATCCTCGCAATCCGGAGCAGCTGGCTGCCAGACAAATGGTTATGTCACCCAGCCGCAGGCCATCGCCACCTAGAGCAGCAACACACCCAATGAACATGCATTTGAGTTCGTTGGCTCATGCACAGATGCAGTTTCAATCGCATTTGCATCAAAAATTGGCCGCAGGCCTACCACCGAATCATTTGAACAATTACTTCCGAAATCCACCGCCTCCGCCGCCACCACCATCGTCGAATCAGTCGGGAAATTCAAGCTCTCAAGGCGGCTGCGGTAATCCCGGCTCAAATCCCCTAAGTCATCTGCAAAACATGCAGCCCTTCGATTTTCGAAAAATCAATACGGCTGCTCTTGGTGCCTTTCCGCCGTCAATGATGCATGCAGGATCTAGAATGAGTCCAGAGATGGCAGCACAACAGCAGCATCAGCACCACCTGCAACAACAGGCAATGGCTCAAGCTCGCCGACGAATGTCTGAGGAGAAGAATGCCTCAAATCAGTCGTTGTTCAATGCAATGGCAATGTCCGGACATCATCTACCGTTTCATCTGCCACCCCCGCCGCCACCACAGTCATCTTCGGCGGGAGGTGGACTCACCAACAATCAGGTCGCGGCGATTGCAGCAGCTGCTGCGGCCTCGGGAAATCCAATGCCACACAGCCTGCTGGCCTCGCACTTTCCATCAATGAATTTACAACGGAACAAGTCGCCTGAGAGTAAAAAGGAAAAACTCGGTCCCACGGGGCAGAATGCTCTCAACTTGAGCAATAGTCGAATAGAAGCAAAATCACCCCAGAACAATCACCACCATCCTCCCCATAACTCAAGTTCCCAACAACACCAGCAGCACCAACAACAACTGCAGCATCAGCAGAACCAGCAGCGTATGTCTCGATTGAGTGCGTCTTCGATGCCTTCCCACCAAAGCCGGAAGGCTCACTCCCCCGGCGGCGGCAAACGCCAATGGGGATCTCTACCGGCAAATCTAGGAACACAATTTATCAATCCAGTGACGGGAAAGAAACGTGTCCAATGCAACGTTTGCCTAAAGACATTCTGCGACAAAGGTGCTCTGAAGATCCATTTCTCAGCGGTGCACCTGCGTGAGATGCACAAGTGTACGGTTGATGGTTGCAGTATGATGTTCAGCTCAAGACGATCCCGCAATCGGCATAGCGCCAATCCGAATCCAAAGCTTCATTCGCCACATCTGAGACGAAAAATATCCCCCCATGACGGGCGAAGCGCTCAACCGCATCCCCTCCTGCTTCAGCCACCAAACGGTCTTATGGCCGGAGCCCTAAATCCACTCAATCCATTTGGAAGCTTTCCACTTCTCACTCCCCCACCAGATATGCGTCATCACCAAATGCCCGGCATGGACCTCAAACACAGTCAAGACTTCCTTCACCGATCATACATGGACAACGCCATGCTGGGACGGTATGACGGTCGAGGTCATCCCGATGGGCTCAAACAGCACTCGCATCATATGGACACCCATCCGGAAGATCTTGATGACGAGGATGATGATGATGACGATCATGATGACGATCACATACTGGATGACGACGATGATGATGACGGAGAAGGTGGAATCGTGGTCGTGGGCGAGGAGTCTGATAATATTCTCGATAAGACCGTTTCTGATGACTACGCGACTGAGGGTGAGGATCAGCCAACCGACTTCAGTCTTACCAAAGATTCAAAGTCATCCGATGTGGATTACGATGTGGACAATCACAGCAACACCGATGACTCGCTCAGCATAGCTGACTCGTCATATGGTGGTGGCAAGGAGGAATACGACAGTTCGATGGCTGCAACTGTTGGAATGAGCGGTGGCGCCGAGAGTGTCGACAGAGGAGAAGCAGGGGCTAATGCAGGTGGAGCTGGAAGTAAGCGAAAGCGAAAAAGTCAAAACCCAGTGCGTTGCACCCTGCAGTCCTTGGACAATTCATGTGATAATTCGTTGGAGGAGTTTGATGTGGCTGATCTCTCTTTAAAACCTCAACAAGTCCCCCTTTCTGCCGATGAAGGAACGCTAGAAAATCCAACCCTCGATTTGTCGAAAAGACCGCGCAAGTCAGAGAGTCCAATGTCAGCAACGAACTCGGAAACATCGAAAGTTTTACCATCACCACCTCTCACCCCATCAACGTCTGTCAATGGCAACGAAAGTGGCAATCAATCGCGGCTCAAGTTGGAAGATGGCGAAACACGTGAAGCTCAGAACCTCACACTGGATCTCTCAGCGAAGAAAAAACCAGCCGACGAAATGATCAAACAAGAACCCCAAGAGGCTGAAGAAACTGAAATTGAAACAGTAGCAGAATTTTCTGAAGCTCCGGCGGCGGTAAAGCAAGAACCCATCGATGAGCAAGTCTTCATCAATAACAATAACAACAACAACGAAAACAAGAACGAACAACCCCTGCCAACACCACCACCCGGACTCTACCCCGGTCCGGAAAGTGAACATCAGGAACCACCGAACTACGATGACTTTATCGAAGAGGAAGATGTCCCCATCGACAAGGACAATCCCCTGCGGTGCACAGCGTGTGGTCGAGTCTTCCAGAACCACTTCAGTCTTCAGACGCATTATCAGAACATCCATCTTAAGCTCCTGCACAAGTGCAACATTGATGGCTGCAATGCTGCTTTTCCATCGAAGCGAAGTCGAGACCGACATAGCTCGAATTCGAATCTTCATCGGAAGCTTCTGTCGACGGGAAACTCAGACGACAATGGGGACGAAGCCACATGCAATAATAACAAGCCTTTTGGTGGTCTTCCTCCGACTATTCAAGCCGAATTCTTAGCTCGTCTATACGCCGGATCTCACGGCATGCCTGCTATGAACTTTGCCGATGCCCTCAAGGGCCACTTTCCTCCGAGCAATGCACCTGGTTTCCCACCCGAAAGCTGGATGGCTAACGATCCTCGACTGTTCCACAACCCTCTGGCACTGTTCCACGGTCTGCCAGGCCTTCCAGGCTTCCCACCTCTCTCGGCGCATCTCCTATCAGCTTCCCCCTTTAATGGCCTTAATTTATTTAGCCGGCGACCATCTTCCGATTCGCACTCTCCACACTCTATAACCTCTCCGCCGGCCGCTTCGCCAGCCAGTGTTACCAGTCACCCTCCCCTTAGGCATCCCCCTGCTGGGCCCTACTCCTTGCCCCTCGAAGAAGATCGCACCTCGCTGTCACCCGGAAGTCGGGACACCCTCGCATCGAACACCCATCACCCGACTCCACCCGATCGCGTATCATGACCGTACCCCGAGTTTCTATCGTAGTGTTCCTGGACCTGGTGATCTCGACCGGACTCGGACCCTGAAATTTTAATCAATATGGTGCAATAAAGTAAAATCCAACCAGAGGCCGTTTCACAGAATGCTCATCATATCAAACCGCAACGTATCGTAGCTTCTTCCCGTAGAACCCAACCTCAATCTCCTTCTTGTATTATAAAACCTCTTAGCTTAGAAAAGAATTCGCTGTATAGAAAAAAATAAAACAAAATAATAAAAAAAAAAAAAAAATACTCGTCAGTGTAGTAACCGTTATTTTGTATCCTTAAAATTTGTTTATATTAAATTAAGTACATATTCTTTATTTTTTTGTATTTCCAAAAATACAAAACGATATCTTCAACCTTAAAAGTATTAAAAAAAAAAAAAAAAAAAAAAATAATTAACAAAAAATATTGAGCATGCAAATGCATTTCCTGTCATTATGACCCTAATCACATTATAGATCTAATTATTTTTCACTCTTCGGTTAGAATATTTTTATTTGTAAGAAATGTTTTATTTGGACCTCATTATATAGTAAAATAAAAATAAAAAGAATTTATATATATATATATACAATTTAAAGAGAAAATATGTATGAGAGATATTTTGACGTTTTACGTTTTTATGTACGAAAATTAGTTCTTAATTATATATTTTTATTTTTTTTTCAATTAAAGCATTCACACTTTTAATGCATATTAAAATCTATATTGAAATCCTAGTTAAAATATTTTATGAATTAAATTAAATGTATAAGAAAACAAAAAGTAACTTATAAAAATAAAAATAAAACTAAAAACTAAAAACAAAAAATTAATATTATTATTGAAAAATAAGTGAATAAATAAAAATGATTTCAACGAAAAATAAATAAAAGACGATTTTTTTTTGGATAAAATTACATGGAACTAGAAGGAACAACACAACAACAAGAACCGAAGAAAGAGAAGAGGCCTTGATATTTGATTGACCTGCATTTAATGTTTGAGTCTTGCAGACGGGTTCTAGTCTCTTGTACAAAAATTATTTCTTCAATATTAAAACAATCTATTTAGAAAAACCAAACTTTTTCCGTTTTCGAGAAAATTTTGCGAAAACCAATAGCGTTGTAAAGGGTTTTCCAATAAGAGGTGTTATTTTGATATTTAAAGAAAAATGGCATTTTTTGAGATAAATGATCGGATGTTTATTTCATTATAAAGAGGAAGGTATGCCGTTAATAATGGAACACAACACCAGCCAAATGACTGCCACGACCACGCTTACAGGACCATATCCTTTTCATGAAATTTTCCATAACCAAATCGCAAAGTGGCTGCCCTATGTCCTCGATAGCCTCACGAATTCCATCTTTGAGGTCTTGCATCGACGCTGGGCTGTTGGCGTAGACCTTATCTTTCACGTGGCCCCAAAGGAAGAAGTCGCAAGGTGTTAAATCACAAGATCTCGGTGGCCAATTGTGATCACCTCTTCGAGAGATAACACGGTCCGGAAACTTTTCCCGTAAAAGATCGATGGTTTCATTGCTTGTGTGGCACGTAGCGCCGTCTTGTTGAAAGTAAACGTTGTCCAGATCAATACCATCCAATTCCGGCCATAAAAAATCATTAATCATCTCTCGATAGCGCAATCCATTGACCGTAACTGTTGCTGCAGCCTCATTTACGAAAAAGTAAGGTCCAATGACCCCGCCGGACCATAAACCGCACCAAACAGTCACGCGTTGAGGATGGAGAGGCTTTTCAACAATAACTCTTGGGTTTTCCGAGCCCCAGATGCGACAGTTTTGCTTTTTGACGTAGCCTCCGAGGTGGAAATGGGGCTCATCAGTCAAGATGATTTTTCGATGAAATTCCGGATCATTTTCATGCAATTTCAAGGACCCAATCAGCAAAGACACGACGTTGTTGATGATCAGCCGGCTTGAGTTCTTGTGTTAACTGAACTTTATAAGCCTTAAGACCCAAGTCTTTATGCAAAATACGGTGTAATGACGTTTGTGGAATGCCTATAATTCCAAAGAACGACGAGGAATGGACAAACCTGGGTTTTCTTCAACACTTTGGGCTACAACAGCAATATTCTCAGTTGTTCTTGAGCGACGTGCACGGGTTTTATTCTTCACATCACTAACTTGTCCCAACAGCTGGAATTTGTCCACCAACTTCTGTATTGTGGTCCGACAAGGTGCTTCACGACGACCCAAAAATGTTTTAGTTTTACGAACCGTCTCTGGCAAATTTTCACCATTTTTATAGTGAATTTTAATAATTTCAATGCGTTGTTGAAGCGTGTATCGTTGCATTTTTATTAATGGCGTAGTTTCTACTTGTCAAATGTCAAAAAATGACAGCTTCAAAAGTGACAGCTACCGAAATAGCGGCCTATTCAAAATAACACCTCTTATTGGAAAACCCTTTATATTGGTAGCCTCCCCGTTCTATAGATAGAACCAAAACAAAATTGGGAAGCTTAAAACGAAATTTATATTTGTTAGTCCCACTGAAGTTGAAGACAGATTCAGAAATAAGTAGATGTATAATGTATATCATGAGGGATATAAAAGTGTTCAAGATGGGGAAGAAACTTACCACGCCTCATTTCCGGAAAGTCCTAAGGGGAATTGCTCATTTTTGGCCCAGAGTGTAAACGAACGAGTTTGGTATCAAATGAAAGGTGACATGAAGCCCGATACATGAGTAAAATATTTTCTAAATTGTTCATGGGAAAGTCGAGATATTCGGGCTTGAAGTTGCAGATTGCAAAATAAAAATTTCATATTTTATTCCAAATAATTTTCCATAATTGACGTAGAAAAATGATATTAGAGTT
Source organism: Leucozona laternaria (assembly GCA_932273885.2). Taxonomy (NCBI): domain Eukaryota; kingdom Metazoa; phylum Arthropoda; class Insecta; order Diptera; family Syrphidae; genus Leucozona; species Leucozona laternaria. The sequence continues at coordinate 61,413,681 of OW026367.1, read as the reverse complement.
CGATGAATTTTCGACTCAGAAAAAGTTTTCTTTACGGAAAAGTGAAGGGAATGCCAAAGTATGGTGACAAAACTCAAGTTAGAGGGAAATTCGACTCAGAAGAAGTTCGACTTAGAGGGAGTCGACTGTATTTAACTAGTTTAAGCAAATAATGCCATTCGGTTTACGTCGCGTCATCGCCGTCGGTTTAAATTTTACAAAATATGTGATTGTGATTCCATCGCATAAGTAGATATGTAAAAACTAAAAAAAAAATATGCACGAACGGGTCGCACGAACTTGCTCTTATGCGCGATCACATTGTGGTTCTATAGTCTGAAATAAATTAGCTATAGGAGTATATATTTTATCCATTTGCCAAATCTTAGTTTAGTTTCAGGTGGTATTATGTGAGTATACAAAAATTAACAATATAGCCCAGTGTTGCACATATGCAATATGCTTAAAAGGAAATTATACTATTTAAACTGGTAAATTGTTTTAAATCAACAAAATTAGAAAGAAATTGATTAAAATACCTTGAATCTGTTTCAACCCATCGCTATATACACCATCTGATTTCTTATATAAATCTTAATTTATGAGAAAAAAATTTTGAAAATCGTAGGAGCGGTTTTAAAAATATTTAATTTTTTATATATAAATTTTCAAAAAACAATTTTGATTTTTTTTTAAAAAATCCAAAAATCATTTTTTAGATAATTTTGATACGCACTTTTATTTATATTTGTTACAAGCTTCTGTATAAAAAATCTAATTTTATTCGGTTGATCAGATGTTGAGATAGTCGAAAATCAAAGAAACCGTTCTATGAGAGGTACTGTTAATAAAGGTAAAATATAAACTTTAAAAATTTTAAATGGTAGATCGCACTAATTTTACCACACAAAAAAACTTTTATGAAAATCGTATGAGTCGTTTTTGAGAAACAAAATATTTTTCTTGACGGTTTTTTAACATTTGTATGGGAGGTACCGTTATTTTTGGGTATTAGAATAATTTTTTTCAAAAATCTTCTAGATAAAGTAAAAAAACTGCTATTAACCAAGTTTAATAAAAATCGACAGAGTCCTTTTTGAAATATTGAGTTTTAATATTTTTTTTTTAAAAATCTAAAAAATATTTTTTTTGAAAATTTTAGTACACAATATTATTTAGAATGTGTCAATAATTCTTCATAAAAAAATTGATCAGAATCAGTTTAACCGTTTTCGAGAAAAGCGAAAATCAAAAAAATGGTTCTTTGGGAGGTACCATTAATAACCATTTTTCGGAACCATTTTTTTATTAAACGGCAACTTCAAACTATTTAAATTTATTGAGTTCTTATTTTCTCTTATTGAGAAAAATAAGTTTTTCCTTTTTGGCCAAGAAATTTTGTATGACAGCTACTGTTAATTTTGGTCCTAAAAAAAAAGAGAGAAAAAAACGGGTGGGGGGAATGTCAAAAAAAACGCTAGGTACCAAGTTTAAAGAAAATCGACCCATCTGTTTAGGCTGTAGCCGAACCGACAGACAGACAAACAGACGGACGTTTTTGCGAGACACACTTTTTTTGACTTCTCTATCATCGTAATGTAAAGTTTGATCAAAATCTCGAGTTCCATTTTTTGTACGAATCCATAACTTCCCATATGTACCTATATCGCAAGTAAAAATGGTTTTCTTGGCAAAAGTAATTCTTGTTATTGTAAATTTTCTCAAATACTATAGAAGTCTTTAAAGCAGTCAGACTTAAAATTTAAGAGCACTATAAGGCTCGTTTGCTGAAAAGATGAAAAGAAACTTAAATATTTAAGTTTAACTAAAGAGCTTTTGCGACAGTTTACGCTGCGGAATAAGTAAAACATAAAGCGCTTAAGTAAAACATATAAATATTTAAGTTTCGTATCATCAAATGGGCTTTAATATTGAGAACAAAAAAATGCTTACCTAATTATGTGAAATTTTCAGGAAAATCAGCTTGAAAAGAATATATGGCTTGGTTGGGGTGTGTGTACGCTCCCACTGTTACGGGTAACCATATAGACTTATGTTGCTTGCAATTTAACATTTTCCGTTTGCAAATCGTCCACAATGACTTTTGGTATTACTTTTCCGTTAAAGTAATTCGTCAACTCTATACAGAGTATTTAGATTTTACAATATGGTGCTCTGGGACAGGCGGGGATCCAGGATTTCTGTTATACTCTGTCCAACAAAAATATAGGCAGTACACGTCTTATGGGAAAGCTTTTTCAAAATCAGTAGCCTGCCATATTTTTGCACCATATTAAATTGAAATAACTCCTCCACAAAAAGTTTTTGCCCGCTTGTGAATTTCCAATAGCATGTGACACAGACCCAACGTGCTATTCAAGGCACATCTGAGTGTCAGTGTGCACTGAATTGCTGTGGCCAATGGCGATTGGCTGCTGCTTGATGTACATTCAGAGTTACCCGTCTCCATTTGGTAATTCGTTCAGCTTTTTTTCCTTGAGTTTCTGTTATGGTGCTTTTGATTTTCGAGCTTTAAGAAAAAGCTTTTAATGATGAGTGTTATTGTGGACACTATGACAACCCTGTGAAAGCTTTAATGAAGGACAGATTTATGCAATCCACTGTAGCCATATTAGAGGCACACGTCCTATCTTGCCTACACTGCCAATTTTTGTTGGACAGAGTATAGGAGGGCAGCCTGTACTGACTAAATTTTATAAAATACCTGCATGTTATTCCTCGAGAGGATGGATAAAAGTATCGGCCAAGTTTGGTTTCCCAGAAACTACCTACATATCTAACTCCAAATTTTTGAAGGTTACTTTTCAAGGGTGTGTACAGTGGACAGTAGTGAACGGTTGCTCATTTCTTTTAGTGAAGATGGAATGACGAGAACACGGAATCAGCCAATCGGGGAAATTCTAATTTTGCCACGGTTTGAGTGCCTTAGATATTCGAAAGAGTAGCCATCTTGATTTTAACGAATATTTTGATTTTCACACGTAACTTGCGTATTTTTGATTCTTGAAAAAAGGTTGTTGCCACAAGCTTCTAGAAAATTCAATTTCCTACAAAATATTTCAAGAAACTTTTTTCGAAATTCACTTTCATTAAAAAGTTACAGTTCATTTTCGTAGAAAAAAAGTATAGGGGCTGGTTTTCTTTTTTATCACATAAAAAAAGTCGTTATAAAAGTTGTAGATCCTATAGTATATATTATTTGCTTTTACAGATTTTAAAAACGAACTAGAGCGAGAACTCTGCAGTTCATTTATGTTGGAGAAATCCAAACAGGATGGGCTTCCTATATTTCGAAATGTCGAAACGGTATCACCACACGAGCTGAGTTACTCATTGTGGTTAAAACCTCGGTCGTCTTTGAAGCTGCTAAAAATTTTCATTTTTAGAATCAAAAATACTCGAGTTATACTTGCGAAAATCAAAATAACCGTTAAAAAAGGAGGTGGTAGCCAAAAGACACCATGTGTAATTGCGAAAATCGAATTTTCGGCTCATCTAACGTTAAGATCTATTGTGTCCGAGAGGATCATAGAGTGGTGGCAAAAGGATATTTCAAAGAGAAATGCTTATAACGGGTGTTTTTTTTTTAGAGGTACCTATACGTACCTATAGAACCTATAGAAAGTTGGCAACACTACTTTAACTGGCGGCCATTTTGTCAGCTTTCAAATGATTTATTTTTAGTTTGGTTTGGCATTCCATCGTGAATCGATGACGACCACCGGGCACGGCCAGCGCGGCGGGATACATTCGGTGAATGGACTTGAAACGAGATTGCTGTTGATTCCGATTTTCACAAGAAAGTTTTATTCAGCGATTAAGCTCATTTTTGGTTGAATGGCTACGTCAATTACCAAAACTGCCATATTTGAAGTGCTGATAATAGTTGCAAGTGTATGTTGAGACACCGCTACATCGACAAAAACTGACCGGTTGGTGTGCTTTATGGTTTGGTGGAATAATTGGTCCGTACTTCTTTAAAAACGACGCTTGCCAGAACGTTACAGTCAATGGTGACCGCTATAGAGCCATGATTACTGAGTTTTTCGTTCATCAATTGAACAACCATAATGTGCAGGAGCTGTGGTTTCAACAAGACGGCGCAACATGTCACACAGCTCGTGCCACAATTGAGTTATTGAAGGAATTGTTTGGTAACCGCATATAGATTTACGTTGCGGACCCGTTAATTGGCTGCCAAGTTCGTGCGATTTAACACCGCTTGACTATTTTCTGTAGTGATATGTGAATTCGCCGATAAGCCCGAAGCAATTGACCACTTGGAGGACAAAATTGGCCGCGTTATTGCCGATATACGGCCACAAATGTTGGAAAAAGTCATCGAAAATTGGACCACCAGATTAGACTACGTCCCAGCCAGCTCAAAAAGGAACAAGAAAATTCCCCCGTTTGCGGCTCATTTATGTAAGTATTAAAAAATGGTTCCACAAAACAAACAAATTTATTTTTTTTTAAACAAACCTACATCCCGAGGCGACAACGCGTTTCCTTAGTTTGTTTTTGTTTTCATCCATCGATCTTTATGCGCTAACCTTTCAATAAATAACCTTTTTAGCATTGTTTTTGTTCTATACCTAACCTCACTTCTTTTCGTAAAGCAGTTTATGTTACAAAAAACAAACCTATTAGATTTGTATGTCAAAATCTCAGTCGACGTGGACGTCTTGAAAAGTCTCAATATGCATCGCACGAAGGTTGCTCTACATTTCAAAATATTTATTTTTTATTGCCAAAGTAACCACGATTCCACCACCCATCTGCTCCAAATCTTCCATGGCACCTAATCCGGATCAACACTGCGCGCCGGCCATCATCAACCAGAGTCACTATCATCACAAAAAATATACATGCAATGTGTACCAACATGAACATAAAACTCAAATAAGCAAATAATACTGGAAATAAAAAAAAAAAGAATGACATAATCTTTGCCATCATCATCATTGCCATTATTGAAGTCTGCATCTGACCCATTGTAATATCAGATCAGCTATGGGTAGGTATATCTCGATAAAACGTAAATTTTGAAATCCTATCCTCGGGCTGTTAGATAAAGTTTCCAATCTTCAGGTACGCTCTCCATTACAAATCAGATTTAAGCCAAACTCCAAAGCTGAGGAGTTTCTCAATCGAACTTCATTCATACAGGTGTGGCTGCTGGCCGCCAGAGTGCGGTGATGCTGAGTTGTTTTGAATTAAGTATCTGCATCTGTGATTGTTGTAGAGAAAACTTTATAAAAGACTCCAACACAGCCCAGGGCTTAAACCGAAGACGTATATCAATCTATAATCTTTCTTGCATCTAAGTTTGAAATATCAACTTAAAGTTATGAAGACACAAACAGCGACTTATTCAGACCAGATTGATGACGTTTTCCAATTAGCAAATAACTGCAGATACTCAACAAAAAACAAGTATTCTCTGCCGAGGCGAAGCCATTTTTATATTCATTTGCACCTGTGTTTGGTGTAGGTGGAGCTTTTGCCGTTAACTGGAAATAAATGCACCCGTGTGCCACGCCTCGAAGGACATTGAACCCTCGTAAAAAGGACATTATTTTAGAAGGTATTGGTATGGTCCCGATTTGCACAGCATTGAAATGCGGATACTCACCAGCCCCCCTCTCACCCCATGCGATCAAATTGTGTGACTTTTTCAACTGTGTCCCTGTGCTGAATGAGGGTGTGTGGGCGCATATAGAATTTTCATCTACCTATTCAGTTACTAACACAAAGGAAACCAAGCCTTATGACATTTGAATAGTAAGAGAGCCAGAGCGCAGTAGCATTATATCTATGGTTGGGTGGTTTTGTTGCATAAAATGCAGCCTGAAGCACCTGCATCAGCGCCAAGAGTGTATCTGTAAAGTTACACAAAAAGGAGTTGCGAATCCTTTGAAGCTGAATGTGAGATTGGATGCTGCGATGGTGAAAAAAGTCAAAAGTCTTTTCAAAAGGATTTCTCTCAAGTGCACGTCGAGATGTTGAAAGGAATAGTTGGAGTTTTGAGGGAGATTACCATTAAAGCATACATATACAACTATACCACCGTATCTGTATATGCACGAGAATTATGTCCTTTCTGTAAATGCAATTACCTTAATGGGTACACAGCTCTGCAGTAGGTACACCTATCTTTGTTATTACAAGAGATATAAGCAACTTTTATGAAGTTAAATTACATATTTATGTATAAGTATATACCAACTTATTCCTAAGTACCTACATATGTTAAACTATATGCTTTAATAAAATATGACATTACGAAGATGCAAAAAACGAGAGAAGTGGAATTCAGTTTGGTTATTTTTCTGTCTGTACGGATTTATCCTAAACGGCCTTACACTTAGCATCTAGCTATTTTTTGGACATATTCCATTAGATTATTTGGTGTTGTAAAATTTCCTACGATAAAAATAACGTTATAATCCTGCCCTAATGCCATGTGACCGTCCAGTGCGCCTGTTATCACTGATCTTTAAAGCTGATTTATATAAAAAAAAAACTACATTCCTTAGAGAAAATGGGTATCGATTGGAAAAATTTCTTAAACAAAAGTAAGAAAAAGAATGACGTCAATTTTATGTCGTAATTTTCTCCTGAGTTTTAACGAAAATCATGGATTGAAATTAGTAGATTTTAACAGCTTTTCGTAGACAAAATTTTGTGTTGTTTCGCAATTTCAACTTAAATTGATTTTTTGACAAATCTTATTACTTTAAAAGTGGCTATTCTTGTGTAAAAATGGATCGTGGTGTGTTCGGATGCCTTAAACTTGAAAACGACTGGACCAAATTGGATAATAACTTCTCCGGGCTTATTCGTAATTGCTACGCGAAGGTTTATGAATAAATAATAGTCGTAATATTTTCAATGGGTGGCGCTGTTTTCGTTTTTCAGTTCAATTCAATGAGCGGCCAACAGGTGGCACTGTAGGCGGTTAGAAAATGGCTTTTGGGATATTCTTTTTCAACTTTTGTTTGTAGGGTGAAATGGGGTAAAAATAAAAAAATCGATTCAAGAAATTGTTTTGGTGTTTGAATGGTTGTTTTTTAGTGGATGGCTTTAGGGATTTTTATATTTCATAAAATTGGCATTTATAGGGTGAAATGGGGTAAAAATAAAAAGTGGCATCTGATTTCAAAAATTCTTTCTGTGTTTGAAAGGTTATTTAAAATTTAAAATTGCTATTTATAGAGTGAAATGGATGTGGTTTTTGATTACAAAAATTCTTTCTGTGTTGGGGAAGTAATAAAGGTTGGACTTAGACTATACTTTTAAGAATTCCATAGTTATTTATAACGTGAAGTGGGTTAAAACCCAAAAAGTAGTTTAAATGTTTATTTATCTTCTTTTTTTTTTGGTAATTTTTAAGCGAAGCTTAGGTTTGTGTACCCGTATGCGAAGCCGGGCGGGCCAGCTAGTAATATATATAATTGATTTCTCCAAAACGGCTCCAACAATTTTTCACAGTTTGCTCTTATGGATGAGAAATAAATAAACAAATTGGATGTAGTCAAATCAACCCACTGCCACGCCCATTTTTGTATTTTATGGCTTATCGGAAATTGCTCTATTTCTTGGAGACGACTCAAATGATTTAAATGAAATTTACAGGGTTTGTTCTTTCTGCAAGAGAAAAATTAAAGGAATATTTTAAGGAAAATCACGCCCACTTTAATCGTATCTTGGTTTATCAGAAACGGCTCTAACGATTTGGATGAAATTTCAGTGAATACTAGAAATTCAATTTGTAGATATATTAAAACTTTTTTTTTGTAGAATCGCAATTGACAATCGTTTCTACACTGACGGATCGAAAACTGATGACGGCCTTGCTGGTGGTGTGTACTTAGACATCATCATCGTCGGCTCGACAACCGGGGTCCGGTCCTGGCCTCCTTCAACAAGTCTCTCCACCCATCCCGGTCTCGAGCCGCCGCCATCCAGTTGCGCACCCCAAGGCTCCGGGCGTCCTGGTCTACGCCATCTCTCCAGCGCAAGCATGGTCTACCACGCTGTCGTCTACCATAGAATGTACCACAAAGAACTTTCCGAGCAGGTTCCTCTTCGCTCATGCGAGCTAGGTGCCCTGCCCACCGGAGTCTACCGAGCTTAATTTTTGTCACGATATCTGCTTCAAGGTAGATTGCGTACAATTCATGATTGTACCGTCTCCGGAAACGTCCTTCCTCACATATGGGGCCAACAATTCTCCTTAAGACTTTTCTCTCGAACGCGGCTAAGAGGTCGGAGTGCCTTTTGCTAAGCACCCAAGTCTCGGATCCATATGTGAGTACTGGCAGGACCATGGTCCTGTACAGCAGCAGTTTTGAAGTTATGGTGAGATTTCTGGATTTGAAGAGCTTTGACAGACTATAGTAGGCTCTGTTGGATTTGAGAAGCCGCCCGCGTATTTCTTCTTCTATATTGTTATCGGCTGCTACTATTGACCCAAGGTATTTAAAGGATTGCACCACTTCAAATTCGTGCTCCGCTACCTGTACTTAGACAGGACGATTTTAAATCTCTTCTTTCGCCTACCCAATCACTGGCAGCGTGTTCCAGGTGCAACTTTTCGCGAAAAAGAAGTACCTACCGTCTTGGCTTAAAGAAAACGTGATATCTAACACAGATATTCGCATCTTCTCAGATAGCCAAGTCACCATAAAATCCTTGGACTTCTTCTCCTCATCCACCAACTCTAGAACAGCCTTCAACTGTCGATTAGGGCTGTGTCAATCAGGAACGATTCGAGTTTTTTGATCCGATCATCGAAAAGTATTGATAATTGAAATCACAAATTTTCGTTTCAATCGATCCCAATCTCAATCATTTCGATGATTCTCCATTTTCCATCCCAATCTCAATCATTTCGATGATTCTCGATTTTCAATCACAATCTCAATGGGCTCAATTTTGAACGAGCCTAACTTTTGGTTCAATCGCACACGGAATGAAGAGAGCTGGGAGAACATTTTGTGTACATGAAACGGTGTATTTGTATGCGTATTTTTTGTTTCAATTTTAAAATTTGAACTTCAAAAAATCCTTTGCTTTTACAAAGAAAAAAATAAGTGGTCATGACAACCGATTGTTTTTTTTCGCTTAGAAACAAACAACTTGTGTGTATTAATAGTTAAACTTTCTTATTCCACTTGAATTAAGGAAGAACATTTGGTGCGTTTCATTCCGAACTCTTCACCTCTCTCGCCAACAAACTTCGATTTCCCCAGGCTCAATTAAGCCAATGTGTGATGGCCCAGTCATTTCCATGAATCTCGACTTTCGATATCAATATCTTTTGATCTTTAACTTCGGAGATTGAATTTAATCGAAACCGAAATACAAAAATTGTCTTAGTTTGACAGGTGTCAAAATATGCCAACATTTTTGATACGGCGGATCGAAAAACGGAGTACGCCAATCGATTTACGAGGTGGGTATAACCCTAGTCTCACGGCCGACGTTCTGGGACCATTAGAACACTTAGTTTGACAAGTGTCAAAATGTACTAAAATTTGTATTACGGCGGATCGAAAAACTGAGTACGTCAATTTAGGAGGTGGAAATTACCTAAAGTCACGCCAGTCACCTTTAGAACACTTTTAATTTGACAGGTGTCCAAATTTCAATTCATTTGCGAGAATACGCGCTACGTAACTTTGTACATCGTAACGTAGCACAGAGGAAAGTCCACGTTTTTATTTCACTCTACCGCCGACATATAGATGTTTACACATCAAAAATCGAATCGGAACAGTATGAAATAATGAATTAAGTGGGATGAAAATGATCGAATGATCGATTGATAAAAATGATCGAATCATTTTGGTAATCGATTCTTAAACGATTGGATCATTTGAAATGAACGATTTACACAGCTCTACTGTCGATCATCTCCCATTATTGAGATGGCAGATAAGTTTAATTTTCGATCACCAATGCTGGAAATTGCAGGGCGGAAGAACTCACCAAAAGTAGAACAATACTACATATAATGCCAAATAAGGCAAACATAAGTAAGTATATTCCGCCGGTTGAGACCACTGACGTCACAGGTTGAAAATGGGTTGTTTTTTTGTTTATCAAATGCATTTGGAGCATCAGCATTTTTCTAAGCGGAGGCGGATCAAGACAGCATACTTAAAGGCGCTCAGAAAAAATGCTGATGCCCCAAATGCATTGGATAAACAAAAAACAACCCATTTTCAAGCGGTGGAATGCCTAGTGCATACGGCTTCTAAGACTGAGCAAATCTGATATACGTAACGTTCGATTCCTATGGTGGGCATGTAGAAAGTTTTTCATAATAAAATTGGATGAAGGCTCAGCACCACTAATAAAAAGTAGACTGATGGAAGGCGGCTTGGCACCCCTTGAAACATCTGTAGGTATCTCTAGCGGAATAAATAAATTAAAAATTAATTCGTAAACAATTGGTGGTAGCACCTTTAAATTGTTGTTGTTGTTCAAAAATTCGGAGACGGAATAAAGAATGGTCAAGTCTAATAAACTGACATTCTAGTTTTCTCCCGCTCTAGTCCCGGTTGAGTACGCCACCCCCCCTTATTTTGTTTAACTAAATTCTTTTAATTGCCTTTATTCTTAATCGTTCTTGCAGAGCGTTTTTCTGTGCTGCCAGAAAACGCCCGAATATTTTTAAAACGCTTTTATTAGGTTGACCTACAATATGATATTATGCGAAGTCATTAGGGGAGGGAATGTGGGGTCATATACCCCCATACATTATTATGGCAGCATGTTTATTTTAAGACTTAAAAATAAATTATAGTTTTAAAAAAACTAAAGCTCTAATAGAGAACTGAACTAAAAAGCAGTGATGCCACATGAAAACAAGAGAAGTACCAAACAGCATAAACAAAAAATTACTACATTTTCCCTACACCTACACAAAATGCATAAAATTAATAAAAATAACAAAATGAAGATATTTTTTTTTTTTTTATTTATCTCCTTTTTTGTATTTTATTTATAGTTTTATACATATATATGCGCAAATAAATAATAATAAAGTTAACAAATACTTAAAAGTCTCAACAAGAAATTGTAATTATGCATTTTTTTAAATGCATTTACTTAAAATTTAAATGCAAGTTAACAATTATTTGCATTGCAAATTTTATTCGGAAATTCTTTGCATTAAAAAAAATGCAACAAATTTTGTTTGCATTAAAAAAATTAAATTTAATTCGTTTGCATTAAAAAAAAGTCCAAGTTTGATTAGAAAATTGTTTGCATTAAAAAAATGCAAATTTTATTCGAAATTTGTTTGTATTAAAAAGATGTAAGTTTAAAAATTAAAAATTCCAAATTTAATTCAATAATTTTTCGGATTAGAAAAATACATGTTTTATTCAATCATGTCCTGCATTAAAAAAAAATTTATATTTTATTTGAAATTTTTTTAATGTGCAAATAATTTTTTTTTTTTGAAAGTTCAACTTAATTCATTTAATGTCCACTTTGAGAATCAATAATTTTTCACCACCCCCAAAGAAAGAGATAAAATATAAAATATTATTTTGCCATTTTTTCAATAAAATTGAACTTTCTTAACAAATTATCCATAGTCTTCCTAAACTACTTTTTCAACACAAAATATTCTCAGGACTGTTGCCACCTCCTTGTGGCCCACTAGCATCCAAAGAGATCATAGCTCACTTTGAGAATCAATTATTTTTCTGCGCCCCCAAAGATTTTGCCGCCCTAGGTCCGGGCCTCATGGGCCAAGGTTTTAATCCAGCACTGAGTACAATAAATAATGTATATTGTATACATATGTACTAGAAAAGTTCATCTGAAAGAAAGTTAGTATAGGTAGAGGTAGATTAACTTTAAAACAAGTACTTATTTTTCAGGATTTACTCCATTTTGATGCATAGGTATCATGAAAGCTTTTACTATATTTTTTATGCATACTATACTTATTTTGTCGGCCATCTTAAAAAAGGGTTTTCCAATAAGAGGTGTTATTTTGAATAGCCCGCTATTTCGGTAGCTGTCACTTTTAAAGCTGTCATTTTTTGACATTTGACAAGTAGAAACTACGCCGTTAATAAAAATGGAACGATATACGCTTCAACAACGCATTGAAATTATTAAAATTCACTATAAAAATGGTGAAAATTTGGCAGAGACGGTTCGTAAAACTAATTAAAACATTTTTGGGTCGTCGTGAAGCACCTTGTCGGACCGCAATACAGAAATTGTTGGACAAATTCGAGCTGTTGGGTGAAGTTAGTGATGTGAAGAATAAAACCCGTGCACGTCGCTCAAGAACAACTGAGAATATTGCTGTTGTATAGCCCAAAGTGTTGAAGAAAACCCAGGTTTGTCCATTCCTCGTCGTTCTTTGGAATTAGGCATTCCACAAAAGTCATTACACCGTATTTTGCATAAAGACTTGGGTCTTAAGGCTTATAAAGTTCAGTTAACACAAGAACTCAAGCCGGCTGATCATCAACAACGTCGTGTCTTTGCTGATTGGGTCCTTGAAATGCATGAAAATGATCCGGAATTTCATCGAAAAATCATCTTGACTGATGAGGCCCATTTCCACCTCGGAGGCTACGTCAACAAGCAAAACTGTCGCATCTGGGGCTCGGAAAACCCAAGAGTTATTGTTGGAAAGCCTCTCCATCCTCAACGCGTGACTGTTTGGTGCGCGGTTTATGGTCCGGCAGGAAAATGAGGCTGGAGCATCAAGAACAACTGAGAATATTGCTGTTGTATAGCCCAAAGTGTTGAAGAAAACCCAGGTTTGTCCATTCCTCGTCGTTCTTTGGAATTAGGCATTCCACAAAAGTCATTACACCGTATTTTGCATAAAGACTTGGGTCTTAAGGCTTATAAAGTTCAGTTAACACAAGAACTCAAGCCGGCTGATCATCAACAACGTCGTGTCTTTGCTGATTGGGTCCTTGAAATGCATGAAAATGATCCGGAATTTCATCGAAAAATCATCTTGACTGATGAGGCCCATTTCCACCTCGGAGGCTACGTCAACAAGCAAAACTGTCGCATCTGGGGCTCGGAAAACCCAAGAGTTATTGTTGGAAAGCCTCTCCATCCTCAACGCGTGACTGTTTGGTGCGCGGTTTATGGTCCGGCAGGAAAATGAGGCTGGAGCATCAAGAACAACTGAGAATATTGCTGTTGTATAGCCCAAAGTGTTGAAGAAAACCCAGGTTTGTCCATTCCTCGTCGTTCTTTGGAATTAGGCATTCCACAAAAGTCATTACACCGTATTTTGCATAAAGACTTGGGTCTTAAGGCTTATAAAGTTCAGTTAACACAAGAACTCAAGCCGGCTGATCATCAACAACGTCGTGTCTTTGCTGATTGGGTCCTTGAAATGCATGAAAATGATCCGGAATTTCATCGAAAAATCATCTTGACTGATGAGGCCCATTTCCACCTCGGAGGCTACGTCAACAAGCAAAACTGTCGCATCTGGGGCTCGGAAAACCCAAGAGTTATTGTTGGAAAGCCTCTCCATCCTCAACGCGTGACTGTTTGGTGCGCGGTTTATGGTCCGGCAGGAAAATGAGGCTGGAGCATCATCGAGAGATGATTAATGATTTTTTATGGCCGGAATTGGATGGTATTGATCTGGACAACGTTTACTTTCAACAAGACGGCGCTACGTGCCACACAAGCAATGAAACCATCGATCTTTTACGGGAAAAGTTTTCGGACCGTGTTATCTCTCGAAGAGGTGATCACAATTGGCCACCGAGATGTTGTGATTTAACACCTTGCGTCTTCTTCCTTTGGGGCCACGTGAAAGATAAGGTCTACGCCAATAGCCCAGCGTCGATTCAAGACCTCAAAGATGGAATTCGTGAGGCTATCGAGGACATAGGGCAGCCACTTTGCAATTTGATTATGGAAAATTTCATGAAAAGGATATGGTCCTGTAAGCGTGGTCGTGGCGGCCATTTGGCTGATGTTAGGTTCCATTATTAACGGCATACCTTCCTCTTTATAATGAAATAAACATCCGATCATTTATCTAAAAAAAATGCCATTTTTCTTTGAATATCAAAATAACACCTCTTATTGGAAAACCCTTTATATGTACTAGAAAAGTTCATCTGATAGAAAGTTAGTATAGGTAGAGGTAGATTAACTTTAAAACAAGTACTTATTTTTCAGGATTTACTCCATTTTGATGCATAGGTATCATAACAGCTTTTACTATATTTTTTATGCATACTATACTTATTTTGTCGGCCATCTTAATAGTTACCCACTTATCAAATATGTTCCTACTCAAAAGCACCCGCAAAGTGGCGGCAACGGGGAAACAGATTGCAGCATTTTTATCTAAGGACCTTGCCATAACCAACATCGTGATAATTCCTATACATCTGAAGAGGAAATTGAACCTAATTGTAGCCAGTAGCGTCTACTTAGATAGTTTTATTAGATTTTAATCTTAAAGAAACGTATTGGGATACTTCAGATACAGTATTATATAAGTACCTGCTATTTTTTAACGATAATAGGTACTTATATACAGTGATTAAAAATCAATGATCTAATATCATGGAATCAACAAAGCTCCTTGAGCCTAATTCTATTTAAGTATAGTTCCTATACTCTATACCATGGACCACCTAATAGGCCTTTTTTACAAAAAAAAAAAAAAAAACACTTTATAAATGAAGGCATATAACTTATTTAAGATTCATAAGTATACCAGATTGAGTATTTCTTTAATTGGCCTCAAATATCCTTAAGGTCTGCAATATAGAAACTCATAACCTTAAGGCATCATCGCATTGATTAGCCTAATGTCATTTTGATAAATCCAAAACGATTCGTAGAAAACAGACACACCTTCATTTAAGTCCAAAATGCCTAGTTTGTTAATTACATGCAGACATATAAACCTATCCACGATTTAGGTTTAAAAAAAAAAAAACGAAACATAATTAAGCGTGCGAAAAACTTTTCTATTTTACTGCCGTAAAAATGTTAAAATTGCAATTGCATTGAGGCTTATCTCAGAAACAGTTAATATAAACTGCTTTTAGTCTAACTTCAAGCCTCTATCTAGTTAGAGAGCCAAGCATAAGCATCAAGCATTGCAATTAAATGCTAAACTGCAACCAGTCATTTTATTTTTTTGTTACCAAACTGCACGTACCTATACGATACTTATATTTATATACACTCCGTTTTGATAAATTAAAGACAGTAAGTTTTTCTATATGGGAAAAACCAAAAAAGTGTTTTTTTTTTTAATAAAAAAAAAATCTTTCTGTGTTGGGAAAGTAATAAAAAGGTTGGACTAAGAGGATCATATTTTAACAAACTTATGGCCGATTTCATAAAGCTCTTTTAACTGTTTAACAGGCTTTAAAATATTTAAATGACGTTTGTTCCATACAAAATACGTCATTTAAAAATTTAAAAGGCTGTTAAATATTTGTGAAACCGAACATTAGCCTTATATAAAGTGAAGTGGGTTAAAACCAATAAAGTATATTATTCGATTACAAAAATTAGCTTAAATATTTATTTATATTTTCCTCTGTAATTTGTATGCGAAGCTTAGGTTTGTCTACCCGCGCGAAGCCTGGCGGGCCAGCTTTATACTATTTTCTCCAATTTTGGTAGTTTTTTTTTTAATACAAAAATATGTGTTAAAATTTATTCCCGGAATAGTTATAAATATGTGATAATACCATTAAAGTGGGATCATTTAGAAATCCCGCAGCACATAATCAAAACCGCTGATAACAAATGCAACAAAATCCCGCAAGAAAGTACGCTGCGGGATTTTTAATATTTTCTAAAAAAATACGACTGGTGATTTCGAATAAAATATTACAATCGGAAGAATGTTGGTGATTTCGAATATAATATTTTTCTGGACTTGTGGACCTGGACAAAGGTGGTTCTGGACCTGGATAGAGATGGAAATTTTTTTTTTTTGAACAAAATATTTTAAAAAAATTGACTTTTCTTTTGGAAAAATTAAAAAAAAAATCTTTTTTCCCAAAACTTTTTTTTTTACTTTTCTTTTTAGAAAAAAAAAATTGATTTTTTTGAAAAAAAAATTGAAAAAAGGTTGAAAACTGTTGACATTGGCGCCTTCCAGGCGACTGAGCATACACTAAGCGGAGCAAAGGAGTTGCGTGTGCGGTACAAAGCCCCCCAAAGAAGTAGTTAAAATCCTTATAACCCGCGCAGCGGGCCACCCAAAGTATACTATTGCTCAAGAAAGCTGTTGACATAGACGCCTGCCTAGCGACTGATAGGAGTTATACGTGAGCGGCTTAGAGAACCGAAGAAGGGCGTTAAAAAAGCCTTTTTTTTTTAATTTGTAAAACGAAGTTTATGAAAAATGTTTTGTTTGCAAAAAAAAAAAATTTCCTTTGTCCAAGTTCCAGACCCACTTCCAGAACTTTTTTTTTTTGAATTTGTAAAAAAGTTGTTTCCAAAAACAAAAAAATGTGTCCTTTGTCCAAGTTGCAGACCCACTTCCTGACCTTTTTTTTTTTGAATTTGTGAAAAAGTTGTTTCCAAAAACAAAAAAATGTGTCCTTTGTCCAAGTTGCAGACCCACTTCCTGACCTTTTTTTTTTTGAATTTGTGAAAAAGTTGTTTCCAAAAACAAAAAAATGTGTCCTTTGTCCAAGTTGCAGACATACCTCCAGAACTTTAGTCCTGATTCCAGATCCACCACCAGAACCTTTTTTCAAAAAAAAAAAATTTGTCCTTTGTCCAAGTTCCAGAGTCACCTCCAGAACTTTTGTCCCGGTTCCAGATCCACCTCCAGTACCACCGTCCCAGTTCCAGACACAAGGCCAGAACCTATTTCCCAGGTCTAGGGCCAGAACCTATATGTCTCAGTTCCAAACCCACCTCCAGAACCTCCCCCGTCAGACGCACTGCCGTCGACCGACCAGATTCGGAGTCGGACACCAGACCATAGTCGCCGGCCCAGAAAAAATAGTAGGAAACTTCATTCTTCGTAATCCTCATACAATCGAGGCACCAATTCCTATGGAAAGAAAGTAGGTCCTGCGGGAATTTGTGCTGCGGGATTTCGTGGTGCGGGATTTTGTGATGCGGGATTTCGTGATACGGGATTTTGTGATGCGGGATTTCGCACCCAACCCCATTAAAACAATTTCTAAGTAAGAAAGATAGGTTTTCTATTTTTTTTAATTTTATTCATAGGGTGTCTTTTGACGAAAAAAATTAAATATAGATCTCGGAACAAACCTATATGAAAGGTTTTAGCTTGGAGCCAAGCCAATAAATTAATTAAAATAAATACATTTGGCAGTGGCGCGACAGATCGTGGGAGAACCATTCCTATGTGAGTGTTGTTAGTTGGCAGGAATGGAGGCGGAGGCGGAGGCAACCAGCAATTTACTGAAAATTAGAAAGTTTTAGGTTAGGGGCACTTATAGGATTTGTCATTATCCTTGCAAAAACAATAGGAATAGGCTGGGATTTAATCCCTGGACCACCGGCGCAGTGGCGCACGTGGCAGTCTAACGGACTTACTATATGAAGGCATTATTATTTTTTTTTTGTATTTGTTGAGAAAGCCTATAACCTTATAAAAATTTAAAATGTCTTTAAATAGATGAATCGGAGTGTATATGTACCTGTCTATATATTTATTGTGTACCGGAAAGTTTTCAGGGTAATAAAATAGATATAAATGCGTCTAATAGAACATTTCATTACATACATTTATGTAGGTACATAAATATGTATAGATATACTGATATATAATGTGCCTTTGCGTGTGTGTGACAGCATGCAGAAAAATTACAGGAAAATTGGCGAAAAGCGTTCGTGCCACCAATTGCCACGTACCTACGAACAATACCATGTACTTGTGACGATGACGTCGGGAATTAGTTGCACAAACTCGCAGCCGTACTTCGCAACATGGCGCCCAAAAAAAAAAAAAAAAAAACAAAAAACATGTAGGTAGTTAGGTAAGGATAACTGTGAAATTGGCACCGGAACTTAGGCCGGCGAAAATGTAGTTGGATCATTAATTTGTTTTTTGGCCCCAAAAACAAAACAAAACGAAAAAGAAACCTTTACCCTCTGCTCGCTGTGATAACATTGCAAGAGAGGATAGTTCTTGCAACGGAACACCATCATACACCACCCTTTAATATGTTATCCTTCCACTCGAGGGCATGTGATTTTGTAATGGAAATTGCCTTGCTCTGTTGGTGGCATATTTGCATTCTAGTTCCCTCAGCAGTATAGGTATACCTACTGATGGTAACAAGACTATAGCTTCGTGAGGGGCAGCGCGACGAGCTGCTATAGTTGCATAAGGACCCCACAGCACAATATATGTAGAAGCCAATGATGTCATGTGAGCGTCCTCGTCGCAGAAATTATCCTTTGTGGGATGGTGCATAGCCCGTACCCCGTGTGTGTGTGTGTTGGAAAGTCGTTCCTCACTCAAAATGAGATTCACATTCGGTGTTTCCTTCCGGCTTTTTTGGTGAGGGCCATCCGGACGCCACCTCCACGCGCTGCCAGAAAACTGCAACCGCTTCAGATGTATGCCCGATGATAAGCCAACAACTATTCGGGCCCTGGAGGTTTTCATGCTCACCGATCAATATGTGCCGCAAAGAAAATTAGCTAGATAGAGGGAGAACAAGTAGAGTCCAACATGAACTTCTGTTCTGTAATATATACGTTGAGGAAAAGAAGAAGCTGAAAAACCCTTTCAACCCCCAGATTCAGAGTGGGAGCAATAGTTGTGATTATTTGCAATTAACCTGCTGCAATTGCAAGTCAAATAAATTACTCTATTTGTTGCGATGGCATTCCGGCCCGGGACAGGACGGGACGGGATGGGATGGGTACGTTAGAGCCATTATTTTGGAGGTTGAGAGTAAGGCATCGAGGCGAGGGTGTACCTGTACCTATAGTATTGTGCATTTGTTCTATGAAAAATCCTTGGGGAGAACGACTACGACCGGAATTGGTGAAAACTGTTCTTGTCCAGAATTGTTTCGCCATTTGTTATTTAAGTTTTTTGTGTTTTTGTTTTTGTTTTAACTTTTCCAAAGGATGTAGCAAAGCATGTGGAAGTGAATGTATAGAATTGTTACATATAACTATGTAGAGTGTCAGGATAGTGAGTTATGGGAGAACGCTCTAATCGCAAAGGCAATAAAATTGATGAATTCTTGGTACGAAATTAGCATTTCGGTTGATTGATGGTTGTAGCAAGAGGTGCACCAGTAATCATTGAAGTTTTTTTTATCTCTATCTTTGATTTGAATTTGCAAGGACGTTTGATTCAAAGAAACGATAAAAACTTATGTATACCTGTTCGACTATAAAACTGTTTTGTATATAAATTTGTTTACGTTTCGAGGTTTCGGAGTTTTGTTATACACAACTCAACAAATATGCCAGTTTTCTAGAGAGGCAGATACATTTTAAGAAACCTTGAGTTTCTGTAAAGAGATCTAGGTACCTATAAGCTTAGAGACCACAAAGAAGTACTAGAGTCTGTTAAGATATCAAAAAATTCGAAAGTGCTCTCTAAATACCAATTTTTGAACCACAGTTTTTCTCATTTTTCAACGAATGAATGCACAAAATTTCGTTTTTAACTTCCAAACACACTTTTGTTGACTTGTGAAGGTTTTCTTCAGCTTGTGTATGCTTTTCTAATTTATAGTGTTCTCTTATGCATGAATGTTTTAATAGCTATACATTATTAATTATACTGTGCCCGATATTGAAAAATCGTTAAAAGACGTCCATCAGAAAAAACGCTTCAGTATATTTCAATATTATTAATATTCATGATCCTCATCATAATCATACAATTTTGGTCGTCATATAAATGGTGTTTTTTTTTCGACGTGTAGTTTTCAATCTGGCAATACTTTTTTCGAAGTTGGTCTTTTTGACAGCTGTCACTTGATTTATGCTCAGTTTGGTTAGCCATTTCATAATAAATGGACTTAGTCCTGAACAACGTTTTCAAATCGTGCAAATTTATTACCAAAATAATGGTGCGGTTCGCGCGACGCATCGCGCGCTGAGTCCAATACTAGGTCGACATAATCTCAAAATCGCATGAATTCGAGCAACCATGGATCGGTTTTGCACCAATTTTACTCTAGTGGATAATGCGCATCCTCCGAGACGCCGTACAGTGTGCACCGAAGACGCTATTGCCGCTGTGGAGCAGAGTATCGAAGAAGACCCGAATGAGTCCAAGTTGGGCATATGTGGTGTATAATTGAAATTAATTATTTCGCCTCTTGAGTTAAATATTACAATTATTTTGTTGAGATGCAATAGACTCAAAAAGTATGTGTTTTCTTGAAGATTTATAGTTTAGTCAGTTTACTATAAATCATCCTATATTGTGATTGCGAGGATTGCGCTTTCATCGTATATCCTTCATTCGTTGCGCTGCTAACTCTCTTTTATAAGTTCTTAAGCAACCACCTTAGGTCATCAGAGCCAATATCAGATTGAATCTGCACTGATTCATCGAAACTATCCCCCAAGCTCCTTTCACTTTTTAACAAGGGTTTGATGCTATTCGACATATTTGGGTAGCCTTACTGCTTCCTTCATCTCCATTGACTTTCAATACATACATATGTATATAGTGTATACTGTATATTGACGTCAACCCTTAGATACGCAAATGATTTCTTTCTTACTTATAGCATTTCGCATTGAACCATTTTTGTTTGAAGATATTTTTACCCCTTCATTTAAGGCTGCTTGTATACGAATTCTTAAAAATTTGAGTTATAGGTGCTCCATCTCCTGTTGAATGTTTTCTGCCTAACGCTTGTTAGCGTTCAGATAATTGTGATATCTAGGTAGAAAACTGTTATTCCCAAGTAACTTTGATCCGAAAAAGTTTGTTCAGCTATCTCAAAGACTATGTTCTAATCTTCCAATTCCTTGACACAAAACAATAGTAGGTATGTGCGTGAAGTAAGAATCACCATTTTTGATAAAAAAAAAAAAAATGTTGTGTTGTAATGTGCTCAACTTGTGCCGTAAGTATTTTTCCAAAATTCGCAACTTTGCAAATTTCACTTTTTTCGTATTGCCCATAAAGTTGCAAATATGCAAAATTTGTTTTATCTTTTCGATTCTTAGAACGAAAATTGTGCACAATACAGCACAACTTTGAAATTTAAAAAAAGTCTTGATTTTGCAGAATATTTCATGCGTAAAACTTGCAAAGTTGCGAACTTTGCAAAAAGATTTACGGCACAACGCAGCACAAGTTGCGCATATTACAACCCAACTTTTTTTTTTTTGAAAATCAAAAATGGCGATGCTAACTTTACGCACATAACAATAGTCTATGATTGAGCAAGATGGTTCCTCGAAGTAGTATATATTCCCCAATATAGGATCTCCTTCACAGGTTCCATCTAAAACCCTTGCATTTAATGCGTCCACAACCCGTCCCCAATAATTGTACATCTTTCGCCACAGACTTCATCTCTTCACCAATTTATTGATAATTGTTGGTGCAATTCCACTTATAAAATTATTTTGCGATAAACTGATCCTTGCATTGAAATACCAACAAGCGGCATTAAGTCCATTGAACCTGTAGATTAGATACTGAAGTGTCGTATACCATTGATTTTCAACTCTTACACGTTAATTTCTTCTTCCGTTCACCGACACTTCCGAATCTTTTTTCATAGAGAGCTTAGAGCAAGCTGCAACTTACAATCAGAAGCTCATCATAAGTGCATGTTTTAGTAGATTATTAATAAACACATGAATAATAATAAAAATGTAATATGCAAAATTAAAACAATAATACAAAATTATACAGAAATCATTAAGGTCCAGTTTTTCAGTGTGAGATTAAAGTTAAACCAGAGTTAACTTATCAAATTTGGTGAGTTAACTCAGGATTAACTGAACAGATGCTTGAGATGTTTTATTCTCCGAGTTTGTTTAGTCGTTTCGTTTCGAAGCACTAATTCCTCAGTTCACTGTGGGTTAATTTACTTCTAGATTTAGCTAACTCTGATGTAACTCACAACTGAAAAACTGTGACTTAAAGTAACTATTGTCAAGAATTAATAAAAAAAAAATCTAGATCGTGGTTTTAATCCTCTTTTTACACGTGTTACAAAATCAACTGAGGAAACATTTAAGTTTGTTTTCACCGCTGAACAAAATGGATACAAAATTGTAGTATATGACTACAGTCTTTGGGGATTGCGGATACAGAATTCGGTATTTCTTTCACTGAAAACATCAAAATGGAGAACAGCTCTAATCAAAAATGACAATATTACTGGTTGATACAGATTTTTTCTTAGCCCAGTCAGTAGGTATACTTATTTCAGACAGTTATATGAATATCTTTCAAACAAAATGTCAGATTGGAAACTGTTGGTTTCATTTCCATTCTGTGGTCTTTGAAATTATTTTATCTTGATGACACACAAGCTTCAGCAACGTTATACAGTGTCTTAGAAATTTGGTTCTTGAAATTATGGTTCTGTATGCCAAACTTATAGAGTACTTGGAGTACCTGACATAATCGACCGTCTGAGACTGATATTCGCCGCATTGTTGACCGTTTTCACTCAAAATTTGAAAGATACATAAGCACCGAGATACATAAGAAGAGTGCGTACTCAAGTGAATGTTGCATCTATTCAGGAGAGTGCTGAAGAAGATCCAAATTGATATATAGATTCAACGTCATTCAAAACACTGCATGGACTTAAATAAGGCTTACAATATCCATCTGGTGCAAGAATTGAAGCCCAATGACCATTTATTGCTTCAAAACTTTGGCGAATAAGCTATTGACCTAGTAAGTTAATTTTAACAAAACTCCTTACGTAGTGAGAGAGACAATAATCATTAGCATCACTTAAAAGAAAGCTTGAATAGATATCGAAAAACTCTATCCTCCCTTAAATTATTCATCCAAAAAAAAAAAAATTTAGCGGAATACCTTTTGCTACCCAAATATAGTTATCCCCAAACGAAACTTATTTTGCATCCTGCAACCTGATGCGCAACCGTATATTATGGAAAAATATTAAACGAAAGTATCCCGTATACTTAACCGTAATCCTCCACGATATGTCGATATTGAAGATTACAATGTAAACTCAGAGCAGAGTATATGGGAACACTTTATCCCTCTGATGGTTGATGGGGCAGAAGTTAAAACTTGATTAACTTTCCCCGCACCTTACTTTATTTAATTTTTTTTTTTTATTGTTGGTGTTTCTTCTCGCACAAGTTATTATAGACCACGCTCTGTAGAGTATAGAAACAGCAGCGCCTTAACGCCCATATTCAGTGCAATATCACATGACTTCTACTCCTGGTTGCTTCTGCTGGTGTTGCTGATGTTGCTGCTGTTGCAAGTTGCAACCAACTGACCACGGCAATTACCCGATCCCGACATCCAATCAATATGCGCTGCGGCAATTGGAGAGGGATTAGAGTTCACGGTTTGCGCGATCATCGCAAAATTAGGCATTTTTCTTTAATTTAACACAACAACAGGTGAATCGATATAGGACTCACTCGCGATGGCAGGAGCATCAGCGATCACCATTCCGTGTGTACATCGATTAATTCAGCGATCGAATGTGCAAGCGGGGCATGTCCGGGAGTCCGAGGAATCGAGGACGAACGATCATGTCATTAGTTGCGATCCGCCCTGAACATTTTAAACCCAAAGAGCTTATGCTAGAAGACTCGCCGAAGCGGGAGCAATTATTTCCTTTAAAGTACCATGAAAAGGAATTATGGTAGGTGATCGGTTCCTCATCATTGGATCAGGCCTCCCTCTCACATGATCACCGATCATCCATCTATCGAAAGCAATCGTCTTTTTTATTTGGGATTGAATCGCACAGATGAATTTTTGCGGATATGCAGAGCCATCAATTATCATTCTGGCTGATGGCTGGGGCTGCAGTACCTATATATAAAAACGATCGTCATGGACCGGGATGATCTTTCTCTAAGCGGAAAAGATCATCGTCGTCGTCGTCATCGTGCGTCGATCGCTGAAGATTGGTCATCATTCTGGTGTAAGACGAAGTCAAGAAGGCGAGTTAAACAAAATTACTTTTCACATGCGTTTATAGTTGCATCTGCTGGGACTTGTGTTGCCACGCTGCCAATCTGACATTCAGAATAACATGCTGGTATATAAGATTGTCGTGTTACCAGTGAGCACATATAACGCATATCGTCCACCAAAGGATCATAGTTACAGTATGAACAGCAATAAAGGATAATTTTTAAAATGTTCAACTTTCAACAATTAATCTTCGGTCATGGTCTAAATGGATTGTTTTTTTTTTTTTTTTTGACGCCTTGAAAGAAGGCTAAATTTATTTCAACACACATACCCCAGCATTTTTTCCAGTCTTCGAAATACTTTTTATAAGTTGGTGACTTCCGGTTTGGCCTTCAGATCCTTCCATACATTTTTTTGTTCGCATGTTCATTTTTCCTCCATTCTGTTGACTATTGAACTGTTTACTTCCTTGCATATGTCAAATTTGTAGACCAATTTCTCTACAAAAGTAATGATATGAGTGTCAACTTAGCGAAGCAACATTCACCGGTGGAAAAGTGGCTAAATTAACAAGATAATTTCGAATTTGTCGTTCTATGTTTTCTATGTTTTTTTTTTTGCTGCTTTGCTAAGTTGATATTAAGCATCCTCTCAAAAAAGGTTAAAATCTTCTTAAATTGAAGTTTTGACAATTTTAATTTTGTCGTGCCATGTTTTCTATGTTTTTTGTCTGCAAATTTGCTAAATTCATATGAAGTTAGCGAAGCACCTCCTCATAAAGTGTTAAAATCTTCTTTTATTGAATAGTTTATTAGTTGTGACAGTTTCTATGTTTTTTTGCATGAATAAAGTTTTATATCTATTTTTGTTAAATTCATATGAATTAGCCAAAAACTCCAGAAACATAGAAAACATGAGCTCGGCGGACGTTTTAAACAATTACCTGAGTACAAATTCACCATATTTCTTTTGAAACGGATATTTATGGTACTCAATATATTTCCTTAGTCCAATATTGGCTTTAATTATAGTACCCTGTTCGCTAGAAGAACATCTTGAAATTCCAATAATCGGTTATAACTCGCCATTTTTTGTTAAAATTCTTGTCTCCAATTCCAATACTCGGTTATAACTCGCCATTTTTTGTTAAAATTCTTGTTTTACTCACTGTAAGTCTCCACCTTTACATAGAATGCTGCAGAAAATTAAAACTATAAACCTAATATCATCCGAGGAGCATAAATTGGATATGATATAGGTTTTGGGGGCATGTCAGAGCACGACTAATTCCGCTCAGTTTTGCCTCCCTCTCCTCCCGAATGACCATAATAATCCGAAGAATGTTGAAGCTTCCGAATGCCATAGAGTTGAGTTAAAGCAAAACCAACCATCATAAGGCCTACTGCTGCTGCAGAGTGTAGTATATGTGAAATCCTACTGCACATGCCGCCACGGACCGAGTATAGTGCCCACTATGTAATTAGAGTCAACTTAAATCGGGCTGCGGAATCGCATAGTTTCATGTAATTTCATACTCCCGTCCCCATTTAATGGAAGTGAATATAGAGAACGACCGAATGCCTTCGCTTGGCTTGCTTGCTTGCTTGCACTATGATGCTACTTTACTGGAACGCATATTCTATTTTGCGCGCCATTTCCCCCGCATACACTCCTAGTATATATAGTATAGCACCAGCAGGAATCAGGAATCAATCTCAGGGCAATGTCCCAATGTGGCATCACATCTTTGAACATATACAAAAAAATAAAATAAAAACGACGCAGAATTCTTCCCCGAAGATCGCCCTCTGGGAAGACTCACAATGATTACCCAAGAAAGTAGTCATTCTAGAGCCCGGTGTCTCATCTTCCGCGATGTGCAATATTCTCTAACCCTGTATAGTCTGATGGGTAAACAGTGAACCTGGACACTAAACTATTCCTAGAGAGAATGGAAAATATTAAATCAGATACAATTTAGGGGCGTTGATGTTATTTACGTGGTGGACGCGCCGGGCCAGTGGGAAGCACATTGCGCGACATGCGACATGGTGATGGTGAGTTCTGGCTACGACTTGAAATTGGCTTTTCAGTTTATCCATGGAATTATCTGATCAAGTAGTTGCGGGATGGCTTTAGGATGTATCGCATAATGGGCCAACGACACGACTGGTTGGGGATAGTTTTATATTTTTTTGTATACATATATACCTACGAGTATAAACTCTTTTAGAAAATTACAGCAGAATTCAACTGCTTTTTGAGATTTCGATGATGACATAGCACAGTTGTTATCTCACGCACGACACATGGTATTGACTTCGATATACTCCTGGGGACATTGGGTTTCAATGGAAATTGGAGTAAGTTCATATAAAAATGATTGTAGGAAGGGTGATAGATCCTGTCAACTTATGGTGACTTAAAATACAAATATATCGATAGAATCTTTGATCTTCATCTTAGAAAGTTTATTCAGAGGTCTTTGCAAGAAAAGCTTCATTCATATATACAGAGGAAATAAACCAAAATGCCCACAGAACTACGACAATGAGCATATTGTAAGGAATGCCTACCTATCTTTATCGCATGCTCTCAGATTGGCCAATGGTCAGTGAACAGAACAGGTCGCAACGTCCCTGGCAAAGTTCCGCCTGGGTCTAAAAATCAGGTCAGTTGTTCGGGATTTATTATATTTAGATATGGGCCATATCCTTCTGGATATAATGAAGTTTGTTAAATTTCGCCACCACGATTGGATTCAGTAAGAAAAATCGAGAGTATATTGCCCTTCATATAACGCCAAGTGGAATGTTAACTCTATCCGCAAGTGAGCTATGAAGGACTGATCATTGCCTGGCCATAGTTCTTTTCCCCGCTCGTTTCCCTCAATGCCACAATGACCTAGAACCCAGATAAAAGTGACCTTGAGGTTAGGATTGAGGCTCGAAAGCTCATCCCGACATTGCGGAATCAATTATTTATTAGAGTGTGTGTGAAGTTAGCCCCCCTTTTTTTGAATTTGTAATTTCTGCAAGTTGTTGATTTCTTCCACATTTTTTCATTTTTTTTTTTGAAAATTATTCAAAAAATGGGGGTTTTAGACCCAAAAAAACCGTTTATGACCTATCCCACCTTTTTTCGAAAATCGATTTTTTGAACATTGTTCTGACCGTTCGTTGTTCTTAGCTTTTCGTCCTCTATCATCAAAATTTCACAAGTTATGGCAAAAATTCGAAAAAATTCTAGCCCCATCTTACTCGAAAATCGAACTTTTTAATTTTTTTAGGTTTTAGGTCAAAAAGTGTTTTGAATTGAACATTGTTCCAAAAAATTAAACTTGTTAGAGGCCTATTTTTAAAGATAAGGCCTTCAAAAACGCAAAAATCTTCTCTTCAATATTATATTTAAAAAAAAAAAAACTTTTGATTCATATTTCTTGGTGATAAATACATCTATTAAGAAAATATTGTGTCCCTAAATTTAAACTATCAACCTAAAATCGAATTAAAAAAAAAAAAACATCGACAACTCCTTTAACCCCCTTTTCTAAAAATAAAAATTCAAAATTTGTTCCAAGTTCAAAATTGTTCAAACCCAATTGTTTCAAAGATTCATCCAAAAATATTGAAAATTGAAGATTTTAAGCCGAAGGTTCCAGGTTGTTCTAGGGCTCTTCTACATTGTTTCATAATTTTATTTCTTATTATTGAGTTTTAGTATGAAAAATTTCAAAGATGTTTTTGAAATTTGTTCATACAAAAACGATTTAAAAAAGATTAAGATTTATTAAAGAAATCAGATTATGTACATCGCGTTGGGTTGAAAACTGTTTCAGAAGTATTTTAATCAATTTATTTACAATTTTGTTGCTTTAAAACATTTTAACATAGTTTAAATAACTAATAACTAATTTATTTCAGACTTTAAATCCACAGTGTGATCGCACAAAAGAGAAAATTCGCTGGAACTACTGAACCAGTCGTGCATTCTACTTTTAAAATGACTAGACCAACTGAACCAAAGACTTTTCGAATTTTTGTATTATAAAGATATGGGTTAATAGCTCAAATCACATGAAGTTACTTCATTTCAAACTTAACTTATAGCACAAAAATACAAAAAACAAAAGAGCTGAGCTACGAACTTTCCGTTCAAAAATTATTGATGGCTGAATGTCACGATGTTGAAAGGATGAGGATTCCAACCGATAGCTTCAATCGAAACATTAAGAGAACAATAGAAACTGCACTTTACTGGGCGCATTTCCGTATAAGTATATGTACCTAAATGGGCGATCAAATTGAAGCTTAGACTGTCCTTTTTACGAATACATTGGTCGGACAGACTTTTGTTGGTTCTTGACGCGAATCTGACCACTTATATCAGGTGTTTTTTTAGAGGCATAGAACTTGTTTTTTAAATAAAACAACAAATTCAATGAAATTACCAAAATTTAGACTTTATTAGCTCACCAATTTCAAGGCATTTAAGGTTTAAAAATAATATCTGGCATATGGCCTCCACGACTGCGCCTTATGAACGCCATCCTGTCGGTCCAATTTTGCACCACTTTTTCGAGCATACCCGGTCTTAATTCGTCAATAGTGTGTCGAATGTTGACTTCTTATTGATAAATCCTTGCTGGTTTCTCAGCATAAACCAGATATTTGACGTACCCTCACAAAAAGTTGTCCTAAGTTGTCAAATCACAAGACCGAAGTCCCGAAGTGGCCCATTCACAGGTCCATTTCTTGAGATGATTCGGTCAACAAACGTTTGGCTCAACAAAGTGATAGCTGCACGTGCTGTATATGGCATGTTGCATCGTCTTTTTGGAAACATTTCTCCTCCAAATGATTTCCAATAACATGAGGAATAAAAAATCACCAATCATTTGCCTGTAGTGTTCACCATTCACGGTAATGTTGGCACCGATTTCGGATTTAAAGACCAATGGGCCGATGACTCCTTCGGCATGTAAACCGAACCAAACAGTGATTTTCGGGGATTTAATGGAATACTTCTAAGAAAAACACCCGTTAGGTATATGAATACAAAACTGATTTATTATTTAAATTGGATTTAACACGTGAAAAACTATGAATAAATTAAGTATACATTAAAATACATAAATCGAAATCTATAAAAAAATCAATTTAAGAATGCAATCGGAAACATATGGCATGGTTCAATATAAAATGATATATCACAGATCTTGCTCCGTCAAAAAATCTGCAAGAGAATCCAACATTTTTCTCTCACTATTTTGAGAGCAAATCTGAGAAATTTTACTGGTGAATCCTATTTATGTAACTATGAGACCGGTGGAATCTTATAGTAAAGCGTAAAGCGGATTTTATTTTTTTTTTTTACATTTACATGACATTTACGAGCATTATGGTGAACTGGGGTAGAAACGAAAAAAGGTATCCACGATTTGTGTCAGAAAATTGATAAAGATTGGACTGCGGGGATCACTCAAGGCCTTGATATTTTCACAAATTTCGCAATCCATAGAGTGAAATGAGTCAAAACTAAAAAGTGGTATTCTATTACAAAAATGTGCTCAATTATTTATTTATATTTTCTTTTGTAATTTTTTAAGAGAAGCTTAGGCTTGTCTACGAATGTGGAGTGAGGTAGGGGCAGCTAATATTAATTAAATGGCAAATTTATACTTTGTTAAGTAATATTGAAATAAAATTCCATTTCTTTTGATTATTCACCTTAAAATTTAGCAAAGACGCATTTATTGAAGAAAATAACACCTTTATTGTCTTTTGGAACCAGTTAAAGCATGTTTTTTATAACCCACGGGGTTTGGGGAGGGGGCAGAAAAAGTACGGCTAACGGCACTTTTATACAAAATAAAATAATACCTTGTACAGTCTTAACATCATAAACTCAATTTTCTATAAGCGGCTTCTATATAAGTACAGAACTCTTAGTCTTCGCACATAGATATGTATTCGTATTACTATCCATAGCATTTATCACCATCAAAATAAAGTCGAGCTCTCTTATATTAAACCTACCTACCTTTAGTTTTTTTTTAAGTTTTTCTATAGCTTATAACTTACATTCCTGTGTAATTAGGATCTCGTGGCTATTTTGGGGTCGATAATGACACATTTAATGAGAGTCTCCGCCCGCTCGACCATTCTCGGCGGGACAAAACTTCCAAATTACCTCAGCATCTGCAGGATCTAAATCACAAGTCTCCCCTGTGCTGGCTGAACCAGAAACTCCTTCATCATCCACATCAGAATCATTTGTCTCACGCCACGCATCTATCTTCACAGTGAAGTCGTCAACGCCCCAAGACAATGACTATACGACGACGACGTTGATGACGAAGATGACGATCGCATGCTCACAAGCCCAAACCATGGCTTGATTTTTTGGGACAAACAATTAAAATGACATTATCCGCCGCAGCACAAAACAGCAACCGTTAAGAGACAACCGCAGAAGACATACACTACGGCAGCCATACATATAAACGAGACGGACGCAGCAATTGTGGCCTGGCTTGGGGCTCAGAGCGTGCAGTGGTCATCATATATTGGTCGTATATGTGGCTCGAACCATCATCACGAACATGGCTGCGGGCGGATACCTTTCTCATTATTTAAACCCTTTTTTTGTCAGGCAATCTTTCCATCAGCGCTTTTATGTGAGACTGCGAAGCTGGACTCTGATGCGCTGGGTGGGTCCCGGCTTTGATTTGATTTTATTCCATAATAAATGATTATTGAAGTTGGTCTTCTTTTTATTTGATGTCCAACAATTTTGTTTTCGTAGGTGAGAGAAGGTATAGTTATAGTATAGTAAAGTATAGTCCGCGATGTAGTGTTGCCTGCGATGGACAGGATTGAATTTGTACCAGAATTTAGAAATTTTTCTAAAATTGGATCTATTTCGCTGTCATAAGAATATATTTCATAAAAATAAACCAATTCGTAGCGAATTTTTAAGATGTATGAAATTTTTATCAAAAAGTGTGTCTTAAATGTTGTTTTGCAAATGAAAATTTATTAAAATCTAACAATATTTTTTCGGGAATCAGTTTTTTTGAACGCGAACGAGCTGCCTTAGATTTCAAGCGGGCTGCAATTGAGTGGAGTGTGAACGGTCAGAGTTAGATTGGGACCGTTCGGCCATTGAATAACAGCGGGCAGAAAATTCAATGATAAGGAAGTTCATTGCTTTCGTTTAACCACTTTTCAAATTGGATCCGATTCCAATAAGCAAACAATAACACCAATAGACAATAGATGAATTAGTGGTCATCCCATTTTTTGAATTCAATACGTTGAAGATTCTTCAATCTTTCCTGCTAGAAGTTGATGGCGAATTCTCCTTCAAGTGAATAAAAAAAAATCAAACAAAGTCCCAAGTTTGCTCCTTTTAACTCCTTCAATTTCGGGGAGTTCAGAAAATTCAAATTTGAGAAGCTTTGGATTATTTTCCCAACTTAAGAATATCGAGTGAATAAAATCGCTATTAATCAATTTGAATACAAAAAAAAAAATTAAAATCTTTTTGTTTTTAGTGTGGTTTTCAAGAAGAAATAAAACGCATATAATTTAATGTTATGACCAAAACTTTATAGCTTTATTATATAAAGATAAGGATTTGCCATTATGTTTTAAAAATAATTTTATGCAAGTGGCTGGCTCGAATAGATTCCAGCCGAGAGGCCCAATTTTCGTTGCGGGCGATGGCGGATGGACTCATTCGGGTTTTTTTCGATACTCTGCTCCACAGCAGCAATAGCGTCTTCGGTGTGCACTGTACGGCGCGCGTCTCTGAGGATGCGCACTATCCACTACAGTAAACGTGACGCGAAACCGATCCATGGTTGCTCTAATTTATGCGATTTTGAGATTATGTCGACCTAGTATTGGACTCAGCGCGCGATGCGTCGCGCGAACCGAACCATTATTTTGGTAATAAATTTGCACGATTTGCAAACGTTGTTGAGAAGTAAGTATATAAATTAGGAAATGCAAACCAAACTGAGCATAAATCAAGTGACAGCTGTCAAAAAGACCAACTCAGAAAAAAGTATTGCCAGATTGAAAATCACAAATATAAAAAAAAAACAGATTATATGTATTTCCTTTTTTTGCAACACTGCCTCTCAGACTATTATTATTTCATATATGTATTATATTTATAACGTGCTAAGTAGATTACGGGGCCCAGCTCGAGGGGCAACTATTTTAATTCTTCGACATTTCATTCAGTCTTTTATTATATTTTCCGCATGATCATAATTATTCGTCTACGAATTTAATAAAAGTCACATATGAAATGATGAGACAAATTGAAAATAATTGCTGTGACCAATGTTGTCGTTTTCCTATAGTGAGTGAGTATAAGGTTATAAGCAGAAAGTTGATGAGTACCAAATTACTCAGCCAAGTGATTCGAGCATTGATTCGACCTGAGAAAATGAATGAAAGTTTATAGTTGCTATAAGAAGTAGAAGGACTTGAAGTTACTTACTAAGATACTAAGGCCCAGTTTTTCAGTACTAAGTTAACACTGAGTTGGCTAACCCTGTATCTATTTTTAATTTTTTTTATATTTGTATGATACGTGTTTTGGCTCATAAGCGGATATAAACGGTGTATCAATTATATCCGCCACTAACGAGTGGAGATAATATCAATTTAACTCGGATGATCTCGCGCTGAAAAATCGGGCCTTAGAAATATAAAATAAATAAATAAATGTTTAGCTTTAAGGTTGCAAGTGCCGCCAATGCTGTGGCTTGTGGATCAGAAATGTACAGACGAGTATTGATCTTAAACGGATCACCTTGTTGTTGAATGTTAAGACCACACTAAAAACATTATCCCCATGAAGATGCATTAAAACATTTGCTTTTTGTTTGTCTCTCTAATTTTAATTTTTCCACCAACAAAATACGATATTCATGCTGATGCTTCTCTAAATACCTTACTTCACGCCTGCTAAGTACGTATATATATTGTATATCAACAACAAAGAATGCGTTGCGCACTTCTTTGCAGACTTTGCAGCTTAAGTTATTACGAATTGACTGACAAAAGACCTCTGAAAGAAGTTTACAAATCTCTACATCCTTCTGTGAGCCATCATAAATCACTTTGAGTGAAAAATAAAATTCAACTCAAAATAACTATCATTCAGATGGACCAAGTCGAATATATACAAGACTTAGCTTTAAAAGAAAAAAATATAGCTTCTTTCCAAGACCGCACATGCTAAGACCTTATAAGAAGCAGTGATGTTAATATTTACGACAAGACATTCACATAAAAGACAACGTCAAGGAGTTATCCTATTGGAGGCCAAACGCAACATCCGTCCGTTGGCCGGCGGCGGCCGGCGTAGCATCGGTCGGCGCGGCGGGCGTCTGAACTTAAAGCGATATTGCAGGCGACAGCACTGACCGACCGCGACGTGACGCACTTTATGGAGCATGTAATTAGGAAACAGATAGACTTAAACGCGCGAGATATGGCAACTGTTTGGTCATTCAAACCATATTGTCTTCAAGTTCAGAGGCCCACGACGCCAGTCGTATCTCACTCATACTTTTTCCGATGACATCCGCAACGCACAACACAAAATGCACGTTATTGTGGTGCAGGTGTTCCGCATGAAGATGCGGTCGTTGATGATTTCAACGCGTCATTGTTTCGTGATTTGAAATATTTTAAGAATTTTATGTTGACTTGCGTTTAATATGTTTTCAAGTGTAAATGATCTTTAAAGGAATCCTTCAACTTGCAATCCTATAACTTGATCTTAAGTGACGGTATAGCATCTTTATAACTAGAATTGACTTCTTTTACTTTTCTGTTTCAACGATTTCCCGTTTTCGTAGACGAACAAATAGGCCTAATTGCATCACTCTTTACTTTTTTAAATTTGCTTAATTTAATTATGTTTAAGAAAGTCCTGGTAAGCAGAAATCAGTTGCAATTCCATCAACTTCATAGCCAGCTTCTAGGGCACATGTGGTATTAGAAACGAATTTTGTTAAATTACTTATCATAGATCTTTCTTGGAGAAAATTATATAGTTTTGGAGAGAAGAGTTGCTTCAAGATGAAGGAGAGTAAATTATCATAGTTTGACGATGGATCTAGAGTTAGAGACATCAGTCTTACATAATTTTGTATGGGCTAATATCGGGTTTTTCAATAAGAGCGCTCCAAAAGTTTTTTTTTTAAATAAAACAAAAACGGTTTTGGATAACAATGAAATTCTTTATTCCTGTGAAAGTACGAACATTATGTATGGAACTCGATTTCTTTTGCATGGCCACCACCGGGCACGCTTGCAGAAGTCCAGACGCTGAACCCAATTTTCGACGGTTTTCAAGCATAAATCGGCCGATACTGCTGCAATTTCACGTTCGATATTCGTACGAAGTTCATCAATCGTCGCTGGCTTGTTGGCATAGACCATAGACTTGACGTAGCCCCACAGGAAACAGTCTAACGGCGTCTAATCGCACGACCGAGGCGGCCAAGCGACTGGACCATTTCGTGAGATAACACGTTCTCCAAACTTGGTTTCCAATAAATTGATTGTGACATTCGCTGTGTGGCTTGTGGCGCGCGCCGTCTTGTTGGAACCACATGTCCTCCAAGTCCATATCATCCAATTGGGGCCAAAAATATTCGGCTATCATTGAACGGTAGCGATCCCCATTCACAGTAACGTGCCGGTCTTGATCATCACGGAAGAAGTACGGCCGAATGACGCCGCCGGCCCATAAACCACACCAAACCGTAATTTTTTCGGGATGCAATGATGACTCATGGAGTACGTGTGGATTGCTGCCTGACCAATACCGCATATTTTGTTTATTGACGAAGCCATTCAGCCAGAAATGAGCCTCATCGCTGAAGATGATTTTTCGATGAAAATCCGAATCATTTTCAAGTTGTTGCTCAGCCCAATTCATATACGTCAACATACGACGCTTCTGGTGGTCAAGCGGCTTCAGTTCTTGCGTCAATTTAATCTTGAAAGGATGTAGGCCAAGATCTTTTCGCAAAATTCATCACAACGACGTCACAGAGATGCCCAACGCTTGAGAACGACGTGTGAGAGACACATTTGGGCTTTCTGCAACTGAAGCCTCAGCGGCAGCAATATTCTTGACACTACGGGCACTTCTTTGTCTCACTGGCACGGGAACATTTTGTACTGTGCCTGTGGATTCAAATTTTTCCACTAGACGCTCAATTGTTGATCTGCTAGGACGATTATGACGACCATAAATTGGACGTATCGCTCTTAACGTTGAGGCCACTGACTCCGAATTTCGGTAGAAAATTTTAATAATTTTGACTCGTTGTTGGCTCCTATATCTCTCCATCATGAAATGGCAAACCTTATTGAAGAGAAATGTCAAAAGAGCTGCAGGAAATAAGGCGTCGTTTGCTGTTCCTGTTGCTGTTTGCTGTTCCTGTTGAAAAACCCTTTAGGATCCTTTTATTGTTTCGTCTTTTGTATACAAATACATACTAACAAAAATTGCCTTAGCTTTGATTATGCTTAACAAAAAGAGATCTCTGACGTGCTAATGAGTTTGGTTAAGATTTAATTGAGGACTTACAAGGCGTATTTTTTTATAAGGACCAATTTTGGTTAAAATAAAAATATTTATTTTATCAATTGCATTTTTGGCTTTAATATTACATTTACCGTTAGTCAAATAGTCGGAGCTACCTCTGGAACGATTTATTCTTGCTATTTTTAATGCGATCTGTACCTATAAGAGAAGCTAAACGCTGGTTACTATTCGCTCTTAAGACTATTTTAAAACCAAAGCTTTATACTATTTGTAATGTCAAAACAAAAGGTCACTTTGGGTCACTTCCGCCAGAAGCTTTTAAGTCTAACAAACACGTGTTTCCTAAACAGCGCACTTGAAAGCTGAAACCGACATTTTTTAATAGCGTTGGTTATTTTACAGCTATTTTGATGAAATAAAGAATAGGTTCAATAAAAATTTGTTGTAAATTTTAAACAAAAAGATATTGGGTCTCGTTTAAATGCATCAAGTACGGGTACAAGTCTACAAGTGGAAGAACGAATAAACAGTATGAAGATTTTTGTGCTAAGACAAAACAAAATGGAGTGCAGGAGATATGAGCAACGGCATCCCAAAATCAAATAAAAGCTGCCGCGTCTTTTATATCCAATAGTTAGGTGCTATCAACTCAGGGGTAGAATCGGCTAAGGTGATAGTTAATTATCAATTTTTTGATTGTCGCTATCACGATCGCTGTCTCTAACCTATGTATCTAAAGGGTCCGCCATCTAACGTTTTTTTTTCAACTAGTGCTTATTTCGTGAATGGTAACACTTAGCTCATGTCTGATTTGACAGATAATTAGTTTTATCCTTCCGCTGAACGAATATGGTTGTGTATACGCTTCGCTAAGTGGGCCTACGATGGACTTAGAGAAGATGCCGATTTTGCCAAAAAAAATCATCTTTTCAGATGAAGCTCATTTTGATCTTGGCGGGTAGTAAACAAGCAAAATTGTCGCATTTGGGGCACAGAAAACCCGCACGCACACATTGAAAAGCCGATCACCCAAAACGCGTCACTGTTTGGTGCGGATTTTCGGTCCAGAGGCATAATTGGGCCATTTTTCGAAAATGAGCAAGGAGTGGCCGTTACAGTCAATGGCGATCGTTATCGGGCCATGTTGAACGAATTTTTGTTCACAAAAATTGAAGAGGAGGATATTGGTAACATTTGGTTTCAACAGGACGGCGCTAAGTGCCACACAGCCGAAGCTACACTCGATTTTTTGCGCCATTTTCAAATAAAAAAAGTTATTTGGCGGACCCTTTATAAGGAAAGATAAAGTGAGCAATCGTAAAAACGCCAAATAGTTAATAGAGCGATCACTTTAGTCTTACACGATACGGGCCCAGTTTTCAGTGCTGATACAGCCTTATTTTTTCAAAATATCCAATATGGAGGGATATTGGCCATAACATTTTTCCATCATATCAACAAATTTTAGAGTCAAAAATGCAGTGTTATCCTGATAAAATTGAAATTACTGAAACATGTGATCAAATTCTACTTCCGCTTCATAAAAAAAATAATTTTAATCTTACGCTTGTGACTAAGGGCCAGTTTCACAGTCAGAAAAGTGACACTTAAGTGGGGAATGTGAAAGATTAATTCCCAATATCACAGTGCACTATTACCTGAATATGTGGCACTTAAGTCTCCGATGTTGGTGACTTAAGTTCCACTTACGCTGGCTATGAAATTTAGCTTAAATTCCTAATATGGGAATCTTAAGTGCCACTTATTCCGCTAAGTGTCAACTGTGAAACTGGCCCTAAATGTGACTAAATTGTGTTGTGATGGGTCTTCGGGCCAGAGTGAGTTCAAACTAAAATTTTGAAGATGATGGTTTTTTTTAGTCAAGGGATTCTAATTTATTTATGACATCGATTGTACCACTTCAGTTAAGCATAACCGATTCAAAAATCGAAATTTGGACAAATCCTCGACCTACCTCGTCACGTTATTGCAGACCTCTTAAATTTCAATTAAAAAAAAAGAAAATCTTGATCAAATATAGGAAGAGAAAAATTGCGAGTTGACAATGAATTCAAAAATTTACATGTTCGAATTCGACTTTTTTAGTCTGCTTGTTTATAATGGCTCATTACTCGTTGATACTTGAACCAGTTGCAAATATTTTACAGTTAAATGACCAGAATTTATTAAGTGTAAAAGATTTTGAAGAAAATCGGGAGAAAGCTGAGAATTCCTTCAAACACTTTGGGAATCAATTGAAAAATGTTTGAGTGAATCAGGTATTGAATTGAACTGCCCGAAAATTGTAAGGAAACAAACTCACCGATCCAATTTTCTTTCGCCTTCACCCGAAAATTATTTTAGAACATCAATTTTTGTTCCTCACTTGGATTCTCAAGTGTCCCTTAAAGAGCGGTTTTCAGAAGAAAATAAATCCGCATATGCAATATTTCAATTATCTCCTAAAAATATTCAAAGCGTGGACTTATCCGATTTGAATTTGATTGTTCAAAAGAAATCTGAAAAATATGGATCCATTCTCGATAATATTTCTGCCGTGTCTGTTATGTTGTTTGACCACAATAACGAGATGAATTTTGTAGAGATGAGCTAAACTGTGATTTTTCAATCACAGGTATTTATAACTGTGACTGTGATTTCTGAATCACAGTAAGTTTCACCTGTGATTATGATTTTCAAGTTTGGAATATCTTTGAGGCCAAAAAAAAAATTCTCAGTATAAATATAAAGTATGTAATTAAATGAGGACAACAAATAAGTAATTAAAATTAGCTCGTAGGACATAACCATGAATACAAAAATGTTAAAAATCTCAAGTCCCGAATTCAAAATTATCGAATAGCAAAATCTCGAATGTCTAAAATATCGAATGCCCAAAATTTCCAATACATACATACGGCGGATCGAAAAACGGAGTATGCCAATCGATTGAGGAGGTGGAAATTACTTTGTCTAGCCCAACTCTCTAGCTCCAGAGGAAACCCGAAAATTTGCACTGTCAAAATTTTATCACGGCGGATCGAAAAACGGAGTACGCCAATCGATTTAGGAGGTGGTAATTACCTAAGTGTCTCGCCCAGCTCTCTAGCTCCAGTGGAAACCCGAAAATTTGCAATGTCAAAATTTTAGATTCGCTTTTCCTTGTGGAAATTCGAAAATTTGCACTGTCAAAATTTTAACACGGCGGATCGAAAGACGGAGTACGCCAATCGATTTAGGAGCTGGCAATTACCTAAGTGTCTCGCCCAGCTCTCTAGCTCCAGTGGAAACCCCTAAAATTTGCAATGTCAAAATTTTAGTTTCACTTTCCCTTGTCCTTGTGTACAAAATCACAACCAGGCTAGGACCTCAGTTCACAATTCAGTTCTACCTTTTAAATCCTAAACTAAAAATAAAAGAATTAATCTGTTTTTCATATTTTCATCATGAGTCCTGAGATTTTGTTTTTCTGTATTGTGATTTCGTTCAGTTGCTAAAATAATAGCTAAATCACGACTACAGTTCTCGTTCTGATTCATTTTACTCATTGTTGACTTTTCTCCCGTCGTGATTTTGTTCACAGTTCATAAAGTTCATTGTGCGATTGTCGTGATTTGTGAATCGTTTCTTTTTGTTGTGATTTTACTACAGTTGTGATTTTCAATCAAATTTAGGGCACTCATAGGTTTATTAAAGAGTCGCTCACAGGTAGTGATTGTGATTTTTGACTCACAGGTCGTGATTTTTTGCTCATCTCTAGAATTTTGACCAAAGTCACTATACAAATATATGTGATGTGTTGAAAAATTTCGGAAGAATTTTATCGGTTTTCGCAGCACTATCTATAGGACTTTTCATTCCAGTCACAACATTGACAGAAGAGCGATCTTTCAGTACATTAAAAGAAAAAAGGTTAGGACCATCGCCTTAAAAATTTGATCACAATATTGTTTTGTGAATGACTGTGAAATCTGAATTTTAGATTGTAAATATGATTTGAATTTGACCCGAATGTTTAATCACTCATTGTTACATATATATATTCATATTATACAAAATGCCATGTAAGGTATTTTTGATCCAATAGCCAAGTTAAAAATATAACTGAATCTTCATTTTTCTGTCCATTAACCAATCGTCATTTCGAACATTCATCAATTTTGTTTCAATTCAATTTTAATATAAAGCAAAAGACCTCACACTTTGCTATTTTGATTACAACAAAAAAAAAGAAGAATAATAATGACTTTTTCACGTTAACATTTTTTCTGAAATAGAAATAATAATTGATTGAGTTGCCGACATCGCGTCGTTTTCCTCCATCATTACCTCTCCATTTACTGGACCGATGAACAACCAATTAATTGAATGAACTCGATGGCGATGCTCGATGCTCGATGCACATGTGTCACACACGTTGAATCGATTAAAATTCCATTAGATCGTATCCCTCCTTTGATAGATCATTATAAATGATATCCAATCGTTGATGATCTGACAAAATAATTTTCATATCCACAGTTCGATATACCTGTGACACTCTGACAATCTCTGAGGTCTTCAATCTCTAAAAGGTGGTCAGGTATTTGTTTTTTTTTTTTTTTGTATGGTGACGCGACTTCCCACCTATATGTATATACTCGGAAAGTGTGAAAATCCTTTCAATAAACCTCTTCACTCTCAGAAATCCATTTGAAACTATACTATAAACCATCAAAAGTAGCCTTGTCGAATCAATTGGAACTTGAAGAAACCGAAGCAACCAACCTTTAAACATAAAAAAAAGTCGGACCACAGAGTCGAGTCAAGTCAAGAGCGTCAGAAGTTATTTCTTTTTTTTTTTTTGTCACAACACATGACTTCTTCATGCCGTAAATGACAAATAATTTTGATTGATTGCCCGTTCGGCTTAAGTCGGCTTTGACTTCTTTAGCCTTCCACACTACCGGCTCTATTGTCTGACATGTCACGGCAGAATGTCTACCGTTGTGTCGCTGACGATTGCTCCGGGGAATGTCATTAGGGATGAATGTCCACTGAAGTTGGTTCCGTCTTAGCTATATTCATACATAATATTGTTGCTTATACTTACTTAATGCTCAGCTCCTCACCAGAAGCAGCTTCGTTGTATACGTACGTACAAATAAGATGATCGCAACCGCACCGCCGCAAAACAATTCGAGAAGATTACGGATGACTACTGCCGTTGCCGTCGCCGTAGCCGCGGCTACAAATGCTGCTGGTGTAAACAATACGCAGAGTAAGATGACATTTGAAAGATTGCTGGACATTGTTTAGAAACGGTCGTTATGTGTCCAAACGGAACGAACAAATGACTTGCTTTGATGTTCGGAAATTCCATCCATTATAAATAGGCTTGCAATTAGAGAAAGGGGACAACGTGACACTTTGAGAATGGTATTTGAAATAAATTTTGTATGATGTGATAAAGAAGTTCTATTTTGGTAAAAACAAAAAAAAAAATGGTGGAATGTAATGTCGAGATTATTTAAAAATCAACCGTATTGGGTTATTTTGTTCTATTTCAAAAACCATAAATGGTTTTTCTTTGAAGTCTTGTTGGGCCTCTGTTTGCAGTAGTCATTCATGTAGGTTATGAAGGTTTAGTATTCAAAATTACAGTATTTTAAGATCATATCCTTTGTTCACTTGATTCTTGGTGCGGTAGTATACACAGGGCACGTTGAGAATAATAATGTCCCAACTTCAAAAAAAAAATCAGTTTCGAGTTAGAACAATATTCGAGTTTACATCAAGCTTCAGATTTACATATAATAGGTAGATTCGTCAAAAACTGGTTGCGACCCCCGAGACTCTAACTGCAAAACTCGCTACTTAAGGCGCCAGTCATAGCTTTCATTGAAAACCGCAACATTGAAAACTTTAATGACTAATTTTGGTACCTTTAGAAAGTAAAATCAGTAATTATTTTGATGCAAAAATATAGCTGATGGCTTAAATTATAATTTTTTTTTATTCAGGCCAAACTTCGCCATAAAATGAAGTTTAATTTTTCAATGATCATTGGTAAGGTAGTTCAATCATTGAAATAATAAAATTCATTTCATGTGGACGGTTGGGCCAAAACGGGAATTTTTTTTGGTAAGAATTAATAATTCAGTCACCGCCTTCATATTGGCATCAAATTATGCATTGATTTTACTATTTAAGTCCTTCAAAACCAGTCATTAAAGTTTTCAATGATGTGTTTCAATGAAAGCTATAACTGTGCGCCTAAGAAGAGCAGAAGTTTCGTTTTAACACTTATCTTGTTTTGCCTTAAATATCTAATGTAAGCTGTCTTATGTTGAAATTTCGTATAAGTCCAGATTATAAACGACATCAGCAAAATTTGAACAGCCTTAAGAAATTTGAAGCGATTTTCTTTAAATTTGGTGCTAAAGATTTTTGGGTTATTCTCTAGAGTCTAGAGGGACCTGCTAGATGCTATCGTTAAGAAAAAGCTAATTTATCTTGAAAACCACTCCAACATTTTTTAAAATTTATTTTTTGAAAAACTCAGGTCCAGTTTTTCAGTGCGATATTAAAATTAAACCCGAGTTAACTCATCAAATTTTTTTGAGTTAACTCAGGATCAATTGAACAAAATGCTTTTGATGTTTTGTCCACCGATTTTTTTCGAGGTTTCACATATTCTCCACCGATGGTTTAATTCACCACTGAAAAACAGGGCCTCAATGTATATCAAAAACGCGTAAGTAAAGATGAATTTTTCGATATTTTTGTTTACTTTAAAGTGTATACCTATTATAAAATATGCAGTTTGGATTTCGAGAGCAACACTCTAATTTACATCCAGACCTGAGGTTCCAGAATGACGTCGTTAGCACAATAACTGTTAGGTAGCTGTCGGATGCTTCCTGATGAATATATCTGTATACGGGGGCTTATACACAAGCTATAACCATTTTTAACTTTCCAGGTACACTTATCAAAATAATTTTCTGCTTTCTCAATTCCAGCTCATTCTTCGTCGAGATTGAAAACAGACAGTGGGAACAACCAAAAGCATCAGAGCAGGAGTTGCCCAAGGATCAAAGCTAAGGACCATATTTCTACAACAATTTCACGTCGGACCAACCTCTCAACCAAACAAAGCTTTATGAATTTGCTCTACGCGAACGATTCCCTTACATACACCAAATCTATGTATGTCACCGATGATTGCAGCCCAAGGAGTAGAATAACACGTGAGACACGTCTTTTGTAGGAATTTTACAAAAGATGGGGCATCAAAGTCGACTCAGCTAAATCCGAATTAGCTTGCTTCAGAAGACCCACGGGACAGTAAAACACACCGTCAGCCACAAGCTGCCACAGCATCATCCTCAATCTTCTCGATGGAACGCAATTGACAACCAGAAATCGTTGAAATATCTGGTTATCAACTTCGAGTAGGTATTACGTTTTAACCCACACGTTACGGCCTTCCTCAAAAAAGCGAATTATGCTTTTCATCGTAACCACAAGTCAAAGTTGCTTCTCTATACATTAAGCAACTTCTCCACACCCAACATCACGTATACTTACTATTTTTCTGCCAGCATGAAGAAGCTTGGAGTATTCGAGAGGAAAATCCTGCGGATTTGCACCGGACTTCACTCTGACCACCAACGACGGAAGAACGTCAGCAACCGTATAGACTCTGCGAAGCATCAGGAACCATACCACTGGACAAATTCATCGTCAATGCGGCAAAAAAAAACTGACAAGCAACCTTATCAACCATCCGAACCAACTGGTGAGAACTCTATCATCAGCGAAGAGAGACATCCGGAGCCACGTTACCAATAGACGTGACGGCACTCCAGGACGAAGGAATTAGTCTGCTCAACGATTGAAAAAAAAAAAAAAAAAATTATTATAAATATTAATTATTATTTTACATAAAAATACAGTTTAAATTGTCAATCAGGCAGACGGTAACACAATGTTTAAAACCGAAAAGACAATAAACTGTAGCAGGATGTGGATGTATAGTTCAAAAAGTCAAAATACCTCGATTAGATTACCCTGGCCACATCGAGTGAATAACAACAATGATCCATTCAAAAGAGTCTTCAAATTCTATAGCCCACGTATCCAAGCCAAAAGGAATACTGAACTTGCAGTTATTGTGTGGTATTCAACCAGCGCCGGACCAAGCATATGAGCAAGATGTGCAAATGCACAGGGCGCGAAATTCTGGGGGCTCATTACCAGGAGCATGAAAATGTAATCTAATCTTGCGCAAACAAATTTGTACTGCCATTTGCATTTTAACCAAAAAAATTTGTTGAAATAATCCCTGTGCTGAGTTATTTCTTGCACACTAACTAACATCACTTTATTTGTTGCATTCAAGGAGTATTTAGCTCAAAATATCGTAAAATTAAAGATCCCACTATAGAACTATGCATTGAAAGTCTACCTCCTGGGTAATGTGGAAAGGTCTTATGCATGTGTATCAGTGTTTATATGGATGCAAATATAAAAAAAGGGGGGCTTTCTACAAATATTGCATAGGGCGCAAGTTTGGCTGGGGCCGGCCCCAGCAAATTGCTTATACAAACTACTGTTCTGTTTAAAAAAAAATAAAAATTTTAAAAAAAATTGCATCCCTTTGCAAAAATATTTTCGAAAATGGC
The DNA here is from genome assembly GCA_932273885.2 of Leucozona laternaria. Lineage (NCBI taxonomy): Eukaryota > Metazoa > Arthropoda > Insecta > Diptera > Syrphidae > Leucozona > Leucozona laternaria. The sequence goes on along the minus strand of OW026367.1, from coordinate 61,369,299 downwards.
AGCACAAGTTGAGCACGGTACAGCACATTTTTCATTAAATGCCGGTGCTAAAGTCATACTATCGTGATCTTTGGTCGTTTTGGATCATGTCGTTTTCGAATGGAAACAGAGAATGCGGTGCAACATCATTTTCTTGTTTAACTCCTTGACGAATTTCCAAGGGGTCGGAGTAGGTACTGTCAAACTGTCAAAATCTGAAAAAAGACTGTGCATTTTTTGCCGGTAGGTATATTTTAAAAATCTTTAATTTTATTTATGCTTTTTTTTCTCCGTGTAAACAACTTATAGAATTTTCCCACATAAATTTTCCCCAAAAAAAAAAAAAAAAAAAAATAACTTACCTTGAACCCGGCGGCTGTGTCAAAAAATTTGTCATGGTTAACCATCCTACCAATTAATTCACAAATTTCCTTTCACAAACTTCAAAATAAAACCTAATTTCACATTATTCCTCCCTCTCTCTCTCTCTCTCCCTGTTTCCCTGTTATTGGTAAATACCTATATACTCGTATACTCTAGGAAACGTTAATAATTACAAAAAATTAATCACAAAATTAAACCATGAAATCAAAATCCGAAAACAAATTATTAATCTTCATCTCGACAGAAAGAGAGAAAAAGATACAATTTGTTTTGCCATCACAGATACACCACAAACTAAATAAAAAAAAAAAACAAAAAAGAGCCGAAAAACAATCACTGCGGCTTCGTCATTCTTTAATAACAACAACAGCAACCAAAAAAAAAAAAGAAGAAACCTAACATTTTGCTTATAAAGAACAAGAAGTCATTTATCAGACACATGCCCGAGTTGGAGCGCCAAAGTCACCATCTCATACTCATCTCCATTTCCAGCCATCACTGACAGAACAGAGCAGAGCAGTATATAATCACCCAGGCAGAGAGTTTCCTTCACTAATCCCAATTCCAATCCCAAAAGGAATCCAAGAATGTCAAATTTTAATCATAGGGCTGAGTCAGTGTATAAGGCGCTGTGCGTTCCTCCGTGTATGATCGTCTGGAATCGACCAGGTTCTGTATTTGATTCTAGAGATGCATCCGCGGTATGGATTGGACTGTCAGCCACATAGCCCTAGGAGCAGGGTAATGAGTGGGGCACGCCTACTCGTTTAACAAATTACGTGATTTTGTCTTTCTTTTCCTCCCACTTGGGCATGCTTTGTCCTTTTCTGCGCTTCGGGCCGGGCAAAGAAAGGAGATGATCTCTTCTTGTCTTAGCCTTTCGTTAATCCAAATTTAATGACCACACGTTTTTGTGTGGCTGATGTGGACCGAGCTGCGCGGGAATTCAGTTGCATCCGCCGAATACCGAATACGTGTGGATGACATTTTGAAAGGAGTCAGTCTCAGTCTTAGTCTCCTGTTGGACACATTTATCGTTGTTAGCCCAGAAAATGGTCGACGAGGTTGGTTTGGAGTTAACTCCAGGTTCTTTGAATTTGATGGACAGGGACAAACTATATAAAGAGGAAATGTGAATGGATATATGTTTCCTCATTTAGTACATCAAGCTCGCCCTTTAGATGTTTTACAAGCAAACTGTATTTTCAGCCTTGTTAGAGGTTGTGACCATCACTTAAGCTATAGACAGCTGCAGTAGCTGTAGCTGTGCAACCAGCAACATGGAAATGAGCTTCCATTTTAAAACTCTTCTGCTGATGGGTGCTTTTAAAATTTGCTAATTATTCGGTTTCAAATGGTTTTCTTACATGATCCTGTTAACAATCTAAGGCTCCTCAATTCCCATTTAATATCGCTGAAATACCCGCCTTTTTCCGTGAGTCTCTGTACTAAGTACCTACTTAGTGCGGACTAATTAACATTTATTTAAATAAAGTTTCAAGCTAGCTTGCTATTTCCGCGAACTTTTGAATGATTTAACGTTGAAGCATGTCTACTAGGGGTAAATATGGAACGACCTCTCCTCTTATAGTAAAGGGTTTTCCAATAAGAGGTGTTATTTTGAATAGCCCGCTATTTCGGTAGTTGTCACTTTTGAAGCTGTCATTTTTTGACATTTGACAAGTAGAAACTACGCCATTAATAAAAATGGAACGATACACGCTTCAAAAACGCATTGAAATTATTAAAATTCACTATAAAAATGGTGAAAATTTGGCAGAGACGGTTCGTAAAACTAAAACATTTTTGGGTCGTCGTGAAGCACCTTGTCGGACCGCAATACAGAAATTGGTGGACAAATTCGAGCTGTTGGGACAAGTTAGTGATGTGAAGAATAAAACCCGTGCACGTCGCTCAAAACCAACTGAGAATATTGCTGTTGTAGCCCAAAGTGTTGAAGAAAACCCAGGTTTGTCCATTCCTCGTCGTTCTTTGGAAGTAGGCATTCCACAAACGTCATTACACCGTATTTTGCATAAAGACTTGGGTCTTAAGGCTTATAAAGTTCAGTTAACACAAGAACTCAAGCCGGTTGATCATCAACAACGTCGTGTCTTTGCTGATTGGGTCCTTGAAATGCATGAAAATGATCCGGAATTTCATCGAAAAATCATCTTGACTGATGAGGCCCATTTCCACCTCGGAGGCTACGTCAACAAGCAAAACTGTCGCATCTGGGGCTCGGAAAACCCAAGAGTTATTGTTGAAAAGCCTCTCCATCCTCAACGCGTGACTGTTTGGTGCGGTTTATGGTCCGGCGGGGTCATTGGACCTTACTTTTTCGAAAATGAGGCTGGAGCAACAGTTACGGTCAATGGATTGCGCTATCGAGAGATGATTAATGATTTTTTATGGCCGGAATTGGATGGATATTGATATTGATGTGGACAACGTTTACTTTCAACAAGACGGCGCTACGTGCCACACAAGCAATGAAACCATCGATCTTTTACGGGAAAAGTTTCCGGACCGTGTTATCTCTCGAAGAGGTGATCACCTTGCGACTTCTTCCTTTAGGGCCACGTGAAAGATAAGGTCTACGCCAACAGCCCAGCGTCGATTCAAGACCTCAAAGATGGAATTCGTGAGGCTATCGAGGACATAGGGCAGCCACTTTGCGATTTGGTTATGGAAAATTTCATGAAAAGGATATGGTCCTGTAAGCGTGGTCGTGGCGGCATTTTAATTTTGACTTGCTCTATATAGGATAATTATTTACGGTTAATATGTGTAAACATCAATGTTTGTCGAAGCACAAGTTTTAGGATCCATATTTGGATCCGTAAGCGAAGCTGTCCATGTAATAAGTATACGTACGTTGTTGACTACGTGCACGGATCCATAACGAACTAGTTTGCTTGAAGGGGATCTTTAGATTTTTGTAACTGAACGCATCTAATATCATATTATGCAGGTTTTCGTTACGTAACGTGTTACATCGTAAAGTTTATTTTACCCTACCACCGGCCACAAATCAAAAATTTCGTGGTTGTAATCTAAACTTAAACAACGATGATCGAGAAGTCCAAAAAATGGGTTACGTCATACCGTCCGTTGCGTCGCGGTCGGTCAGTGCATTTGTGCGTCCACTGTAATTTGAGGAAGAGGCTTAACGGATGGTCCGGTTTTAATGAAATTTGGTAAAGTGCATTTTTATGTGATTCCCTTGAGTGACTTTTGAATTTTTGTTTAAGCTCTTCTTTAGAACGGGTAAAGCTACTAAAGGGTGTTTTTTTAAGAGGCATAGAACTTCAAGTTGGCAACACTATTTTAACTGGCGGCCATTTTGTCAGCTGTCAAGTGATTTATTTTTAGCTTGGTTTTGGCATTTCAACATGAATATAGACTGACGCCTGAACAACGCTTCCAAATTGTGCCCAAATGGGCCCAAAACACGATTGCCGTTGATCTCAATTTTCATAAGCGAATTTTGTTTAGCGATGAAGCTCACTTTTGGTTGAATAGATACGTCAGTAAACAAAACTGCCTTATTTGGAGTGATTATAATCCTCAAGTGTATGTTGAGACACCGTTACATCCACAAAAACTTGGTGTGCTTTATGGTTTGGTGGAATTATTGGTCCGTGGTGACCGCTATAGAGCCATGATTACTAACTTTTTCGTTCATCAATTGAACAACCATGATGTGCAGGAGCTGTGGTTTCAACAAGGCGGCCGGCGCAACATGTCACACAGCTCGTGAGACAATTGATTTATTGAAGGAAACGTTTTTTAACCGCATAGTTTCGCGTTACGGACCCGTGAATTGGCCTCCAAGATCGTGCGATTGAACGCCCGCTTGACTATTTTCTGTAGGGATATGTGAAGTCGCTAGTTTACGCCGATAGGCCCGAAACGATTGACCACTTTGAGACGACACCATTCTCCGCGTTATTGCCGATATTACAGCCACAAATGTTGGAAAAAAGTCATCGAAAATTTGACCTCCAGATCAGACTACGTGGGAGCTAGCCACGGCGGTCATATGTCAGAAATCATATTTAAATTATAATGCCAGAAGATTATCTTCCGAACAAAGGAAATTTCATGTCAATTTAAAAAAACCATCTTTGTCTTATGACATTTCAAAGTTGTATACCTCTAAAACAAAACACCCTTTACTTGCTATCCAGTCGTTAATTTTGTAATATCTTTGAAATAACGGGTTCCTAGTTCTAAAGCAAATTTAACTTGCACTGTACCTATCTGTAACAGAATCCGATGGAGATATGAAGGATATATCAGTATAACTCACACATCAATATAAATTATCCAACCAAAGGTAGATATATCACCCATAAAGAGAACTCAATCAATCCTCTTGTGTCACACTTGACAGCGAGTATCATTCCGTGACGAATCGATACTCGTACTCGCATATTGCCCCCCCGATCAGCAATCGCACGGTGGTTTATCAATGGCCAATTCGCTTCTATCAATCGAAATCTGACTGGCTTCTCGAATCATATATACATCACGTACATATATGCCCCCCGCCAAGCGAAAATAAATGACAAATGTTTCCATCTCCTGCGTTTGTATTTTTTGTTCATCTATTTCGCGTCCGTCCGTCGGTCGCGTCGTCATCGTCGTTGTCGTGAACAAATTGAAGAATGGCCACTCCATCGTGCGATGGACATTGCTGATGGCCGCGCAAGATCAATCCTCAAACGATTCTCGAGATTGTTCATTTATTGTTCTTATTGTCGCATTCCCATTTGAGATGCACCCAAAAGCGTATATCTGTGGCCAAACATCTCAGGTGAGACTGTCGGCGGCAATCTCCCCATCTTCAATCTCCTCATCATCACACAAAATCTCCTCATCTCCTGCGCCTGTGTGAAGTTAAAGTAATTTATCACACAAGCTCACACCAGCAAAATAAAAAATATTAAAAAATAATAAAAAAAAAAAATATAATTACTTCACTCCAATGACGAGAACCGACTTAGAGTTGATGTTTATGATGAAGTGGATTCTGGTCGGATCTTGAATCTCGGATCGGTCGCCAGAAGAAGAAGATGAAATGAAGAAATATATATGTAATGTGTCAGATCGAGATGATTGAAGCCGTGGGATGACGACGACATGGCATTGGGGTCACTTTACGTAAAAGTGAATCTGAGTGCGTGTTTTGTGATTTCGTCGTCCCCCATGGCGCTCCGAACCCCAAGCAGAGAGCACTTTGTTATTAAATCGCGCAGAGTCATTCCATCATTCCATATCGGCATCAGTGGTACGGCAGCGGCAGGCGGTGGCGGCCGGCGGCATGGGATCCCTCGATAATATGGACATGGACAACCGACACATCAATAGATAGTCCTCTTTCGAGAAGAACAAATTGCTTTTCGGTATCTATTATAGTTGGAACACGAGGTACGAATGAGATTTTTAATTGTTTTTAAGGCTCGTTGGTCGTATTGAAATTGAAGCTAAAAGATCAAGCCACACCGCTATACGACTTTTGTTATGACTGTGGACCAATATAATAAATAAACCAGCTTTCATGCGGAACAGGTCAATCGCGGCATTCACTATCTTATGGGCCACATTTCACAATGACAGGCAAATCTTTAAAACGATCCACTATCCACATACATGGTTTTGATAAGCATCAGAAGGCACCAAAAGCTCACTCGAATTTTCTCTTATGCGGGAGTTTTTCAAATAAATGTAAATTATTCTCCACAACATCGAAAATTTATACATAAAAAATTCTTCACAATATCGAAAATTTATAAAAAGAAAATTATTCGACATCCGCCATTTTGGAAAAGCCAATTGATCTTTGTCTTCGAAACTAGTGGTTTTAGAGGGAAAGGTCATTTTGACTAAGGTTGTTATAGGCAATGAATTCATCTTATATTTTTGTGCATCCATGTTTTTTGGGGTTTAAAATTGACTTTTTCGAATTTTTATCGTTTTCTAAGTTCCTTACGTACATGGTTCCTTCAATGAAAATTTTAGGACATAAAATTTCCTAGATTTTGCTGCATCACAATCACAAGGTCGCAGTCCATAAAGTTATAGTTCTGGAATGGGTTAAAATTTTATGAAACCAATCCGCTACATCAATTAGGTTAGGTTAGGAGAGTGATAATACGGCAAGCTGAATTATCTCGCTCGATCTCAATGAATCCATTGAGGTGAGGTAAGGATGAGGATTGGTAAGGAAAATAGTTAGTGGGCTTTAGGTGTGGGTTTGGGATGCCTCTATATAAGTCCCCTGTCCTATGGCGGGGCTTAAAGCCACAGTGATATCGCCGTTGGAGGCGTCGGGGCTGGCAAATGATTGATATAGTAAAAGTAATCTTCGAGAAGTATAGGTTCTCCTCATCCGACACCATCATTCCCTCGCCAGTTTCAACAGTAACGTTCTCTGAGCCAAGGAAGTCCATGAGGTTCTTGCGGAAAGAGCCTCATCGACCTCTTTGGCACCACCACTACAGACAGGAATGTTGTCTTCAGCTTTCTTTAAAATTTGTAATATGGTTTGTCACTGATGGTGACTTATCCTCTTTCGAGGACAAGCCATCGCTGGCAGAGCCGTGACTTCTACCGACTCTTGAGCGTATATAGATAACGTTTTTAAGCGAGTTTTCAATGCAGTACTCACCCCGAACGTTTCGCTACGAAAATTATCAACCATGGTCCCCGGAAACTGCCAGCGAGATGTTATAAGCGATTTTGGCTGCGCAGGTTGAAGCGGTGCGTCGAAGGTTCTATCTCTTGCTGTGGTTGTTTGTTGATAAGCAAGTTGGGAGCAAACCGTGATCGCTGTATCCCTGTTGGTATGCAGCATTAATAGGATCTACCGTGCAGAATTAATTATGGGATCTCATGTTCGAAACAGCTTGAAACTGTCACCCCGATTGAAATTGTGGTGTCGTTTAATTTCAATCGCAAGAGATAGAACCTTCGACGCACCGCTACAAACTTCGCTGCCAAAATCGCTAATAACATCTCGCTGGCAGTTCCCCGGTGACTACGCTCAATGTAATTTGTAGCGAAACGCGTTCGGGGTGAGTACTTAACTGCATTGAACTCGCTTAATATTAAATATTTATACTCCGGCTAATCCTAAAAACGATAAAATCTCATGTGTTAATAACCGCGAAAACCTTAAAAGTTATATAACATCTCTGTTTTGTTTTGGTTTATTAGTTGTTTGAAGCATCAAACGTAAGCTCCGCCCTCCACGACAAGGTGAATCCTTGCGAGAGGGTTATTAATTATGTCGATATATAGGTATTTTTGGAACGCTGACGAAGTCTACCAAATTTTTAACTATAATTTTATTTTTAGGTTTCCAACTGGATCCCCATATGGGTTTTTTTTTTGGAAAACTAAGGACGTCTTGAACGAACAGTATGAATCACTCAATCGAGTCAAAAGGCGTTGAGATTAATTGGTCTAAATGCAATCAAATTTTAGGAAAATTTAAAGGTGTCGCCAGTTTTCAAACACAAATATTGACGAATTTTTGAAAGCAAAACTTAAAACATATTTAAAAATGGCCAATAACTCGTGGCACGATTGAGCCATTTGTACAAAATGATATCAAATAAATATCAAAGTCTTTTCAGCTTTTTAAAAACACCCATATCGATACAATTGGTTTAGTGGAGCGTTAGACTCTCCAAAGCTATATAAATTTGAAGAACGATTTAGGATTATCTTCGCAAATATATCAAAATATTGAGAATTTCGTGTTCTACAACTTTTGTAATATAAAATAATTAGCGCAAGCTTCTTAGCAAACATGAAAAATAGTAAAAATATTAAAAAAAAAAAAAAATTAATTAAAACGACATAACCGGTCAAAAAAAAATATAAGACAAAAGATAAATTGCCTTCAATTTTAGCCTATACAACTTTTCTGCAATAGTTTTAGATTGAAAGATCAATTCGCGTTTTTTTGTCAAAATACACTCCGCCACGGTTACTGCGTCCCGTAGTCTGGATTTAAGCTTTTATGCGGAAAAATTATCTCGACCAACTTGCCGTGCGAAACTGGAGAAGTATGGAGACAGTTACCCAGGCAGAAGCTTGTTGTCTGACATACTGGTTCACACCGGCGCGGCGTGCGGCGGACTGTATAGGGCCGCCACCTTAAGTAACTAATTTACGGAAAAAATGAAATTCCGTTCATCAGATAATACAAAATCCATTTTACCAGCTGTGTGCAAAACTGTCAGATGGCAGTGATTTTGATTTTTGAAAGTAAAATTATTTTTTTTTACAATATGCTGCGTCTACTTGAGTAGAATACGTATGCTGCGCTCTGACGTCGATATTTATTCGATTTCGAGTCTTTTTACTTCTTGGGAAATGAGTTAATTAACTTGTAATTGTCAAAAAATTTCGACAATTATCGATCTGGCTAACACGTTTACGTTCGTTTTTTCTAGGACAAAATTGAAAATGCACGTAGACAGGTTCAAGTACTTTTCTCCAAACCTACTTAAATAAATTACACGCCACTTAAATTTCAAAAAAAAAAATACCCAATAGACACAATTCAAAATTCCACCACCTCTAAGAATTCCACAAAAAAAAAAAAAAAAACAAACAAAACTCCACTTTAAGGAAAAGTGTGCAAAAGTTTATGGTGGGTAGTGAGAAAATTTGCATATTTTGGTTGCTGCCACTTGTCCCCTTAGTCAGGCGCTAAACATGGCACTCTCGCACAAGAAGTAGCTGCCTAGCCTATACTATATATTGGTACTTCAAAATTTTCTTAACAAAATCCGCATCATGACATTTATTTCACAAAACGAATAGCACGCGAACTTCGGAAATAAACAACAAAATTCTGATATTTGGCTCGGCTTCTTTATTGCCTATTTCCTTTTTCCTATATTCGAAAGGATATGGCAACGGGTTGTATGATGAGGTGGTCGCTGATGGATGTAGGCGTTTTACATGCATGCATAAATATTTTTCCACTTAATTCTCGTGTCAAAAGTTTTCCAGGACATTTAATTTGCCAGAAAAAGGAACATTTTTGCCATAAGGACATGTTGTTGGTATCCATATACAAAATACATACATTTATGTATGTACGGTATAAGGATGACTGAAGCAAAGGACATGAATGAGGAATTATATACAAAAAAAAATAAGTGTTGGATAATGGAGACAGAGGGAGGACGTGGAGAGCAAACAACACAAAGGCAATTTAAGAAAATTATAGGCTATCAAAACCCATGTAATTTCTTATCGTTTTTACTTGCTTTTTTGTTCTGTCTTTCTAGAGAAAAAAAAAATGTTGATACACTTGTTATGGAAAGCTGCATGGACGTGCTGTCACTAAACGTATACCATGGAGTTTACAATTGAATTATTTAAAATGGGAATTGAAAGGAGACAATTAAACAAAAAAATAGTCTTGAAGCAGGTGTAGTTTGTAATGATCCTTATAGTGATTTTTATACTTTCAAGGCTTTACATACAAATTCGTATAAATTAAAAGTTTTTGTTAATTTTTTTGTACATACCAATTTCTTTTTGATAATATATTTGGTGGGAGAGGCCGCCATCTCGTTGCGCCAAACAAATTTTTAGGTTTTAGCTTAGTAAAATTCATACCGAGTTGGCTCACTTTTCCACCCTTTTTCAAATTTTAATTTTTAAAACCCAAAATCAGTTCCTGTGACGTCAATTAAATCTTAACAAAGACATTGAGCATGAACCATAGGGTGCACTGGAAGTGGGAACGCTTCAAGTTCAGCGACATGGTATATACCGTGCAGAATGTGCCACCTGGTTGACAGCAATATCATCATCATCATCGTCGGCTCGACAACCGGGGTCCGGTCCTGGCCTCCTTCAACAAGTCTCTCCACCCATCCCGGTCTCGAGCCGCCGCCATCCAGTTGCGCACCCCAAGGCTCCGGGCGTCCTGGTCTACGCCATCTCTCCAGCGCAAGCATGGTCTACCACGCTGTCGTCTACCATAGAATGTACCACAAAGAACTTTCCGAGCAGGTTCCTCTTCGCTCATGCGAGCTAGGTGCCCTGCCCACCGGAGTCTACCGAGCTTAATTTTTGTCACGATATCTGCTTCAAGGTAGATTGCGTACAATTCATGATTGTACCGTCTCCGGAATCGTCCTTCCTCACATATGGGGCCAACAATTCTCCTTAAGACTTTTCTCTCGAACGCGGCTAAGAGGTCGGAGTGCCTTTTGCTAAGCACCCAAGTCTCGGATCCATATGTGAGTACTGGCAGGACCATGGTCCTGTACAGCAGCAGTTTTGAAGTTATGGTGAGATTTCTGGATTTGAAGAGCTTTGACAGACTATAGTAGGCTCCGTGGATTTGAGAAGCCGCCCGCGTATTTCTTCTTCTATATTGTTATCGGCTGCTACTATTGACCCAAGGTATTTAAAGGATTGCACCACTTCAAATTCGTGCTCCGCTACCTTGATTGTTTGACCAACTGTTCCTCTCGCATTCGACGCCACCATGTACTTTGTTTTACCTTCACTAATGTGCAGCCCCAGATTTTGTGCCGCCTGCTCGATCTGGATGAAGGAATCATGTACAGCTTGCTCAGTTCTTCCGATGATGTCGATGTCGTCTGCGTAAGCCAGTATCTGGCTGGACCTGTTGACGATGGTCCCTCTTGTTGCCGTGCCAGAGTCACGGATTGCTTTCTCCAACGCCAGGTTGAAGAGGAGGCAGGCCAAACCATCCCCTTGTCGGAGTCCATTAAAGATGTTGATTGGTTTGGATAGCAATCCGGCTATTTTTACTTGGCTTGTTACGTTGGTCATGGTCAACCTACATAGTCGTGTCAATTTATTTGGGATGCCGAATTCTCTCATGGCTTTGTAAAGTTCTACCCTGGCTATGCTATCGTAGGCGGCCTTAAAGTCTATAAACAGGTGGTATGTTGGGATGTTAAATTCTAGACATTTTTCCATCGCCTGCCTAAGGGTAAAGATCTGATCAGTTGTTGATTTGCCTGGAATGAAACCGCACTGATATTGTCCGATGATGGTTTTAGCGTATGGGGTTATCCGGTCTTGGAGGATAGAGGAGAGTATCTTATAGGCGGTACTCAACAACGTGATACCTCTATAATTGCTGCACGTTGTGACATCTCCCTTCTTATGTATGGGGCAAATGATACCTTTTCGCCAGTCTTCTGGAATTTCTTCATGCTCCCACACGTGCACTATAATCTCATGAATTGCTTGACGTAAAGCTGGCCCACCGTGTTGAAATAGTTCGGCTGGTATACCATCGGCTCCCGGGGCTTTGTTTTTCTTTAGCTGGCCTATAGCCTTCTCAACCTCTTCTATGCTTGGTGGCGGCAACATAGGGTACTCTTCTTGAAGTGTTGGAGCCTCCACTTCTGCAGTGAGCTGACCATTTAGCAATTCATTGAAGTACACTTCCCATCGCTCCAGTATGCTTTGAGGATCGGTGATCAGATTTCCCTCTCCGTCCTTGCAGTATGTGCAGCGTGGTGTGTACTGCGTCATGTTTCGGACGGATTGGTAGAACTTCCGCGCCTGGTGCGGACCTCGCTCTCGGCTTTTCTCTATTTCACAGATTATGTTCTTCTCCCAGGCTGATTTTTTCTGTCTGTGAAGCCGTTTTTCAATTCTTCTGAGCTCTTTATATTCGTCTTCGCGTGCCCGCGTTCTATGAGATTGTTGCATTGCTCGGTACGCAACATTCTTACGTTCAGTCGCTAGCTTGCATTCATCATCAAACCAGTCGTTCCGATTTCTACGACTGCTGCCTAAGATGGAGTTGGCAGTACTAATGACAGTATTCTTAAGGCGTGTCCACTTCTCATCTACGCCCAGCAAACTGGCTCCAGGACTTACTCTACCCAGTTCTAGGGCGAGTCCTAACGCATTACCAAAGGTGTTACTGGTGTTTTCATTGCGCAGAGCAGCCGTGTTGATTCGAACCTGATCGGCGGATGCAATACGTCTTCGCAAGGCAATCCGCCCTCGGAAAACCATACCAACAAGATAGTGATCCGAGTCGATATTGGCACCTCGGTACGTTCGTACCGTCATCAAGTTCGAGTAGTGGCGACGGTCTATCAACACGTGGTCAATTTGGTTACGAGTGACTCCATCAGGTGATACCCAGGTGGCTTTGTAGATATCTTTACGCGGGAACCTGGTACTCGCAACGACCATGTTTTTCGATGCTGCCAATTCTAAGACTCGAAGTCCATTGTCATTAGTGTTCTCATGCAAACTATGGGTGCCTGCGTAATGCCTGAATACCGGCTCCCGACCTATTTTTGCATTCAAATCCCCAAGGATGATTTTTACGTCATACCTTGGGCAGGCATTGAGGGCCCTCTCGACTTGTTCGTAGTAAGTCTCTTTTTCTTCGTCTGAGGACTCCTCCGTAGGTCCGTGAACGTTAATGAGGCTGATGTTCTTAAATTTGCCTCGCACGCGAAGGGTGCATAGCCTTTCGCTTATAGCGTTAAAGCCGATGATGGCAGACTTCATTTTTTCGCCGACTAGGAAGCCTACCCCGAGCACATGGTGTTTTGTATGACAGCTGTAGTATAAGTCAGGACAGCAATATGTCTGTGTCAAATGTATAAGCAGGACCACGAATCAGGACAATTAAAGTGCAAGAATAACGTGTGGTGCGTAAACTGCCATCAGAAAGAAGGATACCCAGCCAGCTTTAGGGGGAACCCAACTCTTAAGATGGAACCACCGACCGGCGAATAAAAATGAAGAAAACGGTCTTTATGCACCGTGTATGTAGCCCAGCTAGTAGTGAGTTCCGCAGCCATGTAGTCAAAGGAAAATTAGCAATCAAATCAGCAGCAACAAAGGTTCAATCCATCCAACAACAACAAGTGGGTGTACCTCCACTAATTCACCATTTTCTTCTAAGGAAATAAGCAGACCTGCAGATCCAGCCTTCCTGGTGAACACGACTCCACCATACCGCTAAAGACTCAAAAGTAATCGTGTCACCATCAGATGCTTCCTGGATGTTGCGAAAACAATATACAGTGAATGGATAAAAGGCTTTATCGAGGAATTCCGTCAATACGATAGGATCGCACTTTCATCAATAAAAAAAAAATTCTTTTTTCTGTTCTCATCTTTTTCAGAACCTTCATACATCTGGCTTGCAGATTTCCAATGATGTCCATTATAGCCAGGATGTATCTTTCTTCTTGGTCTTAATTTAATTAATGATCATGTCCTTATATAAATACAAGTCCTGAAATAAAAGTACAAAAATCAAAATACAAAAATCAATACAAATACAAAATTTTCCCAAAGCTCGAAATCGTTCTGTTTATCTACAACTTGATGACATCTGACCTAGCTTTTTTGAGATTTACTCCTTTTTTCCACACTTAAAAATTCAAAAATCCTATAGCGGAACAACATGAAAGTAAATGACAGCAGTGTGTACCACATGCAAGTAAACGACGGCACTGTTTTATTCAAATGGGGTATTCGAAAAGCACAGTTGCACAGCGGAAAATTTCAGAAACCTGGTCTTGAATCTACCCAAATGAATCGTAGCCAAAAGCAATGTGAAGTACCTGCGAAGAACAGCTTCATGGATTTGCTAAAATCCATTCCGCACTTAAGGAATGTGCCAAGTTCTAGTAAAATCCGAAAAAAGTGGTTTTAAAGATATCTACATATTCAGTTGTTTTTTTTGTTTTAATTTAATTTTCTTTAAATATTTTTTCGGTTGAACTGTTATTGAGAGAGTCGAAGACGAAAATTCGCAGAAATCTTTAACGGTAGACGTGGTGGCTCTTCACAGTCGACTCTTCAACGTTTGTTGGCCAAATTTAAGACAAACTCGGCCTTTCGCAGATTTCAACTTGACGAATTTCGCTGCGGGACTTGGGCCTACAGCCGTACAAGTTTTAACTGACCCAGGAGCTAAAAGTTCATGACCATAGACAATGCCGTTTGTTTGTTGACTGGGCTTAGGAACTTTTTGGAAGAGGACCCCAATTTTGGCCAAAAGCGACGAGGCGCATTTTTTGATGAATGGCTATGTTAACAAGCAAATTTTTCGTATATGGAACGACACCAACCCATACGAGGTTCACCAGGTGACAATTCATCCTCAAAAAGCTACCGGCGCGGCATTTGGTGTGGATTTTGGGCCGGCGGCGGCGGCGTCAATGGTCCGTACTTTTTCGAAAACGATGTTGTTGAATCAGTCACCGTCAATGGCGAGCGCTAAAGAAAACGATGATAACCAATTTGTTATGGCCCAAATTGAACCATGTGGACCCCTAAACAACATGTGGTTCCAGCAGGACGGCGGCGCGGCGCTACGTGCCACGCAGCGGACGCCAAGATTGACATTCTACATGAACAATTTAATGGTAAGGTTATGTCTCGCGCAGAGATGACGTGAATTGGCCACCAAATTCATACAATTTGAACCCGCTAGACTTTTACTGGTGGGGTTTCTAAAAGTCGTAGGTCTATGCGAATAAACTATAACTTACAAATGTCCTTAAGGTGAACATAACACAGGACATCTCTCAAATTCATCCGAATCTATGTGGAAGAGTCATTGAAAATTGGACCACTTGAGTCAGATCCGTGCCACACCGTAAGAAGCCGAGGCGGGCATTTGAACAATGTCATCTTTCATACATATAATGCCATACGTGGGCCTTTCAAATAAAGTAAGAATTTTTTTAATAACTAACACATAGCTTATTTTATCTCAAAAAATCTCATGTCATTCCAATACTTTCAATCTTCCTGAAGCGATGTCGAAACAAAAAAAGTTTTAAGTATATTCTTACCAGTGTGTGTATATTGTTAGGTTTTCAGAAATATAGTGGCTCATCCAGACAAATTAATACTTCCTTCCTTTAACTCACTTAATAATCTAATAGCAATAAATCAACATCGATACGCCTTTTTAAAATAACTACCGTCCATTCGATCATGTGTGGCTGAGTGGATTAATTAATTATTGCATGTACAAGAATATTAAATACAAAAAGTCCACAATTCACCTAAACAACAAGGAGGTGGTCCATGTAGGATGTTGTATATAGAAATGAATTTTACTTTGGTCCCATCCAATTTTGCAGTCAAAATTGAAAAAAAAATCACAAACATTTTTCCTCCACCAATCCTGTGTTTGTCTAGATTTAACTTCAACAATCCATGTTTTTTTTTAATTTACTTTAAATATCAAAATGTTAATAAAAAAAAAATTAACGTCCACAGTTTGGTGATTGTACTTTAATAGCTCACTCGCGTGGCCTCATTTTTTTTGTTTTATTATTATTTTCATTCAATTAACAAAAAAAAAATGGCAAAAAATAAAATTGCATTTTACATCAAAAATTCATTTCACCTAATTGGATTTTTTTTTAATATAAAAATTAGTTGTGGTAAATTCCTTACGCACGCATTATTGACGCGTAAACAAGCGATTTAACGATTATCCTGCGATGCCAGAAACCTACAATCACCAGCCAAATTGCCGCAAGTAATAACCATGAATATTCATAAGGATTTCGTTTGGTTTGGTGATGCAAGTGCATCTGTTTGTAAAATTAAATTTTTTCCATCAGCACACCGAAAAACATACCTATAAAGTGCATACATATTTTCCAGGACAATTCACAGAGAACGTGATGTGCAACAGCACCAGGACCTGGACTGCAGCAGTAGCATCAGCAGAAATAAGAGTCTCAATTGCGGTTCGCGTTTTCAATCAGTATTATTCATCACGCGAGATCCCATCAAATAAATTCGGAAAAATATCAAGCGTATTCATGACAAGGACGACAACACACTCGCGTCCACTTTTCAACCAAAACTCCAATAACACAAATGCTCCTTATACTGTTAATGCGGGGATATGAACCTTGTATGTATATGTAAAGCTAAAGCTATCATTTCGATTGACTATTTGGGTGGATTTTATTTATCAGAGCTTGTTGAATGATTTCTTTTGAAATATTCAAAACAGTTGAGTTGTTGTGAATTCATAAAACGTGAAGATAAAACATGCACACCTTGTGTTAAAATAGATCCTATACGACTTTAGGGGAAAAAGAGTTTAATACAAAATTTAAAGTGCATAGCAAATAAATGTTTGAAGCATGGTTGCAAGTTGCAACATTAAGCATTTTTTTTATTTAATTATAAGAAGAAGTTCGATCAAATTTATAATTCATCGAACATTTAACCATGTAAATTTTCTTAAGAGTGTTTTAAATATGATTTCTGGCATATGACCGCCACGGTTGGCTCGGACGTAGCCTAGTCTGGAGGTTCAATTTTCGAGGACTTTTCCCAACATTTCTGGCCGTATATCGGCAATAACGAGGTGAATGTTGTCTACCAAGTGGTCAATCGTTTCGGGCTTATCGGCGTAGACTAGGGACTTCACATATCCCCACAGAAAATAGTCATAAGATAAAGCAGCATCTATATTTCCGTCACCAAAAATATGTTACTTTTTTTTATTTCCCTGGGAAGTTCAATTGAAATTCCAAGTTTTTGACATAAATCTTGGCATAAGAAAATACGACTTCTAACAATGCATTTCGTTTTTCTTTAAGGAAAATCTGTGAAGCATTTATGTTTTGACCACATTGATGAAGGCTCAGTCCTTTTGGTTGCAAGTTTATTTGGGCATCATTTACTTCGTGCAGTACTCATTTTCAAAAGCCCAAAAAATACAGAAATGAAAACGATTGCAATGCTATTAAAAATGCTCCTGCATCCGTCCGTGTGTTTAGGCTTTACCCTAATAATAGTATTCTCCAGTTACTCTCGATTGCATCAGCTCTTGCACTCTATATCTTCTTTCTTGGAGCCTCTTCAATGTTTTGCCTGAAGTACGAAGCAGAACTTCCCAACGCTGTGTGGACACGGAAAAAATGAATAAATGTGTTCTAAGTCACCGAAAAAAGTGATAGAATTTGCCTCAACAGCAGCAGCATGTAAGAAAACCAAGTTCAAAGAGGGATTGGGGCAAGATATAAATTCTGCTTTGGGGTTTATGTTTTTCAGCCTTTACTTTTTTTACTTATGAAAAATAAGCCTCCCGGGGCCTGTGCCCCCTTGCCCCCCCCCCCCCCCCCCCCCCCCAGTGTAAACCATTGATCGATGAAGATTACAATAATTTTTTTAGTATTATCAACAAAATTCTAAATTAACCTGTTACACACTCAAATAACTTAAGAGCAAGACCAGGTTACCAGGTTCAAGTTCGGATATCAGCTCTTTTGTTTGAAAAAATATTTTGTGTACAGAAATATTATGCAACACATTACACAATTTTTTGATGTGTAAACTTTTATGCCAGTGCCAGGATAAATTAAAAACGTGGGCCTTACTTGTAAAAGGTTCCCTGAAGCATGTTACGTGTAGAACGGCGTTACGTGAAATAAGTTACGCCGAACTAACAATTTCACTTCTGCTGTAGCACCACGGACTGAGAAAGCAGATAAAGACTTGATTCTGTTAGGCGACTTCTCGTGGATTTTACATACTACTTCTAGTGGACCTTACAAAAGTACTGTTAGAAGCCTGCCTTATACGCAAATAAAATTTAAATTTAAATTCTTTTATATTAATTTGTATTTCTTTGTTTTCTTCTTATTTTCACCGCAGCAATATTTTTCTTCTGTAACGAAATTTAGTTGTTACTTAAAGAAGAATTTTGTTTACTTGATGGATTTTCTTTGATTTGAACCAAGGATGTGCAGGTTAGTGCTCCAGCCCAATATTGTCAAGAGATTAAGAATTGACTAAATAACGGTAATCGTTGCATAGGCAGCCTTTCAGTATTAGATAATATTGTGTGGGGAAGAATGAAAGAATTTTCTTATTCAACCGAAATAGCAACTTAAAGTAAATTAGAAGAGCGTATTCATCAAAAATGAGAAAGCCATATAAACATCAATAAAAATATTCGCTGTGAAATCTATAAACATGGTATAGCTTCATAAATAACCACGGGGGACACTTTAAGCACCTGTTATAAATGTTTTAGTTCAAACATAAAATACAAATTATGTAAAACTGCACAAAATAATTGTGTATTGGCCTTTGGAGTTTATAGCAAACTATTTTTTTTTTAAATTTATTTTTTACCTGCTGTAGAATTGTAATGTTTATTGCCCTACTGTTAAGTATTTTACTAAGTTCTTCAACCGCTTCAAGCCGAGCATCAAAATGCACCATAGTATTTAGCTAAGGTCTTCACCCGAAAATAGAGAGTCCAAAGTTGTTGGTTTAAGACTGATTTTTATTTACAAATGACTAGGCTATTTATACCTAAATCTACCTTACAAATAGTTGGGTTCATCCCAGGGTTGCCAGTTTAGGGGTTTTTCCCCTAGATTTAGGGGCTTTTTTGTCGCTGGGGGGTTATCTGGGGGGACGAGATATTTGGGGGAAAATCTGGGGGGATTAATTCAGAGCTAAAACGTTGATAAATTGCATAGGTATTTAAACAGCTGACAGTATTCCACGAGTTAGATATTCCTTTCATTCTGGGTGTCAGAATCTTAAACCCACAGAAGAAATGCTGAAAACTTTCACAAGTGAGAAAATGTATCAAACCGACGCGACAACCAAAACGAAAATGACGATAAGGTATTAGAACATTTTAAAAGCAAGTTCAAAAAAATTTTAATTCATTTATATTTTTATTTTCATATTAATTTTTGGTGAGTTAAACCAGAGTGAGCTAACTCTAGAACAAAATTAACCCACAGTGAACTGAGGAAGAAGTTTTTCGGTGGAGAATGAATGCGAAATGACTAAACAAACTCGTTGCATAAAATATGAAAAGCATCTGTTCAGTTAACCCCGAGGTAACCCACTAAATGTGATGATTTAACTCGGGTTAAACTTTAATCGCTCACTGAAAAACTGGACCTAAGGGCTTGTTTCACAATGTCTGATTAAAGTTCTAAATAAGCTATTTGGAACTTTTTAGTCAATTATCAACCTCCCTTATGTTTCACAATATCTGAATAGTATATTTTATAATTTAAGTTCGAAGTATTTTAATGGCCCGATTAAGTGTCGATTAGGATTAGCAACTTTATGTACTTGGCAATTTAAATATTATTCATTATTTTGTTTCCAGTTTTCATCAGTCAAAACTATTTTGTCTTTAAAACTGGAACATCTAATTGACACATACATTTATTTTTTCGAAAAAAAAATGTGAAACGCTAAGTTTTTTACTGGGAGGATTTAATTTGCGGATAATTTGAATGTCGAGTAAATAATCAGAACTTTACTCAGAAATTGTTAAGAAAACCCTAAAGAAATTTTCTTTTATTACTTAGTACCTTTTTTACAATTGTTTTTTATTGTAGCTATGTGAATTAATTTAATATATATAATATATATTTAAGAGCTGTGAATAAAAATAAAAAGTTGAAAAAAAATGTAGGGGTTTTTGTTGATAAAATGTGTTAATCTGGGGGGTTTCTAAATTTTTCTGGGGGGACATTTTTTTTTCATCTGGCAACTCTGGTTCATCCCCACTCTTATATCTATTACAATTTTGATTTTAGTTCTCAATATGCTATTTCATTATTACATTACATTACAAATGATGGCCCGAATGCCAACAAAGATTCGAATTCCATTTGAACAGAATGAACGTTCAGTTCAATCCACCCAAATGCAATTCGATGCCCTTAGCCACCGCGACACATTCAGGTCCAGTCATTAATTGTTCTATTTATGAATCATTTTGTGCACAACGATCCACAATGGTAACATGATTATTCAAAACAAAAATGATTGTGTGATAACTGACCATTCACAAGTCTGTTCAAATGTAGGTAAGTGTATCCACGTTAAGTGTATAATGTATGTATATACACAACAGAATTTTCCAAAAGTATTATAAAATCTAAGGGGTTTTTAACAAACTTGTTGTTGATTTTCATTTTTTAGAAAACAATAGGAAAACGTTTTATTCATTATGCATTTTCAGGAGAAAATTGACCTCAAAGTCAAAAACAACCATATGATGAAGAAAAATAGAACAAGCATGGAATTAGAATTCTGAAGATTCAAACAAGATATTAAATTTATTTAAAATCAGTTATAAAGCACTTCACATAACGTTCTATATGGGGAAAACTAATTACTTAATTAGTTACTTAAGCTAGCGCTACGGTCCGGAGTGGACCAGGGCCTCACCCAACAAGCTTCTTCCAGCTAGCTTGATCCCCAGCTAGCTGTCTCCAGTTTCGCACACCAACTTGGTATGGAGGTCTTCTACTGCGCCGGCCGTCTCTCAGGGTTGGATTAAAAGACTTTTCGGGCTTGAGCTGTTATGTCCCTTCACTCGAAATGACCCAGCCATCTCAGTCGTTGTCTTTTTACTCTTTCGGCTAGGTCATCAGTATCGCTGTACATCAGCCCGTACAGTTCGGTATTGTACCTTCTCCTCCTGCAGACGAGACCAAAAATCACACGGAGAATCTTCCTCTCAAAATATCCTTAAGAGCTCTCATCCGCCTTCGATAAGGGCTATGCCTCTACCCCATATAGCAATACCGGGATGATCGGCGGCTTGTACAGGGACACTTTAGTTGTTCGAGAGAGGGCTTTGCTACTCAATTGCCTTCTTAGAACGAAGAAGCAGCGATTGGCAAGAGTTATTCTTCGTTCGATCTCAGTGCTGGTATCGTTTTCTGTGTTGATAGCAGAACCTAGGTAGACAAAGTCCCTAAATACCTCAAAGTTAAAGCTATCTATCGTAATGTTCAAGACGTATTGGTGTTGGGTGTATTTTCTTGATTACAGCATATACTTGGTCTTGCCCTCATTAACCGCTAAACACATTTTCTTCCCTTCCGCTTCAATACTCACAAAAGCGCTACTGACAACACTCTTTGTTCTTCCAATAACGTCAATATCGTCGGTATCGGACGGATTTTTGAAAAATTGTGCCTCTATAGTGTTGACGGCAGAGTTTTGTATTACTCATTCAAGAACGATGTATGACAGCGCGTGCGTCGCCTTGTTCACATTCATTTTTCACATCAAAGGTGTCGGCGAGGGCTTTGTTAACTTTGGTGGAGCAGCGTGCATTCTTCATCGTCAACCTGAAACGGACGAGTTTGGCAAGGATGCCAACACTAGAAATTGGCCTACTTAGCTCGTCTCTATAGATGATGTTATATGCGGCGCGGCTTTAGTTGTATCGACTTGTACAGTTCCTGGGTTTTTCAAAGATCTGCCGTAACTTGAATATTTGGTGGTTGATGGAATTTCCTGTTCTAAACCCACACTGATACTTATGGAGTTATCAGGCATCAAAGATCTTGTATGCGATGTTAAGGAGACTGATGCCTCTGTATTAGTTGGCACAGTTCAGGGGGTCTCCTTTCTTGAGAACCGGGTAAACAATTATAGGAATTTTTTTCTTGGAAATGGGTCCATTTGCAAACGTATATAAACCCTGCATAGCCTTCCAAGTCAACATCATTCAATAAATCGACTGTACAAAAATCTTAGGTTGTTACTATTCTTCAAAATTAAACTTTCAAGGAATAAGGATACGAAACAAGCTAGCCTATCACCCCTACACCACCATTCTTGCAACACTTCCAATTAACCAAAAATACCCTTGATGGAATCTAGCTTTACAGACCCACTCTCCACCACTTTATTATTCCTCACGATTCCACCCTTCTTCGCTAAGATTTAATTGAAGACTTAAGAATTGTATGGTATAATCTTAAGAAAATTAAAGCTATTCCTTGTATAGATATCGCAAGTAATTTGGATGCGGCAATAATTTTTTCACAAAATCTACGATTATAACTCAGGTATAGGTATAGTAAAATTCAAAAGGAAAAGTCAATAATTTATAGAGATTGTTCCCCTGAATTAATTCCCATTCCCACAACACCTTTGTCTAATCAAGCCTCATGCCAATGGAACACCCAAATTGATGAATGATATCACACCGAAAAAACTCCATCAGCCTCAGTTTAGTCCTGATTGCCTTCTAAATGCCCTTTATTCTACTTCTTCAATTTGTTTTTACCCCCTCTCTACCATAGTCCAAGATGTCCGAGCAAATTGGACCCGAACAAAGGTGTCAGCCTGCAGTATCACTGTCGTTTTTTTTTTTTTTCATCTTATACTTCCAAATTAAGATTTATTGCGGCATAAGTAAGTGTTACACTTTTCGTTTCGTGGACCCGTGGAAGGATGGTCCGGTTATAATATATTTCAGATTCAACAACAACTAGTGTATATATACATAGGTACCACCCGATACCGATCTGACATTGATGCATAGTTTTTATTTAAATTCCCAACATTGATGGGTTCCGTTCATTTGGTATTAAAATATTCCTTCCTATGTACTTCTATTTCCAACATCATGGTTACAAGGGGGTTAAAATAAATCCATCACCTGTGATAAGGGGCACAACCCTTTCCTGACGGCGGCCGGCGGTGGCGGCGGCAAAAGGGTGTTGGTGGTGGTATATATGGTGTTGTACTTCTGCTTGTACCTATGTCCTGGTCTGCATATTGCAGCACACACACACAGTCCAGGAATAACCTTTCTGCACATCCTTTGTTGGATAAATAAATTTATTATGAGACTTTGACACGCAACAATTTCGCTCCAATGGCATCAGTGGCAGTCGAATGCAGAGGAAAAATAATAACTGTCACCCTTTTTTCAAGACCACCCTTTCGAAGTGAAAACATTGTGTGTCTGCTCGCTCAACCCCCACCTTACCTTTACCATCAGTGGAGCTATTTTCAAAATGATTTCGGTGCCATTAATTACGTAGACGTATAGAGACTCTTGATTTAATGTTGGCAGTGCAGTATAGTGGAGGCCACACTTACTAAGAACAAAACATATGTCACGATGGTGTCCTGTCCGCCTGTTCCATTCCGGGAATTGCGGTTCCACCCCTTGCAAGCAGTGTCGTATAGGATAGATATAATGTGGACACATTATATTACCTTGAAACACATGTGGAAATATGAATTTTCCCTGCGGCTGAAGGTATAAATCTTGATTGTAAAATAAAAATTCTCCGCCTTAAATTTTGTGTTGTTGTTGTTAACTGACATTTAAACTAGCTCATGGAGTCGTATAGTTGTTTTAGGAGAAATGATTTAAGTGGCACCGTGTCGCCAGCCGACAATCCACTGCGACTGCGACCGGGAAGCTATATGTAGAAGTAATTATAGGTTGCGTTTTCTCGAACTTGTTTTCTTCCTGGATTAAACTTTAATCCGAACGAATTGAGAAATGAAAATGTCAAGTAAGGGAAATTGACATTGAACGCAAAATGTGAAAATGTCAACGTGACGCATGAAGTGACATTAGTGACATTATGTGGTTGGTAAGCGAACACAAAATGCATAATGCGCTGTGCAGTTTTTATGGCAGTCGAACAGCCATTTTTTTTTTTATTTCGGACACTTTCAATTTTGACAATTTGCGCAGTATTTTAAATTATAAAAAAAAAGTACAAAAAAATAACGAACAAATGTGGTCCCAAACTGCCGTCAAAAGTTTTGGACCACCACACTTTTCAAATTGTCCGAAATAAACAAAATTGCTCTTGGAGGGCCAAAAAAATTCCAACACCGCATCATTAGAAACAACAACAAATATTGACTTTTGACAAGTGAAAGGGCACTGGATCCGCCATTTTATTTCGATTTTCACGATTTAATTCAATTTTATTGGCTAATACAGTAAGGCCTAGTCTTTTATGGTATTTTTTTCAGAGCGGTTTATTAAAAGTAAGATTTTAACTTAGAAATACCAAGGAAAAATAAAAGAAATTAAAATAAAATAAAGCTATTAATAACATTCTTATAACATTTTTTTTATATAGTCACATAAAATCTACATATAAATTAGGTATATTAAGAGTTTCGGTACTGTAGGGGAATATGTGGTCGTATCTACGTAGACCGGTAAACATACCTTGTTATGTCATTAAATGCAAAACATTAAGCTTGTGCTCGGACATAGAATCTAATTTAGGAAACACTAATTCAGAAAATGAAATAATCGACACAAAAAGCGTTTTAACCAAGCGAAGTCGTGTATCAGTAGGTGTAAAACTACTTGATATTCAGCAGAGTTTTCTTAGAGTTCCGTATATTCATCCTACAACAGAGTTTATTTGATCCCTATACAAGATAAATCATTCGTAACTTTGAAACCAAGACTGGTCACAGATTTTACATAGGAAACAGTGGAAGTGTAAATGGATATCGTGAGATGCTGTTCCGTTTTTTTTAGGGTTAAGTGTTAGACCATTTTTGTCAGCCCATTTACAGATGGATATTAGATCCTCGTTGATGCGAAAAATAAGGTCATCGATCAGGCTAATTCCTCTTGAAAGATGTAGATCTGTAGATCATCATAAAGATGAAAGGAGACATTATCACAAACAGAAGGCAGGTCATTAATAAACAGGAATAAGAGAATTGGGCCCAATATGCAGCCCTGTGGAAAACCAGTTTTCAAGAAACTACGCCGTGACCAATCATATCCCCAGCTATCACACGCTACCTGTCATATAAATAGCTCATTACTATAGGGACACCCAAAATGAAGGGTTTTCCAATAAGAGGTGTTATTTTGATATTCAAAGAAAAATGGCATTTTTTGAGATAAATGATCGGAAGTTTATTTCATTATAAAGAGGAAGGTATGCCGTTAATAATGGAACACAACATCAGCCAAATGGCCGCCACGACCACGCTTACAGGACCATATCCTTTTCATGAAATTTTCCATAACCAAATCGCAAAGTGGCTGCCCTATGTCCTCAATAGCCTCACGAATTCCATCTTTGAGGTCTTGAATCGACGCTGGGCTGTTGGCGTAGACCTTATCTTTCACGTGGCCCCAAAGCAAGAAGTCGCAAGGTGTTAAATCACAAGATCACCTCTTCGAGAGATAACACGGTCCGGAAACTTTTCCCGTAAAAGATCGATGGTTTCATTGCTTGTGTGACACGTAGCGCCGTCTTGTTGAAAGTAAACGTTGTCCAGATCAATACCATCCAATTCCGGCCATAAAAAATCATTGATCATCTCTCGATAGCGCAATCCATTGACCGTAACTGTTGCTCCAGCCTCATTTTCGAAAAAGTAAGGTCCAATGACCCCGCCGGACCATAAACCGCACCAAACAGTCACGCGTTGAGGATGGAGAGGCTTTTCAACAATAACTCTTGGGTTTTCCGAGCCCCAGATGCGACAGTTTTGCTTGTTGACGTAGCCTCCGAGGTGGAAATGGGCCTCATCAGTCAAGATGATTTTTCGATGAAATTCCGGATCATTTTCATGCATTGCAAGGATCCAATCAGCAAAGACACGACGTTGTTGATGATCAGCCGGCTTGAGTTCTTGTGTTAACTGAACTTTATAAGCCTTAAGACCCAAGTCTTTATGCAAAATACGGTGTAATGACGTTTGTAGAATGCCTAATTCCAAAGAACGATGAGGAATGGACAAACCTGGGTTTTCTTCAACACTTTGGGCTACAACAGCAATATTCTCAGTTGATCTTGAGCGACGTGCACGGGTTTTATTCTTCACATCACTAGCTTGTCCCAACAGCTCGAATTTGTCCACCAATTTCTGTATTGCGGTCCGACAAGGTGCTTCACGACACGACCCAAAAATGTTTTAGTTTTACGAACCGTCTCTGCCAAATTTTCACCATTTTTATAGTGAATTTTAATAATTTCAATGCGTTGTTGAAGCGTGTATATATTAATGGTGTAGTTTCTACTTGTCAAATATCAAAAAATGACAGCTTCAAAAGTGACAGCTACCGAAATAGCGGGCTATTCAAAATAACACCTCTTATTGGAAAACCCTTTATGTTCAAAAATCAAATGGCTGCCAACTATATGTATTCCAAAAAACTTCCTAGTGTAAATTAAAAAATATGCACCATCGGATCGCAAGAACTTGCTCTTGTGGTTAACAACTGTGTGTTTTGTAGTGGGAATCTAAGGAATCACATTGAAATGCTCTGTACCAAAGTTCATGCAAATCAGGCCACCCGTTTAGGCTCTTACTCAAATAACAGTGGACGCACGGACGCACAGGCTGACGGACGGCATGACGAAACAAACTTTTTGGACTTTTTGATCATCGTACTGTTAGTTTTGATTACAACCACGAAATTTATTTCACACGAAACCAATACTTGCCCCTTAGAGCAAATGAAAATCCAAACTAAACCTCCATTTTTGTAACAATTCAAGAATATTTACGATAATTAGCTTGGACTAAATTTGTTTTTGCGATGTTTACAACAATTTTTTTTTTTTTTTTTAATGAGCGCGCACTTAAGGGATTTTGACTATCCTTAAAATGTTTTAACACAGTGCGAGCGTTAAGAAAATAGGGAAGGATTCAAAAGGAGAGACCGATGCACATTGGTTTTGAATTTCTGAATATCAAAATGGGAGGTAAAAATTAGGAATTGGAAAAACCGGCCGGTTAAAACCGAAACCGGTTTTTTCGTTTCGGTTAACCGGTTTTTTTCGGTGATTTTTTATCTCGGTTAAGAGCGGTGTTTCTTCTAAAACTCAACAACCGGGTGACAAAAAACCGGTTATATACTTTAACGCTTGAACATTGCCCGTTTACACCAATAAACAAGATACAGAAAATTTCTTCGAAAAAAATTTAAGCTCTTCGAAAATTTTCAACAGAGCTTAAGGGCTCTGTATATAAAATAAGAAATACAAATTTTTAAAATTATTTTTTTGTTTCAAATCAGTTTTTACTAAGATTCATTCCAAAAAAAAAACCGTGGAACACAATTTAAGAATTCAATGTCAATAGTTTTATAATATTTATTTTTTTAAATAATTTTGATGAAAACCTTCCAAAAATTTAGTTTCACACTGGTTTTTAGACAAAAAATACTTACCAGTAAAAGTGCAAAATTATTTTTTTTCTAAAAAAAAAGGAAAATTGTTATTTGAAAAACCGTTTTTTTTTTTTGTCCGGTTAAAACCTACAGTTTAAACCGAAGAAAAAAAACCGGAGCAACCGAAAACCGGTTATTTTGCAATAACTGTCATCCCTAGTAAAAATAGAGCCAGGCAAAGCATTCCACATTCTTGTACTGCGGCTAAAGAATGAATCTCTATACTCAAGGCTAAACTCATGAGCATTAGTTAAAGCGCGAGTATTACGGTTGAATTGTTTTAGGGGAGGAATGCAGCTGGCTATTTCACTAGAACACTGTTTGTGGAAGTACCGATAAAATAGAGAGAGACATGAAACCTTACGGCGGTGTTCAAGAGTTGTAATTGTTTCTGTTATACTTATATCATCTATCATTTTTAAAGCTCTTTTTTGAATTCTATCCAAAGAGTTTGAATTCAGATGAGTTAAAGGAGTACCTACCCAGATGTGAGAGTTGTACTCAAGCTTTGGACGGATAAAGACTTTGTTGATTACAGCCAAATCAGAAGGGGAGAAAAATTTCTTGCATCACCGAAGAAATCCTAAACATTTAGCAGCATTTTTGGCGACGTTGAATATGTGGTCATTTAACAAGAGGTGGTCTGTGATGCACATACCAAGAACTGAAAGCTGTTCGGTTTCTTAAATGCAAGTACCGCTCATGGATAGCGGCATGGGGGCGGGTCCCGCTTCAACGACAAGAGACAGCATTGGGTTTTTGAAGCATTAAATTCTACGCGACTTTTAATTCCCCATTGGACAATGCTGTCGAGATCAGAATTCCGCGAGCTTATCATACGCTGCCGCTTTAAATCCACATCCAAAGACAAGGATGTGACTCTAGAAACGAATATGAAAAGCTGAGGTTACTTTCGCAGAAAGAGAGGCGGAGACAAAATGGAGCCCTGGGGCACACCAGCGTTTATTTAATGAATATCAGACTTAAATCCATCCAATACGACTTGTATTGAGCGGTTCGAAAGGTAATTTCTAATCCAACGAAGAAGAGATTCATCGATACCAAATGCACGCATTTTCGATAAGAGAGCTTGATGCCAAACTCTATCAAACGCTTTTGAAATATCAAGTGCAATAAACTTACTTTCACCAAAACGGTGTAAAGATTTGTTCCACTGTTCGGTGAGATATACCATCAGATCACCAGTGGACCTATTGCTACGAAAGCCATACATGCCGGTCATTTAGAAGCTTTCGATATTTCTTAAGCTGATGATTATAATCAGCGTTTCCATGACCTTGGAAAGAAGCGACGTAAGTGCAATTGGACGGTAGTTTGAGGGTGAAGAAGATTCTCCTTTCTTAGGGACAGGCTGGACAAATGCTGTTTTCCATCCACTCGGAACGAGATTGATTAAATTTCAATCCCTTTTACCTTCCCTAAAAATATAAGCCCCAGTCTAAATTTAAGCTATACTTTTTGGTAAACGTTTTGAATATATTTCTAATTTAGGTACCAAGTCTTCTCATGAACACCTTTGGTTTCTAAACATACAACATTTTTTTTAATTTAATTTTATATTTAGGAAGCATGCTCTTAATTAATAAAAAAAAAAATCTTCCACAGTTCGCTGCATAATGTGTAAACTTCCTACTCAGATCTGACTTTAATGCCTTACAAGTTATTTCTGAATGGTCAAAACGGCTTCTTAAATTTCTACCATACAAAAAAAAAAGCCTAACTCTTTAAATAACTGCCACTGTAGCCTTCCTTTACGCCACTCATTTACATATTATTCGTTCTTAAAAACAAAACAAAAAAAATCTTCCCACATGGAGCGCATGTCCGTTCGATATTATGACCAAACTTGCATCCTTTGCCACTTCAATCGGTCTCCAAAAATTATAAAAAAAACAACTCCAATAATATTCTTTGCTTACGAAATCGTAAAAAAAAAGAATAATAATAATCCGAAAACAATATCAAAACATGAATTGGCAACCAATCGAATTCTTACAACTTCAGTATCAGTAAAGAAGTTGAAGTTGAAGCCGAAACTGAAACTGAAACCTTATATCCGCGCCCAATATGACCAGAAATCGTGTCCCGCGGTCGCATCATGCAGAGGCCGCAGTCGGACAAAACGCGGTCATAATTTACATGATGCATTCAAGGAAACCACATTATCACCAGAGAAGAGTGCCAGTGGCCAATGGCATTGGCAATCGGCAATCGGCAATCGACATCAGCAGACTGCATCGGGCTGGACTGCTCTGTGGATAAGAGACTGGACTGGACGGAACAGAGTGGACCGTGATGCCCCCATGATGATGTCGTTGTCATCATCGTTCTCATTGCTGTTCTTGTTGTTGTGCGCCGCCGCACTGCTTGCCGATGATTACCAGCCAGCGCAGCACCCAGCACCCGATTTAAGGAATCGTTATGAAAGCTGAAATTATTAATCCAATGATCGAGCAAATGGAGACCGACTTTGTTGTTTTGGCCCGATCAACATGCGGCCATGTCAAGACACCGCCGGATATATTGTTTTAGTCGAGCACATATGCGGGGCAGTGTGCGGTGTGGCGCGGTAGCAGTGGAGTGCGGAGACGCCAGACGACATTAAACAGAGGGAAAGGAACATCGCCCTTGCGCCTTGCGCGCACAGGCGCATAACATGGCCGAAACAATAATAACTTCTTGCCAAGACCAAGACGTCCCAATCCTACGGGCTACGGGCTTTCATTCTGAGGCTGATGGTGTACGAGTTTAAATACATATGCGTATATGCGCATACGTTTTGGGATTTGTGTGATTTCGCTTATTTATGTAATACGTGAACTTCAGGGAATCTGACTTACTCCCTTATGGGAACCGTGAGATGTTTGGGTGCCGCTTTGGGTATATCGTCCTGATCGTCGCGTCGCGTTGTCGGACCTCGCGAAACAGTCATTGGGATTGGGAGACATAATAACGCAAAATCCATTTACACTGCAACGAAAACATTGCTAATATATCAGAGAGTTTCCTGTGTTGTTGGATTTGCAACTTGCAACTTGCAAGATGCAAGATTTGCGGCTTAGGGCGGTTTTAAATTGACACGTGATGATTTTATAACCAATTACCTGATTGGATTTGGTTGTTAAAAAGTATGTAGTTGTATATTGAAGTTAGTGCGGTTTCATTGAGTTAAAAAAAAATCATTGCATTTTTATCTGCTAGTTCATATGGGTTTTTACTTTCGGACGCACATACCTATATGGCTATACACAGAGTTCTATTGGATTTTTTTGTTTTTACCGATTTTGTTGGAAAAGCTGGTTATCAAAGAAACCCTTAGGTAATTTTACGAACTCGATCCCTAAGAGTTCATCAGATCCAGTGCGTAGTAAAATGTTTTTGATGAAACTTTCATAAATTTTATATTAAAATATATTGTTAAATTAAATTAAATTTATACAACTAAATTGCTTCATCAGGTTGGATGTCAAGGCTTTCATTCATTGAATAATGGTTTACTGAAAATCTTCACTCCCCAACTGAAGAACAGTACAAATATGTGGTATACAATTGCCCAATGATTCATGTGTTTTAGGGTTTAGGGTATGTTTTTTTTATACATGTGGTTTTCAAGAAGAAAAAAAAAGCTTATAATTTAATGTTATGGCCAAAAATTTAGCTTTATTATAAAGATAAGGGTTTGCCATTGTGTTTTAAAAATGATTTCGGGCAATTGAACGCCGCGGCTGGCTCGAATAAATTCCAGTCGAGAGGCCCAATTTTCGACCACTTTTTGCAGCAATTGGGGCCGTATGTCAGCAATAACGCGCCGAATATTCTCTTCCAAGGAGTCAATCGTCTCGGACTTATCTGCGTACATAAGCAACTTCACATAACTCCACAGAAAATAGTTCAGCGGTGTTAAATCGCACGATCTTGGAGGCCACGCCGCAGGCCCACGACGCGAGATAATGCGCTTACCAAAAGTTTCCTTCGAAAAATTGATTGTTTCATTGGCTGTGTGACATGTTGCGCCATCTTGTTGAAACCACAGCTCCCCCACATCAAGGCGATTCAATTCAGGAACGAAAAATTCATTAATCATGGATCTATAATGGTCTCCATTAAATGTAACCCCCTGGGCGGCATCGTTTTTAAAGAAGTATGGACCAATGATCCCACCAGCCCATAAAGCACACCAAACTGTCAGTTTTTCTGGATGTAACGGCGTCTCAACAATGGTTTGAGGATTATCTACACTCGAAATGCTGTAGTTTTGGTTATTGACTTATAGCCATTCAACCAAAAATGAGCTTCATCGCTGAACAAAATTTTCTTGTGAAAATCGGGATCAACAACGAACGAGCCCATTTTGCACAATTTGCAAACTTTGTTCAGGAGTGAATCTATTTATTATGAAATGGCAAATCAAACTGAGCATAAATCAAGTGACAGATGTCAAAAAGACTAACTCCGAAAAAATGATTGCCAGATTGAAAACCACACGTCTAAAAAAAAACACCCTGTAGAATTTTAGCTTTCGATACAACAACAAGCTAGAATGTTTAGGACCTTCACTAATTTATTCGACCCATAAGCACTATATCAGTAATTAGAAATAGTTGAAGGATCTCACATTTGTTTGTATTTTTCTCACATTTATATGCAATCTAACCTCCCAATCTATATATTAAGTTAATCCAAATTAAACAGTACATATACGCACCTTATACCATAGTTTTCTTCTTATCGCCAAATCGATTTAGGCAAAACTCTAGCCAAATCAATTCTCTATCCAATTCGAGTAGCAATAAACAAACGCCGGCCGCGGCCGTTGTGGCAGCAGTGGCATCTTGCAGCAGCCCAAACCCTCCCAGTAGTAACGATCTGCATTTGAATTGCCGGCCGTGCCACCGACATCATCAATGAAATTGTTCTCTCCTCACGATATCTCCTGCACCTGCTGAACGAGATGGGATGAAAAGGCGTCGGCGTCGTCGGTGGATGGCATGGCGAACGGTCGATGGAGGCCCGCACCCGCACGGCTGGCGTTGTTCTCTTCGCATGCGCGCAGCTTTTCGATTCACAAAGTTCCATAACTAAAGATGCCCGACTCTCCTGAGCTAATTAGCATAAAATTGAAAAACTACATCGCATTTGTATCCCATGCCGCCTTATACTCACTACTCAGCAGATACTCTCGGCCGACCGCGACGTAGGTATCCATCGGATGCCGATGATGCGCTGAGCCGATGCTAATGCTGCCGATGATGGTATGGCAGAAGAAATTAAAGCATAACATCTCGCTGTATCTTCACCGCAT
Source organism: Leucozona laternaria (assembly GCA_932273885.2). Lineage (NCBI taxonomy): Eukaryota > Metazoa > Arthropoda > Insecta > Diptera > Syrphidae > Leucozona > Leucozona laternaria. The sequence goes on along the minus strand of OW026367.1, from coordinate 61,336,600 downwards.
ATAGCAGCTCCTGCTACAAGATGCCTCTCTGCCTCTGGTTGCTGATGGTGCGGTGACGGTGATGTTTTACTGTTCCTGCAGGTAACATGATCGTGAAAACAATTACGCCTACACCCAACAAGTTTTGCTTTCCCCCCCCATTTTCTATAAGCTAAGGAGTATTATATGAGACTCTTAGCGAGGAAGACGGCGAAAATGTGGGGAGCGCCGCGAAGTCACAGTCAGAAGCTACATTCGACTGGTACCCCCAGAACAATATTCATTAACCTTGTGTCAGAGTGTGGGGATCATTTCAGGCAAAGAAACCCCGACAATGTTTCAATTTAGTGTGACCAGACCTTCAAAATTTAATTTTGTTCATTTTCTGATGGTCCACATTTAAATTTTAAACCAACTGCATCAAGAGCGACCCATACAAATTCAACGTTGTGCAGGTAGACAATTTTAACAATAGCTTTAAAACCAGGAAAGTCATCTTTTAAAACTATATTTTAATTACGAAAAAGACATGAAAAGCGTATATGAAGTTGTTTTGGATCATTGCTGCAATAAACATACCCACAAATCTGGGCGAAGCTGTTTTTATAGATTTTATTTTATTTACTTTATTTTCAAAGGACTCGGATGAACTTAGAAAATTAACGTTTTAAAATCTCCTCCATCTTTAATATTGCGAGAATGGTCACACTGTTTACTTTGTGCGACTTAGTAATGCACTCGGGAAAGAAACGTTTTACGTTTAAAGAACGCACTTATTAAATCGGCATAGGAACGCACATCAATTGAATCAACCATATGTGAATCCAAGTCCAATGATGTGCGTACCTTACCTACATTAGGTAGGTATATGATGACGATGAGAAAGATGCAGCTATGATAGTGATGCTTATCTTAAGCTTGCCATATAGCTGGTTCGGTGGGTTTGTCACTGCATGAACATGAACATGGGTGGGGAACATTATGAAAATACCAATTGAAAAATCGAATATCTGTCATTGCCGCTAAACACGCAATGATCCGCCCATAGGGCCCCGGTGATGGTGGTTTAATGCCTTAGTGAAAACCTCCAAAGCAATAGACCCCCTCCTTGGGATGTGAATGAGGAATGTTTATAGGACAAGACTTGAAGCATATAGGTACGCAAAATCGATAGCTGAAGGAATATTTTCTTATAATTCCAACAAACGAAACGACAACGAAGACGGTGAAGCGGCACCATGATGGTCATTTGAGGACAAGGTGCGGTTGTCGTGAGCTTGACAGGACACCCGTGTAGCTATTCCATTAAAAGGTTTTTGGTTAAAATAATAATTCAATTCCTATAAGACTTATTTGGCGAGACATATTATAGATATCTTTAGAAAGGTAGTGCGGTGTAGATTTATCATTGAACAAACACCACCAGAAAATGGCCGAGTTCAACGCACATCTGAATATTCAGAATTCTGAATTTTTGAAGCTCTTGATTGGCCAGCTGTCAGAAAAAGTTCTGAAAATTCAGATGACTTCTGACAGCTGGCCAATCAAGAGCTTCAAAAATTCAGAATTCTGAATATTCAGATGTGCGTTGAACTCGGCCAATGCTACGAAATGTCGAAAACATAGAAAACGACGTGGCCTGTTGGAACAAATTTGGCGATTTATGATGAGTTTCGGTATCTTGTGTGATGCTTGCTCAATTAGCTCAGAATAAAATGACCGAGCAAAACGAGCGAAACGCTGATCAATGCCAACTTCACTTTTTTTTTGTTAAATGACAGCTCAGTGCTCAAGTGTGTTTCATAATTAAATCTGAGGACTCTGATCGTAATCTGCTCAGAGCTCTGCTCTGATCGCTAAGCATCTGCTCAGAGCTTTGCTCAGAGCCAAAAAAGAAAAAAGCCAATTGAATAGTTTATTGCTAAATAATTTGTCGTTCATAAGCCGAGAAATAGTAGTTCAATTACAGTTTTGTCGTGCGATGTTTTTTGTGTTTCGGTTCTTTTTGCTAATTTCATATGAAATTAGCATTAGCTAAAAAAAAAAATAAAAAAATGTTAAAACTTGTTACATTTAATATTTTATTACTTTTTAGGAGAACAAACATAGAATACATCGCATGACAAATTCAAAATGATCATAACTAATTAATGAGAAATTATAGACAATAACCACTATTCCATTAGTGCATGTTCCTTTGCTAGCTAACTTTACTTTAATTTTTTTTTCTCAGCATAAAAATAGTAACGAGTATCTTGGAATTTTTAAAAACAAAAATTTCTATTTTAATCTTTTTTAATTTATTGAATGCAGAATAAAGATACTTCACAAAATTGTAGAAAATTTAAACCTCAACATTTTTTTTTTTTCAATAGTATGATATTAGGTAAATGTGCCCAATTTTTATTTTTAAAAAGAAAACTTTTGATTCATATTTTTTGATGATAAATACATGTGTTAAGAAAATATTGTGGCCCTAAATTTATAGTATTTCCCCAAAATCGAATTTAAAAAGAAACACCCACAACTCCCTTAGCAATCTTCGGTCATACCAACTTTTTTGTTGAACTAACTGGAATCCAGATACTAAAAAAAAAAAAATATGCACGACTGGGTCGCACGAACTTGCTCATATTTGCGATCACATTGTGGTTCTATAGCTGAAATAAATTAGCTATGGGAGTCTTTATTTTATCCATTTGTCAAAACTTAGTTAAACTGATTTTTTTTTAAAAAATCCAAAAATCATTTTTTAGAAAATTTTGCTACTCATTTTTATTTATATTTGTTACAAGCTTCTGTATAAAAAATCTAATTTTATTCGGTTGATCAGCTATTGAGATAGTCGAAAATCAATGAAACCGTTCTATGAGAGGTACCGTTAATAAACGTTAAATATAAAATTTAAAAATTTTAAATTGTAGATCGTACTTATTTTAACACACAAAAAAACTTTTATCAAAATCGTTGTTTTTGAGAAAAAAATATTTTTCTTAACGGATTTTAAACATTTGTATGGGAGGCACCGTTATTTTTAGGTATTAGAATAATTTTTGTCAAAAATCTTTTAGATAAAGTTAAAAAACTGCTATTTGCCAAGTTTAATAAAAATCGACAGAGTCGTTTTTGAAATATTGAGTTTTCAATTTTTTTTTTAAAATGTAAAAAAAATTATTTTTGAAAATTTTGGTACACAATATTATTTAAAATATGTCAATAATTCTTCATAAAAAAATTGATCAGAATCAGTCTAACCGTTTTTGAGAAAAGCGAAAATCAAAAAAATTGTTCTTTGGGGGGTACCATGAATAACCATTTTTCGGAACCATTTTTTGTATTAAACGGCAACTTATAACTATTTAAATTTATTGAGTTCTTAAAAACAAATTCGGTAGCGCTGGATTTGAAAAAAATATTTGTTTTCCTTTCTGGCCAAGAAATTTTGTATAACAGCTACTGTTAGTTTTGGTCCTAAAAAAAAAGAGAAAAAAATGGGTGGGGGGGATGTCCAAAAAACGCTAGGTACCAAGTTTAAAGAAAATCGACCCATCCGTTTAGGCTGTAGTCGAACCGACAGACAGACAGATAGACGGACGTTTTTTTTTTTCGTCTTCGCTATCATCGTAATGTCAAGTTTGATCAAAATCTCGAGTTCTTTTTTTGGACTAATATGTACATAACTTGCCATATAGTACCTATATTCGCAAGTAAAAAGATGTCGGGTAACAGGTGTATTTACCGTGTGCGAAAGATAAGACTTTTGATTTCCAGTGCACCGACACCTTTTCGAATGAAGGAAACAAATTTGGAGGTGGTACAAACTGCATATACAATTTTCATAAATGCACTGCTAAAATAAATGTGAGAAAAAAAAATAATATAAATATAGATACAGATAGTCGGTGCAAAACTAAAACTCACAAAAACTATGATTATACAGTCATAATACAAATGGTCAACGCTTTGACTTCCTGCGATATCAAAATGACGTAAAATTCTGTCCCAAATCTGTCAAGTTGTGTGTGATTGTCAACGCTGTCAAGGAGTTAATTATCTTCGTTGACAGTGTTGTCACCGTATTCGAATAGTCATCTTTTTCCGAAGCATTGTGGTCGAAGTAGTTCATTAATCTAGTTACGAAATGTTTTTACGCGAGAAAAGACAGCACCAGAAAAAAGAAATATGCGTACCTAGTAGATTATTCGTATTGACGTTTTTCTAATTTTAAATAAAATAAAAAAAAAAACAAACAACCGATATGGCATTGATATTGAGTTTGGATTTTATTTTTTTCAAAATGAAAGCGCTATATTCATCATGCACTGGGAATTACCAACTAAAAAGTACTTTGCAAGCCCCCATGGAACACACCTAATTTCAGGGTAGGTATTTCGTTCCAAATATCACCACAAACCGTATTGTTTTCTTTATTTATTCCGGATAAAGAAAAGAAGAGCTACTGAGGTAAATCGGTGAGTTGAAACAGCTAAACCACGGATCAAAATTTGAACCAATATTGAACCCCAGCTTACTCGCCAAAATCGGTGAACTAAAATTGCTGAATCAAGGATCAAAGTTTGAAGACTGATTCACAATGCGACGAGGAAACGAGACGTGAGCGTGGCGAAAACTCGTTGTAGTTACCAAACCAATTTCAAACAATGAAAGCATACCTGGATATTCACAATGCGGCGTTTCTCGTCGTCACGCCAAGAATACGAAAAATTGAAAACAAAAGACGCGACGTGACAACGTGAATTGGGAGATGATTTTGTAACTAAAAAAAGTTTACAGCGGTTCTCGTCACGCTCACGTCCCGTTTCCTCGTCGCATTGTGAATCAGGCATGAACGATGTCAACTTTTCTACAACTGGCCCTTAGGGTTACTTTTACAAACGTGTTTCAAATTTGGTCCGTTGTTCAGCAATTTTAAATCAACGATTTTGGTGGATTAACTGAGGTTCATTCACAATAAAACGCCAGGTCCTTTTCCGATCGAGTCTTTCTCTCTCTTTTTTCGAATCGATATTATTGAGAAATCCTGTGCCACCAGCATCTAGAAGGTAGCATTACCTAGAAGGTTTCAGGGTGGAATCGGCTAAGGTGACAGGTGATTGTCACATTTGTGACAATTAAATTTGATCAAATTAAATTTTCCGTCTGTGTAAAGTGATCACCAAAAATTATTCAGAACTTGGCATTACTTTGAGAGACAAGTAGGTACTGAACTGACAGTTGTCTAAAATCAGTTTATTTTCTTCATTTTGTTTTTTATTCCCACCTTTGCCTTTGTTGAGTGCCAAGAAAATTAAAAGTTAGTGCCAGCTGGAGGATAGAAGGAATGGGGGTGTGACTTACTGGCTGAACATAATAGAAGCGCGTTCGAACTTCGAACGCACGTTCTAACCTGTCAAAGTTAAAATACATAAAATCTCGTTAAAGTGAATACAATAAAGACGCAGTCGCGAACGCAATTGTGGGAGTTAAATAAGTTTTAATAATCACGCGCGTGCGAACGCTATTTCGCTATCTATTGTGTTCAGCCAGTTACTTAGGATAGGATTGTTCGAAAATATCAAATTTTTTTCATAGGTTTATCCTTAAGAGCCGGACATTACTATGCGATTTTCATTTAACACATTCTCAGGTCTTGAAAATAATTCCAAAAGTACAATTAAATCCACTTTGCTTGAAACTTTTTTCAATTTTACATGTGACAATCACATTAAGCAGAACGAATTTGTTTATTGTGACTGTCAATTATCACAAATCACCTTAGGTACTGCTTCAACACAATAGAAGGTTGCAGCTGGAACTGGAGCTGCAGCTGCAATATTTGTCAAAATGTGTCGTATGTGCTTTTTTTTGCGTGCCCACAATGCAGCTGTACAGCTTTACTACATTCTGACTGCAGAAGCACTGATAGCTTTAACATGACGAATTGAAGAGAGCTTGAAACTCATTTCAACCCCTATATAAACACTCATCGAGTTGAAATGGGCTTGTTCGCCTCCATCAATTTTGAAATTTCAAAAATACTGCACGCAAAAGTTAAAAGTTGGTGAACTCTTGCATCTGCGGCTGCGACTCTGTTTGCAGCTATGTCGCATTGTATTCGCAACATTGAAGTTATATGTATTCAACATTTTGACAGCAAGTCCGGCTGCAGCTCCAGTTGCAATTCCGTCTACCATACCCCTCGTTTTGACGTGAGTGCCAGCAAACATTATGCAGGTAAGCAAAATGCATTCAAAAGCGACACTGCATAGAATTACTTCAACATTATAACCGATTTTCAAGAAATGAGACAACTACATACACATATACACTAACTGTCACTTTCTTATGCCTGTTTCAATGCAGTTCATTTATAAATAAATTGTTAACATCATACTTATTTAAAAGTGTTTAAAATTAAGAAAATGTTAGCAGATCAACTTTTCAAATTTCCGCAATTAACGCTAGCGAAGAATTACAAGGTTCAAATTTTGATTTAACTGAAAACGAACTTTTCTTCGAGTTTCTTTTCTTACTGAAAATTAAACAAGGATTTTTTTCTAAGAAAGATGTCAAACTACTGGCTAATATGTATAGTTTTTTTTTTTACAGAAAAACCTTGGACTTTTTGTTAAGGGGCAACTTTAAACAGTGCACAATAAAGTTATCTTATAACAATAATAATATAATAATGAGTTTCCAAATTATCCTTGTTTGCCGCATCTTTCCCTATTCCCGATTCTCAATCAATTCCTTGTCAGAATTATAATTAATGTTATCTCCTTGGTGCTATTCTAACAGCGAATCCAACATACCTATAATCGTCTGTCGATATATTGTTCTTTCTCCAAGCTTAAAATAAAACGCAGTCATTCGAATGAGGGACAACTTCAGTTTCAGTCCATCTGTGTATCCCCGCGCATTTCCAATTTAAATTTTTCATTAACTTTTTTGCCATTCTATACTCTGAGGAATCTTTTTGACAAAATGCCGACTTAATAACAATCCAACCTCCTGCAGGAGTCCCATATCCGAGTGAGAGGAGTGTGTGTCCCCATTAAAGCAACCAACCATCAGAGAGCATTTTGTCATTCTGGACCGCGAGGGAATGATCATTATGATGGTCATGGTCAAGAGTGATAGTTTGATACAAAATAGACGAATTGAATGGACAGACATCATCTTCTGTCCTGAATGTATCTCTTCTTCACACACAACTCTGTCGTGAGCAAGTGCGAGAACAATGGCAGATTTCAATCTTGTAAGTCGCGACACGGTCGCGGTCGCAGTCGGCAGGACGAACACGATGTGATGTTTCTGCCAAGTCACCACCGACTTTTGATTGTTTGGAATATTGGGGCTGGACGCTAGCGGAGGAGGTTAAATTCAGATGTAGAATGAATTTGTTCATCTGATGTTATTTCTTTTTTCCTCTCGCTCTCAGCCTCATTTCGATTATGATAATGTCCGTCGTCTTTGGTCATCGGTCGTCAGAGAAGTCATCTTCATCATCAATTTATATCTTGTTCTTTGTGGTTTTCCATTAGCTATCCAATCCATCCGTTTCAGTGTGTGCTTATTTTCATACATTTGTATGTAGCCACATCATACAAACGTAATGTTGTTGCGTTGGATGTAGAAATGATTAATCACTTTTTTAGAGATGATTTTCTTCTTATTTCGTTTTTTTTGTGAAGTCCCATGGCTAAAGTTGACCTTTGGGGAGAATTGGGAACTATTGTGATTTTCGTGAACCATATAATTACAGTGTATTTATTCTGATTGTAACGGCTATTTTCTTCAGCAAAATAATCTTTAAATTGATGTGTAACTATAAAGGGTTTTCCAATAAGAGGTGTTATTTTGATATTCAAAGAAAAATGGCATTTTTTGAGATAAATGATCGGATGTTTATTTCATTATAAAGAGGAAGGTATGCCGTTAATAATGGAACACAATATCAGCCAAATGGCCGCCACGACCACGCTTACAGGACCATATCCTTTTCATGAAATTTTCCATAACCAAATCGCAAAGTGGCTGCCCTATGTCCTCGATAGCCTCACGAATTCCATCTTTGAGGTCTTGAATCGACGCTGGGCTGTTGGCGTAGACCTTATCTTTCACGTTGCCCCAAAGGAAGAAGTCGCAAGGTGTTAAATCACAAGATCTCGGTGGCCAATTGTGATCACCTCTTCGAGAGATAACACGGTCCGGAAACTTTTCCCGTAAAAGATCGATGGTTTCATTGCTTGTGTGGCACGTAGCACCGTCTTGTTGAAAGTAAACGTTGTCCAGATCAATACCATCCAATTCCGGCCATAAAAAATCATTAATCATCTCTCGATAGCGCAATCCATTGACCGTAACTGTTGCTCCAGCCTCATTTTCGAAAAAGTAAGGTCCAATGACCCCGCCGGACCATAAACCGCACCAAACAGTCACGCGTTGAGGATGGAGAGGCTTTTCAACAATAACTCTTGGGTTTTCCGAGCCCCAGATGCGACAGTTTTGCTTGTTGACGTAGCCTCCGAGGTGGAAATGGGCCTCATCAGTCAAGATGATTTTTCGATGAAATTCCGGATCATTTTCATGCATTTCAAGGACCCAATCAGCAAAGACACGACGTTGTTGATGATCAGCCGGCTTGAGTTCTTGTGTTAACTGAACTTTATAAGCCTTAAGACCCAAGTCTTTATGCAAAATACGGTGTAATGACGTTTGTGGAATGCCTAATTCCAAAGAACGACGAGGAATGGACAAACCTGGGTTTTCTTCAACACTTTGGGCTACAACAGCAATATTCTCAGTTGTTCTTGAGCGACGTGCACAGGTTTTATTCTTCATTTTTATTAATGGCGTAGTTTCTACTTGTCAAATGTCAAAAAATGACAGCTTCAAAAGTGACAGCTACCGAAATAGCGGGCTATTCAAAATAACACCTCTTATTGGAAAACCCTTTATTTTATTTAAGTTTAGTGGTAAGTTAGTTTTTTTTTAATTTTAATTATAAACTTTTAAATATTTCGTATTGTTTTTTTTATGAATTAAGTTCCTTTGAAAATTGAAAAAAAAAAGAAAAATCTATTGATTTCATTTAACATTTAAATACATTTTTATAGAAAAGTTATTTATTACTTGCTCTACGGGACAAGTATTAGTCTTGTCTAAAGTGAAATGTCTATAGGTTTTTAATCAAAACTAACACAACGATGTTCGAAAAAGTTTCTTAACTTTTTGGATAAAGTTTGTGAAAAATTTTGGGATGCTTTTTGATGTTGTTGTTGTAATTTTATGTCAGACATTTTCTGTGAACTTATGATACATTTTAAGGAGTTGGGGATTATTCGATAGCGTTCCATGCTTTACGAATAAAATCAAAATAGGTTAAGCACCGTCCATTCTCTTACATCACATGCTCGGATACCAACAACTGTCACCCGCACTTCTATTTGTTCAAATTACACTGACTCCTCCGACTTTCGTAGACATCTCTGTGCTTTTTCTCACTCCCCCTTCACTTCATGGTGATAAAAGCCGTGTTCCTTTGGAAGTGGCGAACTGCTCATGAGTATAGATGCAAACAATAATCTACAGTACTGAATTTTTGAACAACAACTTAAAGGTGCTACCACCAATTGTTTATGAATTAAGTACTATACCAACTATACTCGTGCTCTCATGGCGAGTCGATGAGGTTTGCAGGAAAACCAATTTTGTACGTTCCATTCAAAATGGGGTGCAAAGTACTCATGAGTCATTAGTACCACCCCCACCTCCAAAGGAACACGGCTAAAGAAATAGCCACAAATGGCAGTATTTTTCAAATTTTGTAAAAATTTTGAAATTCTCTTTTGTGACATGTGTTTTCTCTGAATACCGAATCCAAATTTTTTCATTTGGAAACATATTTATTTGATACAATTTTAATTTGGCAATTCAAAAATGTATAATTAGGGCCAGTTTCACAGTCAGCACTTACCGAAATAAGTGGCACTTAAGTTTCCCATATTAGGAATTTAAGCTAAATTTCATAGCTAGCCTAAGTGGAACTTAAGTCACCAACATCTGTGACTTAAGTGCCACTTATTCAGGTAACAGTGAATGTTGATATTGGGAATTAATCTTTCACATTCCCCACTTAAGTGTCACTTTTCTGACTGTGAAACTGGCCCTTAATCCTTCAACGAGGATAGATCTGTACTTTGTTTCAACGACTGCTTAAAGTCAGAGTGAGTCGAAAGTGTCTATAGAGTGTGTGAAGTTAGCCCTCCTCCCCCTCTTTTGAGTTTGTTATTTTTGAACATTCTTCCAGGTTGTTCACGATTTGTTCCGCATTGTTCCAATTTTTTTTTGTTCCAAGTTTTTGCACCTCTATGTTCAAAATTTCAAAAGTTACGGCCAAAATTCTGACGATTCAAAATTAATTGATGATTTAGTTTCCCTCGGACTTCATCAATTTAACGACGTTTTAAACACTAACGGAAAAATGCTGAATCTAGTGTTTGCTACCATTAACGATGTTATTACAGTAGAAAAATCAACTGAGCCTTTGGTGTCTAAAGACAATCATCATCCAGCGCTGAATTTTTCTCTTTTTCTGGGTTCAGACAACTTTAATAATACTTTCTCTGAAAATGTTTATTCTTTCAATTTTAAAAGGACCGACTTTATGAAACTAAATACTTTGTAATCACAAGCAGATTGGTCTTGTCTAAATAATTGTCCTAGTGTTAACTTGATGGTTTGAGAATTTAATAGTACTTTGTTTTATTGCCCTTAAATCGAGAACCTCTGTTCTAGATTGGTACGATAGAGATTAAAAGCCTTAAAAATCGTAGAAATAAACTATGGGCCACATACAAGCTTTCTCCAAGTGAAATCAATTTCAATAATTATTATTCTGAAGCAAGAGATATTTTTAATAGAATGTCAAGCTTAAAATATTTGAACTACATTCAGAAGGTGCAAAGAAATCTTAAAATGGATCCGAAATATTTTTGGAAATTCATAAATAATAAAAGAAAGTACATTCCATACCCGTCTGCTATCAAGTCAAATGGCATTTCAAGTCACGACCCTCGGGTTATAACACAATTATTTTCGGACTTCTTTCAAAGTGCCTTCAACTGTGATTCCTACAACAACTGTGGTACTTCAAACTGTGATATTTCCAATTGTGATAAATTTAACGAAAAAGCTCAAAACTTTGGCCTTTTTAAATCTTTTACCCACTTGACTGATATAAACTTCAACATTAATACTGACAACATTGTAAAGTTTATATCTAATCTTGACGAGATTTATATACCAGGTCCTGATGGTATACCTTCTTCTATTTTGAAAAAATGTCGTTACCTTTATCTATTCTTTTTAACTGTTCGCTTTCTTCTTGTGCGTTTCCATCTATTTGGAAAAGGTCTTTTATAATCCCTCTTCATAAGAAAGGAAAAAAAGATGAAATTGAAAACTATAGACCTATTGCTAGATTGTCGGTTATCCCAAAAGTTTTTCAGGCTATTATTTGTGAATCTGTATGTTTTTATGTTAAATCAATTATTGCCCCAAATCAACATGGTTTTACCAAAGGCCGGTCGACTGTCACTTTTTTAATTGAATTGGCAGAAAATTGTATTTACTCATTTAAAAATGAGAAACAAGAAGATTGTGTCTTCACAAATTTCAGTAAGGCATTTGACAAACTCTCACACCGAGTGTTGCTTTTTAAATTAAGGAAACTGGGATTTAGTGAACAATTTGTAATGTGGCTTCAATCTTGTCTATTCGATAGATCCTATTCGGTGTTATTCAACAGTTGTGAATCAAAAAATTTTAAAGTTAACTCTGGAATACCACAGGGTAGCCATTTGGGTCCGATCCTTTTCATTTTATTTATTAATTACTTACCGTCTGTGTTGATGTAACAATCTTCAAAACCATTTCAAATACTCGCGATTGTGAAGAGTTGCAGTGTGACTTAAATTCGTTTTTTGACTGATGTTTTCGTAATTATTTGTGCCTTAACATCGATAAATGTAAGACTATGAGTTTTACGAGAAAGTTGTCAATAACTTCATTTAATTATTCTCTTAACAGAATACTATTATCACGAGTAAGTGCGAGATGTCTGTCCTTGGTGTTTTATTTGATCAGAAACTTATGAGTTCATCTCACACATCAACTCAATATCTTATAAAGCCAATTCAATTCTTGGTTGGATAAAGAGAGAGTCAAGGCAATTTTCCGATCCCTTCGTTACCAAACAGCTTTTTATGACGTTTGTTAGGCCTATTCTTGAATATGCCTGTCAGGTGTGGTCACCCCATTACCATTGTCATAGAGCTAGACTGGAACAGGTGCAAAAAAGATTCCTGAGGTTTGCACTCAGAGGGTTAGGCTGGGTAAATCCTTATGATCTCCCACCTTACCATAATAAACTGAAACTTATTGACATGCCTAGTCTTGAGAACAGACGATCGTATTTATGTTTTGTCTTCATTGTAAAACTATTAAACGGGAAAATAGACTCTTATTTGCACCTTCTGTCTCGTATAAACTTGAATATTCCACAAAGAAACTTAAGGAATTTGTCCGAATGTCTGCATATTTCAAACTATCGGACCAATTATGAACGTTTTTCTCCCTTAAATAAAATGTTTAATTTACTTAATATTTTCAATAATATATATATTAAATTGTTTGATCAAAACATAATTTTCACAAGTAAATTTAAATCAACTTTTTTTTCAAATATATAAATTGTACTTAATATTTGTAAAGCTAGTAATTAACTCAGTTGTAAATAAATAAAATTAAAAAAAAAACTCTAGTCCCCTTTTTTCAAAAATCGAACTTTTCAATTTGTTTAATGTTTTTAACATTGTTCTAAAAACTTAAAGTTGTAAAGATAAGGCCTTCAAATCTTTTTTGGAACAATTGAAAGAGCAATTTTTGCCATGGTAAATTTTACCGGTGACAAAAGTCATACCTTTTTGGCCAAAGCTTGAGTACAATCCACATATCTGTGGAGGTGCCCCTTCAACTCACTTGAGTCTTTTGGACGCAGAATTCAGAAAATCGCTTTAAAGTTATAGGTGCGGTAGAAACAATAGGCGTATTTGCTTAAAGCAAACCACTGAACTGTTTCCTGTATGTTTCAGATAGGTTTGAGTCTTTTTTCAATCAGAGGTAGCTCGGAGCGTGTAAATGAGCTCAGAATAAAATGACCGAGCAATCGAAGCTGAGCACAACCAACTTCATACAATTTTCATGTAATTTGACAGATTATTTATCATATATGACAATTCAATGTTCAAGCGTGTTTCAGAATTAAATCGGAGAGCTCTGGCCATACACTGTTCAGAGCTAGCTCGGTTAGCTCAGGCTCTGCTGAGAGCCAAAAAAAAAACAAAGACAACTAATTACGGATACTTTTGCGTCTTTTGAGTACCATAGCGTCGTAACGTTTCATGTCATAATCTCTTGACTTATTTTAATTGTCTGGTCATTTAATGACAATGAGACATTTTTGATTCTAAAAGTGTTATCAGATATCCATTGAATATGTATCTCCATTAATTAAATTGAACTTATAATCTAAAAACAAAGTTAATCACTTTGAAACCAACAGCATTTTCAAGACTATAACAAGACTAGATAACCAAGCACACACAAGGATGTCACCATTCCAATAATATTTACCTGAAAATGTGCAAATTTTTTGTATGCACACTTAAACTTTTCTCCTACTGAATCTCAGCATGATATGTATTTAAAACCAATAGTAGTAATTTAAGAATCTATTTCAAACCGATCTCTAACTCGTTAGCTTTCGAAGAACGATAAATTATCTTCGGCTCTTAATGAGCAATAAGCTTCACTCTTCAATCTCGTAATGAGACTCACTCATTTTGCTGAGATATACCTATATACCTACTCACTGTGCGGCTTATGATCTTACAAATTATAATGTTCACTTAACGAACGATACCTCCAATCCCGTGGAGCTGTGGCTCACAGTATCTATACCCTCTATATGCATATCAACTAATTGATGGGAACAACAAACCACAAGAGAGGAAAAGACTCCTCCCAACCAACAAGAGGTTTGCATCTCCTTCACGAGCTCCAGTGCGAGCAAGTCCCATATGAGAGTGTCTTAGCTATGTGTATATCAGGTTCCTATAATATAAAGAAGATTCTATTAAAGATCATCATCGATGCAAATCAAACACCAACAACAAGAACAACACAAAAAACCAACAAGCAAAAAAAAACAACTTCCAATAAATAACCTTCACAATGATGCCAGAGTGATCTTTGGGCCATGGAAGCCGCGAAGCCGAAGAAGCAAATGCCTCTTCAAAGTTCGGCTGCATCAGCACCAATTGATCCATCAATGGCACAAAAAGGAAAATAGCCCCCGGCTATGGATGGTGGGAATTGCAACCGCAAGTGAGGAAGCCAAACAACTACTGCAATTTCTTGCATCACAACAACCACAAGCTGGCGAATCACAGCTTTACCACAACAACCGAAAATGAACCGAAAATAATAGGCCTTGTGGCAGAAGTTATACCTTACCTTCCAATTTCTATACCAATGCATAGGAACTTGCGGATATGTTATCCTAAAGCTATAAGGTTCCGCTCGCTGATGCATCACTGCGGCCGGCCTTGGTCCGGCGATGGTGGTATATAGAGGAAGACCAGAAGCCGATCATTTGGTAGCTAATTGCATTCAATGAAGGGACTTTGTGCACTGCGCTGCGCATGCCCAGCACATATAAGCCATTCATAAGCTGCAGCTGAATAAATCGAAGGCACTTAGACCCTTTTTTGCATTCGAGATACTATATGTCTGTGATGGAGCATTGATGCGATGATGATGATCCTCCTCCAGAATTTATTATGAGTCAAAATCGGTCCTGGGAAAGTGGAAACACATCCCCTCCGCCCATCGGCATCCACGCACAGACTCACTTTTAATTGACTTCTAATGAAACGTTTGCCCCAAAAAAATTGCCCAGACCAAGCAATTTGGGGATCATCTTGTGGTATATGGTCGAATTAGGTTACATGCGAGATGTGAGATGCGAGACTTCAGCTTTGCATGTCTTGTAGTAATTTTAGACCTTTGCGAAAGGTTTCAAAACAATAATTATGCAGAGGCATAATCTTTAATGGCTCAACTGATGGACCACTTTTCATTTGGGATAAGAATCTGACGTTTTGGTTTTCTATTTATACCTAAACCTTTTTTTTCGAGGAAGTCTTTTTGCGATGTGTGGTCAAATATACGTGAAGCATGGCGAAGAAGATTACTGTCAACCCTTTAACTATATATTTGAAACAATTTTCAAGTACCTATACCTTCGTAAATGTGCGTAATCCCCAATCGATAATGTGGGGCTACATTACTTGATTTTTCCAATCGAACGATTCTTTGAAGTATTCTTCTTCTGGTATCTGTCAGCAACTCCCCCCTTCATTGGTTGATAACGCTCGAAAGGATAGAAAGTTTTATTTTTTTCCCAAAAATTCAACACCCACCCCAATTTTATAAGCTCTCGTAACATGCCAAGGCATTCCACATATTATGTATGTCTTGAAAACTTAGTGAAGGAAACTTAGTTCATCGATAAAAAAAAAAAAAAATGTTACTTCTTGACAGCTATGACAAAGGGGTGAGATAAAGAAACGAAACCAAAAAAAAGGGGTTGATTTTCGTTTGTCCGAATGAAAATTTGGAACATGCTTTTCGAGACATAAAAGTAATGTTTAGGTCATTTTGATGTTGAAATAGGTAAATCTGGGATTTCTTTAACTTTACATTGAAAAGGATTATCCAGAACCGAGTTGAGGAAAGTTCTTCGAAGATTCAAACTTTGGAATTTGTTTGGAGCTGCTAAAACAAAATCCTGAAAAATATTTTATTTTCGCATCTTTTTTATTTGTATGGTTTTAAAATGGTCTATATAATACCTAACTTACGTGTTAAAGAAGAAGGAGAAGTCAAATTAAATGGTTTTCACGATACCGTGCGTCTATGCATTCATATGTACTTCAAGCTAGATCCTGGAAGGACAGACTTGCTTATTTCAGTATTAACATCAGTGTGAAGATTCTGTGTTATGTTCGATTTACCGGGTAGGAAGCCATATCCTGGCACTATTTGCTGCGATTAAGGGGCCGACGCATAGAATCCGTTGAATGCGTTGCGGCAACGGGTCCGTTAGCGTGGACAGATGGGACGGATGAGAGTATAACCCTAATGAATACGTTTTCTCTACGGATTGGAAACATTTCCATAAATAAAAATTTAAAAACGCATGTCTATTTGCCATAAACAAATATTTTGCAAACATCAACACAAAACCACAAAACAAAAAAAAGTTTTGTGATTGCTGGGACTCACGGTTAATATGTGCCAACATCAACGATTGTCCAAGCGCAGTTTTGAGGATCCGTATGCAAAGTCGTCCATATACGTTGTTGCGGTGAAATTTACCACAACAAGTTTCGCCAGCCTATTCTTTTCTCCTTAATCCTTTTTAGCCTTCCTTTTTCGTTGTGGCTTCAAAATACTGGTAGAGTACACTTGAAACCTGGTTTCCATCAGTCAGAGTCCTGCTCTTAAAGTATTTTGGAAAAGCAACACCAATAGGTCTTCGTACTTCGTCGTTGTTGTGTGACGGGCGGTTCACACTGACCGGCAATATTGTATTGTGTGACGGGCGGTCCACAAGGTTACATATATGTGCGACAGGTGGTCGACACAAACACTTATCGTGTGACAGATGGTCCACGGCAATCATTAAAATATAATCGTGTGACAGATGGTCCACGAAATCATCGAGTGTGCGACAGATGGTCCACATAAGGATTAATAACATGATGGATTAAACCCATGTTCAACGACATGTGTGACAACTTGCTCACACCAACCTAAATTTAGTATGGCTTAATGCCCACCCTAAAGTGTCTTGAACACAAAAGTAAAATCACTTTGCGATGTGTTTCCCTATCTATCCCCTTAAATTCTGCGCGAAGGCCTACGGGTTTTAGTAATTTTAATTTTCGCGTGAATCAGGGAATCCTGGCTTCTCATATGATTCGAAAAAAAATGGCAGAGATACCATCTGACAAAGAGCTTTCCTCCTAATTCGTAGTCTGGCCGGCTTGGGTTGGGGGCATTGTTCGCGATATTAAATAATTTTTCGTTTATCTTTTATCTATAGGAATTGACGGGTGGGGACTGAACTTGTCGATTGAGCCACTTTTGGAAAGAGACCGCATGCGTGGCTCGATTCGACTACGGCGCACACCCTAGCAAATTGGCAGGGTGTTGCAGTTAGACCGTGACCGAATAACACACGGACAGGCGGTCTGAAAGAGATGGCAATATTTATGGAATTGACGGCATGTAAATACTAGTAAAGTCCGCCATGATGAAAAATCACTTTTGGATTTCGGTTCGAGAGAATTGGTGGTGTTAAAAGCTTTACAACGAAAAATTATTTTGGATTCGAAATCGAGTTTTCTAACGTTCAGAGTAGAGTGTGAAAAAATCCCAGTTCGGGGGATTATTGAAGAAAATAGGGGAGCTATTTTCTGGTTTTGTGCAGGAGGAAAAGTCTTGGTCAGAGGCGATCAATAGGAGAGGAAGTATAGCCAGTGGGGCATACAAGAAAAAGGATTGAGGATCCTGAGGAAGAGCTAAGTATTTGGTCGTTGGCTTTGTCCAGAACTTAATGTAAAAATTGATTATTTTCGGTTGGTTTTGTTAGGCCTCGGTTAGGCCTTCGTTTCGTTTCTCCTATTCTCCCGAATAGTTGTTTGTTCGGAAACTTCCCCATAGTGATTTTTCTTTGTGCACTTGGTGACACTCCATTGTTATATTTTTATTTTATTTTATTCTAATTCGAACTTTTCTTCTTTCTTTTATTTGGAAAATTGGCCCTCTGCCAACTTCCAAAACCATTGTTAATTTTTCTTGTTATTGAAAAAAATTCTGGGTTTTCTACCTATATTTATAAAGGTTTCTCAGATAAATTGATTTTTATAAATAGTGTAATTCCAATACGGAAATTAAACCCTTCGTTTACCTCCTTTGGAATTGTTTTTTTTTTTTCAGTTTCGTTCAAAAGGTAATGGTAAAGTACCATAAAATTTCCTGGAGCCCATTCTTCTCAAAAGTACACCCTGTACTTAGTAATTTCAGATATCATTTTGATTCAATTTTATTAATCGCTTTCGATTAATAAAATTTCATTTCCATCGAATCACCCCAAACTGAGCTACTGGGTGGCAGCACTTTAATTGCTGTCGGTTGCACTGCATCGAACGAGCCCATTTCGTAATTTGACATTTCAACTTCATTTCGAGCCCATTTCGTAATTTGACATTTCGACTTCATTTCAAAAGAAAACTTTTCCTTGTCGCGACGCACGCCGGTTTTGGTGCCTTCGTTTTCTATTAATTTTTAACTTTGTTTAATAAAATCGTTTGTGTTTGCGGATTTTATTTATCTGCCGTCCTAAAGAATTATATTAACAATTCATCCTGAGTGATTAATTCGCGTTCGATTAATTTTGCAACAACGTTGTGAACTACGTGCGCGGATCCAAAACGGACTAGTTTGGTTGAAGAGGATCTTCAGATTTTTGTCACTGAACGTACCCAATATCCTACGATGCAGACTTTCGTAAGGTAACGTGCTACATCGTAAAGTGTGGCTTCGTAATGTCCACGTTTTTATTTCACTCTACCGCCTGGATAGATGTTTACACATCAATAACAAAAACACCAATTACAATTCGGCTACTATTGCCGTTTTCTCCGTCGTAAGTTTCGTTTCTCATAAGAACATGAATGGAGCGGTCAGTTGTGTGTCAACGATACGCATGCAACGGATTGAATGGGTCGGTCCCTTTATTGCCTGAACAGAATGGAGACGGAGCTGCAACTAGAACAGCAGTCGGAATAGCTGTCACTCAAAATACTGAATACACACAAATTCAATATTGAGAACACAACGCGATGAGCTAAAAGAGTTCAACTTTTCACGTACAGAACTTTTGACGTTTCAAATTGTAAGAAGAAACAAAAACTACCTTGCCAATTGGGGTCGCGAAAAAAATTATATCAAAATTCAAAGAAAAAATAACAGAATTAAAAAAAATACGAAGAACTAAGCCTGTGCAGTGCATACAACCCCGATTTTTGATTTTGTTTTTATTTAAAATGTACAAAAAGCTATATCTACAGCTGTGGGCACGAACAATAAAAGAACGAACAACACTTTATGCAAGCTGTTCCAGCTCCAGCTCCAGCTCCAGCCCCTGTTCCAGCTGCAGCATTCTATTGTGTTGTGGCAGTTAAATGCTCACACGGTACGTTGAATATATGTAGGTTATCATAGGCAACGTTAAGTCGGGATATCGCTCGGAAGTTCTTTTGAGATATTGCAGTGATATTGACTATCTCCTTCATAATGTCGCGATACTAAGGGGTCTTCCAATAGGGACTTTCGAACTTTGGTAGCTGATAGCGCCCATATTGTTGAAGTTACATCTGTCAAATTGGCTGTCATTTAATCAGTCTTTTGTGCCAAATCACCATGAACGGTCTTCACATTGGACTGATTAAGATTTAAGTGCCAAAGTTAAATCACAGACAGAAAAAACAGATGTCACAAAAGAAGACGTCAAAAAAAATCCACTGATTTTTAAATATATTTAAAAATCCTGCCTTTCCTAATCATCTTCAGCGATGAGCCCCATTTCTGGATGAATATGGGTACGCTAACAAATAAAATTGTCAAATTAGGGACAATACTAATCCACATGAGATCCAAGACCGTCCAATGCATCCCGAAAAAGTCACTGTTTGGTGTGGATTTTAGGCTGGCGGGGCGGCGTCATGTCATCACCGTCAACGGCGAGTCCTAAAGGTCAATGATTACCGACTTCTTTTGACCTGAATTGCATGATATAGACACCAACGACATGTTGTTTCAACAGGACGGCCGGCGCTACTTACCACAAAGCTCACGCCAAATTGGAACTTCTGCACGAGCGATTCGAGGGCACGGTCATCTCAAGTGGAGCTGATGTGAACTGGCCAACGGGATCGTGCGATTTGACCCCGTTAAACTTTTTTTGGGGTTTTCCGGTCAGGCAGGTCCTTGCGAATTATCCACAAAACACAGCAGACCTCAAAGCCAACATAATCCATGCCATCGGTCACATTCAGTCTGATTTATGAGTCAGAGTCATGGAAGATTGGATATTTAGAATGTGCGCCACTTAAAGAAATTGCAGCGGATATTTAAACGATATTTTATATTATCGATATAACGGCAATGATAGGCTTTAAACTCGTATATATGTAATTTCTTATGGCGGATTTCATAAAGCCCTTTTAACTATTTAACGTTATTTAAAAATTTAAAAACCTGTTAAATATTTGTGAAACCGAGCACAGCTATTAAATTTTCCGCTAAAATAATTCTGAAGTTAGCCAAATATTCCGCCAAAAGGTGTCCACCGAAGTAAAGGGCCTAAACAATGGAATTGTAATGGTTTGTTCAGAGCATTGAAATTCAAAACACTTCGTAAAATATATGTTTCTGGGTATGAGGATCAATTAAATTTTGTGAACTTAATGACAAATCGAAATTAATATTGTATAGATATGTAGCTCGATTGACGAAGGAAGCCATATAATTATTATTTTTTCACAATCAAACACCACAATGTTCGGAATTTAGCAAAAAACTACTAAGTAATCAAAATTATAGGTTCTACATCTGATTCACTTTCAACCCATTACCTATAGTGTATGAAAATAAATAAGTATAGGTATATATAGTAGATATCACATTTTAAGCAACGAAATTTATTCCACTATCTCTATTGATAGATTCAAAAGAATTTCCAATTAATAATTCCATTCAATATAGAATGTAAATTTTAAAGGAACTGATGATTGAATTCAAAGATCCGATTTCTTTCAACGAAAATCTAAAAGATCGTCAAGTTAATTGATTTTTCGAATGACTGTAATCATAGGTGAATTTTGTATTTTTTTTTTTTTTTTTTTTTTCAAAATGGGCGTTAATACCCAAAAATGTTCAATAGAAAATATATATGTAGATAAAATGTACAATGTACCTATATTTTTTTTTCAACGAAATTGAGTTCCCATTAATTATGTGGTGAATGAAAAAAAAACCTTCGTAATAAATCAACTAAATATATGCTAACTGCTAAGTGAGTAATGAGCGTTCACCTTGCTTCAAGCAAAACATCCATAAGGAAAAGACGACAAAAAAAGACTTGAAAGCCAAAATGTCGTTGGAGGTACCTACATTCTCGTGGTTAGAGTTGAGAGAGATCATGAAGCTCACAATGACCTGCAATTATTGTCTCGATATTGACCACAAGAGGGGTGGAGTAGGTATAATCTAAATATCAAAATTAATTTCTTGCCAGGAGGCTGAAGGAGCACTCAGCAGATAGGGTCATCATCCAAAAATATTTTTCCAATAGCTTTCATCTGTTGCATATAGCGACTTCACATATCCCCACAGAAAATAGTCAAGCGGCGTTAAATCGCACGATCTTGGAGGCCAATTCACGGGTCCCTAACGTGAATCTCTGCGGTTACCAAACGTTTTCTTCAATAAATCAACTGTGGTACGAGCTGTGTGACTTTTTGCGCCGTCTTGTTGAAACCAAAGCTCTTGCACATCATGGTTGTTCAATTGATAAATGCGGTCACCATTGACTGTAACGTTCTGGCCAGCATGGTTTTTAAAGAAGTACGGACCAATTATTTCACCAAACCATAAAGCACACCAAACAGTCAATTTTTGTGGATGTAACAGTGTCTCAACATACACTTGAGGATTATCATCACTCACGGCAGTTTTGTTTATTGACGTATCCATTCGACCAAAAGTGAGCTTCATCGCTAAACAAAACTCGCTTATGAAAATTGGGATCAATGGCAAACTTGTTTTGGGCCCATTTGGGCATAATTTGGAAGCGTCGTTCTGGCGTCAGTCTATTCATATTGAAATGCCAAACCAAATTTAAAATAAATCACTTGACAGCTGATAAAATGGCTGCCAGTTAAAATAGTGTTGCCAACTTCAAGTTCCATACCTATTTAAAAAAACACCCTTTATTTGAAAACCCCAGAAGACACAATTAGAAGTCGGTATTAGTTGCGGTACTTAAATATTAAAGTTTCGTATCAACAAATGCGCTTAAGTAAAATAATAATATCAATGCTCTTTTTAATTCTCAGTCAAGCATAAATAACCAGATGCTTAAGTGTTTTCAAATTCTTGAGAAAATTGTAAAAACAGAACTATAAGTTTAAGTTCTATCATATTTTCTCTTAGTAAGTATAGGTATATACTTAAGTAAATTCAGCTTGGTTATGTTCAAGTCCCAACTGGGCAAAAAGTTTTTCAAATTAAAACTCCTTGCGTTGAAGAATCTGTCCGAGGCGGTGTCAACCTATCCAAAAATGTTCAGATAGCTTCAGTTGTTGGTGCATCAGTTGCTTTTTCACAATGGAATACAATAAGACAAAGATATCCAGATCGCTTTGAATAAAATCCAGAACGTGGCCATTGATCGTAATAGACTATAAGCACCACTCAAAGGAGTCCGATGATCGGCCTGGCAACCGCATGACATAGCTATTACTCCAGCCTATAATGGCTTGGTGGTAGCTCACTCAAGACTTCAATCTAAAGTTGATTCAGTTATTTTCAATTTTCTCAAAAAACTAGATTTTAAAGTCAATTTTTCGGCATACCACACCTTACCCTCTGTACTTGAACGTGTATATTTCGGAGATCTCCAATCCAAAAAAAAAAAAATCATCCAGAAAAATGTCTTCCAATCCCGCAGTGCATTTGAGTAAGGCGCCAATGTCTTCTGCACAACGGGGTGCAACAGTTTTGTTTCTGCTTCCTTCCTCTATCAACCAAGATATCAGCGATATAAGTTCTGGATCACATGTGGATTTGGACAATTTACTCCTCCAAATGAATACATATCTATATAGTTAAGTTATATACGAGTATTCCATTTGCAAACACTGCATACACCTTGAGCTTGAGGTGGGCGAAATGTGAAAACCACTGCGACAGACTTCGGCGGCTTCGGAACGAAATGTTCATAAATTCATAAAAGTTTGTCGCGGTTTTGACTGAACCTTCAAAAAAAAAAAAAATAATAATAAATATTATGTTCCCTTATAGGATGACTTCGTCGTCGTCGTCGTTACAACTTTAACACGAACATAATGACTGTTAAATCATTTTTGTGTCTTCTGCTCTTGCCGTTTTGGTCAGCCAGCGAGGAGAAGATGATGATGGAGTGCGCCAAGCTGAGTCCCCCCGCCAAAACACATCCGCAGGATTTGACCAGGACGAGGAATTTTTTTGTCTCCGCATGGTTATTTTGCCCGCTGGGGTGATCCGCTTATCGCGACGATGTCCATCGATTGTTGCGACTGAAAATCCAAGCTGTCAACGCACACGAAACGACAACGTCCAGATAACTACAGAAACAAAATTCTCATTGAAGACATTAAGGTTATTTTTGTTGTTTATTTAAGAAACGCAGATTATAATTCAAGTCAGGTTTTGACATCGGGTCAGGTAATGTAGTCTCAGTCTCAGTAAACCTACCTCTACGCTCTACCTACAGCGATGCTACATGTTGTTGGGACAGTTGTTAATTTATTTTTAATTAATATTACTTTATGGCATAGGTTGATTGGATGGATGGAGTTTTGATCATTTAATTTGGGATTTGCCAACGGGTGCAGGTACCCCAAGTTGAGTACTTATGTAACAATTTTTTGAGTTCAAGGTTAACAAATGGGAACAAATGTTCATGTTTCGTTTAAAAAGATACAGATTTTGTCTCCACGTATGTAGTTTGTGGAACATAGTTCTCTATTTAAAAAAAAAAAACCTTTCTCGCAAGAGGCTTTACTGCTTTTAGACAAGTTTCCTTCTAATCTAATAGCAAATAGCTTTTAAACACTGCGATTTGTAGTGAAAAATTTATTTTGTGGAAGTGAAAAAGTATCATCTCTCTGCACTCTACTCCACTGAATATACAACACACTCGAACAATAACATGCCGCCTCCACTGGGCATGAACGATGCTCGGATTATGAACATGTCTTTAAAAAATCCAATGGAGGCAGAAAAATCCATGTCATGTAGTGACATAATCCATACAAGTCAAATTGTGGATTGGATTGTGGTTGTGATGTTCGACATCGTTGATGCCCAGTGGAGGCGGCATGTAAGGAAAAGAAAAAAAAAGAATGAACGATAACTCTGCAATTTGTACAACCTCAGACTGCTTTTAAACGATGCAATTTCGTTTTGCGATTTTTAAGCACGTTGGCGAGGAACGTATGGGGTGGCTGGGGTAGACGAAATTGCTGAGGTTGAACAAATTGCAGAGTAATCCCTCATTCTTCTTTTCCTTACTGTTCGAGTGTGTTTTATGTTCATTCGTCGTCCACTCAGATAACTTCGCTTACTCAAGTGGAGTAAAGAGTGCAGTGAGATGATACTTCTTCACTTGCACGAAGTTAACTTTTCATTAAAAATCGCTGTCATGTAAAAGCAGTCTCAGCTATTTTGTCTACCCTGGCCACGATAACTCGATTCTCTTTTCTGTTGTTTCGTCTTTTTGACAGATATGGGGTGTAGAAACGTGGCTTGAGCCTCATTCGCCTTACATTCCTACACCTCTCACCCAATCTGCCAAAAAAACGAAGACGAAAAAACCGAAAAAAGGAAACGTTTAATCAACCTCATAGTTCTCGTCAAAGATTAGCCACATGAAGATGAGAATCTCCGGCAGCCATTTTAATTTGCCTACAAGCTTGAACTGTCAGATATCAGATAAAAATGAGAATGTGTGTATGAAAGCCTCACACATAGACAGTAGAGATCTTCAGACACCTGGTTAAATTATTGTTGCAATTCACATCTATTCATCGATACGGGATGAAATTACAAAAACAACAAAATCTACTGTCAATTTCGAGTGATCTAATGAATTTGAGTGAACTTTTGGGTACGTTCAATGAACCGTTCATTCATTTCAAGATAGGTAACTATTCAATTCGGAACAAACAACTTGCCTTACTAAGTTCATTGAACGGACGCGTACTTTAGTTTGGACAACCAATACCAGTAATTAAGTTAGACAATCGATGAAAAATGTTTATAAATAAGGTTTTGGAGTGGAAAGCTATCTTAAGCCAGTATATAACTATAAAATCAATTTAAAGTTTAATTAATCTTGAATTAAAGTCCATTTAAATCCAAACTATGGCCGTAAGTGTTTTTTTTGCTATACCTATAATAAGTTTGGTCCAGACCAGGGTTGGCAAAACTGTCACTTTTTCGAAACTACATTTGTTACGTCTACTACGTAGTCTATGTAGTTAGTTGTAGTTAACGTAGTTAATGAAACAAATTGTAGAAGACGTAGTTTCAAATGTCAAATAATCTGTCAGCTGTAACTTTGAAGTTTGAATTTTGAGCTCAAATATTCAGTTGTTAATTTATGATTTTTATGCATCGAAGCGATGTGAAAATTACGATGATAATAAAGGAGGAAATCGGCACAATAAGTTTCTTTCGCGGAGTTTGAGTTCTCTCACTTAATTAATTAGTTATTTTATGAATTTCTTGTATACGTGGCATAAGGTAATGCCTTTCAAAACCATATTAAATTTAAGTTTTATAATTTAATGTTAAATTAAAGAAAATTGATTTAATCAAATTTCTACGTAAACATTTGCACCTTTTCTTTGCTCTAGTTATGATTTTTTGTTGTGATTTACGTATCATAGATCCGAGATGGCAACACTTCTATTCAATTCTTGTTTTGACGTTTAAAAATTTTGTCAGAAATGTTTGCCTATGACGGTGTTCGCATTGGACTCACTCCGCGCGACTCATTTTGACATTTCTTTGTTTTATCTCACTCCACCTCAAGATTTTTTCAAAAATATCAAAAAATCCTGCCTCACTTTCTCATATAGTGAGTTGGAGTGAGATAATTGAAAGATATGTCAAAATGAGTCGCGCGGAGTGAGTCCAATTAGAACACCGTCTATAAACCATTCTACACTTTTTTGAAAATTTTCTTCTCTCTCAAAGAATTTCATGTCCAATCCTTAAAATTTGACAGACTGCCAATTTCTGCCCAAAAAAGTCTGAAACAAACTTTATAAGTTTTTCCAACGAATCAATTTTAGTCCTCATTTGCATACACGCAAAAGAAGTTAATAAAAAATAAACAAAATGCGAACGAAATTAATTCAAAATCCAACCACGCCTAACTTGGACTTCCGAGAATTATAACCGAGACACCAAAAAAAGAGTCTCCAAAACGCTGACTTTTAAATTGCACCAAATTTACAGAAACGACGCCCTAAATTTTAAATTGACCAAAAATTATTCCTCTAACAGCGAGTAGGTATAGGTATATATTTGTTTGTATCCTAATAGTAACGTTTATCCATAATGGCGAGGAAGGTCTATATACCTACACGCAAATGTCGAACGAACCTACACATCCTGCTCCTGATGCGCCAAACCAATTTCCATCATCAAATAGTAAAACCGAGCTCCAAGCCATCAGGTAGCTTAAGTGATCGAGTATAGCAGGGACCAAGTCGTTATTTTTTTTTTTTTGTAAATGAAATGATTAGAAGATTGCTTAGTCCAAGATTGGACAGAAAGAGATCCTTTCGGTAAAAGACTTCACCTCTTTTTTTTCTCTCGTCCCAGAGGTAATAATTATAGTGAAGTCCGGACATTATGCATCTTCGTCCGTCTGCGGCGTCATTGCCAGATCATTGCTGGATCTGCGTGCTCCAGCTCAAACTCCAGCTCCTGCGATCTACCAATGTCAATTTGCATAAATTATTGTTTTGGTGGCATCGTATAACTACCAGAATTTCAACAAAAAAAAAAGTGTCCGCCTCTGTTTTGTTTTTTCATCCTGATGATTCCTGAATGCGGTTTCTGCGGCGAAGGCGGTTCAATGCAGTTCCATCATCAGGCGAAATCATAAAAAAATAATTATTTCGCCAGGTATAAAACTCGAAAAGGGCCTGACTCTGGCTATTTGGCAATGTCTAGACGCATAAGAAAGTCGGAAATAAAGCTCAACTCAAGAGATGATGAAGTGGCGATGGCTGCAAGGATATATACATATCCTACCTACCAATGCCAAGTGATATGGAAATTGTTCTCAAGTCTTTTGTATGGCAATTAATTTTTTAGATGAATTTCATACTTTGGTTTATTAGCGTGTTCTTGATGGAGCGGACTGCTTTTAAAAGGAAGCGAATAGTCTGCCGCATATATATGGAGTTGATTGCCGATGAGTTTTAATGAACAGACTGTTATAGTCATCAAATTGTTTTGAGTTCTTTAATTACTGGTTTCAAGATTCAACGATCGCATCGGCGGCATTTACATTGGGGCTCGTTAAAAAGAGAAGCTATGAAATGGAGTTTTTCATGAGTTGCGTATATTCTTGACGTATTGTGACCTTACTTAAAGCACAAACAAAATATTCTAAATTTACAAATGATTTCATGATTTCATCACATTTTATGGAAGATGAAATCTGAATAGTTGAAGCCAAAAATACTCAATATAAAGATGAGAATGTTTCGTACGTTTCACCCTCAAAAACAATTTAACGAGGTGTGTAAAGATCACTACTGTCTATGCAGGGATTCTCATTTTTATCTGCAGACTGACATTTCAAGTTTGTAGTCAAATTGAAATGGCTGCCGAAGATCCTCATTTTCATGTGGATAATCTCTGGTTGTAGCGGTTTTCTATAAACCGTTGATTTTAGTGAAACGATTTTTGAAAGTATTGTATTGTATATTTTATTGTAGCAAAAATTTTACATTTTTTCTTAAAACTATATTGCACAATTTACAGAGATTTAGTATAACTCTACTTTACTTCTGAGAAAAATAACATTTTTATAGCAATTATCACAGTTTGATATAATGATAAATAGAAGGAAAAGCTACAAGTAAAAAAAACCTTCTTCAAATTGTCAGAAACATTTTTCCCAAGATTTGAGAGAATGGGAGGCTAGTAAGCACCGAACAGTACTTTCTCAAATATGCTTTACAAGTAAATAAAAAAAAAAAAATAAAGATATCTTAATAAGGTAAGTACATAATTTGAAAAATAAATAAATAAATAAATATATAAGTAAATAAATAAATATATAAATAAATAAATAAATAAGTAAATAAATACATATATTAAGAAATAAATAATTAAATAAATAAATTAAAATAAATAAATAAATAACAAAGAATAACAAAAAAATAAATTAGTAACAAATAAATAAATTAACAAACAAATAAATAAATAAATAAATAAGTTATCACAGAAATAATTTTAAATAAATAAATAAATAAATTATAAGTATAAAGCTTTAACCATTTTTTTTTTCATTGTTTTTATGTTTGTTTTTTTTTTGTGTTTTTTTTTTTTTTTGAAAGTATTTCGGACTTTTACCAATAGCCGTGTTCCTTTGGAGGTGGCGAACTACTCATCAGTAGGTACAAACAATAACCTAGTACTACTTACTACTCCGCTCACACGGCGAGTAGATGAGGTTTGTAGGAAAACCAATTTTGTGGTTCCATTCAAATGGCTAGCAAAGTTCTCATAAGTACCTCGCCACCTTCAGAGGAACACAACTAATGGCCAAATCACAATCACGCGTTCGGTCGGTCGGGCGTTGACGGGCTTTTTACCGACTTTACGATATCATGTGTCAATAAGCGCGACCAAAGAATTTGCAAAACGAAATGTAGCTTCAAACTTCGGGCGTTGAGAAGTTACGAATATGACAGAATAAAAGTTCTGTTTTCTTATAAATGCACGTTACAAATTCTCCGCAGATAAGAGAGAAACAAAAATGTATGTCATTCTTTGATGTCAACAAATACATGAAAAATAAGCAAACGTTAGGAAAAAAGAGATATGTATACAACACCGTTTTCGCTAAGATCCGTATTGATCATCGCATGAAAAAAAAACGAAACGGATCTTAGTGACAATTGTGTTGTATACCTATCTCTATTTTCCTTACGTTGGTTTATTTTAAAGTATTTGTTGTCTTTTTTCCTTACACAACATTTCACACTACCTTACCATTAAAAGCCAGCTACCCGCAAGAGTGAGAATTAATTTTCGGATCTTTAAAAAAGATCCAGATAGAGAGCAGGATCCCAAGTTGTTGTTGTATTACGTGTTGACGAAAAATGATCCTGATCCAGATCCGTAGATAATAAAACACGGCTATTATTTTCATGCGATGATCTACATGGATCATTGGCGATAATAAAATGCAGCAACAACATCGCCTAAAGGCTTAGCCTAGAATATTTTCGGGGCTTAACTTCCAGGGTTCCAGCTTACGATATTTACGATCTAAAGCTGCGCAACGCCTGAGGTAACATTTGAGATTGCCACATAGGAGTCCATTGTTTCTATGCAATATGTCAAAGTCGGAGCGAGCGAACGCGTGATTGTGATTTGGCTATAATGTAGCAAAAATATTCTTAGTTTTACCGGTATATTCTAGAAATTCCCAATTTGGGGATTTAAAGTGACAACAATATTAAATGGTTTTTTTTGTTAGAGGTGGCGAGCTATAAATTAGCAACACTGTTTCCTGTGACAGTCGATTTGACAGTTCTCGGTTGTTTTTAGGTTTGTTTGGTTTGGCAATTCATCATAAATAGATACTCACACAGCACCGGCTGGAGCAACGTTTGCAAATTGTTCAAATTTATTTTGAAAAGAATGGTTCAATTCGAGAAACTCATCGTACATTTTATGGTGTTCATTATAAAGCACACTTCCGGTTAAATGGCATCTGGAGTGATGATAATCAACAATCCATTAGGCGTTTTTCTTTTTTAGTTCAGAGCAGAGCCTGAACTGTCAAACAAAAAATTGTGTTTCTTTTTTTGCTCAGAGCATTCAGAGCTCCAATTTTGAGTTTCTTTTTTCGCTCTGAGCATGGTCAGATCATGTTCAGATCATGCTCAGAATAAAATAACTGAGCAGACAGAGTTAAATGCTGAACACAAGCATTTGACAGCTTTGACAGTTCAGGTGTTTTTCAAAACTAGTTCAGAGTGCTCAGAGTCAGAACACGCTTCGTTCAGAGGGCGTTTAGAGGTCTGTTCAGAGCTCTATTCTGAACTAAAAAAGAAAACGCCTTTTGTTGAAACACCATTACATCCAGAAAAAGTCATCGTTTGATGCGCTTTATGCGCTGCCTGGCGGTGGAATCATTGATGGTTCTATACCCACATGCCACACAGCGCGCTGTAAGAAACATTTAAAAACCATGTGTGAAAATTGGTCAGCCGCGGCGGCCACATATTCAAACATATATCTACCATTAAATTATCTGTCAAATGAAGTAAATTTTATGGATAGTAAAAACATTTTTCAGTCGTTTTTTTTTTTCAATTGTAAGTTCTCTGCCTCTAAAAAAAAACACCCTTTATAAAAGCGAAAATTATTAAAAGTTACTAAAACTACGGCGAAACTCATAGATGCCAATATTTTTAAAGATGAACGAACTGGTAAGGAATACATTCATAGAATTTTCATTTTGGGGGCTTAGTTTCAGATTTTTTTAATATGTGTGACTTGGGTTGAAGGTTACGAAATTCTCGACTTTTGACCCCATGTAAATGACCTTGTATATCACTAGATCGATGAGACAACGGTCCGGTGTTCCGTCTCTGTTTACCTAGCCAAACGAAAACTTGATTGTCAACACCTTCCTTTCGAGCATAAATTTAACGTTTCGGATTCCTGCGACATATCGATTAGAAGAGGACGGCAAAAACATTTTAGCATTTCAATTGTTCACCGGTTCATCCCTTTAAATTATAATGTTTTACAGAACTTAGACAAACTTCGGTGTCT
Source organism: Leucozona laternaria (assembly GCA_932273885.2). Taxonomy (NCBI): domain Eukaryota; kingdom Metazoa; phylum Arthropoda; class Insecta; order Diptera; family Syrphidae; genus Leucozona; species Leucozona laternaria. Next base: position 61,305,562 of record OW026367.1, on the reverse strand, counting down.
GATAAAGGGAGCTACAAAACACAAACATCGGCCAACATTTAATAAGTTGATTAAAGCTCTTCAACCCTTTTGTTATCCCTCAGGGCATATAGCAGCAGTCATACAGACATTTAATTAAGAAGACAAGAGACTTGCCAATTTACCATTGCGAATTTCGATTGATATGTGGAAAGAATATTTTATTTGTCTTATGTGAATGACGATAAATGGTTGCTATAGTAGGCAACAATCAAGGACACTAAAGTTAAATTCTTCAATACCTATTCTTATGGCTTACATATAGATACATACAAATAAAATTAATAAAAGAAGAGTTATGTTTGAGGACAATAAGGCCAGGCATATATCAGAGGGGTAAATGTTATGATGATCGAAGAGTTCATTAGTGATTTAAGTTTAACAAGTCATAGATACTACAAATTTAATATATCAAGCTTCTATAGTAGTACTAAATAACTTATACTTTAAAATATTCACCATATAGAATATAAAGACTTAATTGAATCACTGACCAAAATCCCAGAGATACCAATTAATTGTTTAAGATGTTGCAACGAGTTCTTGTACATACATCAGTTAACTTATTCAGTAATATTTCATTTTTTTAATATTATCTCTTTAAATGTATAAAAACAGAGGCGGCGAAAGGTGTGTGCGGAGTGTGCCACCGCACATGGCCCCGCGGTTCGAGGGGCCCCGTGCCACTTCGAAAAGTTTTAGTTGTAGTATTTGATTAGATTCATAAAATCGAGCAAAAAAAAATATATTTATATTAATTTTTTGTTTGTTCCGACTTTCTTATGAAACAGCAATATTATAATTATTCTTCAAAGTATATAATACACACTAAACAGGGGAAACAAAAACATGTGTTAAGTTAGCGCAATACACTTAGAAATTAAATAAAATTAGTACACAGTCAATTGTAGCTCTTAAGTAAAGGGTCCGCCAAATAACTTTCTTTTTTTTTTTTGAAAATGGCGCAAAACATCGAGTGTAGCTTCGGCTGTGTGGCACGTAGAGCCGGCCGTCCTGTTGAAACCAAATGTTGCCAATATCCTCCTCTGCAATTTTTGTGAACAAAAATTCGTTCAACATGGCCCGATAACGAACGCCATTGACTGTAACGGCCACTCCTTGCTCATTTTCGAAAAATGGCCTAATTATGCCTCTGGACCAAAATCCGCACCAAACAGTGACTCGTTTTGGGTGTATCGGCTTTTCAGTGTATGCGTGCGGGTTTTCTGTGCCCCAAATGCGACAATTTTGCTTGTTTACTACCCGCAAAGATCAAAATGAGCTTCATCTGAAAAGATGATTTTTTTTGGCAAAATCGGCATCTTCTCTAAGTCGATCGCAGGCCCACTTAGCGAAGCGTATACACAACCATATTCGTTCAGCGGAAGGATAAAACTAATTATCTGTCAAATCAGACATGAGCTAAGTGTTACCATTCACGAAATAAGCACTAGTTGAAAAAAAAACGTTAGATGGCGGACCCTTTAGTAAATTAGTTGTATAATGTAAAGGTTCTTACATATTACATATTGTCAGAATTGTTGCCATAAAACTTACAAAATTCTCAATGATATTTGCGGGAATTTAAATAATTAAGCTTTAAATTTACCTTCTCGCAATATCTATATCAAAATGTTTGTGCTGTCACGTTCAATGCAAAATCGTATAGAAGAATTATTTTTTGAAGTTTTGTAAAACTGAGGTTGCAGCAATTTTCAGTTCAGGAGACAAGATCATGAAGTAAAGGGAATGAACAAAATCTCCCCGGCAATCTATTTGAGGAAATATTGTTGACACTTCTTTTCAAACTTCCGAAAAATCTCTTACGATTTCAAACTTCCGTAAATCTCTTACGATTTGGGTTCTTCCTCAAACATTTTCCAGCAACTCATTTCTTTGTGTTAAAAAGGAGGACTAACATCGAAAACATCTATTGTGAATTCAGCCCTTGAAGTTTAATAGCTTGAGGCTAACTATGTATACAGTTCCTCTATGAAAACAAAACTATATATTGACTTTGAAAGATTTGATATTATATATTTGGAAGCAAGATTTTAAGACAGTTGACCCAGGGGCCCGCAAATTAAATCTTAGCGCACCGCCTCTATAGCTTAGAAAAATGAATTGTTGTTGATTGGAATGCGAATAACACGATAACGGCTGGACCGATTTGTCTTTATTCTTTAAAAAAGTTTGTAATGTACCTAGTCCGAATATCGAAAGATGAAAGAAACATTGGAAAAGTTAAAAAATTTAAGTGCTTTTTTCCATAGGATTTTTGATGTGTAAACATCTATGCTGGCGGTAGAGTGAAAAAAACGTGAACGTTCGTGTGCAACCTTACGTCGTGCACTTTACGTTGTAGCACGTTACGTTACGAAATCTGATTTGCCCCGACCAAAACAAATTGATTTTAACGCGACCGACAATTAGATTATACTTTATCGCGACCACTCATTTATATTGTTTTTGCCAACAATGAAAGCAAATTGTTTTTAGCGCGACCGACGATTTTATCATTTTAACACTTATATTTTTATATTTTTTTCTTTAATTTTTAATTATTCCCCGAACAAAATGGACGCGACACTAGTAATTAAAAAGAAAACAAAATCAAAACAAAAATAATAAAAGTCAGCTGTAGGGATTGACAATTGACTGTAGGTTTGGTAGATCAATGGGCGCGTTCGGGCAACTATCCAAAGCTATCCGGATAGGTTTGTGTTGTTGTAATCGCATAGAAAAATGCAGCTGATAAACCAATCAGCTGTTGTCAGAAACAAATCCCAAGCTATCCTAAAATTTTCGCGATACTAAACTATCCGATGGAAATTTGGGGAACAGCTGATCACAGCTGATTATACCTACAGCCGACTACTTATTTTGCTTTTTGGTGTCGCGTCTGATTTTGTTTGTTTAAAGAATAAAATAACAAATAAGGGTTAAAATGTATACCAGTGTGATATTAAATGGTACTGAATACTTAATTGATGATTAAGAAGGTATTTGCAATAAAATTAAAAACAAATCGTCGCGTTAAAAACTCAATAGTTTTCCCTTTAATTAGCTGCCTTGTCTTTTGACAGCAAATATAACCTATCTGGTTTTGGTCGTTCGAAAACATATCGGATACTAAGGTATCTTGGATCACAGTACACAAATCTAAGGTAATATATTGCGCAGGTTGTCAGTCAGAAATTAAACATGGCGGCTCGAGTGTCTACGAAAACTGCACATGGCATTACTAGAAACAACAACAAATATAAGCATTTTGACAAGAAAAGAGTCACTGGATCCGCCATTTTCACAGATGCGCAGAACTGAACAAAAATTTAAACGCTAATGATATTACCTTTAATATATGTACCTTGATCTTGGATAGCCTATCGGATTGGCACCCGAACGTGGCCAATGGCTGTAGGTATGGTAGGATATCGGGTGCGTTCAGTGATACAAATCTGAACTTAAATTCTACGTTTACATTATACTGCTTTTAAACGATGCAATTTCTTTTTGTAATTTGTAGGCACGTAGGTGGCTGGGGTATACAAAATAGCTGAGGTTGAACAAATTGCAGAGTTATCGGCTACCTTTTCTACTTGCACAAAGTTAACATTCATTAAAAATCACAGCGTCCAATTCCATAGGCGATTGATGGGGTCAATCGATTGAAACTGCGATTTTAGTGATTTCCACTGACAACAACTGCAACTAAATATTCTAAAAACTCAAGATATATAATTCGCCGGCTATCTCATAGTGACATTCATTTGAGGTTCGTTCAGTATAAAATTAAGACTGAACTTTTTGTAAGTTTTACTCGATGGAAAGATGGAGTTTCATAAGGGTTGAAAGTTCGTTGACAGTTCTAACTGGATATTTTAATTCGGGCCCTGTCATTTAATTGAAACCACAATTTTAATGCTCTTCGCTGACAGTTGTTGTTTGTCATGCTCAGAGAGTGATTACCATAAACAGTAACCATGTGTAATGTGAAGTCATCTTAAAGTTGAGAGTGAACTTCGAAGCAGGACCTTTCAGTACCGAACCTTCATCGTTCGTTGGACACTTCACCACCAGCCTTTTAGTGCTTGGAAATTTCGTTACAGCGGTTCCCCCACTGGGTATTTCGCTGCCGTTCTTTCAACACTAAGCTTTTTAAGCACTGCCTACATATAGGTAATGTAGTGTTAATTATTCAATATGTTTCTTTTGATGACGTTCAGTAACAAAAATCAGGCACTTGGACAAACGTTGATGTTTACACATATTTAACTGTGAGTCCCGGCACTCACATATTTGTTTATAAACTTTCGACCATAACTCATGATTCGAATAATGGATATGCATAATTCTTTTTTTCTGGTCGAATAGAACTTTTAATGTATTTGAGTTTTCTTCATACATTTAACAATATTTTGAAATTAAACTCTCTTGAACCTTCAACCTTTTTATATTTTTATTATTTTTGTAAGTCCACCCACTTTCTGAATATTTTTTTCACATTAGCATTATACGAGAATTTTCTGATTAAAAATAAACGATTCTTTTCCTTTTTGTGATATTAAATGTACTAGATTTGTTTGAGGATCTGATTTCTGATTGAATATCCGTGAATACATATGTTATGTCCAATTTTTCAATGCAATATTAATGTTAAACCCGAGAAATTTGGTGAATTAACTCAGGATTAACTGAACAGATGGTTTTAATGTTTTATCCACCGAGTTTGTTTAGTCGTTTCGCATGCATTCTCCACCGGAATACTGCTTCATTAGTTAATTGTGGGTTTATTTACTTTTAGAGTTATGTTACTCTGGGTTAACTCACCACTGAAAAAGTGGTCCTAAAGAGAAACATAATTCATATTTTTAATAATCCTCTGGCTACACCCTTGTCCTTCTTTTTTCTCAACCGCTCTCCCCTTCGCGAAGAATTCTCGGGGTTAACTTAAGCACGGATAAAAACTGTGTAACCCGCATATATTCCATACTTGTTATCGATAGTTTGAAATGGAAACTCCATTTTGTTTCTGTAATGGCGTCGATAATTCCCGATGCCATTTTTTTCTACCAAATCCCTCTGGGTTTGCAAAAAAATACGGCTATTATTAAATTCCAAATTTAATGGGGCGTAGGTATTCATAGTCGTTTGCTAAACTCATGTTTTACTAAACTACAGGTCAAATGGATTAACGAATACAGCTCCTATTTGTAACCGAATTAGTTACTCAACTTCAAGTATTAAATAATTAAGAAAAGTAATATTTTTCAGGACTGTTTTCGGTTTTCCCTTACTAATATCGGAAAAACATTGAATGTTGAACTGGATAAAATAATTGTATCCCCGTTTCAGGATTAACGCACTGACATACAGGTGGAGTGGAAAGCAATAAACTACCCAGGTGTCAATAGTGGTAACATTCAAACCGTGCTGGCTTTTTTTGACATTTGTGGTCAGTAGGTGTACCATTCTGCATACATATGTTTGATTCAAACACAATTTCCGTTCCTTTTGATTAAAAAACTTTGGAAAGACACTTGATCCTTTCATTATTAGTCTTGGTTTAAAATATAAAGTTGGCGATCTGTAAAGCCGCGTTCAGATCAATAAAAATTTACGTTGTGTACCGTGTTCGCCGTAAAAAATTGTGTGGACGCAAAAAAATACGTCAATGTGGACGTCCGGACGCACACACATTTGTGTGTCAAATTCAACGCACGCTATCCGATTCCGATGGATTTTCGGAGCACACGAAAATATTTGCGGCGCAATGGTGTTTTCGGCGGAAATATTTGCGGCGAATAAAAAATTCAAGGCACACGGCGCACAACGTAAATTTGTATTGATCTGGACGCGGCTTAAGAGCCTCGTTAAATCAAAAATTACATTTTAATATATTTTAGATAAAAAGAAACAAGGGAAACAAATATCAGCGTCTCCTAACTGTATTATGTTTCCTTTTTGTTCTATCAACCAGTTTTAAAACCTTCTATGTTAAGAACTGCAATTAATTTATTTTTTAAATCTGTTTTTTTTTTTGTTTGCGACTTGTGACTCAGCAATTTTAATTTTAAGTTTTGAGCTTTATTGAGATCACTGGTCTTGTTTTTTTTTTTTTTATTTCCGAATATCGACTGAACGTAATTTTTTAACTATACTTTGCCTTATTTCAGCTGATGGTAGATAGCTATGTAGGTGGTGGATAACTTTTTATTCAAATGTGTATGTTGACATATCCTCTTTTCATTATTATAAAATTTTTGTTTTACTTGATCTGTTCTTTCGATTGAAATATGTCCCACTAAAATATGCATCATCCTCACCATCATATAGGTTATATCAAAGGTGAGGTGATACAGTTTTCTTATAACCGGCTTTGATTAATGATAACTTTATGTCCATATTTTACTTTAATATGCTCCTTCAAAATAAAGTTGTCACACCCAATAGCCCATTAATTCCATCAGCCTCAGAATAATTGTTAACCGGGTTGCATATACAATATACATGTGTATATCTGTGGACCCTAACCCTATATAGACCCCCCCTGGCACAAAATGTCCTCTTTCTCTTCCTAGAGCAAACATTGATTTACATATTATTTCTTCCCATCAGCCAAATAAAGTGATATATTTACGCAGCTAGCTTGTGCGGTTTTCTCACATATTACATATGGATGTAACGCCACCGCTGTCGCTGCCGTAAGCTATATAAAGAAGAGCTCGAACGCGCATCTAAAACAACAACAAAAACCCCTGATGTTCTGCAGCTACTGAAAGCCCGTTTCATTGCACTTTTCCACGCACTGATAATACTGTTAATAACAATTTGATGTTCGCACGCATACAAATCAATTTTGTGCTTAACTAGGTATAAGCAAGTAAAGAAGAGGGTTGGTTACGGAGCCCTCTTCCCCCTAGAGCCCAACCTGTGTTTTGAACGATACAACGGGTGGAGGGCTTGAAGATGCGCGTCCCGCAGAAGCGCCGCGCCGCACAGCCAGCAACACTCACAGAGACCCAAACGCGGCAGTGGACGCGCGCCGCCGCCGCATCGCGCCACCACGCCGCGCCCGTTCAAGATGAATGGTCGAAAAGTGAAAGAGTTGAGACTGCAAATTGAATAATTACGCTAATACTTCATAAATAATTAATGTTATGCATTGGACCGGAATTTTTTCGAGCTCGATGCGTGAGCGGTACCACCTAACCGTTGGAGATGGCTGGAGCATGGAATGGATGATGGGGGATTGTGGGCTATGGTAGGTGGGCCTCCTTCTCATCTACCTGCCAGTTGCCAGATATATGTAGCCGAAGGTGTACATTTAAGATGCTTAAAGTGCTCTCGCTAAAAGTACTCACATTGTGATGATGATGATGATGATGGTGCGATGATGCAAAGACATTGAACGCGGGGTGAGACGAAGAATCGTCTGGATGTATGGACTTTGGGGTATGTATACAATACTTTATTAATTTTTTTGTTTTTGTATTCCCATCGTATTTGGTTCAAATCGGGCGCTAATATTGCCCCGAGGGCGAAGACTCTCGCACTCGCTGTGATGTTGGGTGATTATGATCCTCTGGATGGTCGATTTATGATGGAACTGGAACAACAACATGGAAGATGACGTCAACGCACAGTGGGGCAGTTTTAATATAAAATGTAAATTTGAAAACATAAAAATATTGAGAAATAAAAGAAAGCTTTTCACTCAGGTGTTAATCCTTAGGGTAGGTATACGGGATCCCTCCCTTAGGACCAGTTATGATTGGCCTACGAAAAGCAAACAAAAAAAAAAAACAATTTCTGAGAAATCCATACGACTCGCCAAATTTGAGTGTTGAAAATAATTTTCATATTTTGCTTCCACACCCGCATCCAAACAAAACAGTTGTACCATAAACCTCAAACACTGAAATGGGATAGAATGTGTGTTGGTTTTAGAACCAATGCCAAATTTTCCAGATGCGACTAGAGACATGCCAATTTATAACAATTATAACAGTTTTTCGCCATTAAAAGTGGGCGTGCGTTAACGCGCGCCGCGCGTCTTAAAAATAAACTCTGGGTGCCTGAAGTATGCCCATCGGCGGACGGCCCTAGCCCTACGGGGTCGCAAAAACAGTACTTTTATAAACCAAAACTGTTATAATTGGCATGTCTAGAGTCAATTCCAAATTTTCCATGTATTAACACATGTCAAACCGTATGACTGTCAAGTCACATATCTTGATAGATTAAGGGTATAGATCTCGGTTTATTGTTCGGTGAAATCTTAGCATGAGGTTTATTTATTTATTTCTCCTTATTTGAATTTAATAACCCCACTGTACGATGCTACGACTTGCGTTCAGGTGCATTTAGCATCACAGCAAATAAAAAATCATGAAATAAAATAATAGGCATGTAGGATTGAATGTTAATTGTTTTCAATTATTTTAATTTTTTTTTAGAGTTTTGTAACTCTCTTTTTTGTTGAAAAAGTATTTTTTTTTAATGATGAATGATAGTTTGCATCATGCGTTAAATTATGAGGGGAGGGCGTTAAGCATTCGTAAGTGATGGTACCTTACCTACCTATGTGTTTTGACAAATTTAAATTTTGATCTTCCTAAAAAAACGAAAAATATTTACACAGCTATGTACCTAAAGCTTGTTATACAATTTTGTTTGGGTATTAACATAGGACGAGACTACAGACATGCCAATTTATAAAAGTTATAACAGTTGTTTGCCATAAAAAGTGGGCGTGCGTTAACGCTCTTCGCGCGACTTAAAAAAAAACTCTGGGTGCCTGAAGTATTCCAACCGGGTGAGGGCCGTGGCCCTGCGGGGCTGCATAAACAGTATACTTTGATAAACCAAAACTGTTATAATTGGCATGCCTTGAGTCACTTCCATTTACATAATCATACTTTGACGTGTGTCAAGTTAGCACTACAATTATAGAAATTAAATAAACTAATGGCCGATTTCATAAAGCCCTTTTATCTATTTAACAGGCTTTTAGATCTCAAAATGACATTTGTTCCATACAAAATACGTCATTTAAAAATTTAAAAGCCTGTTAAATATTTGTGAAACCGAACATAAGTACACAGTTAATTGTAGCTTTTTAGTAGTAAATTAGTTGTGGAGATTTCCTTTTCGAATGCCTGGACTCAGACTGTCAACTTAGCACTATACCTATCTAATTTTGGTTTGAAAACTTAGTCAAAAAAATTTTAAGAATTTTGTTCTCTCCACAACTAATTTACAACAAAAAAAACTACAATTAATTGCGTACTTTGTTTTTTTAATTTCCCAAAGTTTACTTAGTTTATTTAATTTGTAAAAGTGTAGTGCTAACCTGACACACGTCATACTTTGAAGTGATCATATTGATCAAAGGATTTTAACTCTCTCTTGGGTACTTTGTCCCGCTCACGCAATTCCGTTGCTCCGCTTTGGGTATGTTCAGTTGCCAGGCAGGCGCAAATGTCAACAGTTTTCTTGGGGTACAGTACCTTCGGTGGCCCGCTTGACTGGGTTCCAAGGATTTTAACTCCATTTTCTGTGTGCTCATCCCGCTTACGCAACTCCGTTTCTTCGCTTAGGGTATGCTCTTGTTCAGCCGCCAACAGACGCCAAGGCCAACAGTTTCTTAGAAAACAGTCCTTGGTTAGCTTCGCGGGTTCAAAGGGTTTATTCACTTTTTTGAAAACTATTAAAAGAAATATAACGTATTTAAAATGTAAATAAAAGAAGAAATAGCAGAATAGGGCTGTTATCTTTGGTAGCCTTGGTCGTTCCGAAGAGTTCAACCTGCCTAATTGTTGTTACAGCGATACGCTCTCCTTCATTATTTTTAGAACACCTTGTAAAGGGTTTTCCAATAAGAGGTGTTATTTTGATATTCAAAGAAAAATGGCATTTTTTGAGATAAATGATCGGATGTTTATTTCATTATAATGAGGAAGGTATGCCGTTAATAATGGAACAGAACATCAGCCAAATGGCCGCCACGACCACGCTTACAGGACCATATCCTTTTCATGAAATTTTCCATAACCAAATCGCAAAGTGGCTGCCCTATGTCCTCGATAGCCTCACGAATTCCATCTTTGAGGTCTTGAATCGACGCTGGGCTGTTGGCGTAGACCTTATCTTTCACGTGGCCCCAAAGGAAGAAGTCGCAAGGTGTTAAATCACAAGATCACCTCTTCGAGAGATAACACGGTCCGGAAACTTTTCCCGTAAAAGATCGATGGTTTCATTGCTTGTGTGACACGTAGCGCCGTCTTGTTGAAAGTAAACGTTGTCCAGATCAATACCATCCAATTCCGGCCATAAAAAATCATTAATCATCTCTCGATAGCGCAATCCATTGACCGTAACTGTTGCTCCAGCCTCATTTTCGAAAAAGTAAGGTCCAATGACCCCGCCGGACCATAAACCGCACCAAACAGTCACGCGTTGAGGATGGAGAGGCTTTTCAACAATAACTCTTGGGTTTTCCGAGCCCCAGATGCGACAGTTTTGCTTGTTGACGTAGCCTCCGAGGTGGAAATGGGCCTCATCAGTCAAGATGATTTTTCGATGAAATTCCGGATCATTTTCATGCATTTCAAGGACCCAATCAGCAAAGACACGACGTTGTTGATGATCAGCCGGCTTGAGTTCTTGTGTTAACTGAACTTTATAAGCCTTAAGACCCAAGTCTTTATGCAAAACACGGTGTAATGACGTTTGTGGAATGCCTAATTCCAAAGAACGACGAGGAATGGACAAACCTGGGTTTTCTTCAACACTTTGGGCTACAACAGCAATATTCTCAGTTGTTCTTGAGCGACGTGCACGGGTTTTATTCTTCACATCACTAACTTGTCCCAACAGCTCGAATTTGTCCACCAATTTCTGTATTGCGGTCCGACAAGGTGCTTCACGACGACCCAAAAATGTTTTAGTTTTACGAACCGTCTCTGCCAAATTTTCACCATTTTTATAGTGAATTTTAATAATTTCAATGCGTTGTTGAAGCGTGTATCGTTCCATTTTTATTAATGGCGTAGTTTCTACTTGTCAAATGTCAAAAATGACAGCTTCAAAAGTGACAGCTACCGAAATAGCGGGCTATTCAAAATAACACCTCTTATTGGAAAACCCTTTACAATTAATAATATTAATATGAAAATAATAATAAATAGAAGAAACCAAGACTTCATACTAATATTTTTTTCAAATTACAACGACCAAATTCAAAAAATGCCCAAAATTAGGCAATCTGCCTGCAATCAATTTGGACTACTTTCGTTATTGCGTTGTTTCATTCTTGCCGTTGGTGTCTTAGATTTGTTAATGTTCTATGTTTCGTTCAGTTCATTTTGGTTGATGTATTAAATATTCTAGTATGGTTTATTTGTTTTTGTTTTATTATAATATAGGGTGTCACATTTTATGTTTGGTAGTAATAATAAATGAGGTATTTCCAAAAATGTTACTTGATGCGTTTTCGCTTTTTTTGTTCCGTAAAAGGGGCATATAAACTCCTTCTTCCAGCTTCGCAACGAAATAAAGTTTCAAAAATCTTACAGTTTTAAGGAACTGGCCGTTTAACAGCTCTTTTAATGCCATTGACTTGTTATACAGGGTATTTTTGATAAAATACGACAATAGTAGAAACAAGAAAAATAGGTACAAGAAGGGGATTATTTCGCTCCTTTTAGACTTAAATAGCTTCTACTTTTCGACAAAATTGAGAAGAAAATTGTGAGATTGCCGGAACTCCCGGAGAAGATGGGAGAAGATGTGTGAAGTAAAAATAGTTTAAGGAGTAGGTAGTTTTTAAGCACGCTTGGGTCGCACGAACTTGCTCTTAAGTTCGATCATACCGTGCTTCTTAAGTCTGAAATAAATTAGTTATGAGAGCCTATCAGCCCTATTATGTTATCCGATTCGATCGAATCTTTCGATTCACGTGAATGTTTCATTCAATTTGCCTCAAATTATTTATTTAAAACTTATGTCTTTTCAATGCAAATCTTAACCAGTACTTTGTTTATGAAATTGTAAAAAGGATCTTAATTGTCTCAATTATATTTTTATCGCAATTTAAACGCATTATGGAACAATCATTTCCTTCCCGCGGATAGCAGAAAGCTAATGTTCACGCGAACGCTTAGCAGAATAGGGCTATATATTTTATCCATTTTTCTGAACTTAGTTTAGTTGCAGGTAGTATTATGTGAGTATACTTGGATGGAAGTTATATTATTTTAACTGGAAAATTGTTTAAAATCAACAAAATTAGAAATAAGTTTATTAAAATTTTGAGCAAAAACGGTGGTACCGTTATTTTTGGTTATAAGAATAATTTTTGTCTAAGATCCTCTTTATAATGTTAAAGAAATTGTTTTTCCCAAATTTAATAAAAAGCGAGAGTCGTTTTTGAAATATGTATTGAGTTTTCAAAAAAAAAAATTCAACCTTTTTTGAAATCCAAATATGTAATATCTTTTTGATAATAGTTTTTAAAAGCAATATCGGCTGAACCACGCATCTTAGCGTCTTATTATAAATGGCACACTGGTTATCTCGAAAATGCCACATATCCATCTATCGCAAGATATATACAAAAAAAAACAACTTTCATAAAAATTGGATTTTTAAGTCCGTTAAGAAGTCGTACGTTTGAGGCAAACGTACTCTATGGCCTCCAAAGGAAAACGGCTAATATCTAGTTCCCCTCGAAATAAAGAAATACAAAACGCAAACGCACCAATTTTACTTTTTACAGGGTTATTTATTTTAAAATATACACTCTAACATCTAGTTTATTTGAATATGTATTTTTTTTTTTTTTAATTTTTCAAAGAATTTCCCAACTTAATTTGGGGAGTGGCAGCCACTTTTTGCCCCATTCTTTTCTCGAAAAGTTTTTATCACAAAAGTTTCTTAAGTTTTTCTCTTTGTCTATTTTTATAATATGTATTTTATTCACAATTTGGTACCAAACATTAAATAAATGTGTACCTACCGAAGTAAAAAATAAAGGACACAAAAAAAACTGTAAGAAAAATATAAAGGATCACAAAATGTTTGTTATTTTAAGAATTGACATGAAAATAATACTATTTTATAATCGTCAATTAACGATATTTTTGTTCGGTAACTCGAGCTTGTTCTCTGCTATCACCACGCTCGATATACCAATTCTTATCGTGACGATGTTTGTCGTTATTTTTTCGAGAATTTTCTCGGTGTTGCATAAGTTTTTCGTGCCATTGGCCATCGGCGTCTCGTTTTGCATTTTCATACTCCGATGAAGAATATTTGTCATATTTTTTGTAGTCTTTGGACTTTTTAAACCTCTCTCCGGATCCATTGAAGTCATCATTGGATCGATCTCTGCGAAATCGTTCCTTGCTTTCATCACTATCGTCGTTTTTGTGCTTCTTGAAGTTTTCTCGCATGTTCTCGTATTTTTGGTTGTCATATTTGTCAGGCTTGTGTTCGTGAGGTGTGTAATCGTTTTTCTTCTGTTGATATTCTTTGGGATTTTGTCTGTTATTGCCTAGAGTATCTGTTGGTTTATCGTCATTCCCACTAAAAGGATTCTCAGTCAGTTTGACCACTTTATCGACGACTTTTTCAAAGTTCGTGAAATGATCATTTTCGTCTATGATAGATCGAACTTTTTCACCCAGAGAGTCTACAACACTTTCACTTCGCTTTGGCAGTTCTACACACATTCCAGCTATGTGCAGATTGTTATGACCCTCGCACTTATAGGGTGTCTTTAGGTCCTTTGGATTGATAACGACTTCTTCAATATTTCCATTACCTGGCCAAACCTTGATCTTCTTTTCTTTTAACGGATTACTCTGTGGTTTGTTGGATGAAGAATATTTCTGATTTTCACTCAGTGTTGTTAAGTAGTTAACTTGTTTGGCTAGAATATCAATTTCGGCTCGCATGAGATTATTTTTCAATTCTAAGTCGTCAATTTTTTGGTTAAGTACATCTGTGTTGGTTCCAAGCACTGATTCATACTTTAATTTGCTTATAAAAGCTAAAACTCCGAGCATTGCTCCAACATAGAACAGTCCTCGTAATCCAGATCGCAGTGTGGGTTGGAAGTCTGATGAATTTTCTACTTGCCGTGATGCTCTTCGTGCTCTTCGGTTGTTTTCCATGAGTGGTTCTACTTGATGGAAAACATCTGTAGAATGCTCTGAGCTTGCTTCATAGCTTCGTGAAGTACAATCGCCAGCTGCATTTGTCATCCGTATAGAAGGTTCTATCACATCGACAAATCGCATATTCAGTTCTGAGAGATGTTTACGCAGCTCTGGATGCGGAGATATCCTTCCGACACTTTCACACTCGCTGATGATTGAGATTCCATCTGAAAGATCATCAGCGTCGGTGTATCTATAAATTAAAGAACAAAAAAAATATAATTTATTCTAATTTTGGATTATTCAAACTATTTTGTACCTATTTCCCAATTGATCATTAGATGCTTTAAAGACCTCTATCCGTACAGCATCTTCACCGATTTCCTCATCGTCTTCGCTTTTTTCAGGTGTGGGTGGAGGAGACGGTAACTCTTCATGTATAAAATCTTTTGTTTTGTCTGTTATCACAGTCCACGTATCGAAAGTCTCTGATTCGGTACTGGTTGTGAGTGGAGACGCATCTTCTTTGGATTTCAAATCCTTGTTCATGACGTTTCCAGTTTAAAAAGTCGCTTTAAAGAAAATAAAAAAAATAAAATAAATAATTTCGTTGTGGAATTTTTTTTTGTGTCTTTAAAAATTAAATCTGACGACTTCATCAAAAATCATGTGGTTCAGTTAGTTTGTATCTGTTATTGTTTATGAACAAGTTTTATAGCAATTATGATAAATTTTTGTTTTTGTTTACCAGCTGACGCAACAGTATTTAAATAGCTTTATTTCTGTAACCGATATTTTCGATATGGTTCAATTGATATACAAATTCAAGGGTAATATTATTGTTTGAACTTGTATGCGGTAAAATCAGAAGGCCGGTACAATGCGATCAGTTTCGTTTTATGATTAGAGACATCCGCATTCAATTGAATTGAGTTGAATGTTTGCTTATCATGTTATTTTCTGCTTGCTAAAATGAAAGATAACAAGAAATGTAGGCTCTGATTAGAAAAGATTGAATGGAAAAGATTATAATGTATTTGAAATTCCAGTAGTGTCTCTCTAAGAAGAAATAACGTATCTAAGTGTAAGCTAGAGCAATATAATTAGGAATAGAAAAAGAAGAATTTATTATTTTCAAAGAAATTGATTGCTTTTGTTTTTAGCAAACGTTTTTGATAAAGAATTTTCTCCTCTTCAGGTAAATAACAACATTAAGCTTCACACATTGATAGATAATCGACAATGATCGGTTGACGATCGATAAATTGACAAATCGGTATATTGATTGTCGATTGCGATCGACAACTATTTTTTATCCGATCGCTCGTTATCGACTGCATTTTCGTGACCGCCGCGGCCTATGCAACATTGCAAGAATTCTGGAAACTCAGTTTCCTTGTGTAAAAGGGGACTAAGCCCCGAGAATTCTCCGCGCTTAGCTGAGCCCGAAAGGAATTAGTTGTTGTTGCATTCAAGATGTAAATTGCTAAGACCTGTAGTAATTTTTTAAGACCAATATCCTCGGAGCTTGCAAAAAAACACGGCTACAATACACATTCAGAAATCAGTTGACGGTGATGATCGTTTAAAGTGAGATCGCTTATCGACAACCGCAATAAGGCATAATATTTTTACTGACTTACGATAGCATAAGGCTTGTTTTTTGCAAGCCCGGAGGGATTTGGTTGAAAACAAAACTACTTTGAAAGCAATAATTGGCGTCTAAACGTCTCAAAAAATAGGTATTAAAAGTGTTCAATTATAGTTTTCAATTAAAGCTTTGTTGACTTTTTTTTAATTCTCCAAAAATCTCTTGGACGGTGTTCAAATTGTACTATCTCCTCCGACTTTTTTTGACGTCTTTGTACCTTATCTCACTACGAAAAAGTTGGCGAAGAAAAAGAGGATTCAAAACATAAAAATATTGGATTTTTTTCAAGTTTTCTTTTGTGACATTTGTATTCTCTGTCTGTTCCTTATCCTTGGCTTTTAAATATTACAGAATCAAATTTTTACTTGCTCTATAGGGCAAGTATTGGTTATGTGTAGAAAAAAATTCGGGTTGTAATCAAAGCTAACAATACTATGATCGAGAAGTCTGAAAAATTGGGTTACGTCATGCCCTCCATCGGTCTATGCTTCTGTGCGTCCACTGTTATTTACGCTAGGGTCTAACCCGGTCGTGCGATTTGCTTCAAATTTGTACAGAGTATTTTTATGTAATTCGCTAAAGAGAAAATTCGATTTTTTGTTTTAGCTCATCTAGAAGGAGCAGCTGCCATAAAACAGTTAGGTATGGCTATTTCTAAATTAATTAAATTTAAATTAAACTTCGTACCTGCATTTCAGGTTTTTGGCTAAAAATTCGCATAACTAAAATAGGCATTCCACTTTTTTTTGGAGAAAATTGGTCGCATATCTTTTTGATGGTTAGACCGATATTGTTATAATTTTGCAATCTGATGCTTCTCAATAGCTTACACAACATATATTGCATTTGAAAATTAAAAAGAAATAGTTTTTAAAAATTGTTCGTTAAAAATATAGGTACATCATGCATCGTCAATTTGTGGTTACACACAGTTGGTTCGTGCGATCCAGTCGTGCATATTTTTTCAATTGGAAACATCTTTATTTAGTAATGGGGTTTGCCATTGGTAAATTCGGATTACAATTTAAAAATTGATTTTCTTCGTGGCGAATGGAACACTTTTTCAAATTGATTTATTTTTGTCATTGTATTCGTGTAGTTTTGTTTCTGTGTTATTATTTCAAAAAAAAACTTCATCCCTTGATGCACTTTTAGAAGATAAAGTTGAGCTTGATGAAGTTACCGATTAATTTTACACTGGTTCCATTTATTATGCACGAATATTTCTCAAATATTTTGAACACAATTTTCAAACCTAAAATAAATTAGTCAATTCAAAAAACACATTTGCAAACTGACACCTGTAAATTATGTTGGTATTAGTACAGGGAGGGGTAAATCTGCCGAAAAATTTAGATCTGCAAAATTGATTTTAAATCAAAAATAAATCAATTTATTTTGCCCAACGGAACGCAAAAATGGTCAAAATCGGCTTTTTGACAGACAAAATCAAAAATAAATTGATTTATTTTACCAATGAAAAACCCCATACATTTTTCGGTAGTTTTACCCCTGCATGTACTAACACCAACATATTTTACAGCTGTCAGTTGGCAAATGTGTTGTTTGATTGGATTAATGTAGGTATTTCAGGAATAAATTGTGTCGAAAATATGTGAGAAATATTCGATTATAAATGGAAAAGTTTAAAATGAATCGGTAACTTCATCAAGCTCATCCTTATCTTCTAAAAGGGACGAATTTTGTATTGAAATATTGAAAGAGAAACGAAACTACACAAATACAATGACAAAAATAAATCAATTTGAAATCGTGTTCCATTCGCCACGAAAAAATCAATTTTTAAATTGAAATCTGAATTTACAAATGGAAAACCCCATAAGATTTACATTTAGTCCCCTTTTACACGAGGAAACAAGTTGCTTGAAATTTTTTTGACGTTTTCTTTTAATTTCCTTAAAAATCTCCTGAACCTTTCACACGAAGAAACAAAATCGTGGAAACTTTTTGTAGTTTCCTTTAAAATAGCTTGGTTGAACACACTCTACTGTGTGTGTGAAGAGGAATGTCAAAAAAATCTCCTCGAATCGTTGACCAGGGAGATTTCATTTTCCCCTCTTACTTCTTGCCCTTCTCACCAACAAACTAAATGTTGCTGGCAACTCAGTTTCCTCGTGTGAAAGGGGACTTAGTAATGAAAAATTTCTCCTTCAACGGGCACAGATTTTTGTTTTGTTTTGTTTTAACCACTTGATAGTTTGAATTCACACACACACCGTTAAGTGGGAAAAGTCAAATTTTCTCAATCATATTAAAATTTATTGAACTATTTCGAAATTTTATCTATGTACTTTAACTTTGACACGTAAGGACGGACGAGTTTAAAATTCCAATTTTTTAGTATTTAATTCCAATATTTTAATTTTTGTTAAACAAATATATGTATTTTCTTTTTAATTTATTAAGCAATAAAGAATTTAACTTTGTTTGTTGGAAATCAAAATGAATGTGATTATAAATTTAAATTTACAAAACAATAAAACAATGTTTAATAGCAATTTATTTTAAGCAAAGTAATTAATTTAGAGGTGTATTAGTAACTCGCAGGTCCGCTCGATTCCGAAAAAAAACGCACGGTTGAGATTTGTAAGTCACTAGTCTACTACTTTTTATTATATTTATTTTTAAAAAAATTAAATTTCTTTTGGGTTTACCAGATAAGCTAGAATGTACATTCTTTATTTTACCCTTACTTCACTGAATTTGCTCTATCAGCTAAAAAATCTAATGTGTATTGAGAAAATAAACCTTTGAAACACATAAGATGTTTAAATTATTTTCTTTTTTGTAATTACATATCTGAATAACAGTTCTCATCACAAGTTTGCGCATAATATAACGTCTATTCATTTAAGCGAAATTTAAAAGTAAAACAATATTTGAAGGCCTGAATTGAGAATAGGTACATAGTTTCTTTATTTAACGATTTGATTATTTGTATAAGCTAGATAATTTAAGGAAAGCGGAAGTATATGTTTATTTATAAACATGCACTTAGATTTGTTTACACATATACAAATAATTTTATTCATTGGGAGTTGTTCTTGTTTCTCAAGCCGGATTTCACACGTGATAAGATCAGCTTATGGATTCGTAAATATATATTCAACCTCGCAATCAAAATTTATCAGTTTGAAAGCTAGAAAAGTGAACCTATATATGTATACATAGTGTTTTTCTGTAATGTGTGAATGAAATTATGCTTGGACCAACTTAATCAAATCTTAATACGTATAGCTAGCTATGTGTGGGTTTTGGGGAAACTTTTGGAACATGTACGATATGATTATAACGTACGTACCAAACTGGTTAAGAAAAGCTTATTTTTTTTAAAAAGGATTCTAATAATTTTTTATAAAGCTTTCGTCTGTTATTTGAGACTGGGTAGAATAATTTATAAAAATGCAAATGACTACAATTCGACTTGGATAAAAACTGCGAATTATTCAGCTATCCTTCGAATGTGCTAGAAGTTTCTGCCATTCTCTGAGGTGCAAGCACGTAAATTGATACAATGGAGTTAACTCGATACAATCGAGCATAGGGAGTTCCTTATTTGGTTCAATCGAATCAAAAACTGAACTCGATTGTATCAAGTTATGTGGTAGGCCCTCTGATCTGATCTATATTTGAACTCGTCCAAAGCTTAAGCACTGATATCTGATGAAGTACACTTATTAGTTGATTTTTGGGGATGGAAGTCAATATGAACCATAAAAATGATAGGCGATAGAACTATAACGAAAGCTTTTAGGCAATGAATAATGGTTGTTGCGACGGAGAGATACGAATTGCCTCGGCAATATACAGAATTTTTAATCTGTATAACAGAGTTCCTGGGAAACGGAGACACATCAGAACTACGTGATAACATCACCACATCAAAAAATGTTATTGCGTAGATTGTGGACATACCTAAATAAATTGTTCTGATCTGTGAATTTCTGTCCATACAACTTTATTCCCCAGCAAATCACAATTCACAGACAGATGATTTTTTTTGAAGCTGATTTGTAATGGACGGTGTTCACATTGAACGGTCTCCTGAGATTTATTTTGACTTTTTTGTACCTCTATCTCGTTCTCACTGATCAGTAGTCAAAAGAAAAAGTAGGAGGAGTTAAGGGAATGTGAACACTGCCATTGAGAAAGAAATTTCTGACGGATTTTCAGCTGTGTCTGCACATTTTAACTGGATATATCACACATTAAATTTTGAATTCAACATCAAACTATGTATGCATTTTGAGATGGTTTATTCTGTCATTCTTACAATATTAAAAACAAAAAAAAATAACCCGCAATTTCTATGAAACTTCCTACGCATTTGTATTGTAGATATACGAGGTGATAAGCTTTCGGCATCATCCAAACCACATGACAAGCAGACAAGCCTCTTTTAATTTGGTGTCTTATTTTTGTCTTCATGTCTGCGATGGCGTTTTAGTATAACAAAGAAATGGCAAAACTTAAATGAAGAAAAAAATCACATTCTTTGTTTATCTACTTTTCTAAAAGCTCTACACAATGTTAAGCAACGTTGCACATCGAGCAACGACTTTCTTTGTTGGAAATGATGGAAAAATGCCAAAAATACATTTTCCTCAAAAACAAACAACATACGAGTACTTTGCACACTCAAGAGGAAGTTCGATCTTTATGAGTTAAAATAAATTTTACGATTGCAATAAAGCAAAAAATCACAATATTTTTATTATAATATTTAGTTATTAACAAACAAATAATACCACCCACTGCAAAACAGTTTCACACCTTTCCAATTATATACGTTTACGTTGTGCCTGTGATGCACATTGGCTAACAGTATGAAGAAATCCACTCATCATATTTTGTTTGACATTTAAATCGAAAACATGCAACCTTTAATGAAAACTTAGAACGTAAAAACAAACGCATTGGCAGACATCCAAGTTTTCTAAATAAGCCTATAAAGATATATGTCAGACTGAAATTTGTTTTTGGCAAATATAACGCTCGCATTTTTTTTTGTCAATTAGGATTTTTTGAAACGCAGATTTTGTTTATGTTTTTTGTTTAGCTAAAACAAAAATATGTTTACCATTAATAACGCGCTCACGTTTCTTTGGAAAATGTGAATCAACAAAATTGATCAACATTATATAAAAATGCGTGTAAACACTTATGTACATACATAATTGCGGATAAGGTATATTCCATGATTTTGAGGAAGTATGTCACATAATAAGAATAAATATTAAGTCCTAAGAGTAGGAAATCAAATGTTCTTGTGGTGTAAAATATTGCGCAGAAACTATTCCTTTCAAATATTTAACACCCCCCCCCAGCAATCCCCGATTTCGAAACATGTTTTTTCTGTTTCGGCCTTGTTTTATCGCGTTCGGTGTGGGTTGGGCCATAAGGAAGTAAACAATACTTTAAAAACAGTAAACAAAGCCACAAAGAACTAAAGGCTATGCGAAACACACACTGGAACTGGATATGCGAAGAGAACGTCGATGCAAGAGTCAACGAGAGCGACGAAAACTGACATTAATGTTTTCATACTGAGGTATGTGGCTGTTATCTCAAGTCAGAATTTTGAAAAAAAGAGTCTAAATCTTTACCCAATCGGACATTTGTAGATTATTCGGAAAATGTTCATTTTTACCACTATCAGTGCTATTATGCCTACGCCGTGGAAAAAAACTGACATATGAAATAGTTTGTACAGCTAATTTAAACGGAAATGACTCTAGAAATGCCAATTATGAAAGTTTTGGTTTTTAAAAGTACTGTTTATGCGGCCCCGCAGGGCCAGGGCCCTCTACCGGTGAGCAAACTTCAGGCACCCAGAGACTTTTTTCAAGTCGCGCGAAGTGCGTTAACGTAAGCCCACTTTTAATGGCGAAAAACTGTTATAAATTGGCATGCCTCTAGTCTCGTCCAATTTAAACATGTGTATTGGAAATGGAATGTGTAACATTTTATTCCCGGGTAGTCGAAATGGATATGAATAGAAAATGTTTGTTTGCAGAGAATTAGCATTCTAGGATTCATAAATTCTGTGCAGCCACTTTAAACTGAGCAGTCAAATCACGCTAATTAACGCTCATGAAACTATTTTTTAAATGTAAAACAATTAGATGTTCTCAAAGTTCTTATCATGATTCAGCGAATTTAGCCAGAAACTTTGGATGTTTTTTTTTGTTTCATGTACATTTAAAAATCAAGCCTCAGCATTGAAAGACCCTTTATTACATTTTTTAATGTTCTGATGATTTTGTATGCCATTCATTATCATCAAAATTAAAATTTTATCAAAACTGATTGAGTGATTTAGTTTTTATGGAATTTTATTTGCAGCGCCGTAGAAATGTAGGTATACCTACGTTTAAATAGCGATACAAATTTTGTAAGAAATTGGCCAATGGTCACCCTTATTCTATTGGTATAAGTATTGTCTAACAAATAATTTCGGCTGTAATGCCTACTACTACTATGCATGTGCTGTTGCAATTTCTATATTTATGTACGCCGAGGCGAGAAAGTGTGTATACATTTACTTTGCATAAAACAAATAAATACAGAAATACAAAAAATCAGAATAACAAACGATTTACAAAATGAAATTGCAAGTGCAAGCGGAAACAATTTCGTAATCAATTTTGTGGCAGCACTCCATTTTCTTAGTTTACAAATCAAAATAAAGTTTTATTTATATACAAAATTACTATAGGTACCTAAATAGATTTTCTGAGTGTATGACGTATGGTAATATTTATGTAGGTACCTATACCCTATCACCTTCTTGTCTAATGTCTGTAGGTATCCGTATAATGTACTTACCTTCAATTGTTTAAGACTTGGAGGCCTTGGAACTTGAAATTTAGATTCTTTTTGTTAAATTTTTTAGTTTAAATTGAAAATTTTACGGAATTAAACTCGGAAAACGAAAATTGTTTCACACACTTAACTGCGTTGAATGAATTTGTTTTAAATTGTATTTCAAGAAAGAACGCAGAATTTCGCAATCATTTTTTTTCACCAAGCCTAAAAACTAAAATTAATGTTTAAACTGTTGCGGGCTTTTAAGGTGACTTTTTTAATAATCTGTAAATTAAGGCAAAAGCAATGGTTTCTTTATTCTTTTTGAATTAAAAAAAAATTAAAATGCAGCAATTTTTTGACAAGAATATTAAAATATTTTTTTTCAAAATCGACTACTTGCTCGATATTTCTTGTTTGACTAAAAAAAAATATATTTTGCAGAACTTGTTTTGTGTGCTTTTATAAGTTTTATGACAACCTACACAAAACAAATGGCGATGAATGAGAAATGAGACAAAATGCAATAAAATGGTTCGGAAAATTTCTTGTTTTGACTTTTTATTTGGCCTTGAAAAAAAAAAATCACATGAAAGATAACAACAAAAACACAACTTCCACTGACACTTAAGTTGCTTTTCACACCACCTGGATCTGAGTGCGTGAACCCTGGATGGTGTTGACTTTGGGCACGTTCGGAAAACAATCCAAAGACAGCTTTTTAAACTTAGCAATTTATTATTGCAAAGTATGTGGTTGCCGTGGGCACAAAATTGCTATAGCTGAATATGTTGCAGAGATATCGCTCATTTTCTTTGTGCTTTTCCTTATTCGCGGTTTTTTTATTATAGGTTTGTTCGGGTACTTTCCTTACCGAAAATGGCAATCTGTCAAGTTTTGAGGAGTGGGGATGAAATTCTCAGACACTGTCTAAGGCCAGGCGCGCACATGCAACTAAACAGTTTGGTTGCGATTTTGAGCACTATGGAATTATATGAGAGTCCGCGCACATAAACCGGCGGACTCTCATATAATCCCGAGTGCTCAAAATCGAAACCAAACTGTTCAGTTGCATGTGCGCGCCTGGCCTAAAAGTACGCGAACGTTTTGAACCAAAAATGTGGCCCACTTTTTAAACGTAAGCAAAAAGTAAACAAAAAAAGAGCCCCATAGCAAACAAAAAAGTAAACAAAGCTACAAAATTGGAATTACTTTTTTAATTTTACTTTCTTTATTGAATTTTTTATAACGAAGAAAACAACACAAGTGAAAGCCATTCAATGTAATTTTTGAAAAATCGTAATTTAACCACAATTAAATTAAAAAGCACTCATTTAAATTACACCGAAGCAAAATTTCTTTAAATAAATATTTTGATTTTAATGTTTTTTTTTTTGTAAACATAAAAGCACTGCACAATACACAATAAATACCAGGTTTTTAATAGATATTCTTTATTAAATAAATTTTTTCGGGAATTATTTCACTAATTTTAAACAAAATTCATTTCAACACTTGAAAATAAAACTTAAAGTAAAAGTTAACAACAGCCATTTTGTATGTTTTTGTTATTCTTTAACTGGCTTTTGACAGAAAACAGAACTTACCAGATTCTGCCCGAAGAAATTTCTCGGTTAAAAATTGGCAAGAAGGGGAAATAGTTTTCTCTCTTGCGAGGACTCTCTTCTACCCAAAATGACACGAAATGGAAGTACGCGAACAGGATTGGACCAAATCTGGTAAAATCAAGTAGTTTTGGGTGGTTTCGGACTAGTACTGTTTGGCAACTTGAAATTTTTACTGAGTTTCTCAAACTTGGGTTTTTTTATATGTGGTTGGACAGAAAATTTTGAAAAATTGTGAAAAATTTCACGTTAAGCTTAGTATACAGTTCTTTTGAACGAAACAAAATTGATGGTGAGAAAGAAATTTTTTTCGGAAGAAAAACATTCGAGATACGCAAACTCGTGGTGAGTATAATTTTTTTTATCCAGGGTTACACACAGTTCGATAAAAATATTTTTCAGCAGAATTTTTTTTTTTTTGGCAAATATCACTCCCATAAGAATTGCATGTAGTTTTTTTTTCGTTGAAGAACTGTATACTTAGCTTTACCAAAGAGACCTATTATCAGAAATGATCCACATAAATTATCAAAATACATGCATTATAACAGCAACACGAAATCCTGCTCTCTATCAGGATCACCGTTTCATTAACCAAAAGTTAAGTTTTTGCTTTTGGTTCTCAGCTTTGCAAATGGTTAGGAATTGTTAACTGTAGTGTAAAAAAAAGACAACGAGTAAATGCAAAATAAACAAACTTAAGTTAAACAGGGATTGATAGGCATACATCACTAAGATCAGTACTGTTTTATTTTCATGAGGTGATCTATATGTATCATTTGGCCAGGCGCGCACATGCAACTAGTCAGTTTAGTTGCGATTTTGATTATATGAGAGTCCGCGCACATAAACCGGCGGACTCTCATGTAATCCCGAGTGCTCAAAATCGAAACCAAACTGTTTAGTTGCATGTGCGCGCATATGGCCTTAAAGATAATAAAACAGACTATTTTTTGTAGGTGTTTTATTTTCATGCGTCTTCCGCTCAGAAAATTTCGCTTAATCAATTGGAATAAAGAGTGCAGAGAGATGATAATTTTCACTTACACATACATTGGAAATCCCAACGGTTGTATTTGCCATTAGAAGGAAACAAAAAGAGAAACGAAGATAGTGCCAAGTACGCAGATCGCTCTAAATTTTAGTTTTCAAGCAAAATTCTCTACAAAATTTACACAAGCTAAAATTTAGTCAAGTATTTTTGGCGAGTGTACCAGATAAAAATAAAATTTGTATTCCTTACTGTAATCACTATCTGTCAAAATGTTCGGTTGTAAAAATTAAAATCAAAATAGAGGAATATTTATGTGGCTTTCGTTTCGACCAATTCAGATTTGGGTGTCAGATTGTTGCGATCAATTAGTCGCAGCACGAGACCATTTGTTAATCCGTAATAAAACAATTTGGTTTTAAATATATACTGGATTACAAATCCTATGAAATATTTATTTATTTTACATAATTCATTATTTTTTTTAATTTAAGGAACTTACAATGTCTCGATTTAAGGCTGTCCCAAACCAACGCGAAACATTCGCGCGAATATCCGACGACTGAATAAAGGCTCTCCCAAACCAACGCGAAAGATTCGGCGCGACAACGAAACTTCCGCCTGTCTTAATTTATTTACATGGAGATTAATGGGAGCACCCACACTGGCGCGATGCGAATCTTCGAACATTATTCAGTAGTCGCATATTCGCGCGAATGTTTCGCGTTGGTTTGGGACAGCCTTAATGTTCGAAGATTCGCATCGCGCCAGTGTGGGTGCTCCCATTAACCTCCATGTAAATAAATTAAGACAGGCGGAAGTTTCGTTGTCGCGCCGAATGTTTCGCGTTGGTTTGGGGCAGCCTTTAAGGCTGTCCCAAACCAACGCGAAACATTCGCGCGAATATGCGACGACTGAATAATGTTCGAAGATTCGCATCGCGCCAGTGTGGGTGCTCCCATTAATCTCCATGTAAATAAATTAAGACAGGCGGAAGTTTCGTTGTCGCGCCGAATGTTTCGCGTTGGTTTGGGAGAGCCTTTAATCTCAAAGTTTTAATATAGTCTGTCAATGAGGAAGGGCAAAATGAAAAGGTCGGAATTCACGTAACCACAAAATTTCATATCCGCCAACGAGGTTTTACAACATATATTTTAAGCGGTGAGCTTTAAGCCGTTGAGTTGCTAATAATTTCTTTTAGTGCCTGTTCGATTTTGGCAAGCAGGCGTGTTCGTAACACAGATCTTAAATTTTACTGGAAAAACGAACACAAAACGTGATTTTATTTTGTTTTATGATTGTATGAGTGCCTTTTTTAAAACGACACTGGGTAAAAGTCACTTTTCTTTGATGTGTGTGCAAGTGCGTGTGAAAATCTGTGTAAATCTTGCTTAAAATCGAGATCTGCAAAATCGACTTCAGATCTACAAAAATTCGATTTTTTTGGTCGAAAGGAAAAGAAAAACTTGTCACAAATCAAAAAAATCAAAGAAAAATCGATTTTTTTGGTCGAAACGAAAACCACATTAGAAACAAACGCTCAGTCAAAGAAAATAATCCATTTTATTTGATTAAATTCATTTGGAATAATTAAAACAAATTCTCTGAAAAGTTTGAATATATTTTTTTCTCAGAGAACAGCTGTGTGACATATTCTCCAGCTTCTTCATGTCAAAATTTAGCTATGGTTTTAGCTGATGTTTGGAGAGAAAATTGTGGGAGCTAAAATTTAAAATTTAGCGCGATCTGCCGTACTATGCTTGTGAGGAATTCCAATTCACAATAAGCTCTTGTGTCTATTCTTTGTGCGGATTATTGTTGTGACATATTAGCCGTATTTTACTATCCCCAATGATCCATATAGATCATCTCGTGAAAATAAAACAATACGGATCTTAGTGACAACTGTATCGTATACCTATCTCTTTTTTCCTTACGTTTATTTATTTTTCATTTATTGGTTTTCTTTACACTATACAATTCACAATTCCTAACCATTCGCAAAGCTGAGAAGCAATAGCAAAAACTAATCTTTTTGGTTCATGAAACGTGATCTCGATAGAGAGAGGATCTCGTGTTCTTGTTGTAATGCATGTATTTTGATGATTTATATGGATCATCTCTGATAATAAAAACGGTAGAACTTGATTAGAGAAGTAATTTTTTTTTGAATCGTTGTGAATTTGTTTTGGTATCGCCATTCACTGAGTATGGTGAGCCCTATTTTTCACAATACATACACCAGTAGATCCGTGATGATACTAATTTCCATAATAACCTTGAGCCGCAAAACGCAGTTTTGAGGATCCATTTTTGGATCAGTATACTAGTCGTCTATACGTTGTTTAATGTGCGCGGATCCAAAACGGACTTGTTTGCTTGAAGGCGATGCTCCAAAAATTCAGAATTCTGAAAATTCAGATGTAAAAAGTTATGTATAGAGGTCTTCCAAGATTTGTCTTTGTCTTTTCTCCTTCTAATTTGACATCTAAAAACAACAACAAAAAAAGTCCCTGGTTGGAAAATATTTACATGCTCTTGGCAGTGTTAAAAATCCGGTCATTTGATTATTTTTTGTATTTGAAACTGAAAACTTAAATTTGCAATTGAATTACCTAATAATTAGTGTTTAAACATTTTAGTGAACATTTTTTCTCGTGTTTGATACAAAAAAACTAATTTTATTACATACTAATCACTATCATTAAACACACGACTTTTTTGGCTCGCCTTCGTGCCTTCGGCATTTGGTTTTGTTTTCCAACCAGGGAGTGCTGTCAGATTGTTTTTTTTTTTTTATTTTTTTATTTCACACTGACACTTCTGACATTAGGTGGCAGAGATCCATTGAACAATCCCAATTACAAATGTGAAACGTTCGAAAGATTGGCTTCTTTACATGAAGTGTTTTTGGTTTCAGTCAGGAGTCAGTCAGTTTCAGTTGGAATGGAACTTGGAAAGTGCATAAAGTTAGGAAAGAAAAATTGTCTCCTGTCTCGTCTCTCGTGTACATATATCGCAGCCGGTCTTCATGTTATGAATGGTTTAAATCAATTTTCTCAAATTTTCAATTAATTTATAATGGCACAACGAAGTTTAATAAGTTTTGTGAAAAAATGCGGAACCAAATCTTGTAAAAATCTGTGGCAATCGCAACACCAGTCATTGAATAATCATGAAGTGAAACCCACGAGTTCTAGTTGGTTCCCTGATGCTGCTGCTGCTTGTGGTATCCAATTTATACATCAGCGCCGTATGTTCAGAACACAAAGTAAGGTTATTTATTAGGGTTAGATAAAAGTTTATCCTTGGACAAAAAATTGTGTATCTAGGTGGACCTTTAGCAGAGAAGGAAACTATCAAAGCTCCAGAGATTCTATCCAAATTGTTTCCCCAAACTGCTGCGACAGACGATGAAGAAACCATTCGTGAGCGTAAGCGAAAGGAGGAAGAAGAAGAGGCTAAAGAAAATGAAAAGGCTTGGAAACAAATGAAGTTGGGGTAAGATAGTAATCATTAAAAGATCAATTTGAGTATCGTTTGTTGAAATCATTTAGAATTAAGGCTCTCCCAAACCAACGCGAATACTTCAGAACGACGACGAAAGTTTCGATTGTTTTAATTAATTTACATTTAGATTAAGAAACTGTCTAAAGGCACGTAGTTTCGCGTACGCGAAATTAGTTCTCATACTCAAACAGTGAGGTATATATACAGTGAAGTTTCTTTAAAGCCAACAAAAAACTCTATATAACCAACCTTGCACCTAAACCAAATCCTATAGTGAAGCCAAGCAGGGAGCTTGCTGGGGGCAGCATGCCCCCCATACATACCTCACTTTTTAGGTATGAGAACTAATTTCGCGTACGCGAAACTACGTGCCTTTGGATAGACAGACTCTTAGATTGATGGGAGCACCCACACTGACCCGATGCGAATCTTCGAACATCATTCAGTCGTCGCATATTCGCGCAAATGTTTCGCCTTGGTTTGAGAGAGCATTTAAGGTGAATTAATTTTGAGTCCAAAAACCGTGCGTTTCTTGTAAACGAAACCAAGTCATGTTTTTGTTGATTTTTGCAACAAATAAATAAATAAATATAAAAAAAATATATATAGGTATTTATTGAAATAAAAAGTAAGATTAAATAAAACTAATACTTAAATAAATAAAAGAAACAATAATAAATTAAAACAAAGTGAACAATTATTTTAAAATTTAAAAAAAGCAAGCGCAAAAAGATTGTTTGCCGTGTAAAACATTTTTCTGTTTTTTAGGACTGGTTGTTGAAAACACATGGCTTTGTATACGGCTAGCACACACCGAATGACAACATTTTGCTTTAAACCAGCGTCATTGCATTACGTGTATCCTTATTGTTTTACTGTTTTTATCAACTTTGTCTTCTATTACAGATTTGCAGCTTTCGGTGCTTCGGCTTTGTCATTGGCTGTTTGGGGTGTGTACGAATTTGGCAAGCCAGAATGCGACATGGAGGGAAACGTCATCGAGGATGAATTTAGCAAAGAGCCCGCAGTTCAGCAGTACCTCAAGCGAATGTGGAAGTCGATGAACTACTATCAGAAGATGATACAAGAGCCATCGCGGGATAAGCTCCTTCCTGATCCATTGAAGTATCCATATATCCAACCGCCATACACCTTAGTTCTAGAGATGAAAGACGTACTGGTCCATCCTGACTGGACATACCAGACTGGATGGCGTTTTAAGAAACGTCCAGGTGTCGATCACTTCCTTGAGCAATGCGCTAAGCATTTTGAAATCGTCGTCTTCACTGCCGAACAGGGAATGACGGTATTCCCTATTTTAAATGCACTAGATCCAAATGGATATATTATGTATCGTCTGGTGCGTGATGCAACGCATTTTGTCGACGGTCATCATGTCAAAAATCTAGACAACTTAAATAGGGACTTGAAAAAAGTAATTGTTTTGACAAGTTTATTTGGCGATTCATTTATTTTGTTTTATATATTCTTAAGGTAATCGTTGTTGATTGGGATGCTAATTCGACTAAACTTCATCCAGAGAATACATTTAATATAAGCAGATGGCTGGGCAACGATGATGATGCTTCTTTGTTTGATCTCATCAACTTCTTAAAAAGTAACAATTAACAAGCTAACACCCAATTGGCGAGCAATATTGACTTTTTTTTTATATCCTTAGCCCTAGCAACAGCTGAAGTTGATGATGTCCGTGAGGTCCTTACCTACTACAAGCAATTTGACGATCCTCTGCAAAAGTTCAGAGAAAACCAACGCATTCTCCTGGAACAAATTGAGAAACAGGAACTCGAAGAAAAAGAAAAGGCAAAACCGATTGTCAAGAAATGGACACCTAGTTTCCTGAGACGATCATAAGTTTGATCGTGCAAACAACACAAAGTCATCATTTTTTATCACATACATCTTTTTAAAAAAAAAAAGATTGTTTTTTTTTTTATTGATTTGGTTTAAATTTTACGCAAATACTGCTTAACCAGTCTCGACTTAAAAACGTAATATAATTGGTTTTATTATAAGAATTATATACAAAGTTTTCGAGTTGACAAAGCAGTTCAGTACTCCAGTCATTGTTATACATTTTAAATTATAAACAAAAACAAAATTATTATTATTAAAAAGACAAGCAACAAAAAATGGCGGAAATTCCCCTACATACGCCTTGATTTTGCCAAATAATTCAAATTATGTTAATTATTTTAGGAATCATTAAAAAAGATCGACAAAATATATTTAAATGTGTTTGATTTTAATTTTGGCTTTGTGGACTCTTACGATGTTTTCATTGTTTTTAGTTCGTTTAATTTCTGTTTTCTTTTGGATTCGTACATAAATCAAAATACGATGTTAGAGAACACAAAAAGTGGGTCCCGCAATTCCATTTGTCTGTATTTCCGTCTGTACCTTGAACTACAGCCTAAACCAGTGAAGTAATTTCCTACAAACTTAGAACTTAGGATTTTTGGTTCTCTAGAAAATTGAACTTTTGTGTGGCTTTAAAAATAACAGTACCTGCCAAGCAACCGTTTTTATGAGAGAGATTATTTATCTCGAGGTCGGCTCAAAGGATTTTGATAAAAACAAGCTGTGTATAGTAATAAAACTAACCAAAAAGTTTTATTAACGGTAACTTCCATAGAAAATTTTTATATAGCACCCTTTTTAAATTTTTAGAAACAACTTGATTTTTTTTCTCTAATTAATATCTTGTAAATAAGTATTCGATAAACTTGTGCAGCTGGAGTCCTTTCTTTTGCAGCGAAAACCTCATGTGAACGGTTCTATATGTAAAATATGTACGCCACTGGAAATTCGTTTGGGTTTAAAAAACCTGTACCGCACGGTTTTAAACTAATTTTTTAATCATTGTAGTTGTTCTGATTGATAAATCGCACATTTCTCTGAAACAAGATCAAATAATATGCAAAGAGATGTCAAAATCAGAATAACGCTGGTATGCGCTGGTTCACCTGCAGCTCAGATATTTATATGACTGGTTAGAAACTATAATTTTCACAAAACTGGATTTTTTCCTTTGGATTTTGACAGCAAACAGACCTTATATAACAGGAAGACAAACGTCTTGTTGGCCTCCTGACGTATGTACTTCGATCCAATTCTTTAATGGGCTTTCTCAAGAGGTTGCGGTTTGTAGTGCTGGATAGGAAATTAACAAACCTTTGCAGTGACGTAAAAATTTCGACAAGTCTTGACACAATTTTTTGTTTTGATTTTTGAAAAATATTTCCAAAACCCATCAAGTTATACGTCAAAAGAAAGGTCTTTTCAAACTCTATTCGCACATCTAAACCAAAAACGTGTGGAAGGTCTGGTTCCCGAAATATAGTCATCCAAAGTGATTTTACGAATTTACTGAATTTCTGTCCAAAACATTCAGAAGCGTTTGTGTTTGGAAAGCGATATTTCTGCAAACGAGCCTCGAAATTGGTTACTTTTTTTTAAAAATTGTTTGTTATATTTCCGAGGGCTTTCTAAAACTTAAAATCAAAATATTCTCCGAGGTTTGGTTCTCGAAATATTCGCATCCAAAGTCATATCACGGTACTTCGACCCAACCTTAAAAAGGGCTTTGGATGGCGATATGTCCGCAACCAACAGCCCTATTCTGCTATCCGATTCGATCGAAACTTTCGATTCATGTGAATTTTTCATTTTATTTGCCGCAAATTATTTATTTCAAAACTTATGTCTTTCCAATGCAAATCTTAACAAGTATTTCTTTTTAATATTCTAAGGAGGATCTTATTTGGGGGCTATCGGGAATAAAATTTCCCTGGGAATATTTCCCTACTTCGAAAATTTGAAACGCTAATACTTTTCCACTAGGTACACTTCATAATCTCGAATTTGGCTCATCGAAATGATAGCCATTAAATTCCGATGGAAACGTTCGACCGTTATTCACATTCTAAATTTTCCAAGAAGGGAAACATTTCCAGGGAAATTCTGTTCGCGATAGCCCCCATTGTCTTAATTATATTTTTATCACAATTTATACGCATTATGGAACATTCTATTCCTTCTCGCGGATAGCAGAATTTACAGAATAGGGCTGCAAGAATTGTAAAAAGGTTCCGGTTTTCACTTTCGTATAGAAAATTAACAGGCCTTTCCACCGATATAAAACAAAAATTCGGTACGCTTTGGTTCTCGAATTATTCACATCCAAAGTCATATTACATTATGTACTTCAGCGAGTACTTTTTGCTACATTATTCAGCCCTATCACGAATTCCATCGTAATTGGAAACGTATAACGAATCCCGAAAAAAAGCATTACAGAACAAATTGAAATCATTGATATTTTTTTTTTCGGGATTCAGAAATATTTCAATTACGTTAGAATTCGTGATAGGGCAGAATATATATTTTTGCTAGCCCACAAGGCAAAAAACTATTCTATTTCCTCGAAATAAATCTAAATTTTTTAGGAAAAAATAAAATACAATTTACCATCAGTTACAGTTTGTTTTATTAATTGTAAGATATTTGTCTATTTGATGTATATATATTATATATGTATTTAATTAATAATAAATTAAAAGTAGGTAGGTACATACTTTAAAAATGAAGACTTTATTAAAAACAGGATAATAACTCGAATAGAATGAGATTTCATGTTTTTTTTTTATCAATTTATACATTTTTAATAAAACATACACATCTGTTAAGTTCAACTCTCGGTTTAAAGATCGATGAATTTAATTTTTTTGTTTACTTCGTTAAAATGGTAAGTTTCAAGTATAAATTAAAATATTTACAAAACCAAATAAATTTAATTTATATATATTTTTTGTTTCTCAAAGATCAAAGATAGATATAAGATAGCACAGACATAATTTTATCCAACGAACATGTTTTTGTGTAAAATGATGGGTAATTAGGGCGGGCGAATTGAGTTGAATGTAAGTAGCATTTCATTGTTTTTTTTTTTTTATAATAAATGAATAAAGGATTATTTTGCAGATAACATCAAGAAATGATTGTGTACACGTTTAACATTTATTTAAAATGGTTCAAGAGAATTCAGATTAATTCTTTTTTTGACATACAATTTTCAATTATTTTGTTAGGTAAAATAATAAATGTAGTGGATGATGTGACTTTTACATATAAAAGTAAAACCAATGAAAGAAATTCGTGAAGGAAATCAAATCTTTTATAAAAAATAGAAAAATCTTAGAATTAATTTGGTCAGATTTTTAATTAGTTTAAGCCAAGCCAAAAATATTACATCTACCGTCCAGTGGTCGTTATTTTAAATGCACTTTTATCCAATCATTAAATATAAAGAAAAATAATTTGTTATCTAACATTACAAACAATCCATTATTCAGCATAGAGACTCATTCGATGAAAACCGATCATTGGACGGTTAAGGGTTTTATTTTTTTTTAAATATTTTTATTTTTTTTTATTATTATTTTGGGAAACATTCGAAATTAAAAGGAAATCTGGAAAGTGTTGTTTTTTTCTTTTAAAAATCACTTAAAGCATCAACAAACAACAATAAATTCTTATTTTGCTTTAAATTTTTACATTAATTTGTCCCTTGTTTCAATAAATTTACGTTTTATTAATTATTTATTTTTTTTTAATTGTAGATTCTCTATTTCATTTTTATTGTTTTATGTATAATTAAACTTGAATTTGTTTTTAATTTAACTTTGTTCTATATAAAGTATTTGTATTTTATTATTTTTTTTATTTTTTTTTTTGTAGGAATACTTGTTTTGTATTATGTTTTCTTTCTCTCTTCACTTATTGTAAAGTTGCTTTCTGTTAAAATGAAATGCCTATAGCTTAAGTTATGTTTAGCTTAACTTAACTTTAAAAGTCATATTTCAAATGATAAAGTAGAAATTTGTAGAAAAGAACATTTATTTCCAAAAAATATTTAACTTTCAAACTATAATGTAAAATTGTATGCTATCTTCATTTGCATAGAGCAAATGTGTTAAAAAACACGGATGGCAAAAAATGGCTCATTAAATATTCCCTCACCCAAAGCGAAAAGTTTTTTGAATAATTAAACAACTTGATTGTTCAATTTAATTTAATCGTACAGTGTGTTTCTTTATTGTTTAGTATTCATGGTGAAAAGAATTACGAGAATTGACGCCTTGAAAATTCGGGTTTTTTCCTTAAAAACGATATTCTTTTTCTGTCTTTACTTTTAGTATTTATAGTTTTTTTTTATTAATTTCAAAAAAAGTTTTTTTTTCCGGCTGGATCATTTATAAATACACTCATAGTTCCGCATGTTTCATTAGCTAGAGTTTCTATCTTAACAAACTCAGAGCTAGTTTAAAGGGATTTTTTTCGTATGGTTTTATTAAATATTTTAATTATATAAGAGTTGTTTTCATCAGATTTTTTTGTCAACAAAATGTATGAACCTAGTACTGCATAAATCAAGATACATATGTCCTTGTTTTCTTCATGGTTAGTACATCTTCAAAGTTTTTAGGCACCAAATACTTACCTGAAAACAAACACAATTCTGAGGTCGCATCAATTTTGCAACCGAATCCAACATTTCCTCCTTATTCGACAGCAAAACTGAGAAATTTGACTGAAGATCGGAGCTCATACTTCTCAGATTGCAGAGAATTCCATGATATCAGAAACCTACAGCAGCTAAATATGATATCTACAACGAAAATCGGTATACCTTTACTGATTTTGAATTTTGTTCAAATTCTGTAAATTAATTTATTTTAGCCATTTTAATGTGTAGTATCTGCAGTATCGCATTTTGTTTAGGAAGTTTTCATGTAAATCGATTTTGTTTAAAAAAATATTTTTCTCGTGAATTTTTAAACCCACCGACCATTCGCGCTGTATACAAATATTTTAATATCATATCTGCACTACAAGTTTTGTGGATTGTAAGCGTACTTAAGTTGGTGCATATGTTTATGTGAATCGTACGAGAATTTCATAGTCTACAAATTGAGCTTTGCATTTTAAAGAGTAAAAACTAAAAAAAAAAAACGGTACGATTAGGCTCAGAAGAAAAAAAATGGTTATGTTGTATAATGCCATTGACTTGTGGTCATACTACGTATGAGTAGGGAGGTAAATGAGGGCATTTAGGAGTTGCGGAATATGATGCTTTTTTGCCTCATTTCACCCTTCTATTCCTCATTTGTGGAATCCATTCGGAATAAAAAAAAAACGGGCGAAAAACAACTGACGACTGTTGTTTAATGATTCATTAAATGGACGAATACTCGCACTTGTCGACCAAAGTAAAAGTAGTGCACATTGACGACTTGAGATACTAGAATACCTCTTTAATGACGTGTACATTTAAGAGTAATATGCGGAAAGCCGATATTTTTTTGGATTACCAAATTATAACTTCTTAAGGCTTGAACATACAGAATCACATACATTATAGCTTGTTGAACAACTTTTGATTTAAAAAATTTTAAGCAAGAAAACCTTATTTTCGACACTTGATCTCAACTTTAACTTGTATACCGCATTGATGGGGTCTTTATAACGTTAATTCGTTATGGTGTTGTGAAGTCTGTTTTTCATTTTCTCCTATGTTTGTACTTTCATTATTTTGACATTTTGCTGATCGCTGAATTTTGGTCCACAAATATTTTTTCCACAGAAAATCGCAGGAAGGGTAAATTCTTTACTCTCTCGTAAGAGTATGAAACTACTTTGGAGCGAAATCTATAGTACGAATATAAACGGAAAGGGACTTGTAAAATTAGTTTTCTTCCACGGTACGTAATCATGGACGCCACCAGCAACTTCGCTCGATGGCCCTATTACCGCTGGAGTGCACTGTTTTGATATCATAACCCGTTTGAACTGTAGATGAAAATGTTTAAAGATGAGAGAATCCCTTAGCGGAGTAATTTGTACGATCTGATCCTCCCGAATATTTTTCTTCGTAATTAAATCATTTTTGACTAAAATCTAATTTCGGAAAGACATTTTAAGTTAGAGAAAATTTCGCATACTTCTTTTAATTTTAACTATTTATATGTCTGAATTGGACGGCACTAGTAAGAAGGATAGAAAATTTGTGTTGGGACAGTGAACTGAGAAATATGTTTTAATTTTCTCATGGAATCCTACGGGTGATGTTCAGTTGAAACTGGGGATGTATAGCAAAGAATGCTGCCTAGAGTGGGGGATCAATATCAAATCTCTAAGGCCCAATTTTTCAGTGGTGAATCAAACCAGAGTTAGCCAACTCTAGGAGTATATTTACCCACAGTGAACTGAATAAGCATTTTCTCGGTGGAAAATGCATGCGGGAGGACTAAACATTATCGCGCATAGAACATCAAAAGCATCAGTTAAGTTTATGCTGAGTTAACTCACCAAATTGGATGAGTTAACTCGGCTTTAAGTTTATATATCACTAAAAAACTGGACCTAAGTTAGCTGTCAAGCACTACATCCACTGCACCATTGTCCCCACTCGTTGTTTAAACTTAAATTTTGTAATTATTTATAATCAAAATGAGCACTTTTAAGCGTATATCTCACCATCCTAAAGACAAGGAGATGCGCGAATGTCTGCAGAATGTAGCAGAAACGTTTTTTAATAGACGTTTAGAATCTAGAACTTTTTTTTTATTCTGCAAGCGCCACACGAAGCACTACGTCTTTGGCACAATGAAAGCTACAAACAAAATTAATTTTTGCAACCAAAGTACTCTTTGAAAAAATCATGTTCTTTTCTACATAGCAAAGAATGAAAAAGAAAACCAACATTCAGCGAAGCAATAAGATCTCCAATTTAGGTACTCTATTAATTTTGCTGTTAAATTAGCGGCTATTTAGAAATTTAAATTCTTTTTTTCTATTTAAATATCACCTCCGACAAAAGACGGTATTTTTTTCCAATGTTTTTTCCATGTTCCATAATATTTTCTGTCTTGTTTGTTATCTGTTTCTTAATTTTTTTTTGTTCTCTTGAGTTGAAAAAGCTATAAAAAATAGTTCTCATAGTTCAATACATTTAATTGTTTAATTTATTATTATTATTATTTTTTTTTATATAT
This sequence comes from Leucozona laternaria, assembly GCA_932273885.2. NCBI lineage: Eukaryota > Metazoa > Arthropoda > Insecta > Diptera > Syrphidae > Leucozona > Leucozona laternaria. Next base: position 61,267,697 of record OW026367.1, on the reverse strand, counting down.
TTTCATAATCTTTTCATCGATTCTAATATTTTCTGTTTTTTCATCTTTTAAATACAATAATTGAATTTGTAATCTCTAGAAATCTTAACTACATAATTTGTTTTTTTTTTTGTTTGTTTTTAATTAAAATTTGATTTCTACTTTTTTGTTTTGTTTGTTTGTTTTTTTTTTTGTTATAATTATAATATAATAATAATATGCTTAAGAAAACTTAGAGTATATTTATAAAAAAAAAAATAAAATAAAGACAAAAACTGATTTTTTAAATAGAATATTCATTTAAAAAAATTTCTCTACAATGTTAATACAAACATTTGTTCTGCTTTTGTTTGTTTTGTTTATTTTAAGAAATATACAAGAAGGGATTGGTTTTTGTTGCGGGTTAGGGTGGTGGTTGTGGTAGTTGTTTGTTTATTTAATTATACTCATATTTATTTCATCTGCAGAAAGTTGTCAAATCTGGCGTTTGAAAAACAAAAAATCATTCCTCCAGGACGGTTACGTATACGCGGCATGTGTTTTTGGTCTGTCTGTTGGGTCATATACAAAATTGTTTTTATATTTTTTTTATTGTTTAGAAATCACAGGGTTCTAGTATGCTATTTCTACTATGAAGCAGATAATCATCATTATTAATCACAGCAGCACAGACCCTGACACTGTCGTCCATTGCATTGCATACAAAAACAAATGATTTTGCAAAAACATTGCGTCCTGCGGTTGAATTTTAACTTCATACTTTTCTGGAGGTGTATCATGGATTATTTATTATAAACATTTATAAGTTTTAATTTAAATTAAATCGGAATCATCGTCTCGATCGTCGAACCCTTCAAGATCGACAGATTGTAACATTCCACGGGATAAGGCGTACTCTATGAGAGCCAAATGACAAAACACATATTGGTCTGGCATTTGTATCGAGTAGGCTCGTTGTGAACGGATTTTTTCGACAGTGCCTCTAATATCAGCAGTGCCGACGTCCTCTAAGCGCGATATGCATATATCTAAGGTTATAAATGTACCTAGAAAAAATAATTTGTTTAGTTTTTGATATAAATTAGTTGTTCTTAATTTTTTTTAAATATTATTACCAGTTCGTCCGATGCCAGCACTACAATGCACAACTATTGGAGGGCCACGTGGATGTCCGGCCCATGTGTCGCCTAATGATTTCACCATTTGAGCCTGTTTGTCGCGGACCTTTTGTAAGAAATTTAACATTGCTAACGCCGAACTTGGAACACCATAATCTGGCCAGCTTGTAAACTGCCAATGTGAGACATTCCTTATTTCTTCAGTCTGAAATATAAAATTGTTTTTTTCTTAATTCAAGTATTTTGACTTAAAAACTCATCAGAGGTTTACGCGTAATGTTAAATTTATTGTTTACAACCATCTGATTTTATCTATCAGCTAAGTTTATTCGTTAGAGGCAATAAACTTGATTGTATTTTTGTACCACCAACAATGTATTGCCAACAACTTGAAATAGTTGTTTTTTAACAAGTCAATGAGGGGATTGATTGTCAAGGATAACAATGGATTTTTTCCATTGGTGTTAGGATAACAAGTTTTTTTCTCAAAAGTAGGGAAAATACTTTAAGATTTGATTTAAGAATCGAAACCACAAGCGTTTTTTTTTTCGGATTGCCAATCGAAAAGACTATGTGAGTGGTGTTTATTAGTCAGTATAGAAGGCCAGTTCAGAAAAATGAGATCTGAAGAGATCGTAGCAATCGCAGAAAAAAGAACATGATTCCTGGGCAAAATGTCTCAGATTTCCGGTCAAATTTGTACGGAGAAAAGAAATTTTACATCGGGTTGTTCAATTTTCATAGAAGCATTATTTATAAGACTTGGCTTAACGTAAAAATTAGCATGAAGTGAAATGAATACAATTTCGAAGACGAGCTAAAGGACTCTGAAACCACTCGAACAACAAGGTGCGAGCGAACTTGGTTTCCAAAATTTTGAAGTACGCTTCTTAAAATATAAAATATAAGCTACTACGATGACTGTTCAGAAAAGAACACCGTGCTTGATGCGGTATGTGTAAGGTGACATGAGGCAAGTAAATGGATTAAATAATAAATGTACAAACGACGCAGATTTATTGCTTACCAAATTATATTACATACGTTCATATTTAATCAACGCAATCACACTTTGTATGCCTGTGAATGGCTTACCTCAAAAACGTAAACAACTGTTTTATTTTTGAAAAAAAAAAAACTTACCTTAAAATTTTTGAGTTCTAATGAGGCTACTGTATAATCTTCATTAGATTCTATACTAATTGTTCGCACATGGAAGTTTCCATATTCAGAGGAACTTTCTTCAGCTTGTGCCCAATATTCACCGCACTTTGCTCTACCCCTTTCATATAATCGTGTTGTCATAACTATAACTAAACAATGCTGCTCCCAAATCATTCGCCAAAAATCATCGTATGTCTTTGGTAATGGACCTGAAATTAAACATGCGAAAACAAAAGTGAAATTAAGATTTTTTGAATACTCTGCATTAGTATAAGTAAATACATACATAGATATAAATAAAAATAAAAATGGTTATTATTATTATTCATCGACTATATGAATATGAAACATGTGGTTATTATGACGATGACGATAACGACGCCTACGACGGGGGCTTGTATCTATGTAGAATCTAGATTAATTCCATGATATTAAAGCGAATTGCACAACCTCATTTTCAGTTATCATATTTTCAAGGAGGTTTATCTGGGGCACTTATAAAAGAAGGGGGTTTATTGATTTATTTACGAAAATAACATCATGTTGTGTATGCAGGATGCACATGAAGGTGCTTTTGTTCAGTGATATGCGAAATAATGGGAATAGATTTATTTTAGGTGTTATTACAAGCTTTTTCTCTCTGACATCTATTTTAGTCTATTTTTTTAAAAATAATTTCGTACCCAGATATCAAAACATTTTTGAATGACCTATGATGATCATGGAAGGAAATATTATTTATTCAACTGTCATAATATTTGTCTTTACGAACACTATTACCAACTTAAAAATCAAACCTCTAAAAATACACCAATTACAGGCCAAAGCCATAGTTTCTTTTTCAACGTAGAAAGTTTTATATAATGATAGTGACAAGGGGCTAGCACGGGTGACTATTGAAATTGGCTAGGCCTTCGGCAGTAATGTAATTTTTTGCCTGGACTGACAAAAAAAAGTTAGTTCAATTCGGATTTGATCCTGACACCTTCCGCTTACCAGTACGATATGCTAAATGTTGAACTAATACATAATACAGAAGTACAATGTTGAAAATGAATAACTTTAAACTTTAATTTGTATACCATTGTATGGTGATTAAGAAGTTTTTGATTTTAATATATTTGGGGAATATTTGATGGGGTGGGAAAACTTGTCCAATAAGATTTTACTAGCAAAGAACTCGCGAGCATTTAACAAGTTTTCATCGTCTAGATTTCCCCATTTTCCAGGTGGGATATTTTATATTTTTAATGGACAAAAACTGTAATAAATTGGCATTTCTCTAGTCTCATCCTTTTTTAATCAATATTCAATATTTTGATTAAAGCAACAACTTAAGTGTGCTACCACCAAGTTAAGACTGGAGTTATAACTATTTCACGGAACCAACCCAATCATAAGACTCCTTTTATGTTGCTCTAGTTTTTAGTTTAATTTTTGATTTTTAATTGAAACTCTTGGGCCCCCACGGGGACTCGAATCTAAGACCATAGCCGTTGCTGGATTCAGAAACTGCTGCACTACTTAAGATCTCAAGGTTTTATTTTTAAAACTAATGCAGGCTTTATTGTTTATCAATTGTATTGAACCGACTAGTATTTTTACTAGCTTACACAATTTATGTAGCCCCCATTTATAGAGTTATGTTTTGGTTCATTGTGTTCCTTTCTTTTTTTCTGTTCGATTTAAAAAAAAGGAAAAATGTGTTTTGCAGACTGATATATGTACGCTCTTGAGTACGCTTTTGAGTGTAATTATTCATATCTGTTAAAATAAAATCAAATAAAATAAAAGAGGGCCTAATATGTGAAAAAAATTACCTTGAGTTGAAATATATGCATTTTTCTGCTTATAACCATCTACAAAGTTGGCATTTATATAATCTGACAAATCCTCTGTGTCCTGTGACAATACCACTCTGCTATGATCGTAGCACAGGACGTCTGTGTAGCGATTTTTTGTCAGGTTATTTCGCATCCTTAAAACGAAAACAAAGAAAAATTGATTAAGTACAAAATAATATCAATACCAATTAATTTTTTTTTTTTGTAAACAAAACTTACTTTGCATGAATAAATGTGCCTTCAGGCGCTCGACTTCTAATATCAGCATATTCCTTGAACAAACCCTGCCTGCCACGTTCTTTTACCATTTGAACGATCTGTTCAATTGTTTTTGGATCTCCTTCTGCCCCGGCCAGACTGTCGTCATCACTGAACCCAGACGAAGCACTACTTGGTGGATTCTCCGACCAGAATTCACTTAACGGTGCCGTTGTGTCGGGAATATTATCGTTTGTTTCGGCAACAACTGCGCCGTCAATCACACCTTGATCTCCACTGCCGACAAAATTTGTTGTTGCTGTTGTTGTCGTTGTTGTTTGCAGATTATTGCTTGATGGTTGGTGCCCAATATTGGCCAGAAGCTCGTCTTCACGATTCGTCATCGATTTGTAGCAATGCAGTAACCATGTGGAGTGATCTATTTCTAGAGTTCCGCCTAAGTATCTGGGCAGGGCTTGACGAGGCACATGCAAACTCAGCGTTGGCACAGACACTGTAAAAACACGTTCTCGCAGTTTTTCACGTACAAAGAGCCTTAGAATCTTGAAAGGTGCCTTGAACCACAATGGCGCTGTTACAATCAGGACCTTCTTCAATCGCGCAGGATATCCACCCTAAAAAAAAAAAAACAGAAAAAATGGCATTTAGTTTAAACTGCATACGCAAAGTACTATAACTAAGGCTCGAAGTTATAAATATATTTCCAAGTAAAGTATAAAAGCAGACAAAAGTTTTTAATTTAATATTCTTTTCGTAGAACATATGGCCGTTTCTACAAACAAGAATAATAAATATTAAATTGATTTTCCATGAAGACATCGTACCCGAAAGAAGTTTTTCCGACTAAATTAAATTAAATGGTTTTTCTGTGTGGGTTTGCATGTAAAAGGCATTCAAATGTTGTTAATGGGGTTGCCATTTAAGTAGAAATCTCTTTCATCTCAGTTAAACTTAATAATGTGAAAATATTTTTAACTCTGTTGTGAGAAACCATCTTTAAAACATTTGCCCAACACACGTATAGGTACAGAGTTTAAGCTATGAAATTAAAGAGATTACATATCATTTAGTCGCATGTAGCTTTTAAGCAGGATAAATAAGTTAACTTGAAGGTTTAATTAGTTAGATTTTGTGATAGATATTTCAGTAAATTTTTAACATTTATGAACTTTTTATAGAAAATTGTGTAAGCTAAGCAGATGAGGGAACATTTTATCTAGGGCGAGAGCACAGAACGGGAGTGGAATACCTACATAATTCTAGGGAGTAGTGTACATATCATAAATGTCCTGATTCCATTATCATTTGCTTTAGTATCCTTTTGATTGATAATCTTCTTGTAGGTTATATGTAAGTGCAAACAAAGCTTGACATGTCAATGGATTAGATGAGTTGAAGAAAATATCGACTTATTTGCTGGACTTTCATCTTTACGAAACAAATAATATTTAATACATGGATTTAAAATGTGTGATGCATCATCAATCAAAGAATAAGTAAGACTTCGATGGTGTGCATTGATGAGAAAATATCGCAATTAAAACTCAATCCCTAAGGGATTTGGTTGAAAAAAAAAACTATATAGGGGATTAGCAACGCCATGCCATCACAGAAAAAATGGAGTTTCCATACAAACTAGATAAAAAGTATGTTATTCACGCCAGATTTTCTTCGCACTTGGATTAAACGCCGAGAGCTCTCTGCGATTATTTAACATGTAATTTGATTAGCTCCAACGTCTTTTTTTTCGACCAATTTTCTCCGGACTTGGAAAAACCAACACGCCTTATATACCGCCTAAACAAAAAGGAAGCCTTCACGAAGCACACACCTTGTGTTCAAGAACTTCATATACAGTTGTTGTTGTTGTTGCATTAGTTGTTTTTTCACAAGCGATTACAACAACACAAAGCTATCCAGTTCGCTTTGAATACAATTTTGAACAAAACAAAAACAGTAATGGGGTTTTCCACTGGTAAAATAAATCAATTTATTTTTTATTTGGATCTGTCAAACAGCCGATTTTGACAATCTTTGCGTTCCATTGGGCAAAATAAATTGATTTATTTTTGATTTAAAATCAATTTTGCAGATCTAAATTTTTCGGCAGATTTACGCCTCCCTGTACTACCACCAATATATAGTTTTCAGCTGTCAGTTTGCAATTGTATTTTTTTAATTGATTAATTTATTTCAGGTGTGAAAATTGTATTCAAAATATGTGAGAAATATTCGCTCATAATAAATGGAACCAGTAAAGTGCATCAAGGAGTGAAGTTTTTTTTTTGAAATATTTACACAGAAACGAAACTACACGAAAACAATGACAAAAATAAATCAATTTGAAAAAGTGTTCCATTCCCCACGAAAAAAATCAATTTATAAATTGAAATCTGAATTTATCAATGGAAAACCCCATTAATCGACAACAAGTGACATGAAATATACTTAGAATGACAGCTTGATTGTCAAAATTTGAGAGATTCAGAAATCTAATGAAGTTTTCTTCTTCCGAAAACATTATTCTTACTGCGTCTGGAAACGAGTATAATAATAATTGAATTCAGTATCGAAACCACAAGCACAGATACACTCACATAGGTTAAAATGCCACAATTATAACGTTGACTTTTAAGTTACGAGGTGGAATTAACAATGTTTGTGAGCGACTCTTTTGCCTAAAACAAATATTTACCATGAAAATTTGTCACGTTTCAAATTCAAGATGGCAACCAATCCATATGAAATTTTGGATTCCGAGGATACCCCTTACCAACACTTAAGATTCCAATGAACTCCCATTTAACACGCAAACACAGAACTTTTTTTGACGAACTTTTCTGGACTATATAAGGTTTGTTCAGCGAGGCTGTTCGGAACAGTTTCGAACAGAAAAGTACAACTTTTTGCTGTTCAATGAGGAATTTTCTGTTCTAAGCTGTTCTCGTTTGCTGTTCAATGAGTCTGTCTAGGATTTTCTGCACTAGTTTTTGAGGTAGAACAACCTAGAACAGATGTCCTTATCTAAGTTGATCTGACTGTGTTGTTCTGTTCTGTACTGTTCTAATCTAACTATTTTGTCACTGAACAAAACTATAAATTATTACAGTTTTAATTGTTAATGGGCGCGTTCAACGCATAACTTTTTACGACAGCTGGCCAATCAGATATGCATTGAACGCGCGCATTGAAGAAATATCAATAAAATAAACATACACATTTCACCATTTCAGAAAAATTAGAGCATACAATTTGGACCATATTTCCTATTTCTGACATTTTTGCCAATTTACTACAGTTATAACAGTTTTGTTATTCTATCTAAAGTCAAAAGAATGCTTTAATTTAAAAGTGAGTTGGGTTGTCCCACGGAGTTGCAGGTATGATCTAGAACTTATGTAACACACAATTTCGGCTTATCGATCCTTTTTTGGATGTTCAGTATTTTTTTGACGTGTAAACATCTATGCCGGCGGCGGTAGGGAAAACTAAGAACGTGGGAATTCCTCAGTAATGTTTTAAGATATCACACTCTACGATGTAACACGTTACGTTACGAAAATCTTCATAGAATGATATTGGGTACGTTCAGTGACAAAAATCTGAAGATCCGCTTCAAGCAAACTCGTCCGTTTTGCATCCATGTACGTAATCAACAACGTATGGACGACTTCGCATACGGATCCAAATATAGATCCTCAAAACTGCGCTTGGACAAACGTTGATGTTTACACATATTAACCATGAGTCCCGGGCACTCACACATTTTTTTAATTGTATTGTCAAAGACAAACGAAATAACTTTTAAAAACTAATTATTAAAAATGAAATGTTTAAATATTTGGAACTTGGTTTCCTTCCTTTTTGCTAATTTCAATGCTCATAAACAACGAAATGATTCTGCCTTTATGTCAAATAAAGTAACAACTGATCACTTTCACCACGAAAAAACTAACTTTTGGCCTTTTTGTTTGTTGGCAGAATGATAGTTCCTCTTCTTCTGAAAAGATGAGAAAATTGCTTCTAGATTAATTTTCAGAATCATTCACACGTGTTATCAATCGAAAAAGGCCATTAAACGTCAAATTAAGCCAATGACTTTCAATGACTTCAAGACAACAACCAACATTCAGTACAAAAAAAAAAAAATACTTTCACTTTTAAATATTAAAATCTGAAACACATAAATAATAACTAAACAACCCCTTTTTTTAAGGTACATATAAACAAAATTCATTAAAAAAACAGACTATACGAAATATCTCATTAACACAGCTGTATTTTTGTATTTTTGAATTAAAGAGTGAAAGTGAAGTGGAAATCCCCGACGACTGCTGAACATTGAACAAGAGGTGGGGGGAGGGGGGCGGGTTACATTGCTCTGCTCAGCCCAGCCAACAAACAAAAATGTTTTATATACAGGCATACATAGAGTTTTTCTTTTTTTTTTTGAATATTTGGCACACTTTTCTTGGTTCAGTGAGCTGAATCACCAGATGTCAACAACAAGAAGATGACAACTTGCCTCAATAAATCACTTCAATTTTTTTTTTTTTTTCTTGTCGGTTTTGTAATAAACGAAGCGTAATAGTACATAACATAATATATGAGTTCTAATAATAAATCTTTGAAATAGGACAATAGAAGTGACTAACGGCCCATGTTGTTAACAAAGAGAGCAATTCAAATGCTTTATTGGGAACACGAAAAGATTACAAGATGTCCTGAGAAAAATTGGGTGATCCCCATATACAGCTCGAAATGAGTTTTGTTTTTTATTGAACGCGTTTGTTCTCAAATATTCGTAACTTTTTTGACTATACTATCGAGCTATACGTATGCGGTTTGTGTTTTGGGGAATGTGGATACAGATATTGCTTGGATTTTGAAAAAAAAAAAAAAAAACTATTTGGCTGCTCTTCTCAATGAGAACTCTAACTATAGGGGTTGGTTGCAAATGCGATATAAACTAACATATGTATACCTACATATGTATATAACACAATCAACATGTATGAGAAGTTTATAGAAACAGGAGGAAATATATACCTACCCGCTAAGCTAAACTGGAGCAACAGAGAGCAGTAAACATATAAATAGAATGTATAGCAGAGTAGTAGACACTTCAAAATTTACAATCTCCTTGGAGTATTGCACGGCACAGCGCACCAGCACAATGCAACACGCTCTCGGAGAGCACTAGCAAAATAGGAGCATATTTTCAACTTAAGTTCCAACCAATAATAAATTGTCAGTGTTGCCAATGCGTAATTTTATGATGATGAATTATTCTAATTTCTGTAATGATTTCTTAAGGTAAGATCATTTGAACAAATTTTTTCAAGAACAATTAAAAGCTATTTCAATCCTAAAGATTAAATCTTTGAACACGTTCTTATTAAGGCAGGAAAATTAGACAAAAAAGGCCAAACCTCGAAAAAAAAAACCAACAAAGCTGAATTTTGGTGCAGAGCTTTGTTTTGACGTCCTAAGCACATCTTTAAAAGTAGATTTGAAATACTGCATTTAATTTTGTGGAGTGAAACGGCAACATTAATTTTTTTGTACAATTGTACACAAATATATTATATGTATATTACATATCTCAAAGACTATAAATTTTTTTGAAAAAAAGTCAAAACTAAATTGTATCTTATAAAATTCTACACAAAAAAGATTGTAACATGTAATATAGTGCAAAACAAATGTTTAAAAAAAAAAAAAATTAATTTAACCCAAAAAAAAAATATCCGTTCGAGAAAATTCGGATCCATACGGTAACTCTGTTTTAAGAATGCACCAACAATCAAGGGATTTAGCTGTTCAAAGATTCGAGAAGGATGGTAAATAAAGCGACTTTTCATTCTACTTTACTCTTGCATACGTATAGAAGCTTGTAAAGATTATGCTATATCAGTCCAGCGCCAGCACTAAGGGTAGAAATTGCACGTTGGATGATGTGTTTGGGGATGATGGTTCTCTATAGCAATTGTAATTGGGGGTAGAAAGCTGTCGCAGATTGTGTGTCTATTTGTCATTTGAGTAAAAAATACGTGTTGGCAGAGCTGGCTCTTATGTGTGTGTGTGTGTGCAAATATTGCTCTCGAAAAATAATTTCATTGTTATGTAAGAGAGATAAAATCAATTATGAATTCACTAGTAGGTTTTAGCTTAGGGATTCAACATGCATACTTATACTATTATACCTACGGCTCCTTTTTTAAATGAATAAGAAAATATGAATAAAAAGAGATTAAAGCTAACAATCTTTAACAAACACTTAAAAATCAAAGATTTGATGCGGAAGAAGATTTTAAATCCTGTTATTTTTTTTCTTTTAAATTTTAATGCTTGCCAGGCAATTTTTTTTTTGCTCATTATTAAGTATTGCGCAGTTATTTTGACCGTTTGTGGGTTGTATTCCAGAATTATTGCGGTTAGCGCAATATAAAAGAAAATGGTCGTTTGTCCATTTAGAAGCCTGTGCGTAATTGGCCTTACGATCGAACAAATAAAGGAACACAAGTTTTAGGCTTTGTATCGCAACCATATCGATAGTTTTCGGAGGTTTTGCAAAAATAAAGTAAATGATCAAGCACGTTTTACCTAAAATGTTCAATACAAATTCAAAATTGCAAATTAATTATGTACAGTTTTCACAAAACTTTTGAAAAAAAAAATAACTTTTGACTAGCCCTGAAATTGCGATTAATACATGTGTAATTTTTTTTAATCAAAAATGAACATAAATAGTACCTACTTTTAATTGTATTTTGTAGTGATACATTTTTAAATTTACGAACTCGGGGACACTTTTATTTTTTTTTTGTATGGTTGCGTATACGCAACATTCATAAAGTTGCCTGCTTGATAAAATGCCCATGCATCATCGTGCATTTAATCCGAAACCTCCTAAATCAACCGATATGGTTAGTTAACGTAGTTTATAATGGGTGATTTTTTAAGAGGTTTAGAACTTTTTTAAAAAAAAAAACACAAAAAATTCGAAAAAATGAATGAAATATTTATTTGAATCGATAGTTTGAACTTTGCAATTTAATGTTTAAAGATAATTTCATGCAAATGTTGACCGCGGCTGCGTCTCAGGTAGCCCATCCGCTGAGTCCAATTTTGGCATACTCTTTCACACATATCGGCCGGTATCTCACGAATGAATGCATGGATGTTGGCTTCCAGTGCGTCAATCGAAGCGGGCTTGTCCCTATAAACATTAGCCTTGACATACCCCCACAAAAAATAATCTAATGGTGTCAAATCGCACGATCTAGGCGGCCAATTGACCGGCCCGAAACGTGAAATTAACTGTTCACCAAACTCGCCTCGCAATTGCGCCATTGTTTCGCGTGCTGTGTGGCATGTGGCACCGTCTTGTTGAAACCACATATCATGCAAGTCAAGAACTTCCATTTCGGGCAAAAAAAAGTTTGTTATCATCGCTTGGTAGCGATTCTTTGAAGAAATATGGCCCAATAATGCCGCCGGCCCATAAACCGCACCAAACAGTGGCTTTTTCGGGATGCATTGGTAGCTGTTGCAATGCTTCTGGCTGATCTTCACTCCAAATGCGGCAATTTTGCTTATTTACGTACCCATTCAACCAAAAATGAGCCTCATCGCTGAACACAAGCAGCGCGCGATGAACATTTCGAACCGAGCACGAATTTTGATAGTAAAATTCAATAATTTGCAAGCGTTGTTCATTTGTAAGACGATCCATGGTTAAATTGCAAACCAAACTGAAGCTGTTTGACAGTGACACAAGGTACTAAACACACGTCAGCTGTCAAAACCAGTGTTGCCAAAACCAAACCAGCTAAAAAATCACCCGTTATAATTTAGGCTCTAATGGTCGCTTCAAGGTTTAAGTCTTTAAATAAAGGGCAAAGCTACATTTGTATATACAAATTATTGAAAGTTGTCAAACTCGCAGTAGTTGATTTGCGAATTTTTGTTTTTAGTCTTTGAATCAAACCACAAAAGAATTATTTCGCAAAATATAATCATGCTGTTTCTTATATCTGAAGGGTTTATAATACAAATTCTATATACTACTGACGAGTCCAAGTGAGATCGCCTGGGCGAAAGCGAAACGCCAATTTTTATGGACTAAAGGCCGGTAAAAGCTATTTTGAATCGATGTTTCTTATATCACATATTATTCGATGCCAATTTGCTGTTTTGGAAGAAGAAAACAAAAGTCTGGCAGTTTTTTTTTTTGCGCTGGTGGTGAGGGTTAGGGCTTTTTCAATTTTTTCTCAGAAGTATAATCACTTAAATTAATTTTTTTTAAGCGAGAAATGGTTTCCCTAAGTGTAACGACTTTTATCTTGACGATCCGATTAATAAAGGGTTTTCCAATAAGAGGTGTTATTTTGATATTCAAAGAAAAATGGCATTTTTTGAGATAAATGATCGGATGTTTATTTCATTATAAAGAGGAAGGTATGCCGTTAATAATGGAACACAACATCAGCCAAATGGCCGCCACGACCACGCTTACAGGACCATATCCTTTTCATGAAATTTTCCATAACCAAATCGCAAAGTGGCTGCCCTATGTCCTCGATAGCCTCACGAATTCCATCTTTGAGGTCTTGAATCGACGCTGGGCTGTTGGCGTAGACCTTATCTTTCACGTGGCCCCAAAGGAAGAAGTCGCAAGGTGTTAAATCACAAGATCTCGGTGGCCAATTGTGATCACCTCTTCGAGAGATAACACGGTCCGGAAACTTTTCCCGTAAAAGATTGATGGTTTCATTGCTTGGGTGGCACGTAGCGCCGTCTTGTTGAAAGTAAACGTTGTCCAGATCAATACCATCCAATTCCGGCCATAAAAAATCATTAATCATCTCTCGATAGCGCAATCCATTGACCGTAACTGTTGCTCCAGCCTCATTTTCGAAAAAGTAAGGTCCAATGACCCCGCCGGACCATAAACCGCACCAAACAGTCACGCGTTGAGGATGGAGAGGCTTTTCAACAATAACTTGGGTTTTCCGAGCCCCAGATGCGACAGTTTTGCTTGTTGACGTAGCCTCCGAGGTGGAAATGGGCCTCATCAGTCAAGATGATTTTTCGATGAAATTCCGGATCATTTTCATGCATTGCAAGGATCCAATCAGCAAAGACACGACGTTGTTGATGATCAGCCGGCTTGAGTTCTTGTGTTAACTGAACTTTATAAGCCTTAAGACCCAAGTCTTTATGCAAAATACGGTGTAATGACGTTTGTGGAATGCCTAATTCCAAAGAACGACGAGGAATGGACAAACCTTGGTTTTCTTCAACAATTTGGGCTACAACAGTAATATTCTCAGTTGTTCTTGAGCGACGTGCACGGGTTTTATTCTTCACATCACTAACTTGTCCCAACAGCTCGAATTTGTCCACCAATTTCTGTATTGCGGTCCGACAAGGTGCTTCACCCAAAAATGTTTTAGTTTTACGAACCGTCTCTGCCAAATTTTCACCATTTTTATAGTGAATTTTAATAATTTCAATGCGTTGTTGAAGCGTGTATCGTTCCAATTTTATTAATGGCGTAGTTTCTACTTGTCAAATGTCAAAAAATGACAGCTTCAAAAGTGACAGCTCCCGAAATAGCGGCCTATTCAAAATAACACCTCTTATTGGAAAACCCTTTAGAACTCAAGATATAAGCTTTTTTAGCAAACCTTAACGATTTTTTTTTTTGGAGACTTGTGTTGTTGATTTTTTGCTTTGTATAAAATATCCAAAAATGCCACTGATGCCACTTCTGTTTGCCTCTAAACAAATGAAATGAAAATTTTAACTCTTTAAATTTCGCCCGAAATTACTACCTACTCACAATAAGTGGAACTCCGCGAAATTTTTAATTTTTCGGGTGAAATTCACAATAGGCGACGAAAAGTGATATGTCAGTCATTTCGGGTGAAATTTGCAATAAGTATGTAATCGTTAAGATAAAGGTCTTTAAATTTCAAGTTAAATACTGTGAAAATTAATCTGGATTAGTGACAAGAAAAATTCGAACTAAAAATGTTAGTATATAAAATCCATTCGAATCTTGGCAATTGATGCAATAATAAAAACGCCTTTTTATTTATCCTTCAGATCAAAATCCAACAAAAATGCAGGATATTGGTCGTTCAGATTTTAAGACTTCCTTGTGGGTTAAAGTACTTATAGAAGTCTTAATTTTGTATACCTAAACAAAAAGGTCGCACGAAAATAGAAATAATTAATTTTTTGGAAAATGTCGGAAATTCTTTCTTGATTTTCAAAATTGAGACATCAAATGAAAACTGGTAATAAAAACAATGACAATTTTATTCTTCTCAAATGTTATGCTGAATTTACACGACTGACAAATTGGCAGTATATTTCTTTCAAAAAAAAACTGGCAGTAGAATAGACAAATTCCAGTTTCACAGTGGACACTTAAGTTTCCCATATTAGGAGCTTAGCCTGAGTTTCATAGCCTGCGTAAGTGTCACTTAAGTGACTAATGTAGGAGACTAAAATGCCACTTATTCTGGTAAGTTGGCACTTAAGTGACCAATGTCGGAGACCTAAGTACCTTTTATTCTGGCAAGTTGACACACATTGGCTACTTTAGTTCCACTTTTCTGACTGCGAAGCTAGGCTGTGAAAACCACAGTGAAAAAATGGCAATTGAAAATGTCACCATTTGCAAAAAAAAAAACAAACACGAACAAACCTCAAATGTCACTTTTCCGAACACAATTAATAATCCGGTCCGGGAAATTTATTCAGTGCTAAAAAATAGCGGAGACTTCTCAGTGTTGCAAAACGACTTACAATTGTACTTTTTTTGATACAATTGATTTTAAAAAATACCGAAGTACACTACTCCTCATTTCAGTACATTCATTCGAATATATTTTGCTTGGCAAAATACAAAATTACAATCCTTTTAAATGTTGTAAAATCACTATCATTCCCGCCTCACCCATCTATTGTAGGTATATTTTGGTTATAGAACATTTACGAACGCATCCCAATTCTAAGCGTTACAAAAGTCTATTACTATATTCTATTTACGAATCTGACAAAACAAGCAAATCGGACTTTGAAGGATACGAAAATCCGTAGAAAAAAAATTATTTACGCTTAAGAAGTATTCATGTGTGAGAGTCGATTATACAAAATTGTGAGAACATAGCCGCCAGTTAAAAAAGACCTTTTATTTACGAATACAGTTCAGTGTGTTATTTGTAAATAATTAACAAAAAAAAAATTATTTTTAAATTATTTATTTTAGTACAATTTCATTGAGTTTTCAGTACAATCAAAATAAGTAATTTTTCACCCCTGACTTCTCCAAATAATCTACTACAATTATCAATTTCGCTCATCAAACAGCATATTGCAAAACTAAAAGGAGGATGAAATTTTTCGTTAATGGTTTCGCTGTGTCATTTTTGTATGGGATTTTTCGTTTCGCATCAGCAGCCTAATAAAGGCTTAAGATGCTAAACATCATCTAAATTTTGGACTCACTCCGCGCGACTCATATTGACATTTCATTGTTTTATCTCACTCCAACTCATGATGAGAAAGAGAGAGTCTAGTGAGGCAGGATTTTTTCAAAAAAAAAAAATCAAAAATCCTTTTACTTTCTCATATAGTTGTGTAGAGTGAGATAAAAGAAAAAGATGTCAAAATGATTCGCGCGGAGTGAGTCTAATGTGAACACCGTCTAAAACACTAAAGATGAATATAAATTGAAGGATATACAAAAAAAAAAGAAAATATTTCATGACATTTACGATTCCCTCCTACACATGTCATTGATTTTACATTAAATCTATCTATCTATACCTACATATATATGGGTCCAGGATATGATACGAGAAAAACCTACAAAGTGTGTTTTTTTTTCAGCTTAACGATAAACTTTGAAAGAAAAAAATAAATATTTTATTGCTATTTGTGTCTTATTGAAAGATTCTTTTAAATATCGTTTGAAAATTATTTCTCATTAATAACCAACTGATGATGACGAAATGAATTCCGTAAGTTCAAGTCTAGTTGAACATTTCCACTGAAACTTAACCAAGTCAAATCGGGGATTAATCGCTATAACTGGAGGGTCCTTTTTGGACATAATATTGTCAAAAATATTGCTTTTATTGAACCACAAAACGGTGATTAAAAAAAATATTCAATTAAACGAATCGTTTAATTTAAAATTCCATTATCAATTGTCTCAGCTTATTGAAGACAACTAAAAAATCAATTAGATACCTACCTTACCTACCTTTTTATGAATTGCATTTATGAGTAGATGGGGGTAGTAGGAAGTTCTATCACATAGAAAAAACACACCTTTTATAAATACAATCTTTATAATCTAACACTGAAAAAAAAAAATAGCTATACCAACGTCAGGAACACGGTACCTAGAATCACGAGCAAGGAGATAATTGGAAGCGAACAAAAGGGTCGTTTGGTCGGGAGCAAAGGATATCCAGCAGCAGCTGCTCCCATACCGGTCGCTTAGGGCTAGGAATGGCATACTTGTTATTTTTTTTTGCGTGAATAAATGAGCCTGTTTGGTACGTAAATAGGACGAGTTTGCGGTTTCTGATTATATCCCGGGAATCTGTTTCATTTTTTTTTTTTTTTTTTAATTCCTTTTATCCGTTTTGTTTGTTTTCTTTAGGATGGACTATTAAAAAAGAAAAAAAAAAAAAAACATAAACCATAAGGAAACCAGGAATAACCTGTGCACTTTGAACACTTTCAGAATAGCAGGTATATCTATATATACCCGTTCATACATACATATCTACAACCAAAATAAAATTGTAAACACCGACACGTTCTTTTTTATGTACATATTTTGTTTGTATAGCAATATCCTGGCACTCCTTTCCTGCTTTTTATATTTTTTTTTTTTTTTTCATCTTTGATTCATTATTTTTATTATTATTTTAATTTAAAAGGGACTTAAGGAAGAAAGCAGAAACCAATATGGCTTGATCCAGTTTATGGATAATTGTTCCCACTTATTCATTATCGTATGCGACGACGAATATGTGACAACGACTGGAATAATGCGGCATTGTAGGATATAGGAAGTAGGGCGGAAGGATTCGTTTGCACACTTATTTAGGTCGGATGAAACGAAATTGATTGAATATAGAACAAAGGCTTAATTTGCACGAGGCAGTTTTAAACGTATGAATTGAAAAAAAAAAAATAAAAATATATTTGGTCTTACAAGAAGCGTTTATTACCTACATAGGGGTAGACCTAGCACAGTTTAATACCTCTTGTGAATTTTAGTTGAAGTATTTTCATTTGGCAGAACAGCAGTTCATAGTCCCTTTTCAAAGGAGGGAACTGAGTTACCAGAAACTTGCAGTTTTAAGGAGAGAAGAGCATGAAGTAAAGGGAGTGAACGAAATCTCCCCAGTCAACGATTTTAGAAGATTTGTTTGAAAGTCTCTTTCACACGTTTTTCTTTTTGATGTGTAAACTCTGTAAACATCTGTGCCGACGTGAACTTTCTTCTATGCAACGTTACGAGGTTAAACTTTACGATGTAGCACGTTACGTTACGAAAATCTGCATAGTATAGGATATTGGGTACGTTCAATCAAAAATCTGAAGATCCTCTTCAAGCAAACCAGTCCGTTTTGGATCCGCGCAAAAAGGGGGAGACGTGAAACATCAATCGCTACGACAACGGCCGTCAAAAGGTGCAAACGTATTTTCACCTATCATTTTTAAAAAGCTCTTTTCTGAATTCTTTCTTCAAAGACTCAAGTGTGTTAAAGGAGCACTTGCCCATAGATATGTGAATCGCACTCAATCTTTGGACATAATGTACGCTTTAAATGCTACTGTCACAACAGAAGGAGAAACCTTGCATCGTCGAAGGAAGCCTTAACACTATGCAGCGTTCTTTGCCACGTTAAATATGTATGTGGTCATTCTACAGAAGGTGTTCAGTTATACATATAGCGAGAATCAAAAGCTGTTCAGTTATGAGGACAAAACCGAACCCTGGGACACACCATCAGTATTTGAGTTTTCTGGAGTTTATACAAATAGCAAAATGTTTATACGTTGGCGATTATTTATTTAGAGGATTTTTTAATTCGATACCCCCTTATCCCCTTTGGATAACATCATTATTTATAGTTAAGCTACGATTAGACGGTCAACGCAAATGGTTAACGCGTTCACTCTCTGACGTCAGAATGACGTAAAGTTCTGTCCCAAAGTTGCTAAGTTGCTCATTCACACGTCAGAGAATCAACCCGTTGCCTATTTGCGTTAATATGACGCTTAGTCGTATCACTGCTTGCAGTTCAAAACTTTTAAAAGTAGAAAAGAAAATAAATAATAATTATTCATTAAACAGTGTTGTTTGTTTGTTTCAATCAACTTAAATATTTCGCGACCTTAGGACAAGAAGCTTCTAACTGCACACCTATCACTTTCGAGAAAACTAAGGTGGAATATTTAGTGTTGTGTAACTTTTTTTGCATTGATTTGAATCGAAACGTGTTTATGTGTACCTACAGTGCTAAGGCACTTGGGCGTAGGACAAGAAGGTTCTAAATGCCTGATAGAACTTTGTGTCACCGTTTTCATACAAATTAAACATCACACTTGATTCAAACAATTGGATGCCTTGGAACAAGAAGGTTCTATCTACAGCGAAAAAAGGTTCTAGCTACGAAATATTTTTGTTTGTATTGTAACGCAAGGTTCTATCTGGCTGGTTAGACCTTTGTGAACTTAAGATCGAACTTAATTATGCGTAGATAGAACCTTGTTCCCTGATTTTTTTCAAATTATTTCCGAAACCGTAAGCGATAGAGAGATACGGATAGCGGCAATCGAAAGAGCATAGCTTTTTTAGTACGATCCAATATATAACTAAATTTTGGCAAAAATGTGAGTTAGAACCTTGTTGTCCTAAGGTCGCGATTTATGTAATTTGATTTTTTTTTTAAGTAATAATAATAGTTCTGTTCGTTTACTTCCGAAAACGACCAATTTTAGTTTCAAGTCAAAGTTCATATACAAACAAATTAAATTGGACTAAAAAAAGTAAACGAACACACCTGATAAGATATTTATGAATGACCTTCCGTGATGACAAATGTTTTCAAGTATACAGAATACACCATTAGAAAAAGCGCAAATCTCATCGTGCAATCTTAATGCTGTCTGTCATAAGGAACCCCATAACATTAATTTTAATTATCATCGATACCAATCGCCCACACATGCAAACATAGATACATAATGCAATTCTCAATTTTTCCATACTCTCATAAGAGACCTCTCAAAGGATGAATAAACTGAGTAAGAGTATACCTATGGGAGTGGGCGGCTGAATGATTCGTTTTCAGATAAGGCGCAGAATTAAAATTTCTTTGTGATGTCAATGTAGCCGCCTACTTAGAAACTCCATCTAATGTTAGCTCGATTTAGTGCGGAGAACCAAACCTTTTCATGGTAGATATACACAATGTGTGTCTTAAGAGCGCACACAACACCAGCACCACACAAGACAAGTGCGAATAATAAAAACTGAACGAAACAATGTCAATACCTAATTGCTCTATTTTCATAAGGATTCTTTTTTGCTTTGTCATCGTTCTTTTCGTATACTATACCCGTCTGTCTGACTGTCTATATAACACTATACCTTCTATAACACTTCTAAAATAAACCCAATGTTCTAGACAAATCGATATGACCTGTAAAGGGATTTCAGGGCCCTTAAGTTTCTGAAGAGTGTTGTAAACATTCCGCAAGGGACACAACAACAACAACAGCACTAAATGATGATATCTACGACCTCGTCTTCGTTGCTATAATTCATATAAGTACATTTAATTCGGTTAGCCGATTTTTGTATACTTTTCTTCTTTATTTTTGTTTCAGATTAGTTTAGTTGGAAAAACGTCCAATTATGAAGGTATGTACGCAGAGCAACTGGGATGACTCATTTTTTGCTTTTATTTTATTTTCGAAATGAAGAGTTTTATTCATTTACGAAACGTTTACTTTAAGCACATAATAGCTGAACGTTTACCCTTCACCTGATTACCTAGAAAAAGAAATCGAAAACAAAAAAAAAAAAAATATAACGGCGAGAAGACAAAACAGAAATTCCTCTTCAAGTGGAATTGGTAATGAGAGCAAATTTTAAATAAATAATTAAAGGATGAAGTTGTCATGTCATTAGCCACATCATCAACGGATGGCCCTGATCCGAACAGTGGTATGCAAAAGTTAAATCAACTTAATGGTATTCGCTTTATCTAAACAAATTAAAGAATACACGACTGGGTCGCACTTTTTTCGCAAAAAGGTAGTGACAGATATCGTCAAACCGGAAATAAAGGGTTTATCAATAGGGACTTGCGAACTTTGACAGTTGATAGCGGGTATATTATTGAAGCTACATCTGTCAAATTGGCTGTCATTTATTCAGTCTGTTTTTCCAAATCACCATGGATGGATATTGCGTTCAACAACACGTGCAAATGATAAAATTGTTTTTATCAAAATGGGTGTTCTGTTCGGGCAACGTTCCGGGGGTTCGCCCATTTACGCCATCTTCAGCGATGAGGCCCATTTCTGGACGAATTGGTACGTCAAACAAAATTGCCGAATTTTGGGGCGATACCAATCCACATGAGATCCAAAAGTGTCCAATGCATCCCGAAAAAGTCACTGTTTGGTATGGATTTTGGACTGGCGCCGGTCCATATTTCTTTGAGAACGACACACGTTGGCCAGGCCATCACCGTCAATGGTTTCAATTTCAATAGGACGGCCGGCGCTACGTGCCACACAGCTCACCCCAATTTGGAAATTCTGCTCGAGCAATTCGAGGGCATAGTTATGTGAACTGACCACCGAGATCGTGCGATTTTTCTTAATGAAAGAACCTGTAGTTCGAGGACCCTGGATTGTGGAAAATCTACATCCAAAATTTACTTAATTCTTTCAATTTTACTTCTTGTTCTTTCCACGAAAGGTCATATAGCAGCCCAAGAAAATTAGACTTCAAAATATTGAGAAAAACGAATGTTAACACGGCCAGTTACTTTTGTTGAAACGATTTCACACAGTTTTTTTTTTCAAAGTCTATTGCCCTTAAAAAAAAGTGGTATGATCTTTTTTTGTAGAATTTTATAAGGAATTGTCTTTACATTTATTAAAAAAAAAAAAACTCAACAATTTTTGTCTAAACAGTTTTTCAAAAAGTTTTCGAGATATTCACAAGAAATTAATTTTGACCCGCCCACCCCTCAAAAACAAAAGCAGTCGCTTTCAAACTAAGGATACTTTATAGAATATCAAAACAAAATATCGCGGCTGTAAGTGTTGCACTTCATCCGCCATTTTGAAAAAAACAAAAACAGTTTTAACCAATATCTTGAGAACGAATTCAACTTACAAAAATTGAAGTTAGAATCATTTTTGTTGAACATTTTACTAACTTTCTTTTTAGCATACATAGAGTAAAAATTGTAAGAATTAGACAGGTGAGAAATTTAGTTTTTTTTCTCAGATTTTAACACTTGAAATTCCTAACGGTTTCTAGGAGAAAAGCAAAAACTCATAAAAAGATAATTTTTCAAAACTAAGGGGCCTGTTTCACAATGTCTAAGTAAAGTTCTGATTAGTGACACATATAGATATTCACACAGGGATATTAGCAATAGGTCAATAATATATTTATTTATCCATTTTATGTGTGGGATAACTAATCACAACTAAGACATTGCAAAACAGATCCTAAGTGTTGATATTGCCGCAAAGGGTCATAAGTCCACAGGAGTGTCCACTGTGATATTTAAGCCCTAATCTTCCATATTGCCCACTTGAGTGGCACTTTCTCCGACTGTGAAACAAGACCTACAGTTAACAAACAAATGTTTATAATAAAAAGAGAAGAATTTGTTGAACGATGGACAGTTCTCGAGATATTTGTTTATTTTTATGTAGCGCAATTTTTTTTATTTTTTTTAATACTCAGGGACAAACGGCCAACAAATTCCAATCATAAAATTGTATCAGTACGTTTTTGCATTATGAACAATTTGCTGACTCCCTCACGGAGGATTCAAAGAGGAGTTATAAATGTGGTTTGTCACCCCTTCAATTCATAGTAAATATAACCACACGATTTTCATAAATCTACCTAAACTAAATATTTGTATTATTTTGGGCATTGATACGTAACTTCAAAACTCCACTGTAATCGTATAGTTCTTCTGTTTGCGAATGATTATTGTGCACCCAAAGAAATGCACTTCAAATGCGGATGAAACGAACACAAAAAAAAAATTCAAAACAAAAAAGTGTAATTCAAAGCGCATAGTTGCGGATTGAAGAAGTGTGTCCTCTCCTAAGGGTGGTCGTGCAGTAATGCAATACTTTACCTGTATACGCTATACCTATGCTCTGCCATTGCCTGTGCTCCTCGCTTGTCAACCCTTTTGCACATCTTTTATCCCCCTTTTCACCATTCATAGTTTTATTCTATGGATATGGAATATTGGAACAAGGATTAAGGTCAGAAATAAGTAGGTAGTATTATTTATTTGAACGTTCTACCTATTTTTTTTTTTTATTTATGTTACATTTCATTTGGTATTTTTTTTTTAGTTGTTGTTGTTTTATTTGTGTGGTTAACTTTTACTTTTTTCCGTTTTCGATTTTGAGTATATATGTAGGTATTCTTTTCATTTTGTCGCAGAGCGTCAGTTTTATCATTAAATATGCCTCTGTCTGTCTGCATAATGTGCTTATGCCAAAAGTATATCGATTTCAAGCAGGGTTGCCGCAAGATGGATTTGAAAAAAAAAAAACATTTTTAAAAATAAAAAAAAAATTATTAAAGAAGGACAAGTTTTTGGAAAACAGTTATGTATTGTTATTTTATTTCCAATGAGTTCATATTGGAAATATACCTAGTTTATTAAAATAAATAAATAAATTATTCGCACGACATACAGCTAGTGGAGAATCAGGGCCTTAGTATAAAGATAACAAATGTCAACGATTCCTGTTGCTAGTCGGTAAGAATGGAGCGGAGCCGTTCGACGAGGGACTTTATCATGACAGGAGATACTCTTGGAGGATTTCTCACTTTCTCGAAAGAGGCAGTATGTAATGATGCATTGGACCCTCTTCTTCACCGCCGTCGTTTATTAAATTGCATACAAAGCAATCCCGAATCACCGTTAACAACGACTCTAGAAAGAGCCAATCATAAGAACAAGAAAATATTAATAATACTTTTGGTTTGTGAAATTATAATTCACACTCGGTTCAAACCGAAATATATATAAGAGACCGTGGATGAGCACCATAAAATCGAGCTCTGCCACAGTAGAAATCAGTACCAATCCCGAGTACTTGGTGAGTCTCCATTTTAAAGGACTTAGGTTCCAGAAGCGACAGTGGAAGCCCAGGTTTTAAGTAGTTAGAGTGACGTCTGCTATCTCACACTGTAATTTAGTGACGTCTGCTATCTCAGATTGTAATTTAGTGACGTCTGCTATCTCAGATTGTAATTTAGTGACGTCTGCTATCTCAGACTGTAATTTAGTGACGTCTTCTATCTCAGATTGTAATTTAGTGACGTCTGCTATCTCAGATTGTAATTTAGTGACGTCTGCTATCTCAGATTCTAATTTAGTGACGTCTGCTATCTCAGATTGTAATTTAGTGACGTCTGCTATCTCAGATTGTAATTTAGTGACATCTGCTATCTCAGACTGTAATTTAGTGACGTCTGCTATCTCAGATTGTAATTTAGTGACGTCTGTTATCTCAGATTGTAATTTAGTGACGTCTGCTATCTCAGATTGTAATTTAGTGACGTCTGCTATCTCAGATTGTAATTTAGTGACGTCTGCTATCTCAGATTGTAATTTAGTGACGTCTGCTATCTCAGATTAAAATTTAGTGACGTCTGCTATCTCAGATTGTAATTTAGTGACGTCTGCTATCTCAGATTGTAATTTAGTGACGTCTGCTATCTCAGATTGTAATTTAGGATATATTGCTAAACATTTGAGTTGTATAAATCTAGGTTATAAGGTTATATAAATGTAAATAACTATAAGCATATATATATATTGAATTGTATAACAGTACATATAGTTATAAGACAATAAGAATTGTTTAGAAATTGTAAGAACCATAGCGATTGGTGAATAAAAACAACCTCAAATACACTAAAGTTTGTTGCTTCTTTGGTAAAACCCTGGACCCAACGAGCATACCTCAGCCTATGACAAAAAGCATCCCACAAGTATATTCTTGAAAAAAAAAACCACATTTGATTTTTTAGGTGGAATAACTTGGGATTCGATCCCAGACCTCCGAAAGTAATTATTTAATCAAAAACTGTATTAAAAATTGCTAACTCAAAGAAATCTGAAATTTGATAAAGCCTTTGAATGAAGGTAAGCGAGTATAAGTATGTATGTTCAATAAATCAAAAGAATATTAATCTGAGGCCTTCCAAGAAAATAATAATTCACACAAATTTGACCTAATTTCTTTGAAATATACCAAAATAAATTTTCTTTGTTCCATAAATAAAAATTATCTGTCTTTTGTTTATCAGTTATCTATGGAAATGGTTGCGAAGAAACATGTCTTTTAATTACATAAATGTGAAGCCAATTTAGAGAGATGGAGGTTTTTTTTTTTTATTTTAAATGCCTTAAGTGTGGGTAGAGTATATAGAGGACATATTGTTGCGTTGGTTGGGAAAGTTTACTTTAACCAAAATTTTGCAATTCATTTTTCGGCAATTATTATGTTCTCCATCCACTATTTTCTAAATTTATTTTCAAGAATTTCGCTCCGATTATGATGGAATTCGTGATAGGGCTGAATATTTCGGGACAACCGGTTGAGATGGTAGAAAATTGGCAATATCTTGCGAGTATTGTCTCTAGTGAAAGGGGAGCCGACCAAGATATACCAACAATCGAATCAGGGAAGCAACGACTACGATCGGAATGTTATCCAAAATATTGAATAAATATCTTTATTAGCTTAAAGATCAAGCTACAAATGTCCTGCTTAAATGTTGAATCCATGCTGCAACTATATGGGTTTTATCACTTGGAAAGAAACATCTACGGCGCACTGTAGTCCAAAATGACTTTTTTGGTTGCAAAAATTATAACTTTTGAACGCATAAAGATACCGCTACAATTTTCTTTTCTTCTTAAAGAAAATTTCCAAGGCTATACATTTTGCGAATTTTGTAAAAAAAAAAACAGTCTTCGACTATTTAATTATTTCTAAAGTTTTCCAAAATAAATTGTTTTAAAAACAGTGGATGCATAAAGTTAAGAAACCAATTTTTGATAATTTAAGCAAGTGTTAAAATAGTATTTTTTTTTTCATTTTGTGGCTCAACGACATATGTATGTTAAAAACTGTTTCAGTGACCAATTTTATGTAAAACAGTGTGAGAAAAAAGCAAACGAACCAAAATTTTAATATGTAAATTTTTTATATTTTTTTTTTTTTTATAAAATAAAATATACCTAATACATAATAGTTTTTTTTTTTTGAAATTAATTATAGATTTTAATTTTCAGAAAAAAATAAATCCTTTGCATCATCATCATTATCAACATTTATTAGACTTACTAGTTCTACCTACATTGCTCAGCTCATAACCTCTTTTTTTTAAGAAGTGATAAAAACTTAAAATTTTCTGCTACCTGTTTTTTGGACCATATAATAATAATCCATAGTTAAATATTTCTTTCAATTTTGTATAGAGCAAGCAAAAAGGAATTAATCTCTTAGTATCACCTTTTTGGTATTGATAAAGCAATAAAAAAGTTAATCTCCTCCTTTTGGCAGGTTACAAAAAGGTGTATAGTTTTCTTTCTTGGCTAGGTTCATTCGTATTGACCTACTTTAGTTTCAAAAGCTCTTAGTTTAAGAAGAATTTATTCAAAAAGGGGAGTGAAAGGGGCGGATTATAAAAATTTAATGTTTAATATAACAATCAGTAATTTGTTTACACATTGTAAACCCATTTTTTTTAAACAATTGCCATTGAAATAAAAAGAGGCGTGGCAGTGAGTGGATTTTTTTACGATTAAGATAATAACAAAGCATTTTCTAATAGAAATAAGAAGCAAATTTAAGGTTCTCAGTTCTTTTGAGAAAGGGAAATAACTCAAACATTCCAAAAGTTAATTTGCCTTAAAAGCAAACTATTAGCACCGAGAACATGTTTTTTTTTAATCAAATGACATTTTCTCAAAACATTGCAAAAAGTTGCAGCTGAAATTTTGCATATGGCTTAACAAATAGTTTGGCTAAAATATACTGTTAGTTTTTCCTCGTTATTTAGCGAGTCTTTTCTTGTAGCTCTATTCAAACCTCAAAAACTCCTAAAAAAAAGGTTTTTTTGCTTCATTTGTTAAAGCTACAAAAAAAATTTTAATTTTTTTTTTTTATTTAAAATTTGAATTTACTTACAAATAAAACAACCAGGTTACATTAAAGAAAACTAAGATTTTTCATAACATATGCTATAATTGCAAAAAAGAAAATAAATAAATTCGTTTTTTGTCATTTTTTTTTTTTACTCTAGAGCAAAATTGCCCAAATTTGAAAAACCAAAATATTTACCAAAAAATTATTTTGTTTACTGGTTTTGAAGCTCTGTCTATATTTCTATTAGAAATAAAAAAAAAAACATTGGATTTTGTATTTTTGCCGCTACTTTTGGCTTTTTGGACAACTGTGCGGCGACACGTCTTCAAACCGTATAAACACTAGTACAGCTAAAGTCGCACAACGGCAACCATGCATGTCTTCAAACGATACTCGTATATGATATACAATATTTCTAAAAATTCTATGCAAAACTTGGTTTAAAATTCTTTAAGGGAAACAAAATGTTCAATATGTATTCCATTCAAGAATCTTTTTGTTTTCTTACTTCCAATTATTGAATGAAAACAAAATATAATAATTTCAAGACTATGGCGCACATTTAGCTTGTTTAAGAGTTCAGTTCTTTCGAGTGGGAGGAAATCTGAGAGTAAAATCAAGCCAACAGAGCTTTATTTTTGCAATGTAATAAACTGCCAAGAAAAGTGTGTATTATAATAGCTGTGAAATCGATTTGAAGGTTTTTTTTTTTTTTTTTTTACAAATATTGGCATCGTTATTCATGGCTTTGGGAAAATATTGCATGTTTTTTTTTTTCAATTTTTGTACATGTACTTTTTGTTTGTATAAAGAAAGAGGGCAAACAACGAACTGATTTAGACCATTTTTTTTTTTGAGTTTCTGTTTGTTTGGAGTTTCTTAAAGCAGTTAAGAAAAAAAATTGATTTTTCAAGAGGATTTGCTCCGGATTTAAAGTGCACAGTTAGGTTGCTTGCATCTTTCGAAAATTGCTGAAATCAGTTTTGTTTTTATATTAAGATTCTTTTCAAGTTGGAGTTACTTCTATTTATCTTTGGCTTAACACTTAAGTCTTCTAATACTTAAACTTCAGAAAAAAGAAAGCACCTACTCAAATTCATCTGTCTATACACCTACAGCACTATTAATACAAAAAAAAAATTGTGTGAGTGCCGGGATTCACGGTTAATATGTGTAAACATCATCGTGCGCGGATCCAAAACGGACTTGTTTTTGCTTGAAGGGGATCTTAAGATTTTTTTCACTGAACGCACCCATCCTAGTATGCAGATCGTAAAGTTGCACACCGTAACGTTGCACGACGTAACATTGCACACTAACGTTCACGTTTTTTTTCACTCTACCGCCAGCATAGATGTTAACACATCAAAAAACACTATTCGCTCCTTAACACACGTGCTAGCTGTCACACCGATAGGGAAATTTTGCTATCAATAAACATATCTTCGTTCTATGATATTTTTCCAGTTTTTATAACTGGAAATTGAAATACGTCATACATACAAAATTAAATGATTATTTAACACTTTTCACTGGAAATGTAAAAATCCCATAGGTATGACTTATCAAGTGGAATCATTTGTAATCTTAATGAAAAATGCCATATGCTTTTTCATTTCAGAAGTCATGAGACTATGTTCACATTGGACTCATTCCTCTTCCTTTTTTTACTTGCGAATATAGGTACTATATGGCAAGTTATGGATTCGTACAAAAATCGTAGTCGAGATTTTGATCAAACTTGACATTACGATGGTAGAGAAGTCGAAAAAAGTGGGTCTCGCAAAAACGTCCGTCTGTCTGTCTGTCTGTCTGTTCGACTATAGCATAAACGGATGGGTCGATTTTCTTTAAACTTAGTACCTAGCGTGTTTTGGACATTCCCCCCACCGGTTTTTTTCTTTTTTTTTTTAGGACCAAAACTAACAGTAGCTGTCATACAAAATTTTTTGGTCAAAACTTATTTTTCTCAAAATCGGGTTCACAGATTTTTGTTTTTTTTTTTTTTAACTCAATAAATTTAAATAGTTATAAGTAGCCTTTAAATAAAATAAATAGTTCAGATAAATGGTTATTAATGGCAGCTACCAAAGAAAGATTTTTTTTTATTTTTG
Organism: Leucozona laternaria; assembly: GCA_932273885.2. Classification (NCBI taxonomy): domain Eukaryota; kingdom Metazoa; phylum Arthropoda; class Insecta; order Diptera; family Syrphidae; genus Leucozona; species Leucozona laternaria. Next base: position 61,238,762 of record OW026367.1, on the reverse strand, counting down.
GTTTTCTCGAAAACGGTTCAACAGATTTTTGTGATTTTTTTTATGAAGAAGAACTAATATATTTTAAATAAAATTGTGTACCAAAATTTTCAAAAAAATATTACATATTTGAATTTTTGAAAAAGTTGAAATTTTATTTTTTTGAAAACTTGATACCTATTTCAAAAACGACTTGGTCGATTCTTATTAAATTTCGCAAAAAGCATTTTTATAACACTCTCTAAAAGATTTTAGACAAAATTTATTCCTATAATTAAAAATGACGGTACCTCCCATACAAATGTTTAAAAACCGTTAAGAAAAACTTTTTTTTTCTCAAAAACGGCTGCTACGATTTTGATTGATTGAAGTCCTAATATTACTTCTATTATCGTCTTAAGTTGCCTTAAGGACAAAACAACGCTTGCAAATTGTAACTGCTGATTAATGTATGTATTCAGGCATAACGCAGGCACCCATAGTTTGCATGAGAACACTAATGACAATGGACTTCGAGTCTTAGAATTGGCAGCATCGAAAAACATGGTCGTTGCGAGTACCAGGTTCCCGCGTAAAGATATCTACAAAGCCACCTGGGTATCAGACCGTCGCCACTACTCGAACTTGATGACGGTACGAACGTACCGAGGTGCCAATATCGACTCGGATCACTATCTTGTTGGTATGGTTTTCCGAGGGCGGATTGCCTTGCGAAGACGTATTGCATCCGCCGAACCTGAATCAACACGGCTGCTCTGCGCAATGAAAACACCAGTAACACCTTTGGTAATGCGTTAGGACTCGCCCTAGAACTGGGTAGAGGAAGTCCTGGAGACAGTATGCTGGGCGTAGATGAGAAGTGGACACGCCTTAAGAATACTGTCATTAGTACTGCCAACTCCATCTTAGACAGCAGTCGTAGAAATCGGAACGACTGGTTTGATGATGAATGCAAGCTAGCGACTGAACGTAAGAATGTTGCGTACCGAGCAATGCAACGAATATAAAGAGCTCAGAAGAATTGAAAAACGGCTTCACAGACAAAAAAAATCAGCCTGGGAGAAGAACATAATCTGTGAAATAGAGAAAAGTTGAGAGCGAGGTCCGCACCAGGCGCGGAAGTTCTACCAATCCGTCCGAAACATGACGCAGTACACACCACGCTGCACATACTGCAAGGACGAAGAGGGAAATCTGATCACTGATCCTCAGAGCATACTGGAGCGATGGGAAGTGTACTTCAATGAATTGCTAAATGGTCAGCTCACTACAGAAGTGGAGGCTCCACTACTTCAAGAAGAGTACCCTATGTTGCCGCCACCAAGCATAGAAGAGGTTGAGAAGGCTATAGGCCGGCTAAAGAAAAACAAAGCCTCGGGAGACGATGGTATACCAGCCGAACTATTTCAACACGGTGGGCCAGCTTTACGTCAAGCAATTCATGAGATTATAGTGCACGTGTGGGAGCATGAAGAAATTCCAGAAGACTGGCGAAAAGGTATCATTTGCCCCATACATAAGAAGGGAGATGTCACAACGTGCAGCAATTATAGAGGTATCACGTTGTTGAGTACCGCCTATAAGATACTCTCCTCTATCCTAAAAGGACCGGATAACCCCATACGCTAAAACCATCATCGGACAATATCAGTGTGGTTTCATTCCAGGCAAATCAACAACTGATCAGATCTTTACCCTTAGGCAGGCGATGGAAAAATGTCTAGAATTTAACATCCCAACATACCACCTGTTTATAGACTTTAAGGCCGCCTACGATAGCATAGCCAGGATAGAACTTTACAAAGCCATGAGAGAATTTGGCATCCCAAATAAATTGACACGACTATGTAGGTTGACCATGGCCAACGTAACAAGCCAAGTAAAAATAGCCGGATTGCTATCCAAACCAATCAACATCTTTAATGGACTCCGACAAGGGGATGGTTTGGCCTGCCTCCTCTTCAACCTGGCGTTGGAGAAAGCAATCCGTGACCATCATGACCGTGACAAGAGGGACCATCGTCAACAGGTCCAGCCAGATACTGGCTTACGCAGACGACATCGACATCATCGGAAGAACCGAGCAAGCTGTACATGATTCCTTCATCCAGATCGAGCAGGCGGCACAAAATCTGGGGCTGCACATTAGTGAAGGTAAAACAAAGTACATGGTGGCGTCGAATGCGAGAGGAACAGTTGGTCAAACAATCAAGGTAGCGGAGCACGAATTTGAAGTGGTGCAATCCTTTAAATACCTTGGGTCAATAGTAGCAGCCGATAACAATATAGAAGAAGAAATACGCGGGCGGCTTCTCAAATCCAACAGAGCCTACTATAGTCTGTCAAAGCTCTTCAAATCCAGAAATCTCACCATAACTTCAAAACTGCTGCTGTACAGGACCATGGTCCTGCCAGTACTCACATATGGATCCGAGACTTGGGTGCTTAGGAAAAGGCACTCCGAAAATTATTTTTTTCAATAAAACCCACTACCATGGCCATTAACAGTATTTGCATGTGTTTTATTTCATTTCAAAGTTCTATAACTTTTATATGTAGATTTACACAAACATATATATGTACATACTGGTATTAGGTATGTACATAAATAAATTCAAATTTTAAATTCAAGGTGAAAGCACGAATAGTTGCACCCTTCAATGGGGGGAAAGTCTCAGCTTGAATGGCACTGAAAAAGCATTAAACACTCAAATCAAGTAGGTACTTAGTTGTTTTGTATGTTTCATATTTACTGACACTCTTTCTAGTATTCCTACTCATTTTTTTTTTTCAAGTATCCCAGTTGTATTTTAAATGTTATAACACTTGCAATGCAACCAACATTAATCGGATACAGAAAAGTGTTTTGGTCTATAAAATACATCATACATTACCTATTTTAGTATAATATGTATAAAGAAAGCCCAGCACGAGTTAAGCATTATTTTGAAATGAATTATTTGTACAGGGTTGCCAGACAATGTGGTATAATTATTATTTTCGATGGGGCGCTAATTTCATTAGTTCTGATAAGCAACACCAATAATAATCGAAACTACCATCTGGATCGCACGAACTTGCTCTTGTCGTTGACAACTTAATGAAGGCACACGTGGAAGATGCATGGTGTTATGATATCTTTAACGAGTTACAAGATAATGTCATTAGTTTAATTTTGTAAAAAAATGTAGAGCGCCGTTTTTATTTAGTAATTATAGGTGATTCGGGATTATTAGTGACCGACCACGTGAAGCACTTTTTTATCAATTAAGTAGAATTATGGCCCTAGTGTCAAAACGCCCACATTTTAATATTGACGGCTCGTCCAAACATTAACAAAATGTCAAATCCCCTACACAGCGGCCACCATCCGCAGTTAAAAATACTTTAGACCTACAAATTAAAAATACAAACGTAATCTGTAGACTTTGATCAACAAATAACATTTATTTGCCGATGTCACCTTTGAAAATTAAAAAAAAGTAAAAAAAATATCACGTTTGTAAAGCAAAAAGAATTACAAAGTGGCAACTCTATCGTAAAATCACTCACAATTTAACAAAAGTCCAAGTCCTCGGTCATCTTAGTATAAATATAAAAACTACAATATAAAAAAGATTGAAACTTATGAATAAGAGAAGACCGAGAACCGATCCTTGTGGAACACCCTTATGGATGGCAAGAAAAATAGATTGAAAGCCAATTAGAGACACAGTTTCGACGCGAATTAATAATTAAATTTGGTGGGCGATAGCTCGTGAATAACCAGGCCCTAGTGACTCTCATACAATCCAGTATAACATGATGTTTGCAGGAATGGAAAGGACCTACAATATTTATTGGCGAATCCATACGGCTAAGGTAAGAAGCACATTTTCATGACAAGAGATCCTTTTGAAGGATTTGTCAATTTCTCGCGAGGGCGGGAAAAAAACCTTTCTGATTTTAGGTGAAAGAGGCCCAGATTCTCAGATTTTTAAGGTGATAGTCCTACGCACTAAGCGTTACAATTAGTGATGGCTTTTAAAAAGTAGACCGACCACTTGAGCACCGCCTTGAAGAAGAAAGAAGAAAATTAGGTGGTGGGCCAATTAAAAATTATGCACGACTGGATCACACGAAATTTCTTCCTCTTGTGGTTAAAAACTGTTAAGTAGCCACACATTGAAGATGTATTTAAATGGTTAATAATATTATGAAATTTTTAATGAGAAAAAAAAACGAAAAAAAAGTCAAATGATAGAAAAGCTGATTTTTTGTGTGATTTTTTTTTTTGTTTATATCTTTATTTTTCAAAATTTTTAAATGCAATTTAGTTTGAACTATTTATGAGTAGGTAATAGATTGCAAAATTATAACAAGATCGTTCCAATAAATAAAAAGATATACACGAAAGAGCCAAAACTGAAACCATTTACTAAAAAAAAATGTGGAATAGCTATTTCCGTTATATGAACTTATTGCCAAAAACCTGTAACGCTAAATTTTTTGCAAATTACTTTGGTCATTATAGGTCCGAAGTTTAATCCGAATCGTCAGAGCCGTTTTTGAGAAAATTTGAAAAAAAAAAAAAATATAACTGTTGTTTGGCAAAATTTTACGCCAATTTCATGTATTTATTAATGTGGAGTTAAAAATATAATTTCACAAAAAAAAATCTTCTACCCGTTTTCGAAATATCGAATTTGCAAAAAATAATTAAAATTTTTTTTTAAAACCAAAAATAATTGTTTGGAAAATCTTGATAAGCAATAGTATTTATTTTTGTTACAAGCTTCTGCATAAAAAATGTAGTTTTAATCGGTTGACCAGATAATGAGATAGTTGAAAATCAAAAAAAAAACCGTTCTATGAGAGGTAACTTGATAAAAGTAAAATTTAATGATTTTAAATTGTATTTCGATATACAAAGCAAATTATACTAAAATCATAGGAGTCGTCTTTGAGCAAAAAAAAAAAAAGATAAGTTGAAAAACTGTTTTTGCCAAGTTTAATAAAAATCGACTTACTCGTTTTTGAAATATTGAGTTTTCAAAAAAAAAAATCAAACTTTTTTTAAAAATTCAAAACATATTTTTGGGAAAATTTTGGTACACAATATTATTAAAAATGTATCAGTCATTTTTCATAAAAAAAAAAAAATGATCAAAATCAGTTGAATCGTTTTCAAGAAGGTGTAATTTATAGCCATTTTTCGGAAGCATTTTTTTTTTTACTAATCTGTGGAGCTGATTTTGAGAAAAATATGATTTTCCTCTTTGGCCAAAAAATTTTGTATGACAGGTACCGTTATTTTTGGTACTTAAAAAAATGAAAGTGAATGCCCAAAAAACGCTAAGTACCAAGTTTAAAGAAAATCGACCCATTGGTTTAGGCTGCAGCCGAACAGACAGACGGACGTTTTTGCGAGACCCACTTTATTTGTTATGTCAAGTGTGATCAAAATTTCGAGTTCAATTTATTTTACGAACCCACAACTTTCCATATAGTACATTCCTATATATCGCAAGTAAAAATGTTTAGACCCTACTGTACAGTGTACACCCTATACACAATACACATGTTGTTTACCTAACAACCCGTAAAATGTGTGTTCAACAATAATTCCAAGAATTTGGCTAGAGATACTGTCCACGATGATAAAGTCATCTAATGATATTTATTTTGTTTTTATATTTTTAATTGCGATGTACTATAGTCTAAAGGGCAAGTTTCAGATTCGTAAAAAATGAAAAAAATCTACCTTAGAATTTTGTCTGTCTGTACCTCGACTTACAACCTAAACTACTGAAGCGACGATATTCTCAAAATTTTGAACTTAAGGATTTTTAGTGATCCCCTAGACATTTTTTTTAAGCTCTAAAAATAACTCTATCTACCTGTTTTTAGGTGTTTATTTTTAAAAACCTAAAATTGCCATATCAAAATTTTTGTTTCAAAATTATTAAAGACATACAAAAATATTTTTTGTATTTTTGTTTGTATTTATCATATTTTTTTGGAGCTCAAAAAAAATGTGAGGAGTTGTTTAAGCAATTTAATGATATCTCGCCCATAACTTGAGTAATGATGGTTTTTAATGCGTCTAGATTTCGGGGATTATTTGCGTAAACACGGTAGCCCCACAGAAAAAAATCTAACAGTGCCAAATCGCATGATCTTGGTGGCCAATTGACGTTGCCAAAATGTGAAATTACGCGACCAGGAAACTCCTCACACAATAAAGCCATAATTGGTCGTGTTGTGTGACTTGTTGCCCCGTCTTGTTGGAACCACATAAAGTCATGAACTTTAATCGCCGACCGGCCAAAAAACTCGATATTCATTCGACCAACTGCTGCGAACGCGGACAAATCTATAAATTCGGATCATCAGCAACACTTGCACTTGCAGCAGCAATATTTTTCACTGAGCGTGCATTACGATGATGCACAGGCCATACGACATCCAGTAACGCTTCAACTCTCTTCAAATTTCTTCACAATTTTACCGATTGCTTGCGTAAGTCGGTCGATTATGACGACCAGAATTATCGCGTAATGCGCGAAAAGGGGCTATACGTTTGAATCATCACTTTTGCATAGTAAGTTTTAATAATTTTAACGCGTTGTTCGATTGCTGTTAAACGATCTATTAAAATAAATGACAAACATTCAACTAATATTATGACACTTCAAATGACAGCTGAGTTAGACAGGTGTCAAATGCCAGCTCTGCCAACTTAAAAATCACGAAATTAATGACCCTGTATTAAAGCCACTTAAACCACAAGAGCAAGTTTGTGCGATCTTGTTTCATAAATTTATTTTGAATGTTATCTTGCATAAACAGTAAACATATACAAGATTATTGATTAATAGTACTGCAATCAATCTCGCCAAACGTGTATCTATTAATTCTAAAGAATTGTAGGTATCTACCTACATAATACACAATTTTATTCAAATATTTCAAATAATTTTTTTTTTTTTTTTTTTTCAATAAAATAATAATTGCATTCCAATGCATATTCCAGTGTGTGTTGATAGCAAATATACACAGCAAAAATGATTGTAAAAAAAAAAAACAAACACACACACATCGTTATTAACATTTAAATGTGCGAACATTAAAATTCCTCTAGATATAAAATGAATACAGAAAAGTATGACGTATAAAATAATGACAAACAATAATTATGATGACACAACGAAAAAAAAAAAATATTTACCTAATAGAGATTTCTAAAACAAGATATACACAGATACATAAAAAGGAAAAGAGACATTTTGTATCTCTTGCCAAAAAAAAAAAAAAAAAAACGAAAAGACAGAGACAACCAATTGTCACATAAATTGCATACAAATTGCAGGAGCAAGACTTTTGATCCTTTTGTTCAATCAGCAAAAAAAAAAAAAAAACTGCGTACCAACAACAATAAAAGACTGATTTTTAAAATGTACATTTGCTAATTTGCACAGGTGTGAAATGAAGAATGGAAACAGTTGAATGAACAATAAAAAGAGACATTTCATTAATGACAAACGAATGTAGAATGTGACATTCAACTTATTGTCCCGTTATAAAAATTAACTTCATGTCGCTTTCATAGAATGGAAAATATATTTCTTTTCTTTTCTAATCGAAAATAGATTCATACATCGATGAGTGTATGAAAACGCAGATTCTTCTACAAAAAAAAAAAAAAAAAAAAAAAATTCATATTTTTTGTGCAAAGCTATATAAGTTGTCCACAACCCTCTTTCACCATCCATCTTTTCTCGGGTGAAGGTAATGGTGGTGGGAAAATATGCGCAACAGCAAAGCATTTTCTACTTCTGTAGATACTATTTCTGTAATTTTTTTTTTTATTATTATTATTTGTTGTACTTGTTTACGCCGCACTGTTCACGAAGCCTTTTTAGAATTAAAACAAATTCAAGGAATAATAATATTTACTTTTACTATATATTTATTTATCAACGTGTATTTAAGGTGCAAAGAGGTTAAGAAGAAGAAGAAGACAGAAAAGATACAATAAAAAGTGGTAGTGTCCAAGTTCGGAAATTGATAAATAGAAATAATAAATTTTTTTTTTTTTTATTAATTTCATAAAAAGAAGACACCAGAAAATACACACACACACAACATATCCGATTTGAAAAATGAAAATTCCAAATTTGGTTAGCGGTTTTATGAAACCGACTTTCGTTCTGTGAATATTGGACAAGCAATTCAAATTTGTAAACTTCCATCTGATGTATAGAGAGGGTGGGTGGGTGTTTTTTTTATTCGTTTTTCGGAAAGGGGAACGAAACTCATATAAGGTGTGTGCGCGCTTGTGTGTGGGTAGTCAGATTAGTATAGTCTGGTTTTTATGTTTTTTTTTTTTTGCTTCTTGTATCTTTATAAAGCTTTTACCTTATTTCCTTCTTCTTTGATAAAATTCGAAGATTCTTCGGAATAATAATCTGCTTCGTTTTCTTTTTTTTGTTTATTTGTAATTTTACAACAATTTCATTCGCACTTTTATATTTTCTCAATCAATTTGTTTGAAGGGAAAAAATAGAACATAACAGAGAACAAAAATAGGACAGCACTTAAAAATTTTTTTTTTTTTTTTATTAAATCAACAAAAAGAATTATAGTTGGGAATGTAGATAAAAAGTTTTCACCTTCGCACGGACGGATTTTAATAAATTATGTGCTCTGATTTAAGGCGATGATGATTTCGGGAGGAGTATCTAGTAGATATAATTTATTCATTTCATTTAAATTCTTTTCTGAGAATCCTTTATTTTTTTTTTCATTTGGATTTTTGGCAAATACACAAAATATTTTCAAAGTGATTCACACTATTTTTTGAGCACTTTTCTTTTATATTTTTTTTAGACACAGTATGGGAAATTCACAAGAACAAGCAGACACAAAAAAAAACTTAAACCTTATGCAAGTAGGTACAGTGTACACCGTCAGCAGCGATGAAACATTAAATAAAGACAAGTTTGCATGGAATATAATTATAGCGGAACATCGCAGCCGGAGCAACCCTCATTTGAGAGTATGATGATGATGATTTTTTTTTTTTTGTTGTAAAGGGGATGAATTCCCAAAAACTGAGTCCAATGGAATATTATGGAAAAAAATGCGTTTTTGAAGGGTTGGTTTTAGCTGTGGTTTATTGTATAGTTGTTGTTGTGTTGTGTTTTTTCGACGACTATTCTTGTCACTGCTGATGTACCGAAAAGAGACAACCGCAATAGATATTTAGATGGATGAAATAAATGCGCACTCACTCAAAGAGCATATTCCATATTATAGTGTGTGGAATCTCATCTCTCGGCGGAAATATTTTCCACCCACTTTGTTTTTTTTTTTTTTGCCAAGTCAAGGATGTATAAGAATTTTTGCAGGATATCTCATAGTTTCGATTCCAAATAGTTTCTTCTATAAAAAAAAAAAAAAACAGGAACAAAAATGAGGAAATATCCCGTCGCAAATAGGGTTCTGATATTGGATAAGTGTAGGAACTTTGAGTATAGGTTAGATTTTTATTAATTTTGTTTGTTTTGAAGAAATTTAAAAACAAAATTATAATTAATGAGAATAAAATTTTTTTTTTTTATTGAATTCTGAGAAAAACAAATTTATTTTTCTCAAACTGCATATTTTTAAGAATTGACGTAGAAAACAATTTTAGATGTTTTATTTCATATTTTTTTTTTTGTTGACAACATTTTTAATTTTACCTTATAACAAATTAAATTGATGGTGACCCGATCGGCGGATGTTTAGACAAAAATGTGAACATACAGTTTGTACACGCGCAAAAAGTGAAAATTTTATGGGTTATTGTGGATCGATGTAAACAAGATTATTGATGTATAGTGGATTAAATTATTTAAGTTAAATGAATAATAAACCAAACACTGAACATAAATGCAGTCGCACAGTGTAAACTAATCAATTAATTCTGAACGAACACTGGTGAAGTCAGTTCTGTTTTCCGAACACTTATGTCGTTTTCGAGTGGACGTTCGGAGCTACTCCTTTTTCACTCCTTTTACTCCAAATTTCCCAGTTTCGATAGGAATGGAACAGTTCCGAAATCCAAACGAAAACGACTTAACCTACTTTAAGGCTTAACTACATAAGCCCAAAAGTACTTTTGTACAAAAGTAAAAATATTTTTTTTCCCGCTAGCGCAGTTGTTTTGTGAAAAAGAATATACAAATTTTTTTTTAAACAAAAATTTAAGCTTTCTGCATCATTTTTATAAGTTTTCCAGTCAGAAAAACTATTCCAAAATGAGTTTGAAAATTTTCACTTTTGTACTTTTTCACTTTTTGGGCTTATGTAGTTAAGCCTTAAAGGCTTAACTACATAAGCCAAAAAGTACTTTTGTACAAAAGTAAAAATATTTTTTTTTCCGCTAGGGCAGTTGTTTTGTGAAAAAGAATATACAATTTTTTTTTTAGACCAAAATTTAAGCTTTCTGCATCATTTTTATAAGTTTTTCAGTCAAAAAAACTATTCCAAAATGAAAGGCTTAACTACATAAGCCCAAAAAGTGAGAAAGTACAAAAGTGAAAATTTTCAAACTCATTTTGGAATAGTTTTTCTAATTGGAAAACTTATAAAAATGATGCAGAAAGATTAAATTTTGGTCTTAAAAAAAAATTTGTATATTCTTTTGCGTAAAAAAACTGCACTAGCGGGAAAAAAAAATATTTTTACTTTTGTACAAAAGTACTTTTTGGCTTATGTAGTTAAGCCTTTATGTCGAACATTAGGCGTTTTTAGATCAGAGCACTGAGCGAACGGAGAAAACTCTGAGCAGAATGTGTTCAGAGCACTCCGATTTGATTATGAAACACATCTCCGTAACTCCGTTTACTCTGCTATTTTATTCTGAGCTCACAGAGCGCGCTCTGAACATGCTCAGAACTAAAAAAAAAACACAATAAGGGTATTCATGCAACGTCGGAAAACCATCTTAAACATCGTAAACGTTGGAAAGTTTACGATGTCGTAAACGAACTGTCAACATTTGTATGAGAAATCTTTATCAACAAATCGTAAACTTTCCGACAAGAATTTGTGTTGTAAACGTCGCAAACGATAATGGTAAACGTGGTAAACTTTTTTTCAATGGGATTATGGCCGTTTTCGAAAACGTCATCTGCGTCAAAAATGCGTTTGCAGAATGTTCTTAAACGCAAACTGCAAAAGTCTTCTGTTCGAAAACGCAAATACAAATTCTACTGCATTAGCATTGTGTTCGATAATGCAGTTTGCTAAATTCACGTGTTCGAAAACATCATCTGCGTTGCAACTGTGCAGTCAAAAAATGAAGGTGACGAAAGAGACATAGATGGTGGTTCGAGAGATTGTTAGCTAATTAACATTTTTGGATGTCAGTCAGGGAGTCGAAAAAAAAGATAAACACGTCGCGGCTGAAAATGACGTGCGAAAGTGAATCTGAAAATTCTGATGAAATTAGCTTCTGTTCGAAAACGTCAACTGCGCTTGCAAAAAAATCATTTGACGATCATCAAAAGACATGTGTGCAAGCAGGACGATTGCATATTTGACGATTGGAATTTTTTCGTCATAAATGACGATCAATTGCCGGTCAAATTAACTTTGATTTGACGTTTTCGAAAACGGCCTATGACATTGGCTGAATCAGCTGATTGGTTAACCACACCATTTACGCAAAATAATTTAAGGGGCATTCATGAAACGAGTGTCGGAATCTTTACGATTTTACAACGTCGGAAAGTTCCCGACGTTGCATGAATACCCTTAATTATTTTTTTGACAGTTCAGGCTCTGCTCTGAACTAAAAATGAAAAACGCCTACTAATTGGAGTTCAATGTTCGGTTTTCGGTATAACTTATCACTTTATCATTTGAGGCTCATTTTTATTTAAACGGAACTTAAATATTATTTAAGTTCCACATAAGCTCTTATTTTCTGTTGAAGGTTTGAATGAAACAACAACCACCTGAGTGAGCTACCACCAAGTCATTATATATTTTCTATTTTTGTCCTCAGCGTCAACTGACACGTTATGTTAAACTTTAATATTAAAGTTTCGTTTCAGAAAATGACCCTGAATATTTTACTTTCGATGTTGTGATTTATTTAATTAAAAAAATAATAAAATTTAAAACAGATAATAGATCTGTTCTGGACTAAAAATTGCAATCTGTCAGAATTTGAGAAATGAAGATGCCATTCTAGCAGAGAGAAGTGAAAAAAGTACACGAATATGCTTTGAACCAAAAATGTTGTACACTTTGGAACTATTTAAACGTCAACAATAAGTTAACAAAAGAGCCCGATTATTGGATTTTTATAACTTTACATTCTTTATTGAATTTCATAAAACAAAGATTTGGAAGAAATTCAAATTCCTAATGTTAGCGAAATCAAATTAAAAAGGACTCATTTAAAGTCCACTTAAACAACATTTATTTAATTAAATATTTTAATTTCAATGGCGCAAAAATTTTAAATAGCCTGATGTAAAGGTGCTAGCATGATACTAGTTAACAATTTACTAACTTCAAAGCTTTTTTATTAAAATGTTTTTAGTTTTTAACAATTTTTATTTTTTATTTTTTATCATTCTAATGTTCGGTTTCACAAGAAGAATTAATAATGACATATTTTGTATGGAACAAACGTCATTTTAAGCTTTAAAGGCCCGTTAAATAGTTAAAAGGGGTTTATGAAATTAACCATAAGCATGTTTTCTCAATAAACCCCAGCTGAACACATCTAAAATAGTGACAGTTCGTGCAAAAAAGTAAGCAAACATACCTTTTTCATATTAGATATTGTCAAAGTGACATACGGAGTTAGTATGATACTAAAGAGATAAATTTGCCATTTGGTGATTTTAACTTTAGTAAAATGTTAAAGTTAGTAATGTTATAGATATTACCTACGATGATAACTTATTTAAAATTTGGAAAATCATTTTTAACATAAAAATACTAAAAATGCTTTCACACGATACTAAATCATCTACAATTTCGAGCCAATTTTTATCAAAAAGCACTGCGCAATACACAATAAATAACACGATTTTAATAGATTTAATTAACAAACAACACCAACGACATTTTGTTTTTTTTTTTTTAAAGCAAAGTTCCGGTCATCCACAACGAAATATGTTTTTCTGTTTCTGTTTCGCTTTTCGCTTTTTGTTTTTTTTTTTTGTTTTGTTGTGTGCGGGTTGCGCCATAAGGACGCTTGTAAAAATCGATAACGACTTCAAACAAAATATTTTCATTTTGTATGCGTTGGCCGTATAAAAAGCCATGCATTTTCGACAGCCAGTTATAACAACGAAAGCGTGTTTTTTTTATTCGCCTGATTGGTGTAATTTGATTCATAAGAATCAATGGATTCTTGTTTCATAAGATAGAAAAACACTTTTTGACTGATCCGGTGTGTTTTCAGCCTTACAAGTTCTGCTCGAAGAATTTTTTCGGGAAAAATTGGCAAGACTGCCGTTACACTACAGCGATTTTTAATCTTCGTTTCTCCTTTGGTTTCCTTCTAATTGCAAATACCTTTTACACGACAGCGATTTTTAATGAAAAGTTTACTTTGTGCAAGTGAAGAAGTATCATCTCACTGCACTCTTTCCTCCACTTGATTAAGCGAAGTTATCTGAGTGGACGACGAATGAAAATAAAACACATTCGAACAATAAGGAAAAGCACAAAGAAGAATGAGCGATAGCTCTGCAATTTGTTAAACCTCAGCAATTTCGTCTACCCCGGCCACCACATATGTACGTCCCTCGCCAACGTGCTTAAAAATCGTAAGAAGAAATTGCATCCTTTAAAAGCACTCCAAGAAAGTGAAATAATTTACGCTCTCTTTTGCCAAAAACAACAAAAAATGGATGTACGCGAATAGGATTGGGTTAAAAGGCCGAGTGAAACTACGATGCGATAAAATGAAAGATGAAATTAGACTACGCGGACTTATAAAGGGTTTTCTAATAAGAGGTGTTATTTTGATATTCAAAGAAAAATGGCATTTTTTGAGATAAATGATCGGATGTTTTTTTCATTATAAAGAGGAAGGTATGCCGTTAATAATGGAACACAACATCAGCCAAATGGCCGCCACGACCACGCTTACAGGACCATATCCTTTTCATGAAATTTTCCATAGCCAAATCGCAAAGTGGCTGCCCTATGTCTTCGATAGCCTCACGAATTCCATCTTTGAGGTCTTGAATCGACGCTGGGCTGTTGGCATAGACCTTATCTTTCACGTGGCCCCAAAGGAAGAAGTCCCAAGGTGTTAAATCACAAGATCTCGGTTGCCAATTGTGATCACCTCTTCGAGAGATAACACGGTCCGGAAACTTTTCCCGTAAAAGATCGATGGTTTCATTGCTTGGGTGGCACGTAGCGCCGTCTTGTTGAAAGTAAACGTTGTCCAGATCAATAACTGTTGCTCCAGCCTCATTTTCGAAAAAGTAAGGTCCAATGACCCCGCCGGACCATAAACCGCACCAAACAGTCACGCGCTGAGGATGGAGAGGCTTTTCAACAGCCCCAGATGCGACAGTTTTGCTTGTTGACGTAGCCTCCGGGGTGGAAATGGGCCTCATCAGTCAAGATGATTTTTCGATGAAATTCCGGATCATTTTCATGCATTTCAAGGACCCAATCAGCAAAGACACGACGTTGTTGATGATCAACCGGCTTGAGTTCTTGTGGTAACTGAACTTTATAAGCCTTAAGACCCAAGTCTTTATGCAAAATACGGTGTAATGACGTTTGTGGAATGCCTAATTACAAAGAACGACGAGGAATGGACAAACCTGGGTTTTCTTCAACACTTTGGGCTACAACAGCAATATTCTCAGTTGCTCTTGAGCGACGTGCACGGGTCTTATTCTTCACATCACTAACTTGTCCCAACAGCTCGAATTTGTCCACCAATTTCTGTATTGCGGTCCGACAAGGTGCTTCACGACGACCCAAAAATGTTTTAGTTTTACGAACCGTCTCTGCCAAATTTTCACCATTTTTATAGTGAATTTTAATAATTTCAATGCGTTGTTGAAGCGTGTATCGTTCCATTTTTATTAATGGCGTAGTTTCTACTTGTCAAATGTCAAAAATTGACAGCTTCAAAAGTGACAGCTACCAAAATAGCGGGCTATTCAAAATAACACCTCTTATTGGAAAACCCTTTATAAATTTGCAAAAGAATGTCGCACAGTGGGCGGGAATCATCGGTTTCGTGGACAAAAATTTTACGATAATTTTCCAGAAGAATATTTGTTAATAGGCGATTTTAGTTAATAGTTTATTTCATTTATAATTTATTTCTTATTTTGACTTTTTTTTCTCATGACATAAATGATAGTCTATAAGTATTCTTCTATTAACTTTAAAATAAATTTATTTTTAAAACATACCTTCACAAATAAATTTTTGGGCACCAAATTAACGATTTTTGCCTGCTGTGTGTTGTTCAAAATCATTCGCGGCCTAATTTCACGCGGTCGAATTTCATCTATTCATATTAATGAAATCTCAAAATTCAAAAAAAATAATATTTTTCAAAAAAATTTTTTATTGTTGATAAATCGATTTTACATCAAACATTCACCCTGAGTCATAATTTATTGAATTTTCAATCTAATATGAACATGAACAATTCTTAGATGAACTCGATCTTTGAACATAAAATTAGTAAGTGACTAAACATTTTTTTAATCAGTCGTTGGTTCTTGGACGACAGAAATAACTTTTTCCTGACTAATTATTTTTTCTTAAAATTAATACACAAATGTACATGAGAACTTAAGTATACTTAAACATGAGCAACGACCAGCGAACTGCGAATTGCGAATATGTTCGCGAATTGTGATATTTCGTTCATACATGAGTTATCGCTGACAACTCTGAATTGTCATAAAACATTAATAAGTAAAATTAGTGTTTGAGAGATAAAATTCGAACGAATTTTCTAGTCTCCAGTTTGTGCGGAATGCGCCCTGATGTTGTGGATTGCGAATTTACATTTGACAGTTCACAGAAGATAAGTCTTATTGGTCGTGTAGAAAGATTAAAATACAAAATTTTCCTATTGAAACTTATTTTACGTAGTGTTTTCTATATTTAAATTTGTTGATTGAATTATTTGTTTTCTTCGTCGAAAAGTTCAAACAAAAAATTTGACATTTTTATTAAAGTTGAAGATTCATTCCAATTCGCTGGGCGGAAAACCCGCCTATATTGACAGCTTTGAAACATATTAACCAAAAAAAAAAAAGAATATGCAGATGCAGACAAAATTTGCCATCGAAATAAAACAAGGGTGTCATCCCGAAATTTTTAAAACGATAATCTTGGAACACGTAACACAGCTACTATCGTCTCGTCAATCGTTTATTTTACATCACACTTTGAGAAGTTTGAGAATCTTTGCTATCATCCAAAATATCTCAAACAAGGGTTAAAATGTCATAAATGACAATTCTGCTATTTTTTTGGTTGTTTTCTGTTTGGTGCCCATGAGTAAAACAAAAATTGTAAAATGTAAGTTATTTATTTTTCATTTATTTCTGAAATGGAAGTGACTCTAGGCATGCCAATTATAACAGTTTTGGTTTATAAAAGGGATGAGACTAGAGACATGCCAATTTATAACAGTTATAACAGTTTTTCGTCATTAAAAGTGGGCGTGCGTTAACGCGCTTCGCACGACTTGAAAAAAAAAACTCTGGATGCCTGAAGTATGCCCACCAGCGGAGGGCGTTGGCCCTGCGGGGCCGCATAAACAGTACTTTTATATACCAAAACTGTTATAATTGACATGTCTAGAGTCACTTCCTTATAAAAATACTGTTTATGCGGCCCCGCAGGGCCAGGAACCTCCGCCGGTGGGCATACTTCAGGCACTCACAAGTTGTTTTTTTTTTCAAGTCGCGCGAAGCGCGTTAGCTCGAGTCCACTTTAAATAACGAAAAACTGTTATAACTGTTATAAAATGGCATGTCTCTAGTCTCGTTCTTCTGAAATATTAAATGGCATTAAACATTAATGTGTTTTATTGGTCAGTGACGCCGAAAAAAATGTTAAAAAATGGAGGAGTATGAATAGTCTAAGGGCCAGTTTCACAGTCGACACTTACCGGAATTTAAACTAAATTTCATAGCCAGTGTAAGTGGAACTTCAACAACATCGGAGACTAAAGTGCCACTTATTTAAGTAACAGTGCACTGTGATATAGGGAATTAATCTTTCACATTTCCCACTTAAGTGTAACTTTTCTGACTGTGAAACTGGCCCTTAAAGTTGACATCAGCAAATTTTGGGTGTTTATAGATGTATGCGTCGTGATATCGAAAACAAAAGTTTGGCATATTTTTCTTCGCGCCGGTGTGGTGGGGTGGGGGATTGAAAACAACGATTTTTTGTCAGAAGCATTATCACTTTTTTTTTTAAACTTTTTTTTTTAAATACGAAATGATGCTCTGTCATTTTCCCTCAGCTTAAAGACTTTTATCTTGACGATTCAATTAATAGAACTCAAGATATAAGCTTTTTAAGCGAACCTTTTATTGGCTTTTTTTTGGAGATTTTATGCAAAGCAAAGAATCAACAATAAGTCTCCAAAAAAAAATTCGATAAGGTTCGCTTAAAGAGTTATGATTCCTTTACTCAACTTACACGCTCTAGCTTTTTGTCGCATCTAATGCAAAACACACTGATATCTCCAATTAAAATTAACCACGATTTGCATTTTGAAAGGTGCTGTCAAACTTTATTGTATAAAACCTAAGATTTGTTTAGTTTTTTTTTTGTAAATATCCCGAAAACTATCAATTTGTTTTTGTTTAGAAAAATGTAGCTCATAAATTTTTACACGAAAAAGATCATAATACATTTTTTCGTAAAAACAATAGGATTTGAGAAACACGTTGCGTAAACATTACAACTTTACATACATAGTTGCTTGTTGAAATGTCCTTTTCCTACATCAGCGCGGTTTACCGCTTTTGCGACCAATTTTCTGAAAAAACAAGTGTGTAGGTCTTGAAAATAATAAAATAACTGATAACTTTTTCAACTATTTACAGAAAACTAAATACATTTACCGCTTACGAAGACAGTTGTTTAGAATTTAATAAAATCAACCACTATTGTCTTGACATTTCTTCCAAATAATCGCACTTTTTTAGTTATTTCTTCTATATATATTTTTGTCCACAGACGAAGAACTGTAAATGGAAATTTGTTAAAAAAAAGTCAATCCTAATTTTGCACAAAATCCACGAATAGTTTTTTTTTAAAGTCATCATACGAGTTTATATAGCGGAATTTGTTTCTCTTTCCTGAGATGGAATGTTGTTTTTTGGATATACGACTTTTTTTTTTCTTATATGTAAGATTCGAACTGTTTATAGTCATGATAAATATGAAATTAGATCTCTAGATGAGTTCTGATTTTTGTAGGGTTCTGAAGAAATGTATGAGGAAAGAAAATATTTTATTTTTATTTAAATTTTTTTTTAAAAACGCTTGAAATTTTCAATAATTAAAATTTACCGTATTTTTTGAATATCCACAAAACTGCAATTCTTGTTAAATTATACGATTTTTTTAAAGGTATGCTTTTTGCTGATGTTCACTTCACTTAATATAGTTCTTAGAACTATGTATTTCACTAAAAACACTGCGTTGAGAAAACCAAACTATGGCATGTTATATGTGTAATACATTAATATAAGAGCCGTATAACACCGTCTAACATCAAAATTCGATGCGATTCCTTTCAGCTGAATTTATTTTCGTTACAAATATTGTTCTTAGAAATTTTTTCCACTTAAAACTGCCAGCAAAAACAAACTATACGAAAGATATCCTACATCAGTATAAGAGTCGTATAACAGCGGATGACAAATTCAAAACGTTTCCTTCGCGACAATATTATTTCCGTTTCAGAATAACCTTGTTTTTTTTTTATTCAATGTATTCCTCGAAACAAAAAAACGATAATAAACACCCACTTTTAAATCGTTCCGATTCCAGTGCGACTTTTCTCGAAATTCCAGAGTTAAACAAAAAAAAAAAAAAAGAAGAAAATTTAAATAACTTAGTCTCTACCACACTTGAGGGCTTACAAATTAATTATAAATCTCTACGTAAATATGCAGATTAACAGTGTAAAAATAAAAACAATTCCAAGGTTTGTTTATTTAAAAATTTTATTATTTTCTTTCCATTCAACTTTTCCACTTCGTTCGAATATGTCGTTATAAGGAGTATTTTAAATTCAACATACGCCACCGTTAAATCACAACACGGGGGAGATATAAATATTGAACACACAAAAACGTCAGACTAACTACGAATTAGCGTCAGAAAAATATGTCGTCTCGCTATAGGGATGTGGTGAGATAATGTACTAAAAAATATACACACACACAACAAAAACTTATACACGCCGAGTCGCTGAATAGGGTAAGTTATATTTAAACTAAGTGACATAAAAGTTAAAAAAAAAATCAACAACAACAACGCAAAATTGCATCGAAGTGAAAAAAAAAATGCAAAAAATAAAATAAAACGGAACGAGAGTAGAATATGTATTTTATTTTTTTTTGTTCGTGTTTTCCCAAGAGCGACAGCAGCGAGAGGAATTTAGAATCGGAATCGATTTGCGGAAATATTGACAGCGAGTTTGCGCCTTGAAAGCGTTTTCATTAT
The DNA here is from genome assembly GCA_932273885.2 of Leucozona laternaria. Taxonomy (NCBI): domain Eukaryota; kingdom Metazoa; phylum Arthropoda; class Insecta; order Diptera; family Syrphidae; genus Leucozona; species Leucozona laternaria. Next base: position 61,219,040 of record OW026367.1, on the reverse strand, counting down.
TAATTTAAAAAATAAACAATTATTCTTCAAACACCGTCTTTCGTAAAGTTTTTGCGATTCGTTTTGTCTACCGCTTTCGTTGTAGTCTTTCTTACTACTTGTGGGGGACTTCTAAAGCTGTTGTGATGCATAGAGTTGAATTTTTTTTTTTTAATTTTCGAATACAAAATGTGTCTACAGCACGCTCACGCTCTGGGGATAGATGATAGACGAATGGATGGATGGATAGTTAGGGAGTAAGGCAGCAAGCATGCTGGCTGCTAAACTTAGTTTGTTGTAAAAGCACGTCTATTATGGAATTCACTGAATGATTGTCGATGGTTATGAATACGATGACGCATAACTACCTGTTGTCTTGTTACAATAGAGCGAGCGGAAAAAAATAAAAACGAACGAATAACAACAAAAAAAATAAAAGATTGATAATAATTTAAAAGTTAGTAAAGCGTTTCCCCTGGTTTTATTACTATTATTTTTTTTGTTTTGTATTATTGCTTCCTTTCTTTCTAGATTTGTATGGCGTGGGTGTTCTTGTTGGTTGTTTGTCGATATATAGTTGTTTTCAATTTATTAAGCAGTTAGTTGGTATAGATGGACAGTGGCCACAGAGGCGGACTTATAGAGGAGATGGCCCATTTTTGTATTTATTGGACCCGTGCACAATTCGGACATTGGGTGTATTTGAAAATCGAAAGAAGCTATTTAAAAAGAAAAGTTCACAAGGAAAAGCTTGTCGATAAGATTTTTTCCTTAAACTTCGTATGATTACATGATGACTCCTTAACTTAACTGAAATAAGATTTTTATTTGATTTATGCTTAAAGACCTTAAGAACTCAAGTTACCATATTGCAGGTTTTGAAGGAGTTTTTTTTTTCTGTTTCTGAAGCCAAATCACCATGGCAAGTTGTGTGTTCGTTAGTGGAAACGTTGTGCACGTTGCGCCCATTTTACGGTAGACATGGTGGCCCTTCACAGTCGGCTCTTTAATGTTTCGTGGCCAATTTTGAGACGGCCGGTTCGGTAATCAATCAGCCAACATTCGTACGTCAATTGAAGGCCGAGAGCATCGCCACGGTCTGTGAAAGTCTACAGCAGAACCCGAGTCAGTCAATTACTCGCCGCGCGAATTTTGGGCCTACACCCGTACAAGATCCAACTTACCCAGGAGCTCAAAGTTCATGACCATAGACAATGCCCGCCGTTTGTTTGCTGACGGGGCTGCAGGGCGTTTAGAAGAGGATCCTAAGTTTGATCCTAAGTTTTGCCGAAAAATCATCATTAGCGAGGAGGCGCCTCAGAATGAGACGCCTCAGTTTGAGAGCTCTCATAAGAAAACACTATATAAAGGGTTTTCCAATAAGAGGTGTTATTTTGAATAGCCAGCTATTTCGGTAGCTGTCACTTTTGAAGCTGTCATTTTTTGACATTTGACAAGTAGAAACTACGCCATTAATAAAAATGGAACGATACACGCTTCAACAACGCATTGAAATTATTAAAATTCACTATAAAAATGGTGAAAATTTGGCAGAGACGGTTCGTAAAACTAAAACATTTTTGGGTCGTCGTGAAGCACCTTGTCGGAGCGCAATACAGAAATTGGTGGACAAATTCGAGCTGTTGGGACAAGTTAGTGATGTGAAGAATAAAACCCGTGCACGTCGCTCAAGAACAACTGAGAATATTGCTGTTGTAGCCCAAAGTGTTGAAGAAAACCCAGGTTTGTCCATTCCTCGTCGTTCTTTGGAATTAGGCATTCCACAAACGTCATTACACCGTATTTTGCATAAAGACTTGGGTCTTAAGGCTTATAAAGTTCAGTTAACACAAGAACTCAAGCCGGCTGATCATCAACAACGTCGTGTCTTTGCTGATTGGGTCCTTGAAAAGCATGAAAATGATCCGGAATTTCATCGAAAAATCATCTTGACTGATGAGGCCCATTTCCACCTCGGAGGCTACGTCAACAAGCAAAACTGTCGCATCTGGGGCTCGGAAAACCCAAGAGTTGAAAAGCCTCTCCATCTTCAACGCGTGACTGTTTGGTGCGGTTTATGGTCCGGCGGGGTCATTGGACCTTACTTTTTCGAAAATGAGGCTGGAGCAACAGTTACGGTCAATGGATTGCGCTATCGAGAGATGATTAATGATTTTTTATGGCCGGAATTGGATGGTATTGATCTGGACAACGTTTACTTTCAACAAGACGGCGCTACGTGCCACACAAGCAATGAAACCATCGATCTTTTACGGGAAAAGTTTCCGGACCGTGTTATCTCTGGAAGAGGTGATCACAATTGGCCACCGAGATCTTGTGATTTAACACCTTGCGACTTCTTCCTTTGGGGCCATGTGAAAGATAAGGTCTACGCCAACAGACCAGCGTCAATTCAAGACCTCAAAGATGGAATTCGTGAGGCTATCGAGGACATAGGGCAGCCACTTTGCGATTTGGTTATGGAAAATTTCATGAAAAGGATATGGTCCTGTAAGCGTGGTCGTGGCGGCCATTTGGCTGATGTTGTGTTCCATTATTAACGGCATACCTTCCTCTTTATAATGAAATAAACATCCGATCATTTATCTCAAAAAATGCCATTTTTCTTTGAATATCAAAATAACACCTCTTATTGGAAAACCCTTTATTATACAACAACTCCAGTATGTGTTCAGCCAAAAAAAAATCGAAGTCGAGTTTTCAATCAAACATGACATTACGTTCATAGATAACACGAAAAAGTGGGTCTGGCAATTCCGTCTGGCTGTTTCCTTGACCAACAGCCTAAAATACTGAAGCGATTTGCTTGAAATTCTGACCTTCAAGGTTTTTGTTGAGGGAAAATTGAATTTTTGTTTTGCTTTCAAAGTAACGGTACCTGCCATAAAACCGTTATGAAAAAAGTAATTTATCTCCGAAACGGCTGTAACGATTATGATCAAAAGTTTGTGTGCACTGTATAATATGCATTTTTGGTAACAACACATTTTGACAAGAACTGTAAGTAATGCTACCTGTCATAGAACGGTTGTTTTTTTTTTTTTGATTTTTTTCTCTTAACGACTTGACCGATTTCGATCAACATTTAAGCCCAGGAAGTCCTTTAAAATTGAAATATTTCTTTTTTGTTTTGCAAAATCTATGTTTGGAATTTTGAATGATTATTTTTTAAATAACGTTCTTAGGTGTATATTATTGAATACTTAAAAATGGCTTCACATGGCGTTATTAATTTTGAGATAAAACCGTTTTCGAAAGTTGTTTTACCAATTTAAAGAAAGAGTTTCATGCAACTGTCGTTTTTAGTATTCGAGTTGTTCCTTCGGTAGCTCGAACCGAAGTATCAAAATCAAAAACTTGATTTGATTTTAAATAATAACAATAATAAATCAACCCTGTACCAAAAGATTTAATTTAAAAAAAAAAATTCCAGTACCTATCAGCTGTAAAAGAATTTCTATTTGGCTTAAAAAAAATTGTATTTGTCTTCCAACACCACTACCAGGATAGGTTAGGTATACCTACTTTTTCAAAGAAAATTTGCATACCAAATGTCAAACATGACTCAATTTTAAATGTCAATTGAATTCGATGTTCAAAATAAACCATCCCAAAATTAACAATGTTCCGCTCATTGGATGGTCATAGAACCAAATTAAATCCGTTATTCCCATTTACTATATGTATACATAGATACTTATTCCATTCTATTTTTCTTGCCTTCTTTCTTGCTTCGTTATAGACAGTGGTATAGGAAAATGAAGAAATAAAAAAAAGCGTTTCATAGATATTACCGGCGTGATTCCGATTACTAATTTAACAATCGTGCTCATAGACTTTATGAATTTAGATTTTCTACGTGCAACACGGGTTCGTATAAGACCCTGCATTTTGCAGCGCAGCACTTAACCACACGCGCCACACACCGCACAAACAGCAGCAGCTGCTTGAGCACGTGCTAAAAGAGGCACACGACATTTTAGTGCCTTCTTCTTATTTTTTTTTTGCTGTTTTCCTTTTGTTGAAACTTGAGATTAAGAGTTTATCAAAAGAAGCTTTAAGATAGCAAAAAGCAGGGATGTGAATGCGATCTGATTATGTTTAGGGATTTACACATCAAATAGTTTTGTAAATTTAAAAATAAAATAAAAAAAAAATAATGTGTCTAACTATGGCGTATGAGCGTTTTTTTGCAGATTAAAGCTTGGAACTATGCGAGTCGATTTCATGGTTTATATGGTCGTGCACGGCCAACCCAGCGGTTGAATCAATTGTGGAGAATAATACACGTTTTCACCGAAAGATAATCCGGAGTTTAGGGCAGAGGCAGCGTTGCCAACCACTTTGGCAAAATAACGAATCACTTGAGAAAAAAGATGGATTTTTCAATAAAAAAAAGGCTCACATAATTTTTTTTTTTTTAAGTAAATACAAATATGATTTAAATAACACAACAATCCTCTATGAAAACAAACAAAACTTAAATAAATCACAATAAACATAAAATTAAAAAGTGCCTTTGGAATTCAAAATGTATGCACATTTTTAAACAAGATCGTCCGGTTACTGAAAATCATACATATTTTTTTGAAACACTTAGGGTTTGCTTAGATTCCAGATTATAGCAATACATATTTTTGAAAAGCAAACAAATTATCAAACTTCAAAATTCATTCCATAGTTATACTGGAAGCTGGATTTATTATGACAGATGGCAGTGTTCGGAAAATTGTGAATACTTTGAAGGTGAATACACATTCTTTTGGAAAATAGTAAAAAAATAGAATAGAATGAAATTTTTTAAGAATGTTTTAAAAAATAAATAAATTAAAAAAAGAATAAGATGAAGAAAAACACAAATAAATTAAAAAAAGAAATGTAGTTTATATGAAATGAAAAAAAGCCTCAGGCTTCATGTCTGAGTTGGCATCTCTGGGTAGGGGATTTAAATTTAATTTGGAAATGATTTCACCAAACAAAAGGAGATTCATTTGACGTTTTTCTTTTCACTCTGAATGACGTTTGACAAGAGAAAAAAAGTGAATTTTGTCATATGATAATAACACAAAATTAAATTAATTTATTTTGCAAACAATTGTTTAAAAAACTATTAAAACTATTTGACTATCCACAACAATATGAAGGTGATAATTTGTGCAGTAGAAGTAGAATTAATTTCTACAGAAAAAAAAATACCCCAGCAGTGCTTTTTGAACATTTTGGTAACCAGAAATCCAAAAATCACGATACAAAAGAAAAATTAAAAAATAAATATGAGAAGATAGTGTTGGTTAACGTAAGTCAGTTGGTAGCGGCCATATTGTTGAAGCAACATCTGTCAAATTAGCTGTCATTTATTCAGTTTGTTTTGCCAAATCACGGTGGACGGATACAGCGTTCACCAAAACTTGCAAATGATAAAATTGTTTTTATCAAAATGGGTGTCTTGTTAGGGCAACTTTCAGCGCGCTTCGCCCATTTACGGATGAATGGGTAGGTAGGTCACCAAAAAATTGTCGATTTTGGGACAATACCGATCCACATGAGATCCAAGAGCGTCCAATGCATTCCGAAAAACTCACTATTTGCCGCGGATTTTGGACTGGCGACGTCATCGGTCCATATTTCTTTGAGAACGACGTTGGCCAACCATCACCGTCAACGGCGAGCGCTATATGTAGGTCGATAATTACCATTATATGGACACCACCGATATGTGATTTAAACAGGACGGCACTAAGTGGCACACAGCTCACGTCACATTGAAAATTCTGCCTGCATTAGATATTCGAGGGCATGGTCATCTCATGTGGAGGTGATGCCTTTCAAACGAATACAAAATTTCGACGATTCGCGCCCAGGTTTTAATATGCTTTACTGCCTGTTTTTTTTTTTTGTTGTTGATATTTAATTTGGAGTTTTGGATAGAAACATTTAATTTCTTGGCTTCCGCGCGATCGCAATTGAAATAAGGTTTGACAGATTTTATTTGTTTTTTTGATTGTCAATGTAGAAAATGACGTTTAAATGAGTGTGTTCCACAAAATTAAGTATGTTTGATTTGTCAAAACACTGCATGCAAGTAGATTTGTATGTTATATCACGGGATTTAGAGTGAATGGCGCATAATTTTAGACGATTTAGTAAAGTGTGAAATCATTTTTAATATGATACTAAGTTAAAAAGAGGATTTAGCTAATTTTTAACGAGTTTAACGTGATACTATTTCTTAAAATTTTACTAAAGTTAAAATCGCCAGATTGCTGTTTTATCTTTTTGACACATTACTAAATCCATATGTCACTTTGACATATAGAAACATTTTAAAAAGGTATGTTCGCTTCATTTTTTGCACGAAATATCACTGTTTTAGGCGCGTTCAGCTTGAGTTTCGTAAGAAAATGGGTTAAAAATGATACTAGGCAAAAAGTGTTTAAAACTAACAACATTTTAGTAAAGAGTTTTAAAGTTAGCAAAGTGTTAACTAGTAAATGGTCCGCCATCTAACGTTTTTTTTTTTTTTCAACTAGTGCTTATTTCGTAAATGGTAACACTTAGCTCATGTCTGATAATTAGTTTTACCCTTCCGCTGAACGAATATGGTTGTGTATACGCTTCGCTAAGTGGGCCTGCTGCGATCGACTTAGAGAAGATGCCGATTTTGCCAAAAAAATCATCTTTTCAGATAAAGCTCATTTTGATCTTGGCGGGTAGTAAACAAGCAAAATTGTCGCATTTGGGACACAGAAAAACCCGCACGCATACATTGAAAAGCCGATACACCCAAAACGAGACACTGTTTGGTGCGGATTTTGGTCCAGAGGCATAATTGGACCATTTTTCGAAAATGAACAAGGAGTGACCGTTACAGTCAATGGCGATCGTTATCGGGCCATGTTGAACGAATTTTTGTTCACAAAAATTGAAGAGGAAGATATTGGCAACATTTGGTTTCAACAGGACGGAGCTACGTGCCACACAGCCGAAGCCATTTTTAACAAAAAAAGAAGTTATTTGGCATACCCTTTATCATGCTAACACTTTAACATCAGGCTGTTTTAAATTTTGCGCCATTCTGATTAAATATCGGTTTAGTAATCGGTGAAAAAATAACAAGCTGAATACAACATTCAGGTAGTTCTGTTGTATAATGTGTGCTACGTCCTACGCCCAACGATTAGGACAACATCGATACAACAATAATTAAAGTGAAAAACTAATTTGCTTAAACTACTCCTTATAAATATTACGTTTCCATAACGACCACTAAACCGAGATTTGATAAGATTTGTCCATAATCTTCTTTAAATCTTAAAGATTTAGGTACCATACAAATTTATTTCGTATATCTATAGTAGATTTTAAATAAATATTGTTAATCTTCGCGCTGAACACATTCATCGGTAAATCTAACCTTTTTTGCTTCTCTTTGACAAACATAAAACTTTCTGTCTCACTTCAACTTCATACGAAAAATATGAAACGAAATTTGCATTTTGAAAGGTACTGTCAAAGTTAATCTATTTTTTTAATATTTTTGAGTGGTGGAAACACTACTTATAGATTTATTTAATTTAAATTGAGATAAACCTTCGGTGGTAACATAGTATTAAATTCAGATTACCTACTGTCTTCTTTTTATTTCTGTATTAGCGGCATCTTCTGTCATTGTCGATCTTTGAGTATTTTTTTTTTGTTTATATTCAACAGCATTGACATCGCTGGCTTAATGAAAAGAGAGAATGAACAGGTACAGAATGAACATTAAAAAAAATCACTTTTTCGCCTGAGGGTTTAAAGTAATAAAAATATGTATATTATAAAATAAACAGCAGTTATCATTGATCCGAATCTGCATTAAAACTAAGCACACATAATCTAACTGATGCCATGATATTTTTTTGTTTTACTTTTTTTTACCGACCTCCATCTCTCCGTTATTTCCGCAATCGACAATGACGACGACATGATAATGTTCAATGTACACTACCGACGAACGGCGCGGCACGGCGGTGAGATTATCAGCCCACCATCAAGCACACCCAGAACTGCAGTGGTGCACACCGTTGCTGGTATATGTAAATATATTTTAGAAATTAGAATCGGAATTAGAATAACACATATGAAGTATAGCAAACACGTAAAAATATTATGTTCGCCCGCCTCTCTCCGTCGCGTCGCATTGCTTCTATACACCGCTGCTTTATTCAGTGCACTCAATCAGAGCATAAAAGAAATTCTAAAAGTACAAAGCCGCGATACTTGCTTCAATAATTTTTACCAAATGCAAACAAATTGCTAAGTGATTAACATTCTGGTAATTAGGTAGTATTGCCATACAAATCACACGGTACAACCGATTCGGATATGGCTTTGAGAAAGCCTTATATGGAAACGGTGAAAAAAAAACCAGAACTGAATCCAAAAAGTTGCACTTTGTGCAATACACGCTACTTATTCGATTCACCAGAATTTAAAATATTTTTATATTTAAAAAATGAAATGTTGATATAGACGCTGCTGTAGGCATATATTTACTTAAAGATATTCTCAGCTGAAGAGATTTTTGCCATTAATGCAAATTAGAGGTGGTTTTAATTGGATTAGGTATATATACATTTATATACCCGAACACTGCATAGTTAGCGAAGTGTTATGATTCAATAATTGCAGGCAACGAGTTAAATCTTGAAAGCATTAACTTTTTTCTTGAGTAAAAAGTTTTGTGATTTGGAGAAAACGGTTTTTAGCTTTGGTTTAACATTGAATATTGTTATAATTATTCTTATTTTGTTTACAAGATCGATTAAAGAACTTTCGGACATAATTCATTTCAGAATTCTTGTTTTTTTTTTATTTATTTTCACAGAGTTGGAAGTTCGTTTGGAACTTATTTCGTTGCGAACTTAGTTCATTTTCCTTTGGGCTGTAGTTACTTAAAAAAATTTGGGAGTTAGTTCATATGAACTGTAATGAAGCGTAACAACTTATTCTCATTCATACAAATTTAAACTACCTCACTTTTCAGTTCACATTCACTTGCAACCAAAGATATAACATGAGGAAGTAAAGTATTCATCGAAAATAGAGCTGTGTAAATCGTTAATTTCAAATGATCGAATCGTTCAAGAATCGACCACCAAAGTGATTCGATCATTTTATTCAATCGATCATTCGATGATTTTCATTCCACTCAATTCATTATTTCATAGAGATGAGCTAAACTGTGATTTTTCAATCACAGGTATAACTGTGATTGTGATTTCTGAATCACTGTAAGTTTAACCTGTGATTGTGATTTTCAAGTTTGGAATATCTTTGAGGCCAAAAAAAAAAAATTCTCAGTAAAATATAAAGTATATAATTAAATGAGGACAACAAATAAGTAATTAAAATTAGCTCGTAGGACATAACCATGAATACAAAAATGCTAAAAATCTCAAGTCCCGAATTCAAAATTATCGAATAGCAAAATCTCGATTGCCCAAAATTTCCAATACGGCGGATCGAAAAACGGAGTATGCCAATCGATTGAGGAGGTGAAAATTACCTTGTCTCGCCCAACTCTCTAGCTCCAGTGGAAACCCGAAAATTTGCACTGTCAAAATTATATCACGGCGGATCGAAAAACGGAGTACGCCAATCGATTTAGGAGGTGGAAATTACCTTAATGTCTCGCCCAGCTCTCTAGGTCCAGTGGAAATCCGAAAATTTGCACTGTCAAAATTTTATTACGGCGGATCGAAAAACGGAGTACGCCAATCGATTTAGGAGGTGGAAATTACCTTAGTGTCTCGCCCAGCTCTCTAGCTCTATTGGAAACCCGAAAATTTGCAATGTCAAAATTTTAGATTCACTTTTCCTTGTGGAAATTCGAAAATTTGCCCTGTCAAAATTTTATCACGGCGGATCGAAAAACGGAGTACGCCAATCGATTTAGGAGGTGGAAATTACCTTAGTGTCTCGCCCAGCTCTCTAGCTCCAGTGGAAGCCCGAAAATTTGCAATGTCAAAATTTTAGATTCACTTTTCCTTGTGGAAATTCGAAAATTCACACTATCAAAATTTTATCACGGCGGATCGAAAAACGGAGTACGCCAATCGATTTAGGAGGTGGAAATTACCTTAGTGTCTCGCCCAGCTCTCTAGCTCCAGTGGAAACCCGAAAATTTGCAATGTCAAAATTTTAGTTTCACTTTTTCTTGTCCTTGTGTACAAAATCACAACCAGGCTAGGAGCTCAGTTCACAATTCAGTTCTACCTTCTAGATCCTAAACTAAAAATAAAAGAATTAATCTGTTCTTCATATTTTCATCATGAGTCCTGAGATTTTGTTTTTCTGTATTGTGATTTCGTTCAGTTGCTAAAATAATAACTAAATCACGACTACAGTTCTCGTTCTGATTCATTTTACTCATTGTTGACTTTTCTCTCGTCGTGATTTTGTTCACAGTTCATAAAGTTCATTGTGCGATTGTCGTGATTTGTGAATCGTTTCTTTTTGTTGTGATTTTACTACAGTTGTAATTTTCAATCAAATTTAGGGCACTCAAGGGTTTATTAAAGAGTCGCTCACAGGCAGTGATTGTGATTTTTGACTCACAGGTCGAAAATCACAGGTCGTGATTTTTTGCTCATCACTATTATTTCATACTATTCTGATTCGATTTTTGATGTGTAAACATCTACATATATGTCGGCGGTAGAGTGAAATAAAAACGTGGACTTTCCTCTGTGCGACGTTACGATGTACAAAGTTACATAGCGCCTATTCTCGGAAATGAATTGACATTTGAACACCTGTCAAATTAAAAGTGTTCTAAAGGACCTAGAGAACTGGCGTGACTTCAGGTAATTTCCACCTCCTAAATCGATTGGCGTACTCCGTTTTTCGATCCGCCCTAACAAAAATGTTGGTATATTTTGACACCTGTCAAACTAAGACATTTTTTTTATTTCGGTTTCGATAAAATTCAATCTCCGAATTTAACGAATAATTCACCGATTTTGATCGAATCCAATCTGACCCATATTTCTTTTCTCCGATGAAATGATTGAGATTGGGAAGGAAAATCGAGAATCATCGAAATGATTGAGATTGCGATCTATTGAAATGAAAATTCGTGATTTCAATCATTAATAATTTTCGATGATCGGATTAAAAAAATAGAATCGTTCCTGATTGACACAGCCCTAATCGAAAATGTCTTTTAATATCGTCCAAGTCGTGGGTACTAGAAGATCCGGTTGGCACAGGCTCATAACAGGCGTGACGAGTGAAAGAGAGGCACGCTATTGTGGTGTTGATCTACTACCTAAGTAACCACTCTAATTTTTTTTTTTTTTTTAAATATTTTAAGTAGGGCAGTTAGGTTTTTTTGTTAGCCTTATATTACTTTCCTTAGGCTACCTCTTCAAGGTTCCTTTGGACAAGGAAGCCCCTACGAGGATTCCGACCAGAACTTTCCTTCGTTTGTTCATAATAGGGACAAGGCTTTCCTAATAGGATTCCACCAAAACTTTCCCTAGGCTACCTCTTGAAAATTCCTTTGAACAAGGTTCCCCAAGAGGATTCCGACCAGAAATTTACACAGTTTGCTCACTAGGGCCAAGGTTTCCCTTATAGGATTCCGCCAGAATTGTCCTTCGGTTACCTCTTCAAGGTTCCTTTGGACAAGGAACCCCCTTCGAGGATTCCGACCAGAACTTTTCTTCGTTTGTTCATAATAGGGACAAGGTTTTCCTCATAGGATTCCACCAAAACTTTCCCTAGGCTACCTCTTGAAGATTCCTTTGAACAAGGTTCCCCAAGAGGATTCCGACCAGAACTTTACATAGTTTGGTCACAAGGGACAAGGTTTGCCTAAGAGGGGATTCCGCCAGAATTTTTCTCAGGTTACCTTTCAGGGTTCCGAACTGACCTTTCCTTAGATTGCGTTCTGGGGACAAAATATACCTAATGACGTGTTATTTATAGTAAGTTAAAAAATTGTTAAAACTACAGGAACGAACATCTCTACACAGAAGCGACCCCATCCTCAACCTACATCAAAGTCACCATTGACAATCGGGAATGAACACCCTGAGGGCGATAAAGTCAAATTTAATTCAATTTATATTTTTATGTTGTTTGACATGTACCTAAATTATATTTCTATAATTTGTTTAACTTAAGACATTTTATAATCATCCATCATCGGACAATATCAGTGTGGTTTCATTCCAGGCAAATCAACAGCTGATCAGATCTTTACCCTTAGGCAGGCGATGGAAAAATGTCTAGAATTTAACATCCCAACATACCACCTGTTTATGACTTTAAGGCCGCCTACGATAGCATAGCCAGGGTAGAACTTTACAAAGCCATGAGAGAATTCGGCATCCCAAATAAATTGACACGACTATGTAGGTTGACCATGACCAACGTAACAAGCCAAGTAAAAATAGCCGGATTGCTATCCAAACCAATCAACATCTTTAATGGACTCCGACAAGGGGATGGTTTGGCCTGCCTCCTCTTCAGCCTGGCGTTGGAGAAAGCAATCCGTGACTCTGGCACGGCAACAAGAGGGACCATCGTCAACAGGTCCAGCCAGATACTGGCTTACGCAGACGACATCGACATCATCGGAAGAACCGAGCAAGCTGTATATGATTCCTTCATCCAGATCGAGCAGGCGGCACAAAATCTGGGGCTGCACATTAGTGAAGGTAAAACAAAGTACATGGTGGCGTCGAATGCGAGAGGAACAGTTGGTCAACCAATCAAGGTAGTGGAGCACGAATTTGAAGTGGTGCAATCCTTCAAATACCTTGGGTCAATAGAAGCAGCTGATAACAATATAGAAGAAAAAATACGCGGGCGGCTTCTCAAATCCAACAGAGCCTACTATAGTCTGTCAAAGCTCTTCAAATCCAGAAATCTCACCATAACTTCAAAACTGCTGCTGTACAGGACCATGGTCCTGCCAGTACTCACATATGGATCCGAGACTCGGGTGCTTAGCAAAAGGCACTCCGACCTTTTAGCCGCGTTCGAGAGAAAAGTCTTAAGGAGAATTGTTGGCCACATATGTGAGGAAGGACGATTCCGGAGACGGTACAATCATGAATTTTTCGCAATCTATCTTGAAGCAGATATCGTGACAAAAATTAAGCTCGGTAGACTCCGGTGGGCAGGGCACCTAGCTCGCATGAGCGAAAAGGAAACTGCTCGGAAAGTTCTTTGTGGTACATTCTATGGTAGACGACAGCGTGGTAGACCATGCTTGCGCTGGAGAGATGGCGTAGACCAGGACGCCCGGAGCCTTGGGGTGCGCAACTGGATGGCGGCGGCTCGAGACCGGGATGGGTGGAGAGACTTGTTGAAGGAGGCCAGGACCGGACCCCGGTTGTCGAGCCGACGATGATGATGATTTTATAATTTTAGGTTCCATATGTGCCAACAAATTTAAATTTTTCATAGTATCATATTTGTAAGCAAACAAAACTTGAAATTGAGGTTTCAGCACCAGACGGTGGTCGGCCTGTGTTATCTTAAAATTTTTTGAATAACATATTGAGAAACTAAGATGCGATTTTTGTATTTATTTGTACTTAAATGTTGTTCAAACAAACAAAGATAATGCAATCGTATATGAACTGTGTCAATGTCACTATAAAATAACTTCCTATATACAAAACTTATTCCAATCAATTTTTGTGCTATCAATTTTCCTGGAACAGTAAGTTATATAGTAACATACTTTATTAACTGATAACCAAAATAATAACCAAGTGCTTTATAATCAATCAAATTTGTCACATCTTATTGAAAATATTGTCTATAAATTGTGTAAGCACGTGTTTTATTGATAAGGTTGCATTTGCATTTTTATTTTCACAGCAAAATCCAACAATTATACACGTACATAAAAAGCAATGAATATAGGGTACACCTACAAAAACTTGTTAATTTTTTTCTTTAAAAAATGCAGTTTACCGTTTAGCCAGGAGGGGCAATTTTCTAAAAAAAATTGACTTTAAACAAAAAAAAAAAAATATTAAAAAACAACAGTTATATTTACATACAATGCCATGATACACCATAGAAGAGATTTTAGCATCCAGTTTTTGGTATTTGACTAAAAATTAATAAAAACATTGAATATTAAAAACAAAAATTCAGTTTTTCAGTGCAAGATTAAAGTGAAACCCGTGTTAACTCATCAAATTTGGTGAGTTAACTCAGGATTAACAGAACAGATGCTTTTGATATTTTCTCCATCGAGTTTGTTTAGTCGTTCCGCATCCATTCTCCACCGAAAAACTGCTTTTTCAGTTAACTGTGGGATAATTTACTTCTAGAGTTAGCTAACTCTTGGTTAACTCAACACTGAAAAACTGGACCTAAATAACGTAAAATTTTGAACAATATTAGATTGCACAAAATTTTTTGGAATTTTTATTTCGAAGTTTTGAGTTTGAAAATTAATTTTTTAAAAACTATTCTCTAAAACAACTTTTTTTTAAACGCCAATAAAAGAAGAGATATCTGGCTTTATAAAAAGGTGTACCATGGCATTGTATGTTTAACTGTTGTTTTTTTTAATATTTTTAAATTTTTTTTCTGCTTTACATCATTTTTTTTCGAAATTGGCCCTATTGGTTGAACGGGGTGGAATAGAACCCCCCCCCCCCCGCCTTCTTTACGATTTTTTTCTTGTTTCAATCCAACCTACACACTCTAGATTTTTGTAACACCGTATGCGAATCACCCTGTATGATTACAATAAAGAAGAAAAATTAGTTTTAATAAAGGGTCCGCCAAATAACTTTTTCTTTTTTTTTTTTAAATGGCGCAAAACATCGAGTGTAGCTTCGGCTGTGTGGCACTTAGCGCCGTCCTGTTGAAACCAAATGTCACCAATATCCTCCAATTCGTTCAACATGGCCCGATAACGATCGCCATTGACTGTAACGGCCACTCCTTGCTTATTTTCGAAAAATAGCCCAATTATGCATCTGGACCAAAATCCGCACCAAACAGTGACTCGTTTTGGGTGTATCGGCTTTTCAATGTATGCGTGCGGGTTTTCTGTGCCCCAAATGCGACAATTTTGCTTGTTTACTACCCGCCAAGATCAAAATGAGCTTCATCTGAAAAGATGATTTTTTTTGGCAAAATCGGCATCTTCTCTAAGTCGATCGCAGCAGGCCCACTTAGCGAAGCGTATACACAACCATATTCGTTCAGCGGAAGGATAAAACTAATCATCTGTCAAATCAGACATGAGCTAAGTGTTACCATTCACGAAATAAGAACTAGTTGAAAAAAAAAATTAGATGGCGGATCCTTTATTATTGTAGCATACAATAGTGTAAAGTCTTTGGTTTTTGTTGTAAACGCGGTAATTTTTGAGGAGAAATAAAAACTTTTCCAACAAGTTTTTACTAGCAAGAACCTCAAGACATGTTTTCTTCGTATAGAGTTTTCTACTGAAAACTTTCCAGAGCCTTGACTTAACTTGGCAAAAACTTGTAATTTTTTTCAGCCGGGAGGCGTTTTAATGTATGACCAAGGAGACAATACGGCCATTTCTTGAAATATTACCACAAGATATTTGAGTTAGTCATATAAAGAATCTTAATTTTCCCAACAATTTTCAAGCATGAATGTGCAAAATTTAAAGTGTTGGAAAATTCATGTTTGAATGTCAATTGCTATCGTAAAATTAGAAGGTTTGGTTTATGATTTTTTTTTTTTTTTTTGAAAATCACTTTCTCATTTTGCTTTTTAAGCTGACATACAGTTTTTATGTTGGCACCTCTTCCCTTCCCCTACATTTGACGCAAAAAATAAAAAAAAAAAAATATTTTCAAGTGCAACTTAAGAGCTTTATGTGGTATAAGCTTTATTTGGGTATAAGCAGTAATATAATTCCTGTTTAAGTTTCTTGTAAGCAAATAGACTCATTTAAGAAAAAGAAAGAAAGATTTAATAATAAAAAAAAATTTCTACAACATCCAATGGTTAATCAACCAAACCCATTAACTCAAAATTGGCATGAGGGGGCCGTTTTGTAATAAATATACAGTGTTGGCCAAAACTAAAGCACAGAATGAACTCACCTTGGAAATATATATAGAGACAAATCAAAATACCTAGTTGATAGTTTTATAATTTTAATATTTTTTCTAATAATAATACGTATGGCTTTAATTCACAAAAATTAATTTTATTATAACTCATCACTTATTTAAATATCAAAAAATAATTTACAACCAATTAAAAACTAAGTGGACAAAACTAAAGCACATGGACCACCTTATTTTAGCAAAAACACGCCAGAATTGAGTCAATTTAAATTAAATTGTTTTCTTCTACTCAAGCATGATCTAAATAATAAAAAAAAAAATAATTAGTTGTGGGCCCCGTTTAGGGTTGTTCACATTCAACGACGTGTCGTTCGACCTAAGTCGTTTTGCTAGCGTTCACATTCAACGACTATCTTACCGACATCATTTTCAAGAAAATTTTTAGAGAGCCAACATGATGCGAATTTCTACCCCATCCATTTTATTTTCTTCCGCTTTCCTTTTGTTGTTTACTTCGATTGTAAACCATTTTCTTCAAATCTTACTTAAAAAAATAGAAAAAAGATGTAAAATTGAAATCATCGGTCGTTCGACTGGAGTTCACATTAACTACAGCGGTCGTCCACAGACAGAGCAGATTTTCAAAAGAAAAAAAAATTGAACTACAGAGTAGGTCAATCGACGGTCGTTCGACTGGTGTTCACACTACAAAAATCTGACATAACGACACGTGTTGACGAAAATGTCGTTGAATGTGAACCCCCCTTTTCAGATCGAGTTATATAATTTATATAAAAAGGGATAAAAAGTATCAAAGTAAATATCCCAACCCATTAAAAGAAAAAGCGGATTGTGATTTCAATTACGGTGAATCAATAACATCTATTCGGTGTGAGTCGTATTTTGTTATTTTGCAAAATACAGCTCGATTTCGTGCATGGGGAAATGTCAAAACGGCCCATAGTGGCGATAGAACCTGTAAAACTATAAGTCGCGGAGATAAAAGAATCATCAGGGATATCAAAACAAAAACAAAAAAATATGCAAAATAAAATGGCTTACGCCCAATTTCTTCACAGAAGTACTAAGCCAGCCTAGTACCCAGTCTAGCTAGACCAGGTACTAGCTCTTGTACTCGGTCCTAATGAAAAGTAAGTACCTGAGCATTTCTTCACATCACTAGTACCGGATCTAAATGTACCAAGCGGTACTAGGACTTACTACGTCTAAAACTGGTCTAATTCTGATTTTGACATTTCAGATATTATTTTGATATTTATTTTGACTGAGCGATTTTTATTTTATTCTTTTTTCGAATGAATTATGTCAATTTTAACAAAAAGAGGACATTAAATCCATTCCACGATACCTGTTTCATCAAGCATCAACTGTGAAATTTTTCACTGTGATCAATAATTTTCCGGTCTTCAATTTACGCAGCTAATAGCAAAACGGCCGTCGTTGCTACAAACCTATAGATAGTGGGAAGATGAAGAACGCCACTAAAGATCAGTGGTGCTCTGTTTTGAAACAGCTTCCAGATGAAGCATTTTATTAGAGTAGAGCATTGTGTGTTATTTTTTTGGTGGAGTTTTGGACATTTTTCTATATTGGTATGTGTGTGACAGTCTTGGAGAAATGCCCTTTACTGTGTGCATTTCATGTGCGGTTCATGCAATGCATTGGTCACGTTCGGGGAAATATCCAAAGCTATCAGGATATGTTTTTTGTTTGTTTTAATCCCTTATGAAAACAGTAAATGCAAAAACAATGCATATATGAAAACTTTGGGATATGTGCGGAAGGGCTTTTTAATAGCTTGTCGAAACTGTCTACAACACTATTAATCGTTTTAGATGTGACGTTAATTCTCGATATAATGTCCATAAACAGTGGCAATATGTACTTTTAAGACTGCATTAACACACTTCCATGCAACGAATTCATTGAAGAAAATGAAAAAAAATTACTCTGATTCAAGTATTAGCGCCACTAGACTGCCGATTTTAAAGTCCTAGCTAATACCGAGTCCTAAATAGTACTCGGTACCAACTTGACGGAACTAGGGCTTAGTACTTATGTGAAGAAATCATTTGGTACCGATTTGGGTACTATCAACTGGTATAATAACCAGGTACTAGCTGATTTTGAGGAGTCAGCTTGTACCGAGTCCTAACTGATACTCGGTACCAAATTGACAGGACTATATGACCTAGAACTTGTGTGAAGAAATGAGTTGATAACGATTTGAGTACTAATTTTAGTACTATTACTGTGAAGAAATTGGCCGTTAGAGATCTCAAGTAGGATTATCTGGGGAAAAGCGGTTAATAGTGGCATTCTATCTTACTGACTATAAAAAAGCCATTTATTTCTCAAAAAAATCGACGTGCAAGACTGGAGTTTAGGAAGACGCACCTAAACTGGACTGCGGCAAAATGGAAAACGGTTATCTTCTCTGATGAGTCCATATAAAATTTATAGGGATCCGCCAGATTTCGTTAGGTACGCAGGCCAGAGGGCAAACGCCTGAATCTTTTGTTTCACAAAGACAATAATTGAGCACGGTGGAGGCTTATTATTGTCTAGGGATGTTTTTCCAGTCAAGGGTACGGGCCAATTTACAAGGTAAATGGTGTAATGAATTGTTTCGTGTATCAGGAGATTCTTGAAAATGGTCTGCTTCCTCATGCTGAGGAAAATATGCCGTTGTGAAGGCTCTTCCAACATGACAACAATCCCAAACATACCGCTTAAAGCCTAGTACGCTGCTGATGCGAAACGAAAAATCCCATACAAAAATGACACAACGAAATCATAAACGAAGAATTTCGTCCTCCTTTTCGTTTTGCAGTACGCTGTTCGATGAGCGAAATTGATAATTGTAGCAGATTATTTGGTGAGGTCTCCGCTCTTTTTTTCGCACTCAATTAATTGCCCGGAACATTAATTGTGTGCGGAAAATTGACATTTGAGGTTTGTTCGTGTTCGTGTTTGTATTTGTTGTTTCTTTCAATACAACATGGCTTTCGTTGATTTTTTTGCGCTTGTGTTTGTTTTTGTTTTTGCAAATGGTGACGCTTTTAATTGTCATTTTTTCGCTGTGGTTTTCGTAAGCATTTCGCTGTCGTGTTGGAGACCACCACCATATGTGAAACATTGACTTAACGAAAACCGTTTTGTTGTTATGAAGTGGCCAGTATAATTCCATGATTTCAACTCCTTAGAGACTCTATAGGAAATTTTTAATTCTGAATCGTACGAATTTCGATAATTTCGACTCCATTCTTCAACGATCTTAAATTACCTGGTAAATATCCCCATGCATAAAATTGACAACTTTTTTAACTCCATAGCTCGTTGATGTGCTGCAGTAATTAAAAAAAATATGTGAGTGCCGGGACTCACAGTTAAATACATATGTGTAAACATCAACGTTTGTCTAATTTGCCTAATTTGTGTTACTGAACGTCATCAAAAGAATCATATTGAATAATTAACACTACATTACCTACCTGTAGGCAGTGCTTAAAAAGCTTAGTGTTGAAAGAACGGCAACGAAATACCCAGTGGGGGAACCGCTGTAACGAAATTTCCAAGCACTAAGAGGCTGGTAGTGTCCAACGAACGGTGAAGGTTAGGTACTGAAAGGTCCTGCTTCGTAGTTCACTCTCAACTTTAAGATGACTTAACATTACACATGGTTATTGTTTATGGTAATCATTCTCTGAGCATCGACAAACAACAACTGTCAGCGCAGAGCACTAAAATCGTGGTTTCAATTAAATGACACCGTACCCGAATTCCAAAGGAACTTAATGGTTTGACTGACAGGGACCGAAATAAAATATCCAGTTAGAACTGTCAACGAACTTGCAACCCTTATAAAACTCCATCTTTCCATCGAGTAAAACTTACAAAAAGTTCAGTCTTAATTTTATACTGAACGAACCTCAAATGAATGTCACTATGAGATAGCCGGCGAATTATATATCTTGAGTTTTTAGAATATTTAGTTGCAGTTGCTGTCAGTGGAAATCACTAAAATCGCAGTTTCAATCGATTGATACCATCAATCGCCTATGGAATTGGACGCTGTGATTTTTAATGAATGTTAACTTTGTGCAAGTAGGTACAAAGGTAGCCGATAACTCTGCAATTTGTTCAACCTCAGCTATTTTGTATATAACAGCCTACAAATTGCAAGAAGAAATTGCATCGTTTAAAAGCAGTATAATGTAAACGTAGAATTTAAGTTCAGATTTGTATCACTGAACGCACCCGATATCCTACCATACCTACAGCCATTGATCTACCATACCTACAGTCAATTGTCAATCCCTACAGCTGACTATTATTATTTTTGTTTTGATTTTGTTTTCTTTTTAATTACTAGTGTCGCGTCCATTTTGTTCGGGGAATAATTAAAAATTAAAGAAAAAAATATAAAAATATAAAGTATAATCTAATTGTCGGTCGCGTTATAATCAATTTGTTTTGGTCGGGACAATTCAGATTTCGTAACGTAACGTGCTACAACGTAAAGGGCACGACGTAACGTTACACACGAACGTTCACGTTTTTTTTTCACTCTACCGCCAGCATAGATTTTTACACATCAATTATTGCTACGCCACTAAATACTGGCAAAAGAACAAGTTTTTGGGTTTATTTTTTTATGAATTCAAAAATTTGCTTTAGTTTTGTCCACCTAGTTGTTTTTTTAATGAATTCTGAGTTATATTGCTGATTATTAAATAAGGTATGATTTATGATCTATTATAAGGTTTTTTTTTTAATTTTAATGAGATAATTTCGTGCTTTAGTTTTGGCCAACACTGTATACAGTGTACATATTTATATTTGGTATAGTGACATTACATCCTCGTAATCTTTAAATTTAAAAAAAGCTGAATTTTACTTAGGTATTGGATTATCAACTTAACTTCGGTTTAAATGCAATTTTTAGCATTTTAAATTTCTGCTTATTATCATCTTCAAAAAGTTATTTCATTAAGTCATATAACACAAATAGCAGCAATCTGAACAAAAATGTATCAACTCAGGAATTTCTTGTTTCCTTAGATTATATCCATTGGAGCATTCGAGGTTTTGTATATCAACCAATCTCTCTGATGTTTAATTTTGTATACCTATATAATTTATACAGTTCATTGGTTCAATGTAAATCTGAGTCATTCATACTTTTAAATTTAAATAAATTAAATTTTGTGTTGTTGGCCTGTATTCATTCAAAGGATAAAAATAATATCAACATGAAAATGTTTTTATTGCTCTTGAGCTACATATTTATGCGATCATGATTAAAGGATTACTAATTTGTTATTATTGAAAGAAGCTTAAATTTAGCATAGTAAAATATACCAACATTATTCATCGTTCAAAGTGATTGAACTTAATTAATTTTCAAACAATAGAACAACTTTCACTGAATTAATTTTAAATATGATGAAGATGAGTTATATTAGACAGAGTATTAATTCGTATGAACAACAAAAAAAAAAAAACTGTCATCAGAAATGCTTTACTTATTCTATTTTTTTTACCAAAGAAAGTTTCTTTTATTTTGACTATTATTTATTTTTTATTATCACTATTATTAAATTATTTAATTTATTTAAATGTTCTACCTTTTTTTAGCAACAAAAAAAAACACACACTAGGCGATCGTTGACATTGGTATGCAAAAAAAAAAAAAAAAAACAATACAAACAAATTGTTGTAGAAAGTGATTAATAGGTAAAAATATTGGCTTTAAATAATCTGTTACTGTATCATAGACTTCCGTTTGGGCGTGGATGATGTAATTCCAAAATATAGGTTATTTTATTTTGAATGTGATCAAATAGGAACCTTCGATAGAGACTGTCAATTGTTGGTTTATATTTGTTTTATATTATTTCTTTTCTTTTGTTATAAAGGTGGTATTTTAATATTCAAAGAAAAATGCCATTTTTTGAGATAAATGATCGGATGTTTATTTCATTATGAAGAGGAAGGTATGCCGTTAATAATGGAACACAACATCAGCCAAATGGCCGCCACGACCACGCTTACAGGACCATATCCTTTTCATGAAATTTTCCATAACCAAATCGCAAAGTGGCTGCCCTATGTCCTCGATAGCCTCACGAATTCCATCTTTGAGGTCTTGAATCGACGCTGAGCTGTTGGCGTAGACCTTATCTTTCACGTGGCCCCAAAGGAAAAAGTCGCAAGGTGTTAAATCACAAGATCTCGGTGGCCAATTGTGATCACCTCTTCGAGAGATAACACGGTCCGGAAACTTTTCCCGTAAAAGATCGATGGTTTCATTGCTTGTGTGGCACGTAGCGCCGTCTTGTTGAAAGTAAACGTTGTCCAGATCAATACCATCCAATTCCGGCAATAAAAAATCATTAATCATCTCTCGATAGCGCAATCCATTGACCATAACTGTTGCTCCAGCCTCATTTTCGAAAAAGTAAGGTCCAATGACCCCGCCGGACCATAAACCGCACCAAACAGTCACGCGTTGAAGATGGAGAGGCTTTTCAACTCTTGGGTTTTCCGAGCCCCAGATGCGACAGTTTTGCTTGTTGACGTAGCCTCCGAGGTGGAAATGGGCCTCATCAGTCAAGATGATTTTTCGATGAAATTCCGGATCATTTTCATGCATTTCAAGGACCCAATCAGCAAAGACACGACGTTGTTGATGATCAGCCGGCTTGAGATCTTGTGTTAACTGAACTTTATAAGCGTTAAGACCCAAGTCTTTATGCAAAATACGGTGTAATGACGTTTGTGGAATGCCTAATTCCAAAGAACGACGAGGAATGGACAAACCTGGATTTTCTTCAACACTTTGGGCTACAACAGCAATATTCTCAGTTGTTCTTAAGCGACGTGCACGGGTTTTATTCTTCACATCACTAACTTGTCCCAACAGCTCGAATTTGTCCACCAATTTCTGTATTGCGGTCCGACAAGGTGCTTCACGAAGACCCAAAAATGTTTTAGTTTTACGACCCGTCTCTGCCAAATTTTCACCATTTTTATAGTGAATTTTAATAATTTCTATGCGTTGTTGAAGCGTGTATCGTTCCATTTTTATTAATGGCGTAGTTTCTACTTGTCAAATGTCAAAAAATTACAGCTTCAAAAGTGACAGCTGCCGAAATCGCGGGCTATTCAAAATAACACCTCTTATTGGAAAACCCTTTAGTTGCTGTTCGTAATGCAAATTTATAATATAATTATATAATGCCAAATGGCTTTAATAACATAAAAGTGTCAAATGGGAGGGGGTCTATCTTCCCCATTTAGCCAGGAGGGGTAGTTTTCTAAAAAAAAAGACTTAAAACAGAAAAAAAAATATGCACGACTGGGTCGCACGAACTTGCTCATATGTGCGATCACATTGTGGTTCTATAGCTGAAATAAATTAGCTATCGGAGTCTTTATATTATCCATTTGCCAAAACTTAGTTTAGTTGGAGGTGGTATTATGTGAGTATACAAAAATTAACAATATAGCCCAGTGTTGCACATATGCAATATGCATGCAAGGAAATTTTATTATTTAAACTGGTAAATTGTTTTAAATCAACAGAATTAGAAAGAAATTGATTAAAATACTTTAAATCTGTTTTAACCCAAAGCGATGTACACCATCTCATGTCTTATATAAATCTTAATTTATAAAAATTTGAAAATCGTAGGAGCGGTTTTAAGAATAATTAATTTTGTATATATATAAAATTTCGTTAACATTTTTGAGAACAAAAATTGGTACGCCAAATTTAAGTATTTGTTAATTTTAAGTTAAAAATTAAACTTTACAAAAAAATCTGCTACCCGTTTTCGAAATATCGAATTTTCAAAAAATTATTTTGAATTTTTTTTTTTTTAAATCCAAAAATTATTTTTTAGAAAATTTTGCTACGCACTTCGTCTAAAACCAAAGAAACCGTTCTATGAGAGGTACTATTAATAAACGTAAACTATAAAATTTAAAAAATTTAAATGGTAGATCGTACTTATTTTAGCAAACAAAACAACTTTTATCAAAATCGTAGTTGTTTTTGAGAAAAAAAAATATTTTTCTTACGGATTTTAAACATTTGTATGGGAGGCACCGTTATTTTTGGGTATTAGAATAATTTTTGTCAAAAATCTTCTAAATAAAGTTAAAAAACTGCTATTTACCAAGTTAAATAAAAATCGACAAAGTCCTTTTTGAAATATTGAGTTTTCAAAAAAAAAAATTCAAACTTTTTTTAAAAATCTAAAAAAATATTTTTTTTTGAAAATTTTGGTACACAATATTATTTAGAATGTGTCAATAATTCTTCCATTAAAAAAAATGATCAGAATCAGTTTAACCGTTTTCGAGAAAAGCGAAAATCAAAATAATGTTTTTTTTTTGGAGGTACCATTAATAACCATTTTTCAGAACCATTTTTTGTATTAAACAGCAACTTATAACTATTTAAATTTATTGAGTTCTTAAAAACAAATGGATTTGGAAAAAAAAATAATTTTTTTCCTTTTTGGCCAAGAAATTTTGTATGACAGCTACTGTTAGTTTTGGTCCTAAAAAAAAGAGAAAAAAACGGGTGGGGGGGAATGTCCAAAAAACGCTTGGTACCAAGTTTAAAGAAAATCGACCCATCCGTTTAGGCTGTACTCGAACCGACAGACAGACAGACGGACGTTTTTGCGAGACCCACTTTTTTCATCTTCGCTGTCATCGTAATGTCAAAATTTGATCAAAATCTCGAGTTCGATTTTTTGTACGAATACATGATCTTTTTGACAGATGTCACTTGATTTAAGCTCAGTTTGGTTTCCCATTTCATAATGAATAGACTTACTCCTGAACAACGTTTGCAAATCGTGCAAAATTTATTTCCCTATTACCGAAATAATGGTTTGGTTCGCGCGACGCATCGCGCGCTGCGTCCAATATTCGATGAAGCTCATTTTTGGTTGAATGGGTACGTTAACAAGCAAAATTTTCGTATTTGGAGTGATAATAATCCACAAGCCATTGTTGAGACGCCGTTACATCCTCAAAAAGTCACTGTTTGGTGTGCTCTTTTGGCAGAGGGAATCATTGGTACATATTTCTTCAAAAATGAAGCCGGCCATAATGTTACAGTCAATGGGGAACGCTATAGAGCCATGATTAATAACTTTTTCGTGCCTGAATTGGAGGATGTTGATGTGGACGACCTTTAGTTGCAACAAGACGGCCGGCGCTACATGCCTTACAACCAACGAAACAATCAATTTATTGAAGGAAATTTTGGTGAGCCCATTATCTCTATAGTCGTGGGCCTGTGGCGTGGCCTCCAAGATCAGCCGATTTAACACCGCTGGACTATTTTTTGTGGGGTTATGTGAAGTCGCTTGTCTACGCAGATAAGCCCGAGACGATTGACGCGTCCTTGGAAGAGACTATTCGGCGCGTTATTGCTGACATACGGCCCCAATTGCTGCAAAAATCCTTCGGATAAAAATCTGAACACAGCCATTGATATAAAATTGTAGTAGATTGCTACAAGCAGATCCATTTCTTTTCAAACAATTGCAATTTTCAAGGAAAGTACTCATGAGTACTTAAGGTTTGTGTCGTTTTAATACCTTGTAAAAAAAAAACAGCTGATGCAACATCAACCCCAACGTGTTTGAACATTTTTGGATAATGTTCTCTACAAAAATGCCAAAGAAATTATAAACGAAAAATTTCGTTCTGGTTTACTTTTAGAGGTGTGTGAAGATCCCTACTGTCTATGGGTGAGATTTTTATACACACATTCTCATATTTTATCTGATAACTGCCAGTTCAAGCTTGTAGGCAAATTAAAATGGATGCCGGGGATTCTCATCTTCATGTGGTTAATCTGTGATAATGATAACAGACTATTTGGAGAAGACTCTACTCTTTTTTTTCGCACAAATTTAATTGTATGCAGAAAATTGCAATTTGAGTTTGCAAGGCTTTCCGTGATGTTAGTGGGTTTATTTTTTGTTTTATTTTTGCAATTTTGGTAAAACTCCACTATTCTTCACTTTGTTTTTTTTTCCAAGCAAGAAATTGGGTGATTTGTTTGAGACCACAGACAAATTGAAGGATCTTTTATTGAAAATGTTGAAATAAACTTATTTTCGTATCTACATATACATATGTACATATAATGAAAGCTTAGAAATGCAAACATATCTCAACTTCATCTTTCTTCTTTGTGATCGTACATTGCAAAATTACAAATATAACATAGAAATGATTGTGTGGGACGGGTTCATTTTTCGTTCCACGAATCTGCTTTATCGATTGCCAAATCTTTAAATTAAATATAAAACTTTCGGACCTCAAATTAAGCCCAATTCGAATAGTCTCATCTTTTATACAACATGATTATTTCTTTCCTTACCCACTTACCTTTAATAATGTTAAAATCTTTTGCGATAAATCATAATCAAAATTTGAATACTTTGATCCGCTCATATCGTAAATAAATACTAGCCCGGCTTTTTGCGTTTCATTATTTTGTAACGCTACATCTAATTGATAGACGATTCCCTGTAATGTTGTTGTGTGTGTCACACTCAAAGGACTATGTTTGTTAGCAGTAAATAAAGCTATTGCAGCTCCACTTGAATCTCTTGCAGACTAAAATAAAGAAACAATAATTGATTAAATATTTATGAAATAATAATACATAATAAATATAAAAATTATCCACTAACCAAAATTGTAAATTTTCCAGTTTCCAGTTCTGATCTTAATGGTTCTACATCGGGATCAATATTATACAGGCACTCTTTCAGTCTGATTTGCTCGTGTTGTTCGTATAGGGATACAGCACGTGGTACATCAAATTTTCTAGCGTATAAAAATTTTATTGCGGTGGTATGTGATACATTCTTCCGAACTGAACATGATCCAATCTGATTTACGAGATCAATAAATTGTTTCACAGCCTAAAACAAATTAAAAAAAAAAAAAACATTTATATATTTATGTAATCGATTTAAATTTTACTCTATCATAGAAATCTATCGAAATCCCGATAAAATACTGTAAAAGGATTCATTCGTAGTGGAAATAACATTTAATATCAATTTCCATTACAAATGCATTTTCCAAAAGACTTTTTCGGCATTCGTAGTAAATTTACGATTCCAGAGGAGTTTGTGTTAGAAGATATTTAATGAATTCGAAAAAATAGTTTGAAAATATTAAATTAACAAGCATTTCAAAAAATCATGGCTAACAATTTAGTTCAAGTCAAAATCACTTATTAGAGCAGCAAATAACATCAGCAGCAGCATATAGGAACATGAGATCGGATAAAAAGCTAAGTGAATGTGATCGAGGGGAATGAAATCAAATTACAAGCCGAATGTTATAAAGGGTGATGGGTGATTTTTTAGCTGGTTTGGTTTTGGCAACACTGGTTTTGACAGCAGACGTGTGTTTAGTACCTTGTGTCACTGTCAAACAGCTTCAGTTTGGTTTGCAATTTAACCATGGATCGTCTTACAAATGAACAACGCTTATTGAATTTTACTATCAAAATTCGTGCTCGGTTCGAAATGTTCATCGCGCGCTGCTTCCATTTTATGATCGGCATTCTCGACCTTCTGAGCAGTCTATACGGAAGATTGTGACCAAATTTCACACCAAATTTACTTTGTTGGACATTAAACCACCAACACGTTAACGTACTGTGCGTAGTGAAGAAAATATTGCGGCCGTATCAGCTAGTGTGACAGAAGACCGCGAAATGTCGATTCGGCGCCGTTCCCAGCAGTTAGGCCTTTGTTACAGCACTACGTGGAAAATTTTGCGGAAGGATTTGGGCGTAAAGCCTTTTAAGATACAGCTGGTGCAAGAACTAAAGCCAGCCGACCTACCACAACGCCGAATTTTTGGTGAATGGGCTCTTGGAAAGCTGGCCGAGGATCCGCTTTTTTATCGAAAAATTGTGTTCAGCGATGAGGCTCATTTTTGGTTGAATGGGTACGTAAATAAGCAAAATTGCCGCATTTGGAGTGAAGATCAGCCAGAAGCATTGCAACAGCTACCAATGCATCCCGAAAAAGCCACTGTTTGGTGCGGTTTATGGGCCGGCGGCATTATTGGGCCATATTTCTTCAAAGATGATGCGAATCGCAGCGTTACTGTCAATGGTGAACGCTACCGAGCGATGATAACGAACTTTTTTTTGCCCGAAATGGAAGTTCTTGACTTGCATGATATGTGGTTTCAACAAGACGGTGCCACATGCCACACAGCACGCGAAACAATGGCGCAATTGCGAGGCGAGTTTGGTGAACAGTTAATTTCACGTTTCGGGCCGGTCAATTGGCCGCCTAGATCGTGCGATTTGACACCATTAGATTATTTTTTGTGGGGGTATGTCAAGGCTAATGTCTATAGGGACAAGCCCGCTTCGATTGACGCACTGGAAGCCAACATCCATGCATTCATTCGTGAGATACCGGCCGATATGTGTGAAAGAGTATGCCAAAATTGGACTCAGTGGATGGGCTACCTGAGACGCAGCCGCGGTCAACATTTGCATGAAATTATCTTTAAACATTAAATTGCAAGGTTCAAACTATCGATTCAAATAAATATTTCATTCATTTTTTCGAATTTTTTGTGTTTTTTTTTTTAAAAAAAGTTCTAAACCTCTTAAAAAATCACCCATTAGTTGATAGGGAGATTATGATAATCATACCCTATATGGCAATTGTGTATTCAGAGAGCGAAACTGTTGTTTTTATAGAAAGGGTGTTTTTTAAAGAGGTATATAACTTTGAAATGGAATAAAAATAAGATGATTTTTTAAATTGGCATGAAATTTACTTTATTCAAAACATAGTCTTCTGGAATTATAATTTAAATGTGATTTCTGGCATATGACCGCCACGCGGCTGGCTCGGACGAAGTCTAATCTGGATTTCCAATTTTCGATGACTTTTTCCAACATTTGTGGCCGTATATTGGCAATAACGCGGCGAATGTTGTCCTCGAAGTGGTCAAGCTTTTCGGGCTAATCGGTGTAGACTAGCAACTTCACATATCCCCACAGAAAATAGTCAAGCGGCCTTAAATCGCACGATCTTGGAGGCCAATTATTCACGGGTCCGTAACGTGAAACTATGCGGTTTCCAAATGTTTCCTTTAATACATCAATTATGACACGAGCTGTGTGACATGCTGCGCCGCGCCGTCTTGTTGGAACCACAGCTCCTGCACATCATGGTTGTTCAATTGATGAACGAAAAAGTCAGTAATCATGGCTCTATAGCGGTCACTATTGACTCTAACGTTCTGGCCAGCATCGTTTTTAAAGAAGTACGGACCAATTATTCCACCAAACCATAAAGCACACTAAACAGTCAGTTTTTGTGGATGTAACGGTGTGTCAACATGCACTTGAGGATTATCATCACGCCAAATACGACAGTTTTGTTTATTGACGTATCCATTCAACCAAAAGTGAGCTTCATCGCTAAACAAAATTCGATTATGAACGTATTTCGAATAGAACCATGATTTTCAAAATAAATTTGAACAATTTGGAAGCTTTGTTCAGGCGCCAGTCTATTCATGTTGAAATGCCAAACCAAACTAAAAATAAATCACTTGACAGCTGACAAAATGGCCGCCAGTTAAAATAGTGTTGCCAACTTAAAGTTCTATAGCTCTAAAAAAAAACACCCTTTACTTGTGCGATGTCCATGTGATGGGAACAGTGGGTACTAAAAATAAATGGTAGTAATAATGTCTTTCCAATTTCAAGGCTAACGCGAAACAAAATTTTTCTGTTTGATCCAACACGACTACGAAATGCTTGCTACCCATTGAATGAAAGTATCACCACTTGCAAAAAAAAAGGAAAAAACAAACGCAAAAAAATCACAGAAAGCCATGCTATGGTGAAAGAAATAACAAATAAAACAACTATGAGCAAAATCAAATGTCAGTTTTCTGCACACAATTAATAGGCATGTTCATGGAAATGACATCTCGGAGACCCTAAAGCAATTTCAGTGACATGAACAAAAAATTTCCTCCGTTCAGCTGTCAAACTCCTGAGGAAAAAAATTTTGTATTTGCTTGCTCATTTTTTGACGGAGTGAGTTTTGATGGGATTTTTCGTTTCGCATCAGCAGCGTTCTAGGCTTAAGAAAAAACTCATATGTATTGTATGTTTTTAAATGTTTTGATAAGAAGGTAATGATAATGAGAAAAGCAGATGTAACAGAAAATACCGCTAGTGTTTAAAGCATTAATTGGACATGAGAAAGTTTATAAAAATATAAGTTTAATATTTAAAAGCATTTTAGTCAATTGCAATTTAGAATACTTAAATGTATTTGAAAAAAAATTATAGCCATGAAATATCTAAGAAAAAAAAAACTAATGGTCAAGCTAGGATTTAAAGGGGCGGTCGTCCACGAGAGCTTCGGGCTAAAATTTCGAACTTATATTTTTTTTTCCAAATTTCGGAAGACCCCTGGAAAAATGGCAAGTTTTTGCCAAGTTTAGTGAAGGTCCTGGAAAGTTTTCAGTAGGGAATATTTAGACAGTGAAACATGCTAAACACTCGTAAGGCCCTTGCTAGTAAAAATGTACCGACCAAGTTTCGCTATCCCGTCATATTATGTTTATACTATTTACATAAAAAAAAAGTTAAAACTTTACTGCCCTCTATCTTTGAAGGCACTAACTATAGAGTATTTATTATTACAAGTAATTTTCAAAATTTCAAGCTGAACGTTTTTTTTACTCGAACTTGAAAAATGGAAAAATATGGATTTTTGTCAAAAAATATGAAACAGCTCAATTTTTTATTAAAGCAAATAAAGGAATTAGTGACGAGATAGCTTATGAAAAACTAGTGACTTAAGCTATGATTAGACGGTCAATGTAAATTGTCAACGCATTGTCTCTCTCTGACGTCACAAAAAAAGTTATCAACAGACTGCCAATGGGTCGTGAACGTTGACAATGTCAACGCATAACACATTGACGATTACACGTATGACGCTAGTCCGTCAATGTCACACGGAAGTCAACGCAGACTACGTTGACGTGGCAGAAAATTATGCCATGTCAACGTTGGGATTATGGTCAACGCTTTGCGTCAATGTGTCCTAACATTTGCTCAGGGTGATTACACGTTCAACGAAAAAAGTCAATGCGTTAAAGGTAAAAACAATGTAAACGTAGGTGTCAACGCAGCTGTCAACGCATGGACAGTATTCTGTGTTGACGATTACACGACAAGACAATTTTGGGATGGAATTTAACGTCATATTGTCAACGCGTTGCCCATTTTCGTTGACCATCTAATCGTAGCTTTACACTTTCAAGTTTCAACCATTCATATGCTTATGAAGTTAGAGGCGACACACAATTTTCCGTTAAATCCGAATGACTTAGATAAGAGGCACTTTTTCATGACAAAATATACTCTAGGAAGATTTTCCATTTGCTATTTCGCAAGAAGCTGTAGGTACCCCTGAAACTATTTGATTTTACGTGGAGCCTAAGATTCGATCCCAGACTTCCAGCACATTAGTTTCATGCACTTACTTTTACGCCAAGGGCACTTCTAAGACAAAAACTGAATCAAATTAAGAAATTGTAGATACCTACATAGATATCTTTCAAGATTCAAATCAACAGTCAACAGCTGTTCCATCCAGCATCCAGTCCGCACTTAGACGGAATGCGGAGTTGCATTGAATCACATCCATTCTAACATTATAATGTCGTTTTCGATTGGATTTTCGGTCAATTGTACTCCTTTTCAATTCCAATCGAATATGAAAACACTGACTATCCTAAATTTACACACACACTACCAAAGCTGCCATTTAACAAAATGGCTTCTTCAAGTATTTATCACTTTTGACAAGTAATCCAACGAAAAACTTTATATGTATGTGTGTGTTCCTCATCTACTCCAAAATGAAATTGGGGACAGAAAAACACTCCGAAAACATTACTCGGAACAGCCAATCGAAGGCTTTTGGAGTACTAGGAGTGAAAAAGGAGTGTAAAAGGAGTACTCCGAACATCCAAACGAAAACGACATAAGTGAATGCACATCGCTTTATTTTTTTCTCCGCCGCCGGCAAACGCACACCAGTATTTCTCCATAAGGAGTTTTTCTTCTTTCATTCATAGCAGTGCACTGAGTAGAGCCTGAACGAAACGAGTAAGCTCTTAGTGAAGTATGATCAGAGCTCTCCTATTAAATTATGAAACAAACCTGAGCACTTCCCTTCAAGCAAATTCACTGACCCAACTTTGTCGGTCTTTCTTAGACCATTGCAAAACGCAGTGTCTCACGCACACCTACAAAAATTGCTTGTGGCTTTGGGCATTTTGTTTTCTTTTCCCCACACTTTTTTCCAGTTAATTTTTGTAAGTGGTGTAGAGAAGACAAATGTTTTTTTTTAGTTTTTTTCTTCTAATATAAATTTAAATGTGAGTCGTTCATTTTATCCTTCTTAGTGCCACTAAATGTGTTTGTAAATGTTTTGTTTTAATAACTGATCAGTTTTGAGGATCCATATTTGGATCTGTATGCGAAGTCGTCCATATGTTGTTGACTACGTGCACGGATCCAAAACGGACTAGTTTGCTTGAAAGGTTAATTCTCATATCTGTCAAATAACAAGAAAATTGTATGAAGTTGGCTGCGCTCAGCTTTTTACTCCGTTTGTTCGGTCATTTGATTCTGAGCTCTGAGCTCATGGAGCACGCTCTGAGGAAGCTCCGAATGAGAAAAGAAATACAAATTCGAAACTCTGAGTGCTCTGAACTTAAAAAGAAACACAAATTTATTTTTGACAACTCAGACTCTGCTCTGAACTAAAAAAAAAAAAACGGCTATAGAGATGGTATCAGGTAATTTTGTGTGCGATCAACTGCTATGGACAATTTGACATTAATTTTTTCATTTAACCAATTTAGCTGCCTCTTTTCTTGTTTCAATTAAAACAAATTTTTTTAAGTGTAATTAAACTAATTATAAAAAAACTCTCAAACTAAAATAAAACGAAATAAGAACCAAATATTAAAAGAAGTTTACGCATTCATGTGTAAGACGGAAGAAAGATTATCTGCAGCTGCGCTATCTATTCCCATAGGGCTTCAGCAAAAAATACTCAATATGAAGACGAGAATGTTTCGTACGTTTTCCCCTCTAAAACCCATTACATATTTGTTTTTGTAATTTCATCCCGTGTCTATGAAGAGATGTGAATTGCAGCAAAAATTTAACCAGGTGAGTAAAGTTTTTACACATATATTCTCATTTTTTATCTGCAAACTGACATTTCATGCTTGTAGTCAAACTTAAATGTCTGCCGAGGATTCTCATCTTCATATGGCTAATCTCTGGCCACAGCAAAGCGCGAATAAACATTTTTTGTTCAAGATGTTTGGTAAGCTGTCAATCCATAAATAGGATACAGTCTATGCTGAGGTCTTTTGATTTTGTGGGAATTCTAGAGCAAAATCTTACTCTTAATATACTTTGCGATAAGTTTTCAAGTTTTTTTTTAATTTTTTTAAGTTTTCAAGTGTTTAATGAATCAAAAGTTATCCAGTTAAAAATTTGCAATTGAGTATAAATCTGAAAACTTTCAGTACCTACTGTTAACTAGCACATGCAGATTTTTATTTTAAGTGAGATTAAAACAAAAACACGAAAATTTACTAAAGGGGTACTAAAAATGACATTTATACGTCATGTTATTGTGTCAATCAAACTCAATTAAGTTAATTCGATCAATGTCTTGTCTGCGCTTATTATCTTTACAGATGGAATATAATGTTCAACCTATGTATGTGATGATTTGGATATGGTGCAAGTGGTTTACGAGAAATATTGTATTATGTGCTCTGATTATTTTGACGATAAAGATAATGATGTATTTGAGCACAAACTTAGTGTTGTCTTAAGGCAAAGTAAGACTATAATTTATTGTAATACCAAAGGCTGAACAAAAAACAAAAATAAATAAAAACCAAAATTAAGCGAGTGCTTAACAACTATTTGGGACAAAACACATGCCATTAGTTTGATTAAATATAAAGATACGTACATTTTTAAGGTTGACAACAGAAGTGTACAGAGAAAGGCATTTCACTTTGAAATGGTTCGGATTTTGTTGTTGTAAAATATATATAAACAATGTTAAAAATAAAACAAGTAACTGTTAGCAAGATTATCAATATCAATTTAGGAATATGTTTTACAATTAAATAAGAAAATATAAATAGTTTCTGTGTATTTTCAAAATTTGTTGTTTAACAGTTTTTGTTAATCAATATTTTAAAAATCTAAATTCCGTACGATTATACACTACCGGTCAAAGGATTATGTCCAACTGGTGATATTTGTATGTATGTATGTAGTTGTATGCGATGATGCGACAAAAAGAGGGGGCCGTTTAGATTAGGTCAGGCCAAGACATAAATTTTATATAAGTGTAGGTCTATTTCTCCATTTTTAGATGAGTGCAAATTTCTATAAAATGTATGTTAACATGAAAAAAGTTATTCAAAATGACGACCAAAAAGCCAGGAATCTGTTCTTTAACATTATTTTAAAACAAAGTGACTTTAATGAACAGATTTTGACTAACACTAACTAAATTTCAAACTAATCATTATGAAAAAATATGTACTGCATGTATATAAACCCGCTATTTCGGTACCTGTCACTTTTGAAGCTATCATTTTTTGACATTTGACAAGTAGAAACTACACCATTAATAAAAATGGAACGATACACGCTTCAACAACGCATTGAAATTATTAAAATTCAATATAAAAATGGTGAAAATTTGGCAGAGACGGTTCGTAAAACTAAAACATTTTTGGGTCGTCGTGAAGCACCTTGTCGGACCGCAATACAGAAATTGGTGGACAAATTCGAGCTGTTGGGACAAGTTAGTGATGTGAAGAATAAAACCCGTGCACGTCGCTCAAGAACAACTGAGAATATTGCTGTTGTAGCCCAAAGTGTTGAAGAAAACCCAGGTTTGTCCATTCCTCGTCGTTCTTTGGAATTAGGCATTCCACAAACGTCATTACACCGTATTTTGCATAAAGACTTGGGTCTTAAGGCTTATAAAGTTCAGTTAACACAAGAACTCAAGCCGGCTGATCATCAACAACGTCGTGTCTTTGCAGATTGGGTCCTTGAAATGCATGAAAATGATCCGGAATTTCATCGAAAAATTATCTTGACTGATGAGGCCCATTTCCACCTCGGAGGCTACGTCAACAAGTAAAACTGTCGCATCTGGGGCTCGGAAAACCCAAGAGTTGAAAAGCCTCTCCATCTTCAACGCGTGACTGTTTGGTGCGGTTTATGGTCCGGCGGGGTCATTGGACCTTACTTTTTCGAAAATGAGGCTGGAGCAACAGTTACGGTCAATGGAATGCGCTATCGAGAAATGATTAATGATTTTTTATGGCCGGAATTGGATGGTATTGATCTGGACAACGTTTACTTTCAACAAGACGGCGCTACGTGCCACACAAGCAATGAAACCATCGATCTTTTACGGGAAAAGTTTCCGGACCGTGTTATCTCTGGAAGAGGTGATCACAATTGGCCACCGAGATCTTGTGATTTAACACCTTGCGACTTCTTCCTTTGGGGCCACGTGAAAGATAAGGTCTACGCCAACAGCCCAGCGTCGATTCAAGACCTCAAAGATGGAATTCGTGAGGCTATCGAGGACATAGGGCAGCCACTTTGCAATTTGGTTATAGAAAATTTCATGAAAAGGATATGGTCCTGTAAGCGTGGTCGTGGCGGCCATTTGGCTGATGTTGTGTTCCATTATTAACGGCATACCTTCCTCTTTATAATGAAATAAACATCCGATCATTTATCTCAAAAAATGGCATTTTTCTTTGAATATCAAAATAACACCTCATATTGGAAAACCCTTTACATATGCATAGGTACATTTATTTTATAATTTAAGTTTACATTTTTGTATTTCTTTTTTAATTATTCACTAAAATAAATTGATTTAAAAATAAAATACTAAATTCTTGGCTTTAGTCAGCTATGTATGGCATAATTAATAAACTTCAATATCGGGCGAGTTA
Organism: Leucozona laternaria; assembly: GCA_932273885.2. Classification (NCBI taxonomy): domain Eukaryota; kingdom Metazoa; phylum Arthropoda; class Insecta; order Diptera; family Syrphidae; genus Leucozona; species Leucozona laternaria. The sequence goes on along the minus strand of OW026367.1, from coordinate 61,182,792 downwards.
TGTTTAAATCGTGGATTAAGTGCAAAATCTCTTACTAATTGCGAGATAGCAAACTCACCGAAGAGGTGAGCGAAGTGAAGTTTGAATACAAAATATTAATGGCTCATAGGTTTAAAAAAAATTTTAAAGCGAAATTTTTAGTCGCGGTTTAGTAAACTCATGGAATAGAGATGAGTTGAGTGTTTATTTTATTAATAGGGATTGTAGTGTTTCGGTTGTATTCTTTTTTGTTTTTATTTTCGTTCTGTCATTTTTTTTATAAAGTGTGCTTATCCTAAATAAAAGGGGATAAAGAGCCCAAACCTCTTACATACGATTTTTTCCTTGGCATGACTGATTTTTTGTTTTTTTTTTTTTTTAAGAACTTTAAGTTGGCAACACTATTTTAACTGGCGGCCATTTTGTCAGCTGTAGAGTGATTTATTTTTAGTTTGGTTTGGCATTTCAATATGAATAGACTGACGCCAGAACAACGCTTCCAAATTGAGCCCAAATGGGACCAATACAAGATTGCCGTCGATCCCAATTTTCATAAGTGAATTTTGTTTAGCTATTAAGCAAACTTTTGGTTGAATGGATACGTCAATAAACAAAACTGCCGTATATGGAGTGATGATAATCCTCAAGTGTATGTTGAGACACCGATACATCGACAAAAACTGACAGTTTGGTGTGATTTATGGTTTGGGGGAATAATTTGTAAGTACTTCTTTAAAAACGATGCTGGCCAGAACGTTACAGTCAATGGTGACCGCTATAGAGCCATGATTACTGACTTTTTCGTTCATCAATACAACAACCATGATGTGCAGGAGCTGTGGTTTCAACAAGACGGCACAACATGTCAAACAGCTCGTGCCAAAATTGATTTATTGAAGGAAACGTTTGGTAACCGCATAGTTTCACGTTACGGACCCGTGAATTGGCCTCCAAGATCGTGCGATTTAACGCCGCTTGACTATTTTCTGTGGGGATATGTGAACTCGCTAGTCTACACCGGTAAGCCCGAAACGATTGACCACCTAGAGACAACATTCGCCGCGTTATTGCCGATATACGGCCAAAAATGTTGTAAAAACTCATCGAAAATTGAACCTCCAGATTAGACCACATCCGAGCTAACCGTGGCGGTCATATGCCAGAAATAATTTATTTAAATTATATTGCCAAGGAGATTATCTTTCGAATAAAGTAAATTTCATGTCAATTTAAAAAAATCATCTATGTTTTATTCCATTTCAAAGTTATATACCTCTAAAAATGTGTAGTAACTATACACCAATGTTACCTATTATTTCTGGCAACTAGCACTTGGACATTCTTCAGAAAGATAGTTTTTTAGGGATCAAAAATAACGATCCCTGAAGTACAACCGTTAAGGAAAATTCATTTCGTTTACTCTCGAATTTCTAGCTAACAGCTGAAACGTTTTCGATCAACTTTATTGATACAGAATAATAGCTTAATAGCCTTCAAATAACAGACTTTAATACTTGGTAAAGTGATTAATTTGATAAAGCAATGACAAAACCAATTCAATATTTCTAAAACTCCTCTAGTTATGGTGTTTCAGTGTAATTTTTAGAAATGGTACCCGTATAAGCATAAATTGTAAACACCATTTTCAGCAGAAAATTATATAATACAAATATAATTAATAACAACACGCAAGTTCAAACAAAAATACTAACATCTTAAAACAAAAAACACTGGAATGCAATTAAACTAATTTACACGAAATAAGATGTAATAATTTCTTAGAAGCCAATCTAATCTAAGAAACCCCCCAAGGCGAAGTCAAGCTGTTAACCAAAAAGCCAAAAATTCTTAAGAAAATAAATTGTATTTTCTTGAGATCATCGCACGTGGTTGCTCATTTACTCATTTCTGCGAAGAATCACTGAACACCTTTCGTTTCTGGTGAATCCAAAGTCTGTCATTAAAAATCTTCTTATTTTTTTTTTTTTTTTTGTCTGTTTTAAACTATTTCCGGAAGAAGGGTCAGTTTATCTAATTGGAAGATGAGAACGCTTCATAAGATAATTTACAAATCACAAACTTATTCTTTTATATACATAACTTCGTTGAATTTGTTTTGTTTTGTATTTATTTTATTGTAAGTAAAGCCACTGACCCGATTTTTTAATAAGATGCTAATTAGCTAGATGAGTTAATTAAAACTAAAACTAAAAAAAAAAATCTTTCCAAACACACTTACTACATAAATTTGCAAAGTGACGACACTCCGGACAGTAGACACCATGATACTATAAATTTCCTTAAATAAACAATTTAATCCAAGCCAAAAAAAAAAAAAAAAATTATTAATAAAAATGCTCAACGGAGCTAACTGCTTGCGAGATATGTGAAATACTGCACACAAATGGTCAGGTGTTAAAAATATTTTCAGTCAGCCGACGACGAAAGACAACATACAGTAGTGAATGATTCAACTTCAAAAGATTTTTCAATAGAAATTATGGATCGTGCAGTAAAGACGAAGAGGTCGGTGTTCAATCCGCACATGTTGCTGCTGATTGCAAGAAGCTACAGGGATACCAACGTAGTAATTTATTTGATCTCACACACGTCACTATTTGTTTTAAAAGCTTACAATTCAGCAAGCTTCATGCAAACATGCATATAGACATTTCTGACTGGATGTTGATCAAATTTTGATGTTTGCTTAATTTAACACTTAATGTGTGTCTTATGTTTCGAAAACTTCGGTCTTTAAGTCATCATCATTCAAAATCTCGTGTTTATTATCAAGAGATGTCAAAAAAAATGATATTTTTTCTGGACGTTTTTTTCGTTCATACAAGTACAAAAAGTTGCTTCGGTTCGATTGGATGGAGTTATGTAAAGGATGAGACTATAAAAATGCCAATTTATAACAGTTATAACAGTTTATCGCAATTAAAAGTGGAATTGCGTTAACGCGACTTGAGGAAAAACTCAGGACCCTGGCCCTGCGGCCCTCATAAACAGTATCTACTTTTATAAACCAAAACTGTTATAATTGACATGTCTAGAGTCACTTCCTTATGACAGATCTAAAAAAAAATTATATAAAAGATGAAACTATAAAAATGACAATTTATAACAGTTATAACAGTTTATCGCCATTAAAAGTGGAATTGCGTTAACGCGACTTGAGGAAAAACTCAGGACCCTGGCCCTGCGGCCCTCATAAACAGTATCTACTTTTATAAACCAAAACTGTTATAATTGTCTAGAGTCACTTCCTTATGACAGATCTAAAAAAAAAATTATATAAAAGATGAAACTATAAAAATGACAATTTATAACAGTTATAACAGTTTACCGCCATTTAAATTTGAATTGCGGCCGCATAAATAGTACTTTTATAAGTACGAGACTAGAGACATGCCCATTTTAGAACAGTTAAAACAGTTTTTCGCGTGCGTTAACGAGCGTCGCGCGACTTGAAAAAAAAAAATTCTGCATGCCTAAAGTATACCCACCGGCAGAGGGCCCTGCAGGGCTGCATAAACAGTGCTTTTATAAACCAAAATTGTTACAATTGGCATGTCTAGAGTCACTTCTCTTTTATAAACCAAAACTGTCAGAATTGGCATTTCTACCTAAAATGACAGATCTAAAATTTTTTTTTTTTTCTAAAAACAAGTTTTCAATTTAGCCTTATTTATGCTTTGGTTTGCAATTTTCGTAGATATTTTGTAATATGTACATTAATTTTAAATTGAAACGCCCATTTCAACCTTTTTGTCAGCACCAAAATTCGAAAGTTTGTCTCTCAATGAGTGAATTGTTCGACGGCAACCTTAGGTTAGAAGGCAGGGCTAATTTTGAGTCACGCAATGTGCAGTGATGTATACCTATACCTACACAGTATATAAATGCTTTATTCCTTCAAATGTTTATCTCATATGCTCATGACATAAACTATACGTCATTTTGAGGTTATTTTATTTTTATCAATGAGTTTTTTGTTTTGAAGTATTTAATCATTTAATTTCACTGGAAGGGTGCACCTAAATTATTAGAAAGGTCAAAAGCGCATAAGGTACCTGCCACAGACAATTCATAGGAAAAAATATATGTAAATAATTTGAAAGATTAATTTTTTTTAATGAATATTGTTGAAGAATTACGTGGCCATTAGATGAAATTGAAACCTTATCTATATGAACTTGAAATTTATTAATTAATAACGAATGAAATGTTATCACTTATATACTCTGAAATGTCTTAAACACCAAAGCTCAAATAGTCGTAACGTTTAAGTAGTCTACATAAGCAGCATAGGAAGACCGAACAAACTCTAAGAGCAGAAGAGGAAAGAGGAACACAGACACTGAAAAGTAACATAAGAAAAGTGAGCGCAAGGAAAAAGATATGAACCTACTAAGGTAGGGATAAGTATCAAAGTTTTACCCAAAGGTAAAAATATACTTTCAAGATTATAAAGGCCTATCGATTCTATTATGAATGGAATATAACATCGTTCAAATGTCCGCTGCGGCTTCTCTAGGTGGAATGGCCTGCAGCCGAAATGTCTAATTTTCCATGACTGTGGCCTCTGGCGCATAAATCAGGCTGAATTTGACGAACAGCATGGATTATGTTAGCTCTGAGGGCCGCAGTGGTTTGTGGCTTATTCGCATAGACCTGGGCCCTATTTCATAAAAAATGACATGTGACAATTCTACAACTTTCTCACACTTCTCTGACGAATTTGTATTTCATAAAATATTGACAGGTGCAGATACATTTGTCAGAAAAATACAATGACAAATTTGTCGTGACAATTTTGTCATAATAAAGGGTTTTCCAATAAGAGGTGTTATTTTGATATTCAAAGAAAAATGGCATTTTTTGAGATAAAAAAAATCGGATGTTTATTTCATTATAAAGAGGAAGGTATGCCGTTAATAATGGAACACAACATCTCATCAACGCTTACAGGACCATATCCTTTTCATGAAATTTTCCATAACCAAATCGCAAAGTGGCTGCCCTATGTCCTCGATAGCCTCACGAATTCCATCTTTGAGGTCTTGAATTGACGCTGGGCTGTTGGCGTAGACCTTATCTTTCACGTGGCCCCAAAGGAAGAAGTCGCAAGGTGTTAAATCACAAGATCTCGGTGGCCAATTGTGATCACCTCTTCGAGAGATAACACGGTCCGTAAACTTTTCCCGTAAAGGATCGATGGTTTCATTGCTTGTGTGGCACGTAGCGCCGTCTTGTTGAAAGTAAACGTTGTCCAGATCAATACCATCCAATTCCGGCAATAAAAAATCATTAATCATCTCTCGATAGCGCAATCCATTGACCATAACTGTTGCTCCAGCCTCATTTTCGAAAAAGTAAAGTCCAATGACCCCGCCGGACCATAAGCCGCACCAAACAGTCACGCGTTGAGGATGGAGAGGCTTTTCAACAATAACTCTTGGGTTTTCCGAGCCCCAGATGCGACAGTTTTGCTTGTTGACGTAGCCTCCGAGGTGGAAATGGGCCTCATCAGTCAAGATAATTTTTCGATGAAATTCCGGATCATTTTCATGCATTTCAAGGACCCAATCAGCAAAGACACGACGTTGTTGATGATCAGCCGGCTTGAGTTCTTGTGTTAACTGAACTTTATAAGCCTTAAGACCCAAGTCTTTATGCAAAATACGGTGTAATGACGTTTGTGGAATGCCTAATTCCAAAGAACGACGAGGAATGGACAAACCTGGGTTTTCTTCAACACTTTGGGCTACAACAGCAATATTCTCAGTTGTTCTTGAGCGACGTGCACGGGTTTTATTCTTCACATCACTAACTTGTCCCAACAGCTGGAATTTGTCCACCAATTTCTGTATTGCGGTCCGACAAGGTGCTTCACGACGACCCAAAAATGTTTTAGTTTTACGAACCGTCTCTGCCAAATTTTCACCATTTTTATAGTGAATTTTAATAATTTCAATGCATTGTTGAAGCGTGTATCGTTCCATTTTTATTAATGGCTTAGTTTCTACTCGTCAAATGTCAAAAAATGACAGCTTCAAAAGTGACAGCTACCGAAATAGCGGGCTATTCAAAATAACACCTCTTATTGGAAAACCCTTAATGATCTTGAAGTTTGTCTTGGCCTACATAACATTATGAAGTGCATCTATAGGGTAATTTTTCTTTTTTGCGATGCTGTAAATGTCCACCAATTTTCGATAAAACATATTCCGCGGCTGTTTTTCCGCACAAAATTTTTCTTAAATTGAAAGCCATGTCGAGAACGCCGGCAGTCCCAGCTGAGAATCGTCATCACTTTCACTTAAAAAAAAATATTATTTAGCATTTTAGCTCAACTTCTGTTTTTATATTGTCAACACTTGACCGTAAATGAGTTTCCTGTCACAATTGTCAATTAAATACTGACAAATATTTATATTGTATATTTTTTTTTATCTTATTAAAGAATTGTCAGTACAAATTTGTCAGAAAATTAGTGAAAATTGTCGAAAAATACTTGAAAATTTTTTTTACGAACCGAAAAGTTGACAATTTTCCGGTATTTTCCGACAATTCTACAATATTGTCAAATTGTTTATGGATCAGATTTTGACAATTGTCAAGTTGTAAATTAAAAAATTGTCACCTGTTGCAATTGTCAATGTTAATAAAATAGGGACCTGCTTTCAAAAAACTCCACAAATCACACGATTTTTGTGGCCAGTTCACATCACCTCCACGTGAGATGACAATGCACTTGAAAGGCTCGTACAGAATTTCCAATGTGGCGTGAGCCGTATCCATCCTGTTTGAACCATATGTCGTTGGTGCCCAAATCATCCAATTCAGGCCAAAAGAAGTTGGTAATCATCGACCATCAACGCTCGCCGTTGACGGTGATGGCCTAACCAACGTCGTTCTCAAAGAAATATGGACCGATGATGCCGCCAGCCTAAAATCCACACCAAACAGTGACTTTTACGGGATGCATGTGGATTGGTATCTTCCCAAATTCAACAATTTTGTTTGTTGACGTACCCATATTCATCCAGAAATGGGCCTCATCGCTGTAGATGACCGTAAATGGGCAAAGCGCGCGGAACGCTGCCCGAACAGAACAACAATTTTTAATAATAAAATTGTATCATTTGCACCTGTTGTTGAACGCCATATGCTCCGTCTATTGTGAATTGGAAAAAACAGACTGAATAAATGACAGCCAATTTGACAGATGTTGCTTCAACAATATGGCCGCTACCAACTGTCAAAGTTCGCAAGTCCCTATTGAAAGACCATTCATTTTTTATAATATTTTGTCAGTGGGCTGTTCTCGGACAACGCGACCCCCTCCAAACTGAAATCCTGGAATATTATTGTATAATTTTAAAGAGTTTTTTTTTACAACATTTTAATAAACAATACAGTGGGCTTTTCTTATGAAAAAATGAAAGGAATTGAGTTTACTTAAATATCCCAAAAAAAAAGATTTTTCTAAGAAATTATCAAAGTAACGATTCAATGAAATAAATGCGACAGGAACCTTTGTATGTATAAGTATGTATGCAGGTATGCAAATTCCAGGTAGGTGTAGATTTAATACCAATTAATTTAATCGTCTTCCATTTAAATTATTTGATTATTTTTAAAATTAAAACTGCATAATATACAACATTTGAATAGTCAGCTTCGGTGAAATACCACATGTGCGGTAATGATTTCTGACTGAATAACAATTCGTGGGAAAATTGATTTTTAAATGCGCGCTACTAAAAACAAAATTGGTTAGCCATATAGGTATACCTATTATATTTGCACTCTCATTGAAGTGTTAAAATTGTACTTGGCTTAAATCACATCTATTTTTGCATGGGAATTATAACCAGTTCCATCTACTTCCGGATTTTGAAACGATTGTAGACTTTTTGTTTGCATAAAATATTGTATGCTGAATTAATAAAATGCTAATTTGAGCTCCAAGACTATTAAACTTGTGACACTTTCATTTATAGGTATACATATATACATATTTATTATCCAACCAACAATATAAACATATATGTATGTGTATAAAATTCCATAAATACCAGAGTTTCTTTGGATAAGAAAAAACTTAAAGAAGGTCAAGAAAGTCTCGAAAAGGTTGATTATGGTGTCGCAGAAACTATAACGAACCAAAACAAAGACGCGATGAGTCGATGCCATGGGAAAGTCAAAGTACTGTGTGCATTAGCATTAGTATTGACTTAGATTAATCGAAGACAGACACTTCATTAGATGAGTTTTATGTTAATGAGATTTCGCTTGTAGTATAGCTAATTACTAAGAGATAACAGGTGACCTAATTTGTCGGATGTGTGACTAATGAATCACTGGTGCAACTCCCATTAGCATAGAAAAGACATTTAATGCGCAGGAAATGAAATGTCATTTCTTTCTTTCTTTCTTTCTCTCTTTTGATGTTTCTTTTTTATTTTTGTTCGAATATACATATGTTGGTGTGATGTTGAAAACTGTGTCGTCTAAGCTGAATGTGTCTACGTTTCATACACGCAACAATTTAACCGTTAATTCTATATAAACGAAAGCTCTACAAATTTTGTTAATAAAGGGTTTTCCAATAAGAGGTGTTATTTTGAAATTCAAAGAAAAATGGCATTTTTTGAGATAAATGATCGGATGTTTATTTCATTATAAAGAGGAAGGTATGCCGTTAATAATGGAACACAACATCAGCCAAATGGCCGCCACGACCACGCTTACAGGACCATATCCTTTTCATGAAATTTTCTATAACCAAATTGCAAAGTGGCTGCCCTATGTCCTCGATAGCCTCACGAATTCCATCTTTGAGGTCTTGAATCGACGCTGGGCTGTTGGCGTAGACCTTATCTTTCACGTGGCCCCAAAGGAAGAAGTCGCAAGGTGTTAAATCACAAGATCTCGGTGGCCAATTGTGATCACCTCTTCCAGAGATAACACGGTCCGGAAACTTTTCCCGTAAAAGATCGATGGTTTCATTGCTTGTGTGGCACGTAGCGCCGTCTTGTTGAAAGTAAACGTTGTCCAGATCAATACCATCCAATTCCGGCAATAAAAAATCATTAATCATCTCTCGATAGCGCAATCCATTGACCATAACTGTTGCTCCAGCCTCATTTTCGAAAAAGTAAGGTCCAATGACCCCGCCGGACCATAAACCGCACCAAACAGTCACGCGTTGAGGATGGAGAGGCTTTTCAACAATAACTCTTGGGTTTTCCGAGCCCCAGATGCGACAGTTTTGCTTGTTGACGTAGCCTCCGAGGTGGAAATGGGCCTCATCAGTCAAGATGATTTTTCGATGAAATTCCGGATCATTTTCATGCATTTCAAGGACCCAATCAGCAAAGACACGACGTTGTTGATGATCAGCCGGCTTGAGTTCTTGTGTTAACTGAACTTTATAAACCTTAAGACCCAAGTCTTTATGCAAAATACGGTGTAATGACGTTTGTGGAATGCCTAATTCCAAAGAACGACGAGGAATGGACAAACCTGGGTTTTCTTCAACACTTTGGGCTACAACAGCAATATTCTCAGTTGTTCTTGAGCGACGTGCACGGGTTTTATTCTTCACATCACTAACTTGTCCCAACAGCTCGAATTTGTCCACCAATTTCTGTATTGCGGTCCGACAAGGTGCTTCACGACGACCCAAAAATGTTTTAGTTTTACGAACCGTCTCTGCCAAATTTTCACCATTTTTATAGTGAATTTTAATAATTTCAATGCGTTGTTGAAGCGTGTATCGTTCCATTTTTATTAATGGCGTAGTTTCTCCTTGTCAAATGTCAAAAAATGACAGCTTCAAAAGTGACAGCTACCGAAATAGCGGGCTATTCAAAATAACACCTCTTTAGATAGTTAGAAGCTATTAGGACTAGGCAAGAAATTATAAATTGAAGAAGGCATGAAATTCGTCAACTTATTATTGTACCTATATAATTTGCTTCAAAACACCAACGAAATTTGTTAAAAAAAAAGTTGATTCTTTATTGCCTTGAACAGTCCTCGAAACAGAAATCAGATATGTAATAAGGGCCGGTTTCTGCAGCCCAGACAGTTGAAAAGAGACGCTCGAAATTTATTAGGTTATAGCGGCCATGTTAAACATCTGTCAAATTGGCTGTCATTTATTCTGTCTGTTTTGCCAAATCAACATGGACGGAAGATATGGCGTTCAAAAACTGGTGCAAATGAGAAATAGTTTTATCAAAATGGTTGTTATGTTCGGTTCGCCCATTTATAGTCAATTCTGACAGTTCTTGTTTTTAATTTAGTATAGAGTATGGCAATTCACAATGGAAGGTAATAAACAACGTGTGCAACTAACCAAATATTTTTAAGTTTGTTCCAGACATTGAACAAAACTGCCAATTGTCACAATTTGTTGCCTATTTTTCCCAAATTCTGTTGCACACTTCATAAATTAGGTATAGGTTTGGGCAAAGGAGAGTGCTCACGAGAGAGAAAAACATTTCCCCTTCCTGACAATTTCTACCCAAGAAATTTCTTTGGGTCGGTCGGTAGGTTTTCGTTCTGTCAAAAAACGGCAATTTAAATTCAAATAACAACAAAAATGAAAACATAACTGTTGACTGAGAGTTGCCCAAGTGTTACTTTTGTATTTATTTATATTTTGGTAGTTGTGCTATAGGTTATATTATTTTTGTCAATCAATTAGTGAATCAATTTTTTTTTATAGCATTTATCTTTCGTTTAGCAAACATTTATCTGAAAAAGAAAACGATATTTTAACTTATAAATTTCTTATGTAATTTAGTGTTTTTTTTTTGTTTTATACATAATTGAATGGTAAGTTAAAAAAAAAATTGTGTTTTTACTACAAAAAAATTATTATTAGGTGAAAATTTGAAAATTTTTTTTACTTTGGTTATGATTTATTGAAAATGTTGATTCTGATTTAACATAGATCCGTGGTAACTCTAGTCGATTCTCGTTTTGACGTTTAATAAGTGGCGACAATTGTTGCCCACAAAGCGTTTCAAACTTTTTTGGCAGTTTTATTCTAGCTGAGAGGATTTCATCCCAACTACTCAAAATTTGACAGACTGCCTAATTTCTGCCCAAAAAAAGTCTGGAACAAACTTAGGTATTATCAAAATCAGTGCCCCTTTGAATAACGTTTCGAACCTCTTCAGCGACAAGGCCAATTTTTGGATGAATCGATGTGTGAACAAGCAAAACTGTCAGATTTGGAACGATAACGATTCACAAGAGATAAGTATACATCAGGGTGTCCCATAATAATGAATGGTCCAAACTGAAACTAGTGTTAGGACAGGTCATCATGACCTCTCAGAATTTACTAACTTGTCCAGGCATAACACAAGTTTCAGTTTGGAACATTGATTAGGGGACACACTGTAAACCTACCACCACCAAATGCATCCCGAAAATCTGGATTTCTGTCTGACGGAATTATCGGTCCGTACTTATTCCAAAAACGAAACTTCCATCGCCATAACCGTCAACAGCGAGCGCTATAAATCGATGATAAGCAACTTCTTGTGGCCTAAACTGGATGATAAGGATACCGACAACATGTTGCAGAGCGGTGCACTTGGTATGGGAGAACCACTTAACCAATTTTGATGAAATGTTCATTCGTGAATGATAATTAAGATGAAAAGTGTAATTAGAACAAAAATGTAATAAGAACAAATATTTGATATCATCGGCAAAATTGAAAAAAATCCGAGGCAAGAATACGTGTTTTGTTTCAAAACACTCCAACCGAAACACAATGAAGCAAATCAAATCTTTTTACTTTGATTTGTGTTGAGATAGATAAAAAAAAACACACAATTTTCGACGAGAACTTCCAAATAATTAAAAGGCCCAGTGGCAAACAAAACAACTACAACGAAACTTTGTTTCTGAAAAACGAAGTTCCAGCCATCGACAACGAAACATGTTTTTCTGTTTTGCCACCTTTGTTTTTTTTTTTTTTTTCGTGTGCGGTGTGGGTTGCGCCATCAGAACAACGACACGTCGTCGGCTTGTTGAAAATAAAATGTTTTCATTCGGTGTGCGTTGACAAAGCCATGTTTTTCGACCACCAGTCATAAAAACAAAAATATGTTTTTTTTGTTTCGCCTAATTGGTTTGTTTTGGTTCATAAGAATCAATTGATTTCTTGTTTCATAATATAGACAAAATGTTGTGACTGATTCGGTGTGTTTTGGCCGTAAACATTTAAAGAAAATAATGATTTTATTGAAAAAAACAAATCGGCTATACAAAGTTTTTTCCTATACGCCCACTTTTTTGTTGTTTTTTGACTTGTTTGAATTTTTTTACGGAGGCAGTATTTTATAAGGAATGTCCACAGAAAATTTCCACCATCCTCGTTTGCAGTTTGCAGATAAAAAATGAAAATGTATAT